>OY720639.1:60387309-61011004 GCA_963169105.1 Ceriagrion tenellum | reverse complement strand
TATTAGCAATATTTTAATTTATTTAGGGGTCCACCAAGTATTATTAACTTGATGAAGGATCTCAGGTTTTCGCGGCGTATCTGATGGATAAAGGTTTCTCGGGTCTTCCACCGGGTGAGCAGGTCCATGGGGCCCAACGTTTCGAAGAACGACTTGTCCTCCATCATCAGGGGGGGTATCAGCTTCCGAATGCCGTTTCCTCAATTTTGGCCGGTATATATCGAAGAATCCGGTCCACTTTTGAGGATTTCAAAGAAGATTTAACCTTAGCGAAGGTTGATATTAGGTTATTAACTTCGTCCACCTTGCATTATCAGTTAAGAATGGCTCATGTGTACCGGTTAGCGCCAGCTCCAACACCTCGAAAGAAAGGCGTCCAAAGGGTACACGGTAGGTAGGTAGACACCCCGCTCTCTCATTACGCTCCAATCATAGCTGAAGTAAAAAAAACGAAACGCGGTTGACGTGATCGAATCGACGAGATATAACGCGATTGGATTTCCTCTCTGACGTGACCCGCTTTTCAGACAGGCTCTTGAGGAGGCCGAAGCCGTAATTGACTGCACATTATAACATTTTTTTTTTCAGGGAAGCCGAAAACAAAATTCTAGATCCACATTCCATTTAACCTACACACCTGTTCATGCGGTGGAACTCACTATTACGTGCAGTAAATGGAAAAAATTCCAAATTTTGATTGAATATTTTTTTCCTTTAAGGTGACGCATCACACCCGCACGACAGGTCGGATTTGTGATGATTTCCGACCCCAGAATTTTTGTTTAAGTCTTACGTCATCAACTTGAAATTTTTATAGTACATATAATAGACCTTTGTCAAGGGAGGCTCGTATCTGAAACATGAAAATTTTATCCCGGAGAATAATTAAACCATCGGGAAAACGGCAAGATGTAGGGTATATTTTTATAAAAACTATTATTCTTATTGACATATCTAAAACTAATGGAGATGTATCAATCCCTCCTCTATCGGAATGCTAAGTAACAGCCGTCACGGTTGTAAGATAGAATCTGTAATTGGTATATTTCGACAAGCTACCTGAATGGTTTTCTGCCATGATGTGCTCGGACGGTGATGCAATTAGTTCAGTCTTCTCTCACAGATCTTATATAAGCGCTGCCTGTACTTACGCGCCGGAGACTTGGCTACAACTTACCGACGACTGTTGCCTTGTGCGAGAGTTATCCTGGAGTAGGAGACTCCTGACGCCAAAACGCCTCGATCGGGTGCGAGTGACGCCATCTTGTGGATTTTCGACAGAACTTTTCCTTGCCGAAGGGTATGATGCGTCCTCTTAACCCTCGTATATTTGTATTTTTTCCTCGGTGTTATATAGTTTTTTCGCAAGTTGAAAATTTTTTACTGATACATATTTCTCTCTCAACGAAAACTCCTAAGGCAAAGTAGGTGGTTGGAAGAGGCAATCCTAGAAAAAGGGATGCGGAAGGAAGAGATAAAGAGAAATATGCTGGTCAAGTGGGGAGGGGAGAGAGCGAGTGTAAGGTTTGTATGAACGAGATGAACAGAGGTTGTACTTTTCTGTTTGAGGCTTTCGCAGCGCTGGATTGCAGTTCTCTCCATTGTTTTCGGGTTAGATGCGTCAAGTTTTATTCAGATGACGTTTCGTGGCCTATGCTGGCCACATCTTCAGATCAGGTCTGGTCACTCAGACCTGATCTGAAGATGTGGCCAGCATAGGCCACGAAACGTCATCTGAATAAAACTTGACGCAGCTAACCCGAAAACAATGGAGAGAACTGCAGAGGTTGTACTTTTACTGAGTGGGAGAAGGGAATTGCGAAAGGAGATAGGGGCCTGCACCCGTAAAAATCTAATGAATATCTGTCCCCTTCCATCGAACCTTCTATGGACGACCGAGTCGAATTTGTTACGTTTAAAATCATTGAAATATCCGCTTTACGAGAGGCTTTTCTACTTAGTTGCTGCACTAGACAGAATTGTAACGCTTTGGATTAAGTGCGTGGAAAGTTGCGTCTCTTTCGGCGGTTTGTCAAACAAATTTGAATAGATGAATGTGTGACGCTATTCACTGTCGATGGCGTGCTCTGGTGGAGCTCTGAAATAAATAGTTGCAGTTGAAAAAAAACTGGGAAAGTTAAAAAGAGGTACATTATTAAGATAGTGTTGAAGTATACCTTGTGTAAGTATTACTGTGAAGAGAATTATTTCAAATTAAATATAAACAATGCAAACACGTCACATTTCAAAATGAATGTAACTATCAAATCAACTGCAATGCATTTATGATTAAATAGCACCTTTAGAAAAACTAATATAGTGGTTGTATTTTTTTCATGCCGATGTTTCCTAATTCTGTCCATAGAGGGTTACAACATGTCATGGTTAGTTTTCGGCGAAAATTACGCAAAACATTTATTTTTCGAATCTGTGTGACAACTTATTATTTGTCATAAAATACTGCAATAATAAGAAATTTTGTTATTTCGCGTTCAGAATAAAAAATGCATATTTGTAATTAAGTATTACGAAATATTCGTTACATACCTTGAGGACACGCGTAAAAAATGCATTGGATCGATAAGAAACCAAATCGATTCGATACAATTCTTTTCACTTTATTTCTACTGACTTGGATTGGACTGGATTTGACTAATACCCATATCAAAAGTTCGCAGGGTTCCGCGGCATTGATCAGATGATGTCAATATTTTTCCGGGTTGCATCCACGTATGTTGTTCGGAATCACAACAGAAAATGTTGTGACACCCAACAACATATGCGGACGCAATCCGGAAAAATATTCATATCACCTATCAAAAGTTTCATACAAATCAGCGATAAACAGAAATCGCTCCATTCACCTTAACTGATATCGTCGGTTTTTTTTTTGATCCGACGATAAGACGACCGGTCGAAAAGACGTCTTTTTTTGAATTTCTTGTTTTTTTTGCAGACGTAAAACGGCCGCTTGCAGCAACCTTGGCTACAATGTAATCCTAGGGGAGAGAAGGGAGCAGGTCAGTTGAACTCGAGACAGTGTGGGTGACGGTTCATGTTCACGAGCAATTCGAAAAATCGGGTCAAAAAGGACCCGAGGGTAGTGTGTACGCGGCCAAAAACCACGATAGGAGTTAAGGTAGTTTGAGGGAAATATCATTTTACCTAGAAATCAATGAATTTGATCTCATTTAAATTAAAAATATGTCACCCTTCCATTGACACCAACAATTCAACCACTTACCACATTACTTTCCGAGATATTTGACAGAAAATACCAGCCCTTTCAAATGCGAAATGATACGGGTATGCACTCCAGAGAGACATTATATTAAAAATTAGGCATATCCTACACTTAGATCTCGTCATAAAATCATCAGTGTAGTTTGTGTGTTTTCTCAACTATTTTTTAAAATTAATCATATTAATACCGCAGTTAATTCTTCGGGATCACAAAAAACCTTCCGCTTTGATGGAGTTTGAAAGGTACCGCGTGAAAAAAAGAGTCAAGTTAGAGACTTGTTTAGATATTTTCATTTGATTACTTACAATTTCTGTCATGTAAAATTATATTATTGCACCATAAATAATGCAATATTTAATTCGTGTGTCTCGAAGCTGGTGAAATAAAACGTATATAATGAAGATGGTCTCTATTATGATTCGGGAACTATCTCGCTCGCACTACCTTAAGGGTTAACACAGGGTTAAGGGTTAAGATACACTCTGGGGCTACCATATCACGGTGGTAGTCGGTGGTCACTAGCCACTGCACATAAAAGCAACGGCGGGCCCCCTCACGATCGACATCTCGACTCGCGTACCTGTAACTCGTTCTCAGTCCAACAAATTCGATGAGCAGTCCCTTCAATCGTCATAGTTTCGGAACAGAAGCGTTTCACGCAAATGCGGCAAGGAAAAACCAAGCAACCGAGTGGGTGACCTAAGATGTGATTAACCTATCCACGGTTTAAACTCAGGAAACCAGCTGGTAGTCTTGAAATATATGCACTTGGTCGGTCTAAATCCCGGTTTTAAAGGACTCTTTCTATTAAACCGCAAATCTTCGTTGCTTTCCCATGCATTTGAGGTTTAGCTGAGAGATTGGATTGTTTACATTACGCCACACAGCTGGTTACTTGAGGCGAACGTTATCGGTTAAAGTTCGTAATTAACTTCGGTTTTCATGACGTGAAAATAAATGACCAGATACTACATATAACAGTAAAATGTGTCTCAATTGAGTGTCAACAGATACACACACACACACACACACACAAACTGGGTAATTCTTTAATCGTAACAATAGTTTACCATTAAAATTAGAGGTTGATATGAGAACAAAGGACATTTCAGACTTTGAGAACTTGCGAAATCTACAGAGGCGGACTACGTCACCAATCTGGAACATTACCTCAAGCATCATTATAATCTTCATAATTGGTCGTTCAACCCTCAGATTGGTTGACTGCAGCCCTCCACCCTTCCCTATCCATGAAATACTAGTTCCCTTACCTCCTGGTATCTCTCCCTATGTACTTTCCTCTTTTATTTGATCCATGAACTTATTCCGGGGTCTTCCTCTGGGGACTTTTCCCTCTATTTTACCTTCAATTATGCTCTTCACAAATCCATTATGTCTCATGGTGTGTCCAATCCATCTTGTTCTTCTTTCCGGTATGTAGTTCCATATGGTCCTTTCCTCTTCTACTCTTCTGTACACTTCATCACTTCTTATTTTGTCCGTCCATTTTATCTTCAGCATCCTCCTCCAAAACCAGGTTTCGAAGGCCTCTAGTCTCTTCTTGACAGATTTCTAATGGTCCATGCTTCCGATCCATAGAGTGCCACGCACCAGTAAGAACCTGTGTGAATGTTTTCACACAGTTTCTTACTTTTTAGTCCTATCATCTTTGAGGTCATCAGTTGTCTTTTTACCAAGGCAACTTCATAGCTTGGAATACCCTTCGCCTGTTGTCAGTTGTACCTCTTCGGTTCCACGTCATTGTACTTACGAGATGGGTGAAGGAATCCACTTACTTAAATTTCTCTCCTCTCAGGGTGACTTATACATTCAGCTTCTCTCACACGCATACGAGGATTTTAGTCTTTTTTTGCCTCAAACAGAACTACATAAAACTACTGAGCCGATAAGATTAATTAGCGAACCTACTGACAGAGACGCCATGGTTATCCGGCTGGAGAAAAGTATATAATTCCAAACGTGAATATATTCTCGGCAGTGCCTGGGAACCAAACCCAACAAAAAAACATCAATAAGACCAGACTGACCAATTAGATGGCACCTAACCCAGCCAACAGCAATTCAGAACAAAAAAACAGTAGAGCGACTTGTTTCTAGAGTTTCGTGGCATTCCTCATTCGGCAGATGAGCGAAAAAAATTGGCGTTATGCTTTAACGTGCAAATTTCTCAGGCTATTCAGGATGATTCCCCGTTTGATTCGACCACCGCCGATCAAAACTACCTTCGGATGGAAGATTGACGCAATGCAGGACGATAGCATGGTATTATTAAAGATAGAAGCTAGGCTTTGATGGATGCTCGGGGATGGTTATTTTGCTCCTTTTCGTCGAGTCACGGAGTAGTCATCAGCTACGGCAAGTTTTTCTTTTATTCCTAACAAGGTATTTGGTGTAGAGGAAGTCCTCATCTACCGTTATGCGTATTAAAATACTGGGAAATCACTCAATTATTGCGAGATTATTGCCTTCCGCCGGCGCGGAAAGGCATGGGTATATTAGCCAAACAAGATGCCGGAAGGTCCACTTAAGGTCGTGGAGGGCAATAACGAGAAGGAAGTGGGATTGCTGACTGCCCGGTTTCGAAGTGACTCCTTGAATGGATACCACTAGGATTAGGCGGTATTTGAATCCCAGTGTCAATATCCAACATCTTAGAATATTAAAAATGGACCACTATCAATAACCTGCATTGGAATATTGAATATTGGAAAACACTGCAAACATTGTAACTACGAAAAAGTCCCTTAATAACACAAGGAAACCAATGTAAGCTTCTTTTCCCCAGTAATTGCTACGAATTATGGTGGTAAATGGAGGTGCTGCACTGAGTGCCACGCACGCCGTCTGTTTTCAAAGATTAGGGCGCTCTCCGACCACCCTCCTTGCCGGGTTCCTGTATTCCGTACTTCAATTTTTAACATTGGTAATCTAATATTTATAATTCCAATTGTAAATATTGGTTCTTCAATAAACAATATTCAAATCAAAAATATTGTGATTATTGTGCCTATTTCACATGTAATTATACACAAATATTGTATCCCGGTCAAGGCGGATGATTTTTTCTCTGTGGAAATTCGCACATGTGTGCATTGCGGGTGACTCCGTAAAAGTGGAACTCCGTGGCTAGTCCCGGATAGCTTAAAAATTTGTCACAAATATTGTTTTTTTCCGGCCACCAATATCCAATACAGGATGTTAGTATTAGTCATTCCAAATTTGTGATTTTGGAATGCCAATATTAAAAATATTGATGTTGGGCCCAATATATTAGAAAACCGAAAAGAGCTTTGTGATATAATCGTTACGAAATACATGTCATGTGCCATAAGGCTGACACAGCAATGAATCGCCAAAAACCAAAGCGGGACGACGCAATTTTTTCACCCCCACCAATCGAAGCTCGAAAATTCGAAGTCTTAGTAATGAGAACACGTATAAAAGGCTTCACGCAATGTATATACATCAACACGAAATCACTCCAAACACCTGGGGTAGGTAGAAGGAGAGTCAAGACGGCTTTCAATCCAGATACAACTCATGAGGTGCAGGCAATGAAGGAACTCATGCATCACGGGAAAGTCAACATATAAAACGGGCAAAAATCATTCTTAAAATCCAAGAAAAATAATGCTCAAGGTATTATTGGCAAGTTACGCTGATATTACTTCGCAAAATAATTGCTGGTCGAATGAGTGACGCTATCTGCTGTTACAATTGGCTTCAATCACAGCTATTGTTGTCCCTAATCGTATGCGGAAAATATGACATTTTGGAGTTGTCAGCTCTCCAAACACTCTCTCCAATTCTAAGCAAGCGCACTAATCTGCCATAGTAACACAGCGTTTTTAGAATGTTCAAACATTTTCGAAGAAGCAATTCCGCCTCATATTTACTCAGTAGATTAAGCCTAATATAAAAACAGCGATTGGTGTCCCAATTTCTATACTTAATAGCATCAAAATACTACTGGACTTATTTTAACATCCCATTGAAAAGCTATCCAGGACTAGCCACGGAGTTCCACTTTTAAGGAGTCACTCGCAATGCACAATAGTGCAAAATTCCGCAGAGAAAAAATGATCCCGATCAAGGCGGATGATTTTTTCTCTGTGGAATTTCGCACTCTTATATATCTGTTTCGTTATTCGTCTCTCATCCATTCTCTCAACATGGCCAAACCAACGAAGCACACTCCTTTCATATATGTCCATTACTGGAGCATCTAACCCACATTCATTTATCACCCACTCGTTCCTGACCCTATACATCCTACTTGTACCGCAAACACTCCTCAGATAACTCATTCTCACGGCGTTTAGTTTACTCTTATGTCTATCCTGATTCCTGACATACCCATGTTTCACGGCCAAACATCAAAGTAGGGAGAAGTACACTTTTGTACACGGCGATTTTCACTTCCTTAGACAGGCACTCATTCCTTGATATGCTTCACATTTTACCTACCACTTCCCTTCCAGAATTCGCATGTCTCTTTATCTCTTCATCTATCCGTCCATCTTTCGCAAATATCTTACCATCATTTTAAAAGTTTAATCAAACGTAATCATATTGAGATTTAATTACCTTAAATATCAAACAGATGGTGGATATTTTTGCTATACATCCGCAAATTCGTCCATTCCGTCGTGCTATCCACAGGAAACTAAGGAGATATCAGGGTTAAACAATATAGTTTTTATTGTGGTTGTCAAACTTCAGTTTGATAACATAAGTCTCTCTCCATCCGTCTCAATGCTAACGATCTATGAGCCGAATTTGTTGCTATAATAATTACTAACATCTTTTCATAAATACTTTAAACAGTTTTAGATTTTTTCAATAATCTTCAATGTTTAATAATCCACAACTACATAATACCCTGCGAGCCGCCACATGGGCGTGTGGCAGGGGGTGACAGGTCACCAGCTGTGTAAAGATGTAAGTTTTTGGGAGATGAAATGGATACGTGTATTATGGGAGTGTAGTTTAGAGAGATTTAGTGGAGCTCAGTTATTATTGTGGTCGCTTATTGTGCGCGGAAATAACATGATTTTGAACCTATCTGTTCGGCAGTGTATTGCTCTTATTTTATCGCTTATGTCAGACCTAGAGATGTAGTGAGGCGTCATGATAATACTCTCTAAGTCGCTCAGAAAAATACCAGTTCCGAATTTCTCAAGCAACCTAAGCCTAGCGCGTAGCCTCTGAGTCTCTAAGGGCTCCCATCTCAATCCCTCTAAAATTTGTGAAACACTATACGTTCACTGGTAGCAGTTTTTAACTAAGCTCGCTGCTTTCCTTTTTTTTCTGGTTAAATCTCTATGATCAAAATGCACCAAATAATATAATATGACATTAGCTCGTAGGCTTTCGCGGATGCAGTGTTGAGTGTTCCTTTTTTCGGGATTCATTCCGCAATGCATGTTTTCAGAAAACAACAATATTTCACTGGTCATCCTGCCTGTTAACCTGATGAAGCTGGCAGGAGGACCAGCGAAATATTGTTGTTTTCTTAAAACATACATCGCGGAATGAATCCCGAAAAAAGGAAGTCAATATAATATGATAATAATACTATAATACAATATGCACGAAAGCATTTCTTCCTTAGTAACAATAATCAATTTAGTCCAGAACGCGCTAGCCGTGTTTTGCTAAGGTATATAGTGGCGGTTTTATAGGGTGGTTGAAGGGGGTAGCAGCAAATGCCTCGAGGGTGGCAACACCGGTTGCCCAACGCCGAGCACCGAACTCGGTTCCGGCGCTATGTGGGTTAATTAGCGCCGGAGCGGCGGGGGTGGGGGGCGGAGGCGGGTGAACTGAGCCGCGCCGCTCCGAGCCATCGTCCCTCAAGGCGCGCTCATTTTTCTGATTTTCACCTCTCCTTAGATGGCCACGGAGCCGTTGTTCGAGGGACTTATAGGGAAATGCAAACTGGTTTGGAAGCGCCATCAGCCATCTCCTCCTCTCCCTCCCACCATGCCACATCTCTCCTCCAGACTAAGAGAGGTAAGGAGGAGAAGTGGGGAAAAAAGGATGAAAAAACACATACCTATACATATATATATTTATATACACAGGCGAGGATGAAAATGGAAGAAAAAATATACACGACCGTTCATTTACAAGCGAGATGAAATAGGATGCAAGGTTCACGAAATGAAATAAATAAAACAGACTGATTACCCCGTCGCACCGAGAAGAAAATCAATCATTTAAATGATTTTTTAAATTTAATTTTATTTTACTTTTATTTTTTTTTAAACAGATAGAGAGGGACTTTGTCGGCTTTCTTGAAAACGTAGTCACACCTGAACACATCGACAAACTGTTTGCAATTTTTTTTCTTAATTTCACCCGACGACAGGTTTATATCTGCTCATTTAAGGTTTCCATAATAAATAATATCCGTGATCGAATACGCGTGTTAAATTATCACCAACGATTTGCTCTCTAACAGTTTCAAATGAGGTGGATTCGGCGAGGATGTGAATAGCTTCATCAAGAAATTAAATAGCCGGTGAAAAGCTGGAACTGCACGCGACCACATGTCAAATTTTCTTTACTCGTGGGTACTCCATGTCCAATATTTCTTTGCCGAATACTTGCAGTTATCCGGGAAAGTTCTGGTTGCATATCGATACATATAATTCCATCATGCCGCGCCGTATATTCTGGGGGGAGGCAAAGGAAAAAAGGTTTTATTGTCGGTGATGGGTGCCTCTGCCACATGCCTATGCGGATCGAAAGGTAGTACGTAGGAGTAGATACTATATGACTCGTTGCCCCCCGTGATGGTGGAAGCAGCAATCATATACTTGCGATTCTAAGAACCCTTCAAAATTTTGTTCGAGGCAAATTTGCGAGGAACAATAAAAAATTTGGGTGGGCTTTTTTGAAAGCTGCATTCCTAGCAATTAATTTTCACCATGTTCTACAAAAGTCTAAAATGTTTTTTTCAGAGCGGGCTCCGTCCAACACGTAAAAGTTGCCCCCCCCCACCCCGTTGCCCCCCGTTATGGTGAAAGCAGCAATTATATTATCTCTATCGTCTCAGGCTTAACTTTGTGGAAGTTCATTTTATCGTAAATGAAAAACTTTGTAATATTCCGCCAATTTATTTTACGGTACAACTAGTTTCGTCGCAGCGACGACATCTTCAGGTACAAAGAGTCAAAGCACATAATATGGTCCTTATATCCCTTCTGGGTTAGGTGTTTCAGTGGGGGAGGAAGAAGGTAGGTGGAAGGGGGGGGGGTAAACCTCAAGGATGTAATGTGGCGTTATAAGCGGGTGGTGGTGGTTGGAGAGGGGCGGGGGGTGGCTGACCATAGTGATTTCATTCCAAAGATTTTGCACCGGGAAGAAAAAGGGAGGAGAATGGACAAAAGGGAAGAGTTGGAGATTAGGAGATGGATGAAGAAACGTCCTCTGCTTAATGACATCGTATTTGAAAACCATTCCCCCCTCCTAAAAGCCTCTTTGACCCTCACGGAAAAACCAGCAACCCATAATCCTTCACCTCCCCCCACTCCTACGGAAACCCCCTCCGCTACCTTAGTCACCAACAACCCTTCAAAACTCCCTGCCAATGGTCAGCCACCCCCCGCCCCTCTCCAACCCCCACCACCCGCTCACAACGCCACATTACATCCTTGAGGTTTACCCCCCCCCCTTCCACCTACCTTCTTCCTCCCCCACCGAAACACCTAACCCAGATGGGATATAAGGACCATATTTTGTGCTTTGACTCTTTGTACCTGAAGATGTCACCGCTGCGACGAAACTAGTTGTACCGTAAAATAAATTGGAATATTACAAATTTTTTCATTTTTCATTCACCAGCAATCATATACTTGCGATTCTAAGAACCCTTCAAAATTTTGTCCGAGGCAAATTTGTGAGGAACAATAAAAAATTTGCGACGCAGTGGGTGGGCTATGTTGAAAGCTGCATTCCTAGCAATCAATTTTCACCATGTTCTACAAAAGTCTAAAATGTTTTTTTCAGAGCGGGTTCCGTCCAACACGTCAAAGTTTTGGGATTGTCACGACGTTGATTCAAGAGGGCCGTTATTTTTTCACCGATCCCAATCCAGAGGCCATCACGACGGAGAAGTAGGGGAGGGATTTTTTATTTTTATTTTTTATTTATTTATTTTCACTGCCCCGAATACAGCACATTTGGCCATTTTACGTCGGGTGAACAACAGCAACAACGGACGAGACACAGACATCCATGTCCTGGGCAGATAATTTTCTACCCAGGCGGGACTCGAACCCGCGAACCTCGGGTTAGCAGGCGAGGACTTTACCCCGCCGCCACCGGGGCCCGAGTTCCGATATTTTGCTATTCCTCCGACGGATTCGACTGAATTGTTCACTACTTGAGACACCAGTAATAAAAAGCCGTCTTAAAAGGTAACCTGCGTATAGTGTAATCAGGTGGAGTAATTAAACAGCCAATGAACTCAGATTCAGAACGCAGATTAAAAAATAGGTTTAACCTTTTAAGTGACTTCGAAACCGAGTTTTTCACAGATGACGTTAGATATATATTGAGAACCCCTGCGTATTACGCTAGGTTTGATCATATTAACAAGATTAGAGAGATAGATTGTCGTACCGATAGATTTAAAATGTCATTTTTCCCGCGTACTATAAGAGAGAACAATAGGCAGTGTAGCAAAGGGATAGGTAGGTGAAATATAGTTAGAGTAGTCTGTAGTGCATGATGCATGTAATAACAACCAATAATCCCTTCCTTATTATGTAGATACTAACCATCTAGCTCCATGTGACCCTATTATCTAGCACATCTCCCTTAAATATCCTAGTTGCATGTCAATAGTGAATGTTTAGTGATTTTCACCCCCTGCCACACACCCTCGTGGTGGCTCGCAGGGTATCACGTAGATGTAGATGTAGATGAACTCGGAATATCAGCTGTAGATGGGTAATGAAATATATGTACATGAATAACACATACTCATATCGTCATTTCATTTCGGGGTAGACTCGTTGAGTCGCTTACACGACGCTGCTGCGCAATCCCCCTTAACCTCCCCTCCTCCCCTTTCAACTCCATCCTAACCCCCTCCTGACTCTACTATATACTGAAAATGATTCTGTACTAAGTGCCTGATGATGATACCTAGTATCTAAACCGGTCGCCTGATTAAATAATTGTGGAAACTGCCATTGCTTTTTCCTTTTTGATCAACAAAGTGAGTATTCTGTATGTTTCCTCGACACTTTTTAAAAATAAATCACATTTCACCGCAGAATTTTTTTAGAAAAATCGCAATTTTTTAGATCGCAAAAAATCTTTCGTTGTGACAGAGTTTTAAACGTATCGCGTGAAAAAGATGAGTCAAATTATAGACTTATGTAGATATTTTTATTCAATTACTCAAAATGTCAGTTGTATTAGAGTATAACATTGAACCATTGATAATGCAATATTTCATTCATGCCTTCTACAGCAGCTAAAAATTGAACGTACAATTCGAATATGATCTCTATTTTGACTTGGGAACAATCTCGTTCAAAGTACCTTAAATTATAAATCGGTCAGCCCTGTGTTTTCCATTGCACATGTTGTATGAAAAATATGAATGGGCTTATGCATCACACTCACAGTAATTTTCACTTTGAACCCTTTATGATCGGAATCATGGTTCTATCCACCTCAGACCTAGTTATCAAACTGTAAAAAAGAACAATAATATTCGTGCACGATGGAAGTCACATTAGGGGTAGATTGTGCCAAAAACCGCGCAGTGAGTGACGCTATTATCGCTTGACACGTTCTCTATGCTGCATGGAGAGATTCTCACTTTAATTTTGAGATTGATCAATTAAAAGTTATACATTTTTCAAGCAGAAATTATGAAATACTCAAAAAAGCTACATGTCCCTTGAATACTGAATGCTTAATGACATGCAGAAGAGTCCATTTTAGTATGCAAACCTCAACGAAACTATAGGGGTAGGGTATAAACCTGCATTTTTAACAATTTTTGGTCCAGAGATCGTAACGCTTACATAAAATGAAGATGAAAAATATTAATTACTGTTAAAGTAATTGTTAAGGCTATTGTGAGGGTTGGAAATGAAATTTCCGCAGATATTCATAGATATGTGAAGGAACGCGCCAAGGTTTGGTTTCTAGTCCGTGCCCTTTCGGATTGATGGCATATTTCTCACATCATACAGCATGAAGGCAAACTCCGGCTCCCAGCAGTACGTAGGGCTGCTGGTGTTCTACGCTTGGGGAATAGAGCCTTAAGGTTAAAAAGTTGTAATGGCTGCGCGGAGGGGAAAAAGTACAATAAAAATGTAAGTTTGACGATGAGGCTTCGATAAGTATGAGCAAACAGGCAAGGTTGTGAAAGGCTGACCTCGAATTGAATGGAGAGGTAGTAGCGATTGGTAATTAGTAACTAAATAAGAAGGGTGACAGACATCTGAGATCATACACCTCAATGAAGGTAGAAGACTGAATAGGTCGATTTCTCAGTAATATAGAATGCCATTATATTTTATACACCTATGTGCAATGCTTAGAAAAATGTGTCTTTCACATGATATCGTCGTCAAAATTAGGGCGAATAATTGTGGAGGTTGCTGGGAGGTGTGAGATTGAGGAGGTAAATGGCTTTCTACGCCAAGTTGATCACAAGCTGCCCTTCAAAGCATAGGCTGTAAGCCAGAAGATTATTCTGCAAGCGAGGGAAGAGGAGGAATAGCTGGAGAGGGAAAACGTTAACCCTTTCACGTTTAAGTATATAGTGCAAAACAACTTGGGAGGATGCCAAAAGTGGATATCACTATACAATAAAACATGGCATGGAAAATATTGGTAGTTGTATGGTGAATTCTATTTTATTTGTACATAGATATTATTTTAGGGAAATATCGTAAGCTGTGTTCTGTATGATGAAATATAGAATAAATCCACGCGTATTTTTTTCCAAGTATTAAACTTGAAAATTCATAAGCTAAAATCGGAGAAAAGACGAAAAATAAGAAATATGGCACTTTATCCCCAGCGAAAAAATGTATTTCTGGAAAAATAACTCACATGGGAAGAGTGCATATAATGTGCACAGCGAATGGAAACGTGTTTATGCCACAGAAACTGAGGCACACTCTTGCTTCGTCAACTTTCCTAGCATCCAATTTCCGTAAGCACCTTCAATTTTACTTTCACGATGTATACAATTCGTTATGATACATGTTTTAGTCTTCAACGCAAAGGTATTTAATAGAATTTCTCAAATACTTTGTATACACTAGAATAGATTATTATTTTCCCTTGTGGATCATAAAAACCTATACATACAATAATAAGATAAGAATTAACTCCACCATTTATATGCGATATAAATAACTGACGCGATGACTTAGTAGGTATTCTAATAATCAAATTTCCACCATCCCATTCAATCATATTATTCCAGCAGCAAGCTATTCATGCAATAACGTTTAGCAATTTTCAAATGAGAGAATAATCACGGGGAATTCTCCAAAATATTTTACAAATACAATAGTAGATGTTTTATATTCCTATAGATACGTAAAATTCTATTCAGCAAGATCCATTTGTGACGCCATAAGTGCCATCCTCAGCGTGCATTCTCCTGGAAAGTGGTAGCAGTGCTTCGGGAGAATTCATAACACGGCCACATGCATTCAAGTAGCAGATTTAGGCTACTAGGTGTTCCGAATGCTAAAGTTTATTCGGGTAAAAGATAACGTCTAGTTGTCATTTCCCGGATCTGCTACCTGGTGAGCCTTATAGTCTGAGTATTCTGATCCATTACAAACCGTTCTTTCCAGAAAAAAATTATGCTGTCTCCCTTATCTCCATTTAGCAAATTGCAGTTTTTAAAAAATACATCTGCACGCGAATCATTACCCGTAATCGTGGGGTAACAACAGCAAAATAATCCAAGATTCCAATGAAAGAATTCAAGAAAGGGTACTTGAGATGCCGGCGAGTTCATAGGCGAAAATGGTTCATCTGTCAGAATAACTGGCTGGCGATAAAGAAATGGGAATGATGACAGGAATGAAGGAGAGTTTTTATTCATCTCTTTGACGATGCAAAACCGGTTCATGAGTGAGATAATAAGAGACAGAGAGGGGGTTTAATCCATGGTTGAGGGTCGAACAGCAGTCGTAGAATAAGGAGGGAAACGTCAGAGCGACATTTACCTTAAATGAGAGGAAGAGAGGTGGAAAATGCACCAAGCTGTAGAGGGAAACAGTGGAAAGAAAGAGTTGCTCTGAAACAAACCTGATCCGAATTTCTCAAGAAAACTAAACCAAGCGTGTAGTCTCCGAGTCTCCAGCGGCTCCCACCTTAATCCCTCTAAAAGCTAAGTAACACTACATGTACACTCGTAGCAGTTTTTAACGAAGCACACTGCTTGGATTTGTACTTTATTCATTTTTGGGTTAAATCTTTCTGTCCAGAGTTATAAATGATGGCGGCGTATTCGAGGTGTGGCCTAACCAGAACAATGTAGCTACTCTCTTTTAAGGACGGATTATATCGGGGGATACGCATACAGAACATATGTGGCGCAGCATTTAAGAAATTAGGTTTTGTTAAACGTATAATAGGAAGGTCCTCGGATGAAAAAGTCACAGAGAGATGCTACTTTGCTCTGGTTAGGCCACACCTCGAATACGCCGCGAGCATATGGGACCCTGGTCAAATAGATTTAACGAAAAAAAATTAATAAAATACAAAGGAAAGCAGCGCGCTTCGTTGAAAACTGCTACGAGCGTACATATAGTGTCTCACAACTTTTAGAGGGATTTAGGTGGGAGCCCGTAGAGACTCGGAGGCTACACGCTAGGCTTTGGTTGCTTGATAAATTCAGAAATGATATTTTTCAGAGCGACATAGAGAATATTATTATGACTCCTCACTACATCTCTACGTCTGACAGATGCGATAAAATAAGATAAATACACTGCCGAACATATAGGTACAAAAACTCGTTCTTTCCGCACACAATAAGCGGCCACAATAAAAATTGAGCCCCACTAAATACACTCCTATAATAAATGTCACCATTTCATCTCCCAAAAACTTACATCTTTACACGGCTGCTGACCAAACATCCCCTGCCATACGCCCATGCGGCGGTTCGCGGGGTATTATGTAGATGTAGATGTTATTATCGTTCACTGTCAATTTTTACTTTATCTCACGTTAGTAATGTGGTATGATATAATATCTTGCTTGAGTTTTTTGGTCAAATAATGAAACTATGTATTAATGTTTGCCGTTGTTTGAAATTATTTTTAATACTTTCAAGGGTAAACACTACACCTATAGCTTTATTTTTTGAATGAAACCTAAATAAATCAAGGAAGATTTGATACAGCGATCAAATAAGAAATAAAATGTTGGTCATTCGCTATGGATATTGGAACTTCTTTCTTAAACCCTGTGATGTAGAAATCTCATAATCTCGACACGTGTAAAATAATACCGATGATCAAAAGAATAGCATTGTTAATCGTACTTATCTATTTAACTAGACACGAAAATTCGAGTCTTTTCATAGTTTTGGAGTTTCCATTGATGCTCAAAAACTTACATCTTTACACGGCTGGTGACCAAACACCCCCTGCCACACGCCCATGCGGCGGTTCGCGGGGTATTATGTAGATGTATATGGAAATAGTGATACTTTATTTAAGGCTTCAGATCCTCATCTCCAGAGGCTTTTTACTCATGAAACAAAGCATACGTCGCGCAAACCTATTTCATTCAAATCATTACGCTCATTTTCTTTCTTCCCCTTCCTCGCTTACTCAACATCTAGAACGACCATTTCTCTATTACGGCCTTGAGCATGCCTTCGCCCCTAATTAACCTGTTTCAACCAACTACTCTGCCTCCAGTTCACTTCAATCCTTCGCCTTCAGTACCCTTTAATCCTCCACTTTCCTTACGAGACAAATTCAACGCAATTGATAGTCATATTTTCGGCTGCGAATGAGGACCTCAATTTAATGCACCTTCCAACATTAAATGATGAATGAAGATCCCGTCTCCGTGACAAAATCCTACGTTGATAGGTTAGATTGGAAATTGTCAAATCGAACTGGCGGCGAATGCTTTCAGTTTTTTTCACTTGGGGTGGCAGAACCGATTTACAGTACAGATTTGCGTGAAAATTTGCATATGTGTTTTCATTGGTGATATCTATTGATAAAAAAGTAAAAAAAATGCCTCTTACCCATGAGTTTTTGGCATTGCAATGCTATTCCAACATAAAATCATACGGCACATGATTATTTCGTGATGATACCATTACATATGCTCATGTGTTCGTCAAAACGCGAAATAGTAATTTTATAATACTTAAAAATAAAACCCAACAAATTTCATGGTGTGACACAGAGTTCTATGCATGGAAAAAAATATATTCCAATATAATTTCATTTCACTTCCAATTAACGCTCCGAAAAATGGAGTCAAATGTGTTTTAATAAATGAAAAATCTTAAAAATATAATTTTTTAAATCATTTTCACCACCCTCGGTGAGTTCTAGAACATAATTTTACGTCTTAAATGCAATGAGGTTCAAGAATGTTTTTCTACTTACTCTACACATAACTAAAATGTTCTCTCATTGACCCACGATTACCACTCCCACCACCTTAAAAAAATAGCCACCACTTGCTACTTACACTTCACTGGTTTGCCGTGGCTGTTAGCCTAACGGGACCACTCACTTCGATCAGCATGAATACCAATTAATTTAAATTAAACGGACCTATTGATCTACATCTACATCTACGTCATACCCTGCAAGCCACCCAAAGGGTGTGTGGCAGGGGGTGCTTCTACACCAGGCATGCATGAATGATATGGTAGAACACCGACATTACATTTAAACCCGCGTACCACACATGCAAAGCGCCAATTACAAATCTAATACCCAAGAAACATTCTATCTTCAATCGTTCCAACATGCAAGGGATACAAAAACTACTACTACATATTCAAAATATCATGCAAAAATAAGAACATCAATATTTACATCATGCATAAATAAGAGAGTAGAGAATATAATGAGAAAAATTTACTGTCTGCCTATTGTCACAATTCGTACTATTCATCACGACGATCACAGCTATTATGGTCCTAAATGGTACGCGGAAAGAATTGCATTTTATACCTATCGGTTCTACAATCTAGCTCTCTAATTTTATTGGCGCGATCTAATCTGCCGTAGTACGAGGGGGTTAATAGTATGTTTTTTACGTCGTCAGTGAAATGATTTTCCTGAAATTTATTTAGGAGGTTAAGCCTATAATTTAATCTACGCTGTGATAGCGATTCCCATCCTAATTCTTTTAACAGTCCAGACACACTAGCCAACTTATCGTAGCATCGTTTCACAAGCCTAGCTCCTTTTCGCTGTACGCGATCTAACTCTGATATCAACCCTCTTTCGTATGGATCCCATACACCCATACATTGATATGTTGGACAATTAAATATCGGAAATGTTCAAGGCATACGGATTGCAAAGCGACCAAGAACGAAATCGTGCAATGTCCCAGTTTCTAAATGCAATCGTTTTACAAAATTAATAACAAT
Source organism: Ceriagrion tenellum (assembly GCA_963169105.1). Classification (NCBI taxonomy): domain Eukaryota; kingdom Metazoa; phylum Arthropoda; class Insecta; order Odonata; family Coenagrionidae; genus Ceriagrion; species Ceriagrion tenellum. Next base: position 60,992,099 of record OY720639.1, on the reverse strand, counting down.
CATTTTCCTGTTAAAGACACAACGCTGAAACTTACAGCATGTACAGAAAACATGTTCATCTATAATTCATGGAAATACGGCTGTCATAAAAGTATTATAGTTTGAGTTACAAATTATCGAAGTCGAAAATATGCTCGAACACCGTAAAAAAACCGGTACTTTTTACGTTTCACCCCTCGTAAAAAATTAAAATGCATTTTAAAAATTTAAGTTTAACTTTAAATAACGCAGAATTAAATAAGGTAAATTATGATGTGATATTTTGTTCTGTATGTCTTCTTCTTATCTTTTTATTTACTCCCAAACTCGAATGCACATAACTTCTGCGCCGACAGTAGCTTCCTCCGCTGTCGGGTGAGGGATATCTTCTCCGCGTGGAGGAGAAAAGGCCTTCGCTCGAGTGGGAAGAAAGGCTGACGGAAACCTCGGAGAGATATTTCTAAAATCACGGCAATGGAGAATACGAATCGGCGGAAGCACGCGATGTTGACGACAGCAATTCAAGAAGTGCTCGAGAGTGCGTGTGTCGCAGACAGCAGCGGCAGCGACGGCAGTGGGAAAGCGCGTTTTTTTAAGCACCGGCGGGATTGAGAGGCGGAGAGAGGCCGTCACCTTAATTACGCTCATTCCAGAACACCTGACCAAACAGCGCGGCTTGAGTCTCTTACGCCGCCCTTCTCTGCGCGCGCTACAGCCTTCCTCATCGCTCCCTCTTCACTATTTCCTCAAGGAATACTCTGAAGCTCTCTTTTCAACGTTTTAGAGCAGTGCAAAATTCTGAAAAGTAATGACTAGACTTATGGTAGAGAGAAAGATACATGTGAGAAAGTCATTTTTTGTCGCATGCGTGAACTGGAGAAAGTCTTCGGCAATGTTGAGTGGAACAATGCGTTCAGTCTGCTGGAAAAACTCGGAATGGGTTACGATGACAGAAGAATGATCTACCAACAATGCAAGAAGCAAGTCCTCACAATGCGAATGAGGGACGGAAGTCACATAGAAGCTAAAATTAACAAAGGAGTAAGAAAAGAAAGCAACCTCTTCACAGCACTCAACATGTACTTGGAAGAGGCAATTGGAAAATCACAAGAAATTGGGCTGAGTGGCTTAAGATAAATGGAGGAGAAATATACATGCTACACATCGCGGATGATATCGAGTCATAGCTGGAAATCGTGATGATCTTCAAAGATAACTTAACGTAATGGACCAAGTTCTCCAAGAATATAACATTAAAATCAGTAAGACGAAGACTAAAATCCTAGTATGCAGAAGAGAGAAACTGAATACAAAATTAACCCTGAGAGGAAAGAAATTAGAGCAAGTGGATTCCTTCACCTATCTCGGAAGTACCATCATGTGGGAAGGAAGAAGTACAACAGACATCAAGCAAAGAATAGTCCAAGCTAAGAAGGCGTTCATGGGAAAAAGACAACTGCTCTGCTCAAAGGAGATAGGATTACAAACCAGGAAACAGTATGTGAATAATTTCGTCAGGAGAGTAACGCTCTATAGATTGGAAGCATGGACCATTGAAAAAGCTGACCAGAAAAGACTAGAAGCGTTCGAAATCTGGTGCTGGAGGATGGTGCTGAAGATAAAATGGACGGGCAAAATAACAAATGATGAAGTGTGCAGAAGAGTATAATAGGAAATGACCATATGGAACACCATACAGAAAAGAAGAACAAGATCCACCAACAATAGTGCACCCCTTCCCACCGATCGCTTTACCTCCCCCAAACTGAATGTTTCCCATCATCCTCTGTAATATATATGAGGATCCCAGAAGTCAAGGGGTCTAAGTAACAAAACCATTGTTTAGAGAAAACTTGAGTCAAAGTTTAAAATGTTTGGTACAACCCACTAAGTAGTTAAGAGGCACCAGGGTTGAAATTCGCTATTAAAAAATCATTTGACTTGACCGGGATTTGAACCCGGATCTCCCAATTGCCGGTCAGGTGTGTTAGCCAGTTACACCTCCCTTCTTCCTCGAAATTAGCCTTGAAGGAAGATGGCTTGGTGGAGTAACTGGCTAACACACCTGACCGGCAATTGGGAGATCCGGGTTCGAATCCCGGTCAAGTCAAATGATTTTTTCTTAGCGAATTTCAACCCCGGTGTATATGCACCCGTGCGAGTGACTTCGTACGATATCATAGGTTACATGCAATGTTTGGAAATTAGTTAAGAGGCATTACCCTAGATAATAGCACCTGTCAAGAAAATCACTTGGATCCCTTTACCATCTAATAGATTAATATTTTCACATCCCATTCCTGTAACTAACTTATTTTTTTCAAAAATATCACTTAGACCCCTTGATTTCTGGGGTCCACACATATATATACCTATAAACGATTGACACAAGAAATTTTATACCTGAAGATGGTTTGACAACCGAAACAGGTCGGTTACTTTGAAATGAATCGAGGAAGTTGCAAGCTTCATCTTGATCATTTTGACGTCTTTCCACCAAGCGGAAGCTTCCCTTTTCGATATGATTGACAACATTGGTTTGGTTGAATTTGAGCGCATAAACTGTATGTCAATGGAATGTAATATTAAGTCCGTTGAGACTTTCCTGGGATTTCCTCAAAGCTATTCAAAGGGGACTCATTATAAGATAAATTCATCCTAACTATTCTCATCTCATTCTAACTATTTTGCACCACAGGAAGCGTTTGCGATCATTTATTTTTTTACAGGGATAGCTGCTTCTTCAAATAAATAATTATCAATAGTTCTTCATTCGTTTCAGAAAAGTTTCATTTTCATACAATTATGAACGCTATATTAAAACTTTCCGTGGAAGAGTTACTCGGAGCCATATTTTCGTATTTCAAACTTGTTTCCCATTGCAATGGTCTCTCAAAACAGGGGGTGAGGCTCAAGGTATGAAAATGAAAACGAGGATTTGCGAATGTCAGCTTGTTTACTTAGCAAGTTAAACACAGAAACATCCGCAATGTGACTAATAATCGTTAGCGTTACATTTCGCCGAGAGTTATCTAGTGCCATTTGTCGTGCTGCCGAGTTTCCCTTTCAGGGGGTTGACAAATCTGGATTACCAATCACTGATTCTCGACGGTCTTGTTGTTCTTTTGACGGGACAGAGGAATCCATTTCATACCCGAGGAAAATAAACACCGGGGGAGACATGTGACGGCACCTAACTCTTGTGCTAACGCGGATCTCGGCTATTTGTTGGCGTTGCTCCCACAAGACTGCGTCAGCCAACACAAATGATAAATGACTCTAAACAAATGAGAAATATCACCTTTCCGTTTTTTTGTGCATGCTAAAAAAATTCGAATTGGAAATATTTAAAATGGAATTTGAAAGCTTGTCCGAAGCCGAACGCTGAACGCACTTGGCCGACAGTCAACCTATTAAAATGCTCCAGCGACTCGAAAAATAAAACTGCATGTGCATACTTAGGTTATTAATGTTGAGTTGGCAAGATGAAAGAGACCCAAGGCTCCAGAAGGAAAACTTATCGGGAAAATGTCACAACCGTGGATGTTTGAAATACTCCTCGCAGTCTGAGGCTGCAACGTCTAAACACTGACATCTTAGAATCCTTTTCTCTCTTAAACCGTTGTGAAACCATACGTTTTAACTTCATATAAATGTGAAGCTCTTATTGAGATGAACTCGCATTGTCATCAAAGGATTCTATTGGGACGATAAGGTTTATTTAATGTCATCACCATTAGCAATCAATCATAACACTGATTGTGTGTAGCCCTTCACTGTTCTCTGTCCCCTACTAACCTTTTAATGTCCCTGCAGGTCTTTTGACCAAAAGTGCTACCTTCATTTACACAATTTCTTCACAGCAAATTAATTTCTTGTGCAAAAGTAAGATACAAAACGTGGGTAAGAAGGTGAGCTGTCTTCTTGTCCTTCTCCGCCGACAAGTTGAAGATGAGCTGTGAACTCAAATAAATTGTGGAAATCACAAGCTTATTCTTAATCAATGTTGTCAAATACCATGATAGCTGCGATTCTTGAGTGCTATAGGATGCAAAAAGGTTTAAGAACCACCGGTGAGAAATTAATGACTGGTTTATCCAGCCCAAATGTTTGAATAACTTCAGTTATAACATTTGCCATTATCTCCTCAGTCTGAAGTGGCCCCGCGCAGCATGCTTAACTGCCAAACCCCAGAGCACCGATAAGGATGTCTATAAGAGGAAAGGCATACACTTGCGCAAGGACGTAATAAAAGAAATAAAGTCGTCAAACACGGCTTCCCTCGCCACAACGTGATACGCATCAGAGGAATCGAATTTCAAGACTTTCACCCCTTGCAATTGCGAAGCAAAAGCAATTGAACTTCTGGCTGAAGAAAGCTCGCACATGGAGAAGTTGCCACCCAGAAATGGGCCTCCACACAATTTGGTCTTGATTGAAGGCAGTTTGACCGAAACGTCATTTCATCTAGAAATTAATAAATTTTGCCTCGTATTCAAAGAAAAATATCTCACCCTTCCGAAGATATCAAAATATCAACCCCTTACCATAGAACTTTCAGAGTTTCTCGACGAAAAATAGCGGCCCTTTTACTGGGAAAATTGTAATTGTATGCACTCCAGAGAGACCTTATTTAAACATTGAGGAAATCCTAACACATAGCTCTCTTTAAAAAATCGAAAGTGTGTAATTTGTATGTTTTCTTAACTATTTTTTGAGCATAAATCATATTGTCGACGGGCTAATTGTTTAAGAATTACAAAAAACCTTCCATTGTGAAAGAGTTTTAAACGCACCGCGTGAGAAAAATGAGTAACGCTAAAAACTTGACTCTATGAAGAATTTAAGTTTTATAAAATTATGTGCGAAAGTTGTGGTAGAATTTGGTTGAGGAAATTCTTAGGAGGAGGAATATTAGGTGTCTTAAAAACAGGAGGGCGTGTATGAAGCAGTGTATGGAGGTAAATGAGGTTTGCAAGGATAGGTCAGTTTGGAGGAAATTATTGAAGCAGAGTTAGGTGTAGAAATATGTATTTATGAGTGAAACTTTGTGACTGTGCCTACCCTGGAAGGCAACGGCGTGATTGGTATGTATGTATGTTATCGCACCATTAATAATGCAACATTTAATTCACGCATACCACAGCTGCTGAAATTAAAACGTATATGGTATTCATTATGACTCGGCAACTACCTCGTTCAAACTGCCTTAAGCCCTCCGCATGAGTGTAAGCTATCTCCCTCTCATCACTAAGAGACTGAAATAAATCAAACAAAAATAGTATAACAGTGAGAAAAAATACGTATTTTATATCTCGCCATCACTTACCATGGGATGGATTTTGAGGCAGAGACATGATGAATACACAGGATCCATAGAATTATTGAGCTTGAATAGGAAAACATGGAAATCAGAATCAACTTGATCTTCCACAACCACAAGAGGCAAATCTTGAGCTGGAGGTTTACCTGCAAGAATGGGACAAGACAAAAGTGAAGTTAATGATGAGTAAGAAAACAAAGGTTAATTATTCTAGTTAAATTAAAATGCGCACCAATGCCAAGAAATTATAGGATACATTGAAAAATCCACTTCTCGCAGATTAGCCATTGACGAGTTAAAACACACCCGCTGTGTCCCACTTAAACCATCTGAAATTCATTTGAAACACTAACTCAGAGAAGAATATAAGGAAAAAATATTCAAGTCTTTCGTTCAAATATAGTCGATGAATAACTCAATGGTTATTTTTTCATAAGAATCAAACAATAATCATGATACGATGAACGGTTACACTACGTTAGGCGTACGATACACTGAGCGTCACGGTTCAGATTTAATTTGAACAAGATTAATTTGAAACTGATTTCTTTCTGATCCCACTAAGTTATACGCTTGACTATCAATGATAGCCAGGATTTTACTGAATTTCAACATTTTCTACAACAATAACTACAATGTCTACAACAATTTCTTTGTGCGAACAGTAATTAATCTCACCAATAATTTTTAAGAGCATCATGGCAGTTGAAATAGATACGTTTCCATATGTTCACCGGTGGGTAAGCGGACGAGTTAAAGTTCTCTATGACCAGAAATACACAAGCACAGAACTTTAGGACGAGTGAACATCTAGCGATCGACGTCAAATGCTTGAACTAAACGTACAATAAGAGGCCATTTTTGCGAGGGAAGAGTTAGGCGGCTGACCATGACCGAAAATGCCTCTGTAGGCGTCTACGCGCTTTTATGTTACGACTCCGCTTTGCTACTCAGAGCAAATCTGTTTACACACACCTCTAGAATAAGGATTAATACTTAAAATGAGTGCCATAACGTTTCGCTTTTAGCGTTCCACATTGGACCGATGAAGATACGATTTGGACCAAAGAGAAAACGTGAATTTATCGAAAATTAGATCATCACCATGACGCGTGCAATGTATTTTTATTTAAAAAAATTTACACCTACTTTAAATGGGAATGTATCATCTCTAAGAAGGATCATTAAAATGTTGAAAGTTGTGAATTAAAACGTCACAGTGAATATTCTCTCGAACTCTTGCAACGCATTGTCTGTATTTGCCGTCTCGGAAACGGGATGATCATCTACCAAATCCTACGGACTCATAAATTGCGTTCATTTGAATGTTGATATCGTTGTTGCAGAGGCATAACTACGGGAAGGATTGAGGGGCAAGGGTACACTGCGCCCCCCTAAAATGTTCTGGTGGGCACCGAAATATACAAAGAAGGAGAACAAGAGAGCGCCATTATTTCCTAGGACATCCGAAAAAGAGGGGAAGCTTCAGTTCTAGTGAAATATGAAAACTGTAACAGGAAACTTCCATTCCTAGTTTTTAAATAACAAATTTATGGATTTCAGGCCTAATAAATTTTTTAAAAATTGTGTGAAAGAGTGTGGGACGCCATGTGGCCATTAGAGAATTAAAACCCTTGTCCCTGCCTCCCTCCAAGCAAAGAAAATAATGCCGCTCAGGTGAAATTTATGGCATAAGCAATAAAGTATGGTAAAAACGACGCTGACGTTTAGCTGAAATGAAAGGAAAAACACTTGTCATTGTCTCTCAAGCTTAAAGAAAGTATAATAACTGCCATTTTTCAAGTAACTGTTGTTTCTTTTAAATCAAAACCATTTAGTGGTGTAACCGTCCGTCAATTAGTAAAAATAAGACTCCAATGGCGAAATTGCTTCGAGCGATTATCATCAAATCTTCTACAATTAGCATCAAATTTCACTTCTAATGTTCCGAGAGGTTACAATCACCCTTTGCTAAAAATTAAAAAAAAGTAATTTTACCTGCAGAGATGAAATACGATATGAATTTATAGACTAAAAAAAAGATTGTCTTGAATGGTCGCGACCTCGCAGTTACTTTGTTAAAATCATGTTCCTTCTTGAAGTCCACACCACGTTCCAAATCATTTCTGAAAACAGGAAATTATTTATTTGCTACAAATGACTGCCATAAACGTTTATAAACCATAAAAAGATTACGAGGGAAGTTTCAAAAAGAAATTTCTATTATTCGAACCAAAAAAGAAAAGTGAACAAGGAAGTAACTGAAAGGGGCAATCAAATAAATGATAATTGTAATTTTATTCCTTTCCAGAGTCATTTCAATCAAATTCAAAACATTTTCAGTTCAAATTGTCACCATCTGATTTTCCATTATTTATGAAAGAGAGCGGAGTCATATGGCCAAATTCCACTATGTCTTTTAAATAACCATAAAAATACATACATAAACACATTAACTTGTACTCTCTCTCTCCATGCCACTCTCCCTTATGAGTCTGGAACTTCGGAGAAAATCTCCAGAGTTCTATCGAGGTACAACGTAGTTAGCAGATTCACATGCACGACGAAGAATGGGGACGTGCTTCTGAAAGCCAAAGACCCGCTTCCACGGAACCTCTACGGAGGAATATATGAAGTTTTGTGCAGCCGTGGACAACCATATGTAGGCCAGACATGCAGAGCCCTAAAAATACGCCTCCGAGATCATCAACGGGCAATTAAAAATAATAATTACCGAATTTCTGCAATAGCCGAACACCATCTCAGAGGCCCCACTCATAATTTCAAGTTTGATGGGGACAAGATTAATAGCTAGGGAAATACGCTATTACCAAAAATTAATCAGGGAGGCTATAGAAATTGCGAAGAGACCGGAGAACGTCAACCGAGAAGACGGTTACAAGTTGAGTAGCAGTCTAAAATGAATTTTTTCAAATTTAAATTCCGGCAACAATGGGAGTCCAGACTCATATATATAAAGACGAGCGAGACTAAGAAGTCAGTTCAGTTAACCTGATGAAGCTGGCAGGAGGACCAGCGAAATATTGTTGTTTTCTTAAAACATACATCGCGGAATGAATCCCGAAAAAAGGAACAGTCAACACTGCATCCGCGGAAGCCTACGAGCTAACATTAACTTGTAAGTAAAAGGGGAATGTAAAGCACAGATAGTATCAAAATCAGTGGGGAAGAAATGTTGGAATCCAATGGTGAAATAAAAAATTAGTTTTGAACAAAGATTTTCAATTAACTTCCCAAGGAAAAGTTAATTTGTTGATTGGACGGTAATGGACGAAAACCGTCCAAATTAATGCATATATATTTGTCTAACTAAAGTACTATTTTCTAAGTCTTTCAAAATTTTCAACACGACGTACGGAACATGACTTGGAAGAGGCGTATGAGACTCACTGTTAAATACGGGTAAGTAAAATGCTCACTAACAATATACTATAAGGTAGTTTACGGATAGTCAATGCTTTTTTAAAGGAGAAATGAACTTAATTAGGGAAAAAAAACTGGTTTAAAAACATAATAATAGCTTGACCGGGGTATCTAGAATTTACAGTTTATTTCTATCACAAACATGAGCACTAAACAAAGTTTTCAGACGCAACTATATAGAATACCTTCATCAATAGAGGGAGACTTTGCCAAGTCCACAATACAATTTCTATATCCTCTTCAGACCACGGTTTCTATTTGTAAATTAATTGCCAAGGTAATAATAATGAGTCTATAAGTCGAATGAGGAAGGTAAAGCAGAGATGAACGCCTTCCGTATCATTTTGCCATTCCAACAATCACTTTATACCAACGGCTGCATTTTTGATAAAAATATTGCAAAGAAAATGATGCATAAGAAAGACTAATTTTTATCGGCAGCCCGAGATGCACGAGGATCAAGAATATCGATATAATTGACTCCTCGATGAAGACGCTAACACGATCTACTCCTCAATATTGACGTAGATAGGCTGTTCTAAACGTGCCAGTTATTACCAAGTACTTCCAAAAATTATCATCAAGTCGACAAAATTTCCACCTCGATACATTTTTATTTCGAGGGTCGATACGAAAAACTAAGGTCATGTTCCTACTTAAGTAGACCACTTCATTGAATACCACAGAATAAATTCAGCATGAATATGAGCCACTCTTGTGAAGGGAAGCTGGCCAGTCGCGCTACTGCGTGCTCGCGAACGAAAAATACGTCAAGCAAACGATTGATCCAATCAAAGATGACGGCTGCCGTCACTTAAGCTTCTCTCGTGATAACGGACAGAACTGACAGTAAATTAGCCAGAAGAAATTTCGATGAAAAATGGTATAAACATGCCCCAAGCTAAGAAGGCGTTCATAGGAAAAAGACAACTGCTGTGCTCAAAGAAGATAGGACTACAAAACAGGAAACAGTATGTGAAAACCTTTGTGTGAGGCGTAGCACTCCATGGATCGGAAGCATGGGTCATTGGGAAAGCTGACCAGAAAAGAATAGAAGCCTTCGAAATATGGTACTGGAGGAGGATGCTGAAGATAAAATGGTAAGACAAAACAAGAAATGATGAAGTGTACAGATGAATAGAAGAGGAAAGGACCATATGGAACATCATATAAAAAAGAAGAACAAGATGGATTGGACACAACATGAGACACAATGGGATTTTAAAGAACATAATTGAAGGCAAAATAGAGGGAAAAGTCCTTAGATGAAGACCCAGGAATAAGTTAATGGACCAAATAAAAAGGAAAGTACATGGGAGGAGATACCAGGAGATAATCGAACTAGAATTAGACAGGAAAGGGAAGGGTGGAGGGCTGCAGTCAACCAATCTTAGGACTGAAACACCAACGAATAAATGGTATAAACATGGAAACAATTTTTAAACTAAAAAATTACATGAACATTGACATATTCATTCAAATTTTCCTTCAACAGCTCTGACGAAGCTCACGACCCTTGCTTTAGCGGACATCATGGCGAATGGTGAACCCGTGACGCGGATTTAAACACGGCCTATGGATTGCACACCAATATGGTGAGTGAACGCGAAGATCGCCGGGCTTAAACGTCCGTTTATGCCGAAACTCGAAGGAGACTTGCATGATGGAATACGGCGCTCGGGTATAACGAAATGACTTCATTAGGCGTAATTTCAGAGTCGCATATTTTGAGCCGCGGGTCACAAGGGCCCTTCCGCCCTCGAAAGGGGGGCACTCGTTCCGAATAGTCATGCGACCCTAAAAGCCCTCGGCTCCCACGTTCGAATATTCAATGAGATTCATCGTCCAAGCGTACACGCTTTTCAAATCACCGTGCTATTAACATGCCGAAAGATGCCAACCGCAGACTTTCCCAAGCCCTCGAGTGAACACGTTCCACGCCTCGCATGTATATCCGCAGCGACATGGGAGAGTCAAGCACCTCACCAGGCTAGAAGATTTCTCGGTGTCGCTGTTTAAAGCCGATGCGAGATTCTTCATGATTTTACCAAAAACACCATATAAATTCCATCCGTAGTGTACAAGGAAATCCGTAGCGATAAAAATATGCAAGCGTTAACGAAGGACCTCAAAGCAATTCAAGCGTGGTGCGATGCGTGACAACTAGAATTAAATTTGAAAAAATGTGCTGTAATGAGCTTCTGGAAAAGGAATAACTCCCCTCAGTATAATTATTACGTACAAAATACCCAGTTATAGACTATAGAATCTGCAAAATACATCGGTGGTAAACTAACAAATGATCTCTCGTGGAGCAAACACATTCGGGTAATAACTGGTCAGGCTAATCGTAAACTAGGATTTGTTAAAAGAGTGCTAGGAAAGTTCGACGATAAAGTTAGAGATATCAGCTAATTCTCCCTTGTCAAACCTCACTTAGAATACGCAGCCAGTGTTTGGGATCTTCATGAGGTAGGCTTAAAAACAGAGTTAGAACGCGTGCAGAGAAGATCAGCAAAATACGTGAAAGGCCGTTATGATAGTCTCGCTTAGCCTCTAGCAACAACTAAACTCTCGCAACAACTAGGATGGGATTCGCTATCAGACCGACGATTGAAAATTAGACTCAATCTTCTTTGTAAATTCAAAACCAATTAATTTTCAAAGGAAGTTATTAATATCTTACGAATCCCAAAAAACTACTGTATATCAGATCATGGGAATAAAATAAGGGAAGTAGATTGTAGAACAGAAAGGTTTATAATATCGTCTTTCCCGCGATCGATAACAGACCATAATGTCTGCGTTAAGACTTTGAAGTAGGTTAGTTGATAGGTAGTGTAGCTGATTTATTCATATGCACCCTAATGCATGTTTCTAAATATGCCGAGTAGTGCTAACACCATGTTTTGCATGTTCCCTTTATGACTCTTGTGTTAAGTATTTATAGTTACATCATGCATTATTGTAGTAGTTTCTGTAGCATTTGTAGAATACCGATAGTGTGGCACTTATTGGTGAAAGTAAATTTCTTCACTGTTTTTCATGTTGGTGATAAGTAACCCCCTACCAAACATCCTTGTGGTAGCTTACAGGGTAATAATTAGATATAGATGTAGATCAGTTGATTGTTCATTTAGGGATGTGACCGGCAACTTAGGTCGCTTAGTGGGCCAGCCATCGAACTTGTGTTCTCAGGAAAATGTGATGAGAAACTTAAAGATTGGTATATTTTTTTCTTTCGACGGAGCTCACCTTAAGAGTATACTGCTAACATATGGGACGCTTAGAAAGTAGGATTAGTCTCAGGTATAGATCAAGTGCTGCGTAGAGTGCAATAATTACACAAAGTTACTACGATAAACCTACATAGTTTGACCGAGTTGTAAAAGGCATTAGGATGGGAATCTCTATCTGATCGGAGGGAAAATTTCCGCTGAATTTTTGCTGAAGTTAGAAGACAACGGTTTTGCCAAACGTCCAACATGTTTTTCTAGAACTGACGTATTACGATAAAAATGATGACAGGTACAAATAAAGGAAATAGATTGCAGAGCAAATAGGTAAGGGATGACATTTTGCCGTGGACAGTAAAGGGACCTTAGCAGTCCTATTCCCTCACTGTAAGGGGTACAATGTTTTTATTATGTATTAGTCATCATCCACACCTTTAATGGTTGAGGTGAAAAATACACCGATGAAAATACTGCAGTTATGCAATATTGATCATTTACTTACAATATTGATACACAGTCATATCTGCCTCCGGCACCAGTTTCAATTTCGTGACGCCATTACTGTTGTTCCAGGGAAGTAAATAAAAATGTCTACCGATGATCACCTGTTGACTTGGTGAAAAAATTGACAATTTTGAGACAAAGACTGAAAATTTTGGTAAAGTCGAGTCGAATACGAAAATCGAATATAATGACAGAAAAATTATTTTTTCATCCATCATAAAGAAACAGCCCGAAGCATCGGTGTAGCCAGGATTTATGTCAGGCGGTGGGGCAAGAAATTGTTCTGTCTGGCTCCGAATAGCAGATTTGGTACAAAATGTCTCGTTCAGGGGAGGAAAGCAATCCCCTCTTTATCCTCGCGACACGCCTGTGGTCCGAAGCCTTAATCATGAGTGTAAATAATTTAAAAAAGCAAATAAACCTCACTCCACACTTAATTCAATGCCTTATTAATGGAAGTAAATTAGGTTACAAAGGAGGGCCCATATTTGGGTCCCTTAGACCATTCTACTATGGCGTACTGATTCCTCTGGATCATAAGAAACATGATCCAAATTTTAGTCGAACTTGTTAAGAGATTTGGAAGGCAATAGGGTTCCAAAAACAAAATGTCAGTTTTAAAGATGTGCGTTAGATTGTTTCAGACTCAACTTCGTAGTATTCATGATCACTAAATTATTAATTTTATGCTTTCACAAGATTAATTTTATGCACGACTGGTTCCATAACGTGGGCGACATCCTTCGGTGCACATGTAACGAAACCGGTAGTACATTTAATTAGTCTTGGAAAAATATTCATAGTCTATTTACTTAATTTCTCCTAGTAGTTTTAAAAGCAGTTTTCTCCAACATAACTCGCATTTCCGTCGGAATTAGACGTTTGCAGACGTTTCACACCTGTCCGTTGGCCGATTTGTCAACCTAAAGTGACGTGACCAGTCGCCATCTCAGTGATTCATGCATCCTCCCCGATAAACCTGCTGCGGTTCCAGAAGGGTCACTTGCAGGGCGAAGCAACAGAAGGTAAATAGATAAATGATTTCTTTTAAGGTAAGAGCTTTCGCCAATCACTAATCAAATTGAATAAAGAATTGCAATTTTCCACAAATGAAAAATACTTTTATTATGACCTGAATGACATCCATAAAGATAATGATTATTATTTTTTTTAAGTATTATAGCGGTTAAGGTAGGTTTTGTTCAATGTCACAGAATCTCCTCCCGGTTTTAAACACTTTCTCAATTCAGGGGCCTATCTCCCTCTAGTACATCCTTTTTCGCCTCGGCATACGATCAACCCTTTTTCATCCCGTCCGTGAAACCTATTCTCTTTCTTTCCCTTCCCCGCTTGCCCAACATACTTCCCTCTATCAAACTCTTGAGCAACCCCTCAGCCATCTACTCTGCCGATCTCGAATATCATTTACAAGTTTCCTTTCCTCGCCCACAATCTCAAGCACTTCCTCGTTAGTCTTCCTCTCCGTCCACCTCACCTTCTACATCCTTTTCCATACCCACATTTCAAATGACTGCACCCCACTCTCGATCTCCTTTCTAAGAGTCCACGTTTCTGCCCCATACAACGCTTCGCTCCATATCAACCTCTTCACCAACCTCTTCTTCACATCCTTACCCAAGGTCCCCGTCATCAGCTCCCTGCTATTACTAAACGCCTCCTTAGCTAGCGCTATTCTCTTCCATATGTCTTTGCTACTATGCCCGTTTTCTTCTGGCGTGGTACCTAATTAATTAAAATGCTCTAAATTCCCTAATGATAATTTTACTACATATTGACCTTGGTAGTGAATTAAATGATACTTAACTGTGGAAAAATGCAAATCTGTATTCAATCTTGATAGTGATATGCGAAAGACGTTTCCATGATAGAAATGGACACCCGAAGATGATGCAAAGACATCGAAACCTAGGAAATCTGAAGTCACCAGACCCTGAAGAGGCAAACTTTTATGCCCCCCGTGCACGGAGAAGCATCGGTGTTGAATCTGCGCACCTGTGAGGAGTCATTCGGGAGACCTTAGAATTCAAATTATACATCTCCTATACAGCTACGAAAGGCTACCAACTACGGGAATGGGACATTTCGGCGCGGCCGTTTGGGTGCAGGGACGTAATAAACATTAATATACATGCATAAATATTATACGTACATATCCAAACGGTCAGTTCCTTGAGTGATAGGAAAAATCAAGGCATTTATTACCTTTGTCAAATGTCTAGGGGGCTAGGAGGCAGGCCAAAAATATGCGGGGGCGGCCGCCTTTCGTGAGAGTCCGGAACTGTTCATGTGTCTCAACTCCCTTTCCAACGGAGATGTAAAATTCCTATTGAAGATGTACTATAAAATTCTACTCTATTCAATTCGACCTGACTTTAATTTCACTGGTTAACCCGCAAGTAAAAATGCATTGTTAGAACTGTGATAGGTGGGTCTAATATTAAGTGAGAGGCGTAGAGTGGGTGGAGGGGGGGGATCGGATGAAGGGCTGAAACTGTACCACACAGGTGCAGCGCGCCACGGCTGGCTCCTCCAGGGCGCACCCGACACGGCCCAGCCGTGTGCGGTGACGCACGCGACCCCCGCACCCCCACCCCTTCTTCTGCTCTCTTGGGGACGGACGCACCTGCGGCTGAAGTCCACGGGCGCGTGACAAACGTGAGGGCACGCCGCCGCGGCCGCCGCTTTCGTCCGCTGGAGCGCGAGCTACGAGCGAGGGGGGCGTGGCCCCGTTGAGGGAGATCGGCGCCCTCCCTCCCCCCCCCCCCAGATGGGCCACGGATGGCTTAGGTCAGTTATGAAGGTCGAGTCGTCAAAGCGGCCGCAGAAAATGACAGGAACATTTGCTCTCCGGTCCACGGCACGATCGATTCCCCAAGTCCCGACTTGCCGAGGTATTAGCTACATCTTTATCCAACCCTGGGTGCCGCCGAAGGGGTGTGTGGCAGGAGGTATTAGGATGCCAGTCATCAAAAGACTGGGCATAGGGATAATGCTGGCCAAGAGGACCGGGATGAACTGTGTTTTAAGGGTGGAACGGTAATCTTGGGTCATTGAGTGAACAATAAATGAACTTTCCAAGCAATCCTAAAAAAATAACACTTTGACCACATTTGAATTAAAGTAGTATCTCATTGTAAATGCAATAATGGATCATGTAAGAATCAAATTTTACAAGTTACGTCTCAAATAAGATCATTCGAGCGAGATAGTTCCCTAGTTATTATGGAGACCATATTTGAATTATTAATGGTGCAATAATACACTATTATATGACTGAAACTCTTAATAATTGAATAAAAATATCTACTCAAGTCTTTCATTTTACTCATTTTTTCGCGCAGTACGTTTAAAACTCCTTCACAATGGGAGATTATTTACGAACCTGAAAAATCACTGCGGTGACCATATGGATTATTTAAAAAAAATAGATTTAAAAACATTCCAACTATAAACTGTTCATTTTTCTGAGGAGATCTCGATGTGAGAAATACGTATTTATTTAATTAATGTCTCACTGAAGCGCATACGTGTACCATTTCCCATGTAAAAGAGTTGGTATTTTACGTCAAAAATCTCGGAAAGTAGTTCGGTAAGGGGCTGATATTTTGGTATCTTTGGAAGGGTGAACTATTTTCGTTTGAAATGAGACCAAATTCATTTATTCATAGGTGAAATGATATTTAACTCAAACTACCTAATAATAATAAAATACAAAGGAAATAAAATACAAAGGAAAGCAGCGCGCTTCATTAAAAACTGCTACGAGCGGGCCCCTAGAGACTCGGAGGCTACACGCTAGGCTTAGGTTGCTTGAGAAATTCAGAAATGATATTTTCAGAGCGGCACAGAGAATATTATCATGACTCTTCACTAGATCTCTAGGTCTGACAGATGCGACAAAATAAGAGAGATACACTGCCGAACATATATGTACAAAAGCCTGTTCTTTCCGCGCACACTAAGTGACCTCAATAAAAATTGAGCTCCACTAAATACACTCCTATAATACATGTCATCATTTCGTCTCCCAAAAACTTTTATCTTTACACGGCTGGTGACCTAACACCCCCTGCCACACGCCCATGTGGCGGCTCGCAGGGTATTATGTAGATGCAGATGTAGAAAGCTTGTTATGCCTATTGTTTTCGGTGCTGTGTCAGACATTAAGGTAACATTGTACTTGAATGCTTATTTCCAAATCATGAACTCGACAAGACACATTGATATATAATGGCATCAATCATAATGGCTTTTGGTGTATCATTTCGCGTTTAGAAGAAAATCTCTGGATACCTGTCAAATGTCAAAATCAGCAGTAGTTGAGCATAGCCTGAGTCGGGACCATAAGATCATTTGGGATGACACGACTGTTCTTTGGCGATCCGGCCAATTTTGGGATCGCTTAACCAAAGAGGCGATAGAGATAAGGTTGGAGAGGAAGAATTTCAACCGGGATACTGGTTACACGATCAGTAGCTCTTGGAATCGAATTCTGAGAAGAATTCAGAACGCCAGAGCTAAGTCCCCGCTGGTCAACGGTCCTCCACCATAACAATCGGGGCTCGACCAATCCCGCCCCGCCTAGCGCCAAAGTAAACAGTCTTTTCAAGCTCGCATCAGTAGCCTTGAGAATGGGTAACGAGTCGGAACCCGAAACGTCGGCTGCCGATGAATTTCTTACCCGGTGGCGAGCCCGAGAAATTTACACAAAAGGAATTGCTGTATCCAGCAGTACGGCGGGGTATTTTTCTTATTTTGTCACTACTACCAGAAATAGAGATTCAGAGCGGGGTAAATATAATTTCCTTTCTAGTGAACTGAACCTCTCATCGCATGAATTTTTCAATAAATCAAGGGCAAGCAATACCTTCGAGATTTTATGCATGGTTGCGATACTTAAAGGTGGAGAATACAAATTTGACATTTTGAATGAAGTCATATGCCATATTTGCAGAAAAGAAAGAAGATTTAGAAATTATACTTAACGAGGTGGAAAGAATTCTTAGAGACCAATATGGAATGAGGATGAATAAGCAAAATACTAAAGTGATGGTATGAGGTGCTCAAGACTGCTGTGAACCTGTAAGGATAAGAATAAATGATCAAGAACTAGGACAAGTTACAGAATACAGCTACTTGGGCAGTAAGATAACAGAAGACGGAAGGAGTAAACGGAAAATTGTGAATAGAATACAACTAGCAAAAATAGCTTTCAATGATAAAAAGACTCTACTGACTTGTAAAAATGTTAGTTTGGAAGTAAGAAAGAGGGTTATGAAAGCTTATGTTTGGAGTGTGGCCCTTTACGGGTGTGAAAGTTGGACTATAGGGAAACATGAGAAGAGCAGATTAGAGGCCCTAGAAATGTGATGCTATCGAAGGATGCAGAAAATCAGCTGGCGAGACAGAATCACCAATGAGGAAGTGCTGAGAAGAGTACAAGAAAATAGAAGTCTCCGGAGACAGATACAGACAAGGAGACTTAAACTAATGGGTCACATTCTACGATGCAATGATTTTATAAAATTAATAGCTGAGGGTTTTATTGAGGGGACAAATCGTAGAGGACGTCCTAGATTAAGCTATATGAAGCAGATCATCAATGACTCTGGATGCGTCTCATATGGTGAAATGAAGAGGAAAGCTGAGCAAAGAGCGCAATGGCGTGCTATTGCCATCCAACCCATGGGTTGATAACCGAAGAAGAAGAAGAATGAAATCTAAAAATTCAACGAAGCTAACTCCTAAGTGACTCAAGATTACATCTCACTTCGAGATACAGAAATGGCATTATATAGGTGTATCCCCCCCCCCCTCTTACGTCCACTTTGGTGTAAGGTGCCTTAAATCCTGATCCATAAGGGTAGAAATTTCCATTAATCCAAATTACGTTTCACACGGGTGCCCACCTAATGCTCTTCACTATGAATAGATTTTTCACCCTTTTATGTATAATTTTATGAAAAGTGCAGCAATCATGAGATGTTTTACACGTAGATATGTGGTTATGATATTTTATAGTTTAGTATTAGAAATGTATAATTCTTGTATGGGACAATATTTTATCGTTTGAAAATTTAAAGCCATCATTTGTAACAAATTGCCATCACTGCAGTCAAAAATATGTATGAAAAATTATATTGTGAAAATGTAATTGAAAATGAACTTTGAATGAAGATGTCTTGGTGGTTTAACTGGCAAACACCCTTGACTGGACATTGGAAGATACGAGTCCGAGTCAAAGTTAATTTTCATGTCAAGTCAAAGGATTTTTTGCATAGCGAATATCATCCCATAGGAGTATATCTACCATTGGTCCAAGACTTTGTTTTCAAATATTACTGTTTTATTATGAGTGCTAAACCATTCCTTAATACAACCTTAACGTTTTGAGTTCAGTTTATTCGAGTTTTTCCCGCGATGCTTCATTTTAACGGACAACAGTTTCGCTAACGTTACAGCTAGCGTCGTCAGGTCTTGAATGAGCTGCAGAGATTCATGCCCGTATTCATAGTCGTGATTCTGGGGGTTACCTGAGTATCTCCTAGCCAGGTAACACCTAGGGGTCCACTACGCTGAGCGATTCATAAACCTTACCTGGGTAACACCCAGCCAGGGGACGCCTGGGTAAGAGATTTGGCAACAATCCCACGCAAAAATACATATGAACGTTTTCGCTGAATGGCTCTCGATGTTTTCGATGCTCATTTTTCACCGTAACCAAACACACTATAAACAATAATAGAGTATACTGTTACAAAATGTTGATGAAAAATGATTGAAGGAATATTAGAGTATGATTTCAATATTACTTAAATATTTATGTAATTTGAATGATGAGGAATACGAGGGTGATTCAATAAGTACTCGTGTTTGTAAACAGAAGACGTTACTATGGAAAGCTGTTGATATTATCGTGTACTGCCATTAGTACAGTAGTATCCATTCGTCCCACGCGTGGGCAGCAGTACTGCGTCAGGGGAGCTTTGGGTAAGCTTCATGCCTTACCCAGGAAATCGACGACCTGGGGGAGGGTTAGGGGACAACAGTCCCCTGGGTAACGACTATGAATACTATTTCTGAGCCAAGGGGCTCCCCCACACCTGGGGGACACCCAAAGTAACGACTATGAATACAGCCCTCATTTTCCTTTACATACCTGACGCCTGAGCTAGTCAGGCGCACGTTGATTGGCCGGCTGGATCTTTGAATCCAATTGCTGTAAAAGACGTTTGAACTTAGAGGAGAGAGTATAAACGTCTTCCCTGTTGACATTTTCTTAAAATGAAGCAACGCGGGAAAAACCCGAATGAACTGAACTCAATAAATCACCGCGGAAGTCTCAGTACCAACCCTAACGTTTTGTTCACGCCAAGAAAAAATATCTATTCACAAAAGATAGACGAGAAAACATATAAATACTAATATTTTGACGAGATGCAGGTGTTAACACTGTTGATTATTCTTTGAGGAGATACGGGTGTTAGGTATTCCTCATTTGCTAAATAAGTACTCTATATAGAAAAAAATATATTCTTGTTTGAAATCCCATGTATCGATTGGCGAGGGGCCAGATGGAAGAGGGGACGCTTTTGTCTCAATTTCGCCCTAATAAAGCCGACTGAAGGCGGATAGAAAGCTAATCGTGAGTCATTGAGTGCAATTCTTAATTAGTTTTCTGGTAAATTGGAAAAAATTCGTGGAATACACTTAATGTCAGTACATCTGTTCATACCAAGGAGATAATCTTATCGTTAGTAACGTAAAGAATGCAAGATTTATATTTTAAAATATTACTAATTAACTAAAGCACTGTTATTATTTGAGTTTACGGAACGGATTTCGTAATTTGTGATAAAATCAGACGTAAATACGTGTTTCATACTCGTCATGATACCTTCATAGTTGTTAACAACCATGACAGTAAATAATACAAGTTCCTTGGTAACTTTGTGGTATTCCATTTTTTCAGAGGATTTAATGGTTACATTTACAAAACCACATACTTAAAAACACACACGACGCGGGTTACAACGCTTATGCGTCATCTTCAGGTGGGTGTTTTTCGTCGTGTGTGTTTTTCAGTATGTGGTTTTGTAAATGTAACCATTAAATCCTCTGAAACCATGACAATGATAAGATCATTATCATATATATCATTTCTCAAAGGTGTTTTTTGTCGCAACTCCATAACTCCCATAATTCTTCATCTAAATTAATGATTCAAACATCGTTTTAAAGCTTTGTTCCCCGCTATTAACGAAAAATAGACAAATGGTTTAAAATTAAAGTTTTTGTTAAAAAATTATACAGTGCCATCTGTTGACAATATAATCAACTAATATGTTGGCTATTGTTACGTGCTTAAAAGACTGTAGGAGGCGCCATCTATTAACTCACCGTTTAGTTAGATTGTTTACATTCTACATGCAATCAGTGTGACCGTTTACGTTATGTATCTCTAACACAAACATAAATAACATATAATTGTCCATGGGAAGAAAAAGGTAGAAGAACAGGAAGAAAGAAGGAAGAAACAGGAAGAAGCTGCATACTGTGCGAAATATTCGACAGGTAGAAGAACAGGAATAAAGAATGAAGAAACAGGAAGAAACCGCATACTGTGCGAAATATTCGACAGGTAGAAGAACAGGAAGAAAGAAGGAAGAAACAGGAAGAAGCTTCATACTGTGCGAAATATTCGACAGGTAAAAGAACAGGAAGAAGGAAGGAAAAAACAGGAAGAAGCTGCATACTGTGCGAAATGTTCGACAGGTAGAAGAACAGGAATAAAGAATGAAGAAACAAGAAGAAACCGCATACTGTGCGAAATATTCGACAGGTAGAAGAACAGGAAGAAAGAAGGAAGAAACAGGAAGAAGCTTCATACTGTGCGAAATATTCGACAGGTAGAAGAACAGGAAGAAAGAAGGAAGAAACAGGAAGAAGCTTCATACTGTGCGAAATATTCGACAGGTAGAAGAACAGGAAGAAAGAAGGAAAAAACAGGAAGAAACCGCATACTGTGCGAAATATTCGACAGGTAGAAGAACAGGAAGAAAGAAGGAAGAAACAGGAAGAAGCTTCATACTGTGCGAAATATTCGACAGGTAAAAGAACAGGAAGAAAGAAGGAAAAAACAGGAAGAAGCTGCATACTGTGCGAAATATTCGACAGGTAGAAGAACAGGAAGAAAGAAGGAAGAAACAGGAAGAAGCTTCATACTGTGCGAAATATTCGACAGGTAGAAGAACAGGAATAAAGAATGAAGAAACAGGAAGAAACCGCATACTGTGCGAAATATTCGACAGGTAGAAGAACAGGAAGAAAGAAGGAAGAAACAGGAAGAAGCTTCATACTGTGCGAAATATTCGACAGGTAAAAGAACAGGAAGAAAGAGGGAAAAAACAGGAAGAAGCTGCATACTGTGCGAAATATTCGACAGGTAGAAGAACAGGAAGAAAGAAGGAAGAAACAGGAAGAAGCTTCATACTGTGCGAAATATTCGACAGGTAGAAGAACAGGAATAAAGAATGAAGAAACAGGAAGAAACCGCATACAGTGCGAAATATTCGACAGGTAGAAGAACAGGAAGAAAGAAGGAAGAAACAGGAAGAAGCTTCATACTGTGCGAAATATTCGACAGGTAAAAGAACAGGAAGAAAGAAGGAAAAAACAGGAAGAAGCTGCATACTGTGCGAAATATTCGACAGGTAGAAGAACAGGAAGAAAGAAGGAAGAAACAGGAAGAAACCGCATACTGTGCGAAATATTCGACAGGTAGAAGAACAGGAAGAAAGAAGGAAGAAACAGGAAGAAGCTTCATACTGTGCGAAATATTCGACAGGTAAAAGAACAGGAAGAAAGAAGGAAAAAACAGGAAGAAGCTGCATACTGTGCGAATTATTCGACAGGTAGAAGAACAGGAAGAAAGAAGGAAGAAACAGGAAGAAGCTTCATACTGTGCGAAATATTCGACAGGTAGAGGAACAGGAATAAAGAATGAAGAAACAGGAAGAAACCGCATACTGTGCGAAATATTCGACAGGTAGAAGAACAGGTAGAAAGAAGGAAGAAACAGGAAGAAGCTTCATACTGTGCGAAATATTCGACAGGTAGAAGAACAGGAAGAAAGAAGGAAGAAACAGGAAGAAGCTGCATACTGTGCGAAATATTCGACAGGTAGAAGAACAGGAAGAAAGAAGGAAGAAACAGGAAGAAGCTGCATACTGTGCGAAATATTCGACAGGTAGAAGAACAGGTAGAAAGAAGGAAGAAACAGGAAGAAACGGCATACTGTGCGAAATATTCGACAGGTAGAAGAACAGGAAGAAAGAATGAAGAAACAGGAAGAAGCTTCATACTGTGCGAAATATTCGACAGGTAGAAGAACAGGAAGAAAGAAGGAAGAAACAGGAAGAAACCGCATACTGTGCGAAATATTCGACTAGTAGAAGAACAGGAAGAAAGAAGGAAGAAACAGGAAGAAGCTGCATACTGTGCGAAATATTCGGCAGGTAGAAGAACAGGTAGAAAGAAGGAAGAAACAGGAAGAAGCTGCATACTGTGCGAAATATTCGACAGGTAGAAGAACAGGAAGAAAGAAGGAAGAAACAGGAAGAAGCTGCATACTGTGCGAAATATTCGACAGGTAGAAGAACAGGAAGAAAGAATGAAGAAACAGGAAGACGCTGCATACTGTGCGAAATATTCGGCAGGTAGAAGAACAGGAAGAAAGAATGAAGAAACAGGAAGAAGCTTCATACTGTGCGAAATATTCGACTAGTAGAAGAACAGGAAGAAAGAAGGAAGAAACAGGAAGAAGCTGCATACTGTGCGAAATATTCGGCAGGTAGAAGAACAGGTAGAAAGAAGGAAGAAACAGGAAGAAGCTGCATACTGTGCGAAATATTCGACAGGTAGAAGAACAGGAAGAAAGAAGGAAGAAACAGGAAGAAGCTGCATACTGTGCGAAATATTCGACAGGCAGAAGAACAGGAAGAAAGAAGGAAGAAACAGGAAGACGCTGCATACTGTGCGAAATATTCGGCAGGTAGAAGAACAGGAAGAAAGAATGAAGAAACAGGAAGAAGCTTCATACTGTGCGAAATATTCGACAGGTAAAAGAACAGGAAGAAAGAAGGAAAAAACAGGAAGAAGCTGCATACTGTGCGAAATATTCGACAGGTAGAAGAACAGGAAGAAAGAAGGAAGAAACAGGAAGAAACTGCATACTGTGCGAAATATTCGACAGGTAGAAGAACAGGAAGAAAGAAGGAAGAAACAGGAAGAAGCTGCATACTGTGCGAAATATTCGACAGGCAGAAGAACAGGAAGAAAGAAGGAAGAAACAGGAAGAAGCTGCATACTGTGCGAAATATTCGACAGGTAGAAGAACAGGAAGAAAGAATGAAGAAACAGGAAGAAGCTTCATACTGTGCGAAATATTCGACAGGTAGAAGAACAGGAAGAAAGAAGGAAGAAACAGGAAGAAACCGCATACTGTGCGAAATATTCGACTAGTAGAAGAACAGGAAGAAAGAAGGAAGAAACAGGAAGAAGCTGCATACTGTGCGAAATATTCGGCAGGTAGAAGAACAGGTAGAAAGAAGGAAGAAACAGGAAGAAGCTGCATACTGTGCGAAATATTCGACAGGTAGAAGAACAGGAAGAAAGAAGGAAGAAACAGGAAGAAGCTGCATACTGTGCGAAATATTCGACAGGTAGAAGAACAGGAAGAAAGAAGGAAGAAACAGGAAGACGCTGCATACTGTGCGAAATATTCGGCAGGTAGAAGAACAGGAAGAAAGAATGAAGAAACAGGAAGAAGCTTCATACTGTGCGAAATATTCGACAGGTAGAAGAACAGGTAGAAAGAAGGAAGAAACAGGAAGAAACTGCATACTGTGCGAAATATTCGACAGCAAGAAGAACAGGTAGAAAGAAGGAAGAAACAGGAATAAACTGCATACTGTGCGAAATATTCGACAGGTAGAAGAACAGGAAGAAAGAATGAAGAAACAGGAAGAAGCTGCATACTGTGCGAAATATTCGACAGGTAAAAGAACAGGAAGAAAGAAGGAAGAAACAGGAAGAAGCTGCATACTGTGCGAAATATTCGACAGGTAGAAGAACAGGAAGAAAGAAGGAAGAAACAGGAAGAAGCTGCATACTGTGCGAAATATTCGACAGGTAGAAGAACAGGAAGAAAGAAGGAAGAAACAGGAAGAAGCTGCATACTGTGCGAAATATTCGACAGGTAGAAGAACAGGAAGAAAGAAGGAAGAAACAGGAAGAAACTGCATACTGTGCGAAATATTCGACAGGTAGAAGAACAGGAAGAAAGAAGGAAGAAACAGGAAGAAGCTGCATACTGTGCGAAATATTCGGCAGGTAGAAGAACAGGAAGAAAGAAGGAAGAAACAGGAAGAAGCTGCATACTGTGCAAAATATTCGACAGGTAGAAGAACAGGAATAAAGAATGAAGAAACAGGAAGAAACCGCATACTGTGCGAAATATTCGACAGGTAGAAGAACAGGAAGAAAGAAGGAAGAAACAGGAAGAAGCTGCATACTGTGCGAAATATTCGACAGGTAGAAGAACAGGAAGAAAGAAGGAAGAAACAGGAAGAAACTGCATACTGTGCGAAATATTCGACAGGTAGAAGAACAGGAAGAAAGAAGGAAGAAACAGGAAGAAGCTGCATACTGTGCGAAATATTCGGCAGGTAGAAGAACAGGAAGAAAGAAGGAAGAAACAGGAAGAAACTGCATACTGTGCGAAATATTCGACAGGTAGAAGAACAGGAAGAAAGAAGGAAGAAACAGGAAGAAACTGCATACTGTGCGAAATATTCGACAGGTAGAAGAACAGGAAGAAAGAAGGAAGAAACAGGAAGTAGCTGCATACTGTGCGAAATATTCGACAGGTAGAAGAACAGGAAGAAAGAAGGAAGAAACAGGAAGAAGCTGCATACTGTGCGAAATATTCGACAGGTAGAAGAACAGGAAGAAAGAAGGAAGAAACAGGAAGAAGCTGCATACTGTGCGAAATATTCGACAGGTAGAAGAACAGGAAGAAAGAAGGAAGAAACAGGAAGAAGCTGCATACTGTGCGAAATATTCGACAGGTAGAAGAACAGGAAGAAAGAAGGAAGAAACAGGAAGAAGCTGCATACTGTGCGAAATATTCGACAGGTAGAAGAACAGGAATAAAGAAGGAAGAAACAGGAAGAAGCTGCATACTGTGCGAAATATTCGACAGGTAGAAGAACAGGAATAAAGAAGGAAGAAACAGGAAGAAGCTGCATACTGTGCGAAATATTCGACAGGTAAAAGAACAGGAAGAAAGAAGGAAGAAACAGGAAGAAGCTGCATACTGTGCGAAATATTCGACAGGTAGAAGAACAGGAAGAAAGAAGGAAGAAACAGGAAGAAGCTGCATACTGTGCGAAATATTCGACAGGTAGAAGAACAGGAAGAAAGAAGGAAGAAACAGGAAGAAGCTGCATACTGTGCGAAATATTCGACAGGTAGAAGAACAGGAAGAAAGAAGGAAGAAACAGGAAGAAGCTGCATACTGTGCGAAATATTCGACAGGTAGAAGAACAGGAAGAAAGAAGGAAGAAACAGGAAGAAGCTGCATACTGTGCGAAATATTCGACAGGTAGAAGAACAGGAAGAAAGAAGGAAGAAACAGGAAGAAGCTGCATACTGTGCGAAATATTCGACAGGTAGAAGAACAGGAATAAAGAAGGAAGAAACAGGAAGAAGCTGCATACTGTGCGAAATATTCGACAGGTAGAAGAACAGGAATAAAGAAGGAAGAAACAGGAAGTAGCTGCATACTGTGCGAAATATTCGACAGGTAGAAGAACAGGAAGAAAGAAGGAAGAAACAGGAAGTAGCTGCATACTGTGCGAAATATTCGACAGGTAGAAGAACAGGAAGAAAGAAGGAAGAAACAGGAAGAAGCTGCATACTGTGCGAAATATTCGACAGGTAGAAGAACAGGAAGAAAGAAGGAAGAAACAGGAAGTAGCTGCATACTGTGCGAAATATTCGACAGGTAGAAGAACAGGAAGAAAGAAGGAAGAAACAGGAAGAAGCTGCATACTGTGCGAAATATTCGACAGGTAGAAGAACAGGAAGAAAGAAGGAAGAAACAGGAAGAAGCTGCATACTGTGCGAAATATTCGACAGGTAGAAGAACAGGAATAAAGAAGGAAGAAACAGGAAGAAGCTTCATACTGTGGGAAATATTAGCACGGGTCAGCTAGTACATATTATTTCCCGTTGAGGAGAAAATCTGTACAATATTAACCAACTTATTTCGAAATATATACCATAAACTATGTGTTGTAGACGCATGAAATTGCAATGAAATCAAATCAGTATCAAGAATTTTTCCCGTTTTTATCTAAGCATATTACTAATCAGTACACGGGTTCAAAGTTTAACGCAAATCTATAGGTAAACGGAAATCGCTCCCGCCACCTTAAGGTAGCTGGAGTTCACCTAGCAATAAATGAATTTAGTTTCATTTTAATGAAAAATACCTCACCCTTCCGAATGTATCAAAATATTAACCCCATACCGAACTGCTTTCCGAGGTATTGGTCAGAAAATACCAGCCCTTTTACTTGGGAAATGGTACGTGTATGCACATCACAGAGACCTTATTTAAAAAATGGGGAATTTCTAACACGCAGAGCTCGTCAAAAGGTTAACAAAGTGCAGTTTGTACATTTCCTCGACTATACTTTAGAATAAATCATATTGTCAACGCAGTATTTTTTCAGAATCGCAGAAAACCTTCCGTTGTGAAGGAGTTGTATGTGCACCGCGTTAAAAAAAAGAGCCAAATTACTGACTTAAGTAGATATTTCCATTTGATTACTTAGAATTTTAGTCAAGTCTACTCATATTATTGGGCCATTAATAATGCAATATTTGATCCACGCTTCCTACAGATGCTAAAATTAAAAACGTATAATTCGAATGTGGTCTCCATTATGACTTGGGAACTATCTCGCTTAAACTACCTTGAGGACGCATGAACCGACAGCTCTCACCGTGAGCTACAAGGGCGGAGATGTGTTTCCGCGTATGGCTGGCTCGAGTGGGCGACGATCCTCGAAGATGGCGCCATGCGTTTTGAGGGCCAAGCAGCGCCACCTTAGTTTATTCTCTCGTCATCGCCAAGCCTCTGTTTGCGCATTCTCTACCCCTACTCTCCCTCCCTGCCCAACCTATCTTCTTATCCTGTTTGCACTCGACTGCACTCTCCGGCTCATGTTGTCCACAAGCAACCGTCACTCTCCACTGATTATCTAGGTGTCACTTGATTCCCGAAAAAACACCAACCAACGATTTGTGTTGCCTTACTATCTTTATAGGTACTCTTTATAAAGTCAACATAAAAACATCGCACCATAGAGGAATTTCAGGGTACATAAGAAAGTAAGAAACACGTGCTGGTATCTTTAGTGGTGCCAGAAATACCAACAGAGTCGACGTGTCTCTCTAGATAAGTCGGAGTTTGTTACAAATCCAAGCCATCCTCCAAACATGAACTCCAGACATAATTCAAAGTTATATCTTGGAACCGTTGCGAAACCTGTTCCATGTTTTAATTAAAAAATCTTAAACACGACAATGAAAAATATACGATCTTAGTTGCTTACTAAAGAATGTCTACAGGATCTTTTCTTATAATAGTGATATTATTTGATATGTGTACTGTAATTTCAAAACGCTGTATTCCCTTTATATATGCGTGCATAAGCCATTCTGTAAACGATGGTAGCCATGATTCAGGTTTACCTTCACGGCTACCCAAAGTTACTCCCAGATTTAACCAAAGATATAATGTTGTAAGCAATCTCTGTCGGAGTAATAAACCATAATTGTTATTAGAAATAGAGGCTGATGTGAAAACCACGACACTTGTGTGTACCTGACGAGGCCCTCGTCAGGTATTCAACATAGCTGATTTCTATCACCATATACGTTACAGGTCATCGTCTTTATTTTCACAGCTTGACGATGTTGAAATTTGATCGTATATAAATATTCATGATGGTATGGTGTTGCGGGGAAAAGGTGGTAGAGAGAGACAGAATTAGAAACTCATCATGCACACAGAACTCAACCAGGAGATTGATTTGATAAATAGGCTAATGTATCAAAGACTGGTGGATGCAGCATTGGTTTTTTGACGAGAAAAATTGGAAGAATGACTGCACATATTCTTTTCACATAAGTTACTAAATTGACCATAGAAGCAAGTATTTAGCAAGATAGATAACAACAGCATGACTTGTATTAGACGGTTATATAATGTAAAATACGAAGATTGCTACGATATTGAGGGGAATTTAAGCATGATGCAGAAATGAATAAAATTGCAATTACACACAGAAATCTTTCCATCAGAAATTTTTTTCCACAGAAATATTTCTGGGGATGATTGCAAATTTTTCATTTCTGCATCTGTTTTATGATGCCTGATGTGGAATCATCTACTGCCATACACGCTAGAGGTGATTGGCAAGTTACTTCCATAGAGTAAGCATTTGTTATATGTTTACTCTACGATACTACCTTAACTGACGCGTATTAAATCGATCTTAGGTGCGACAACAACTGCCTCATTTTTGTAAAACCACTTACAAATCTATATTATAATTATACAGCGTGGGTACAGTGTTGTCTCGGAAACTATTGATCATATGCAGGAGTATCCACCGACAAAATAGAACCAAATATTATTAGAATAGAAAATTTTCCAGGCAAAGAGTATTATAATTCAATCGATATTTTTTAGGTTGTCACCATAGACCTCAGACTTTTGACAGCGATCAAGGAGGGCTTTGTGCATAACGACTTCATGCAGGTGTCTTACAGTTTAGCAAAAGTCATATTCAGAGCAGAATAGTTGCTCCTTTCCAGTAGTGAACAGTAAAGAATATTCTTGACGGTTGGAGAGATTTTTCTGCTAAGGTCAGCGTGAGACTATAAATAATTGTTCTCATTAGAAATATTTAAAGATGAAATGAAAAATACTACTGATTTGGTTTTTTTTTAGCATTTCCATGCTATTTAAGGTTGTTTGAGCGAGATAGTTCCCTAGTCATAATGGAGACCATATTCGAATTATACTTTTTAATTTCAGCAGCTGAGGGAAGCATCAATAAAATATAGCATAATTATGGTGTACTAATATGCATTGATATGACTGAAATTCTAAGTAATTAAATTTTTTAAAATCAACATTTTTCAATTTGACTCATTTTTTTCCAGCGGTACGTTTGAAAGTCCTTCACACTGGAAGGTTTATTGTGAATCTTAAAAAAAATTACCGCCGCGATAATATGATTTATCTTAAAAAATACTCGAGATAGCATAAAAACTACTCACAGTTAATTATTTGACGATATCCAGGTGTCATGAATCCCTCATTTTTGATAAGGTCTTTCTAGATAGATAGATAGGTCTATCTTCTGACATATCGTGGAGGTTACACATACAAAACATATGTGGCAGAGCATTAAAAAAACTACTTTTTGTTAAACGTATATTAGGACGGTCCTCGGATGAAAAAGTCAAAGAGAGATGCTACTTCGCTCTACTTAGGCCACTTCTCGAATACGCCACCAGCATTTGGGACGCTGGTCATAAAGATTTAACAAAGAAATTAATAAATTACAAAGGAAAGTAGCGCGCTGCGTTAAAAACTTCTACGAGCGTACATACAGTGTCTCACAACTTTTGGAGAGATTAAGGTGGGAGCCTCTAGAGACCCGGAGGCTACACGCTAGGCTTATGTTGCTTGAGAAATTCAGAACTGATATTTTTCAGAGCGACATAGAGAATATTATCATGACTCCTCACTACATCTCTAGGTGTGACAGATGCGATAGAATTAGAGTGATACACTGCCGAACAGATAGGTACAAAAACTCGTTCTTTCCGTGCACAATAAGCGACCACAATAAAAATTGATACAATACTGAGTGATCAATAATGATTGATTTAATACGTGTCACCATTTCATTTCCCAAAAACTTACATTTTTACACGGCTGGTGACCTAACACCCCCTGGCACACGCCCATGCGGTGGTTCGCAGGGTATTATGTAGATGCAGATGTAGAGTGCACACACGTACCATTTACCATGTCCAAGGGCAGGTATTTTTCGTCAAAAATATTAGAGAGTATTTCGGTAAAGGGCTGATAAATTGTTTCTTTGGAAGAGTGGGATATGTTTCTTTAAAATGAGACCAAATTCAATGATTATTAGGCGAAATGATATTTCGCTCAAATTACCTGAGCTCGTAGCCTCATGGCACATATAATATATTCCGTAATAATTCGATCACATATGAACAAAATTACCTCTGAATGCGAAATACTACCTTTCTTCTAAACATAATTGTTGCCAACAAGCCTCAAAGGGCTACGCCGAGTCAAACATTCGTAAAAAAATCACGCACATATACATAATTTGGCTGAAATTTCGAGGTAATCACCAAAAACTCTAGTTAATACATATTAATACATACATACATACCCATCACGCCGTTCCCTTCCAGGGTAGGCACAGTCAATATGTTTCACTCGTTAATACATAATTGCACACCTAACTCTGCTTCCATAATTTCCTACATTCTGACCTATTCTTGCAAACCTCTTTTGCCTCATTTACCCCCATACACTGTTTCATACACGCCCTCCTGTTTTTAAGACTCCTAATATTCCTCCTCCTAAGAATTTCCTCAACCACAACTTTCTCGGCCAACCTCCACCTCTCGCACTATTCATTCGACTCTCATATATCTGTTTCGTTATTCGACTCTCATTCATTCTCTCAGCATGGCCAAACCAACGAAGCATACTCCTTTCATACACGTCCATTACTGGAGCATTTAACCCACATTCATTCATGACCCACTCATTCCTGACCCTATCACTCCTACTTTTTCCACAAATACTCCTCAGATAACTCATACCCACTGCGTTTAGTCTACTCTTATGTCTATCCTGACATACCCATGTTTCACTACCATATAACAAAGTGGGAAGAAGACATATTAATATCAAGGAAAAAAATCCATCTCTGGTATCATATTCGTTGCTGTCGGTCGGGTGATTTCCAACGCATAGACATATATGCTTAAATGAAATAGGGTCTAAGATTTATTAACCACTCTAATTATTACATTACTAAAATGGTCACTCAATGACTTACGATTACCGCACCAGCCACCTTAAGCCTCCACGGTCAATTCTGACCTTAGTTTGGACGACTCCCTCCCGTCGGCTACAGCAATAACGAATCATGACGGCAGCCGTCCACTAGAAATACGACGTTTAGGAGGGGGATGCACGCTTTGAAGAGGTTTTCACAGAAACGGAGGGGAAAGGGAGAGCATATGGCAGACAACACCGCCAAAATAATAAACTCAACCTGACAGAAAGGGAAAGTGTCAACAGCGTAATCGACACCATTGTTTACGGGCCAAACAAAGCTGTCTTTAAATACGTTGAAAGCGTTCGCAGCCAGCCGTGGAAGCCTATCTCTGCAAATAGATTAAGGTGCCTAGAGATTCCATAACATGATTAACAATAATATAAGATTATCCATACTTAATTCTGATGTCCCAAAATCGGGAGGTATTTAGTTTTGGAGCGGGTAATACCGGAAAAAATCGGAGCGTCGTTTATTAAAGTAAACCAACTGAATTACAACTATTTTATTCTTGGTTTGCAATAGCGAACTAAAATGCTTCCTTTCTGCAGCGGCGGCTTGTTCTAGATCTAAACTCCAGAGCACCGACTTCTCTACATCTATATATTGCCCTGGCAGGCACCACAAGGGTGTTTGGCAGGGGTGACTTATCGCCAACATGCACCACACTATAGCTGTGCTAAAGATGCTACAGAAACTAGTACGTTTGGAGGTAGATCATGGTAACTAAGCATATGGTACGTTTGGAGGTAGATCATGTCCAGTTAGTGCGACATAAGCACCTCTAAATTATCTTGGGTCTCAAGAGGATATATGTTTCAGAAGTTACTTAAATTTCAAACAGATGGTGGATATTCTTGCTTTGCATCCGCTAATTCGTCCATGCCGTCGTGATATCTATAGAAAAGTAAGGACGGAGGAGGTATAACCAGTATGGTTGTTATTGCGGTTGTCAGGCTAGTTGGATTGATGACCCAACCTTTCCCTCTCTCTCTTCTTCAATGTGTGTGAGGATATCGGGGGCTGGGCTCGTGAACTTCGACAGGATTTTTGCTCCCTCCCATTTCAATCAAACTAAACCAACAGATCATCCTGGCACGATTTTTGGAAGAGAAATTCCTGAATGCTTCACCAAGACAATGAGCCAGCCCGATACACCTTGTCTGTGAATGCGTTCTCTGCAAAATACAGATTCACCGCGTTGGACCATCCACCGTACTCGCCCGACTTCGCCCCCTGTGACTTTCTTTTTCTTTCCTGAAGTCAAATAAGAGCATAAGGGGACACGATTTGACGGTTTGGAAGCAATGAAATTAAAAGCGACGGAGGTTCTCAACAAGCTGATAGAAGCGGACTTCCAGCACTGCTTTGAACAATGGAACATTCGAATGAAGCATTTCAGGGATCGGCAAGGAGAGTATATTGAAGGCGATAAACTTGCTAATGTAATTGGTGATCCATTAAATGTTTTGTAGCATGAATCCGGTTATTTAATTACCACACCTCGTAATAATAGTACATCATAGCTGGCGCCCTAACACACCCTGCCACACCCACTTTAGGCGACTGGAAGGGTAGTACGTAGTCATATGGACACATGACCTCAGGAGTGGCGCCAAATGACGCCACCAGAGTAAACTAGCAACGACTCTCTCCAAAGAGATAAAGTTAGCGCCTCTGATATTGTCACAGGTTTAAAACCCACGCTATCCTCAGCGCGCGGCTCTCGAAAAGTTAAAGAGAAAGAGAAAAAAAAATGTCCTTCGCAAATATCTTGCCCGCACCACTTCCAAACGCACGTGTGGCTCGATGAAAGAGAGAGTCGTGGGCGTCTGAAGGAAAGAGGTTGATAGCGCCCCCTTCCCCCTTCAGGCATATAGCATGTTTACTCGCTTCTCCGGAATGTCGCGGGGCGGCGCACGCCTACTTATCTGATTAAACGACGAGACTCAAAAAAACGCTCGGTGCGTTGGGACCTTTGAGGTAGATGGAGAGTACACTTAGCCATCAAACTTCAGCCTAAAAACCGAAATAACAACCATATTGCTCAATCCTGCTCATTCCTTATTTTCATATGAAATAGCACGACAGAATGGATTTATTATGGCCGGTTGCAAGAACATTTAGTAACGGAATCAATAGTCATGAAATTCATAAAGTTATTTTTTTAAGTATTATACCGGTTAAGGTAGTCCGAGCGAGATAGTTCCCTAACATTTATTTATTTATTTATAGAGTTTAACGTTTGCCCAACAAAATAATTACAGGGTAAACAAAACAAAAAAGAAGAAAATACAAAACATATTGGAATCAATTGAATTTTACAGAAATTTCGAAACATATCAAGAAACTATATCATTTATCAATTTCCAAAAGAGACTTCTTTTTTGACATAAATCAACTAATCACAGTACATGTTAAAAGATCGGCACATTCTATTCAGTGGTGACTTTTCACAGTAGTTTGACTTTACCATGCTCAACTTAAATTTCCTTGATAACCGCACATTGATACTAGGAACTACAAAATTAATTTTTCTGATTAAGACACTATTATCTCCAGTATTAAGTAAATTATATAAGTAAGATAGATCACACATGAGATATTACCAGATATCATACTCGATGCATACGTTTTAATTTCACCAACTGTGAGACACACGAATTAAATATTGCATTATTAATGGTGCGATAAAATAGTGTTACATGACAGAAATTGTAAGCAATCAAATGAAAATATCGAAATAAGTTTTAAACTTGACTCATTTTTTTTCTCGCGGTACGTTTTTCACGCGGTGAAACTCCATCAAAACGGAGGGTTCATTGTGATCCCGAAGAATTTACTGCAGTAACAATATGATTAATTTTCAAATATAGTTGAGAAAACATACATGCTGTTACTTTTTTGACGAGATTCTAGGAGTTGAAAAGACCTCATTTTGTAAATGATGTCTCTCTGGAGTGCATACACGAGTTGCGAAAGATCAGTTCTATGATGCTTTTACCCTCACTAAGGAAAGTATATTTTGCTCTTGTGCTGTGTATTTAACCTGTGCAAAATTCTTTTTTCATTATTAGCAACTTACCCCGTTTGAAATTTCCGGCATTATATAGCTGTAGCATTAAAACGGAAGTCTTAGAAAAAACCTACTCACCAGCAAGAACATCAGTTTGGAAATAAGGAAACGGATGATGAAAGCATTTGTTTGGAGTGTGGCCCTATACGGGAGCGAAACATGGGTAGTAAGAAAACAAGAGAGAATGCGGCTAGAAGCCCTGGAGATGTGGCTCTACAGAAGGATGTTGAAGCTCAGCTGGAAAGATAGAGTCACGAACGAAGAGGTACTGAAAAGAGTTCAAGAAACCAGATCCCTGTGGAGGCATATCCAAACAAGAAGAGACACACTCGTAGGGCACATTCTAAGACATGACAACATCATTTTAACAATAGAAGAAGGAGCTATAGAGGGAATAAATCGCCGGGGACGACCAAGGATGTCATTCATGCATCAGATTTTGAATGATATGGGTTGCACCACATACACAGAAATGAAGAGAAAAGCAGACAGAAGAGAGGAATGGCGTACTGCTGCAAACCAACCCCAGGGTTGAACACTGAAGAAGAAGAATAGCTGTAGCATGATTCAGTACCTTGCAGTACTGTTCATCAGTCACATTTATGACATCAACCTGTATCTAAAGCTGTATCCTAAATGGTATATTGCATGGTAGCATGTTCGTCGACGTAGCTCTCTCCTAGTTTCTGGTCTGACCGCACATTGTTATCCTGACTGCTTTTGGCCCGCGCCTGGTATCCTCACCTGGCTCAAACTACCTTAAGCCCAAGACTGCATTCGTATTCTTTCCTGCGCCGCGTCTAATGAAATCTCACATGAAGAGTTCTCGGGATCATTTTGCTTGCTCTCCAGTCTCCCTTGAAGCGAGAGAAAATAGCAGCATTGACACTCCGGAGCATAGGTTCTTCTGAGAAGCAGCACTCACTGGGATAACGCAATCGAAGAATCCTCGCTCCCGCGACGCGAAATCTTCCACCTGCGAGATTTCGAGAAAGAGAGTGCTAACGAACTCTGGGGCGGGGGAAGGAAACTGAAACCTTGATGGGTAAAGCTTCGCAACAAATAGTCTGGGTGCGTTGCACGTGTCATCCTTGCCATATAGCTCCGTCTCAAACGGTTGGCTCACTTTCGTCGTTCCTTTCCCAGGTGTGTGCGTTGGGTTTCGCGAAGAGCGGCCGATAATGAAGTGGATCTACACGTAAGTATACACACTCACCCACACACAAGGACGAGCCGAGGAATCGACGGCGAGATAGCGAATTTACAATGAAGAGCGCGCGAGCCGTATCGACGAGATAACAGGGAAAAAAATGCCGGAACACCTGCGGGAGTTCTCGAATAACCCGAAAAAGTCCGAAGACGCAGTGCGGAGATGATGGGTGCAAATGCACTTATTTGATGTCCGTCCGTTTCAAGCACAGGAGCAAGTGCATAGGTGAAAAATAATTAACCCTTTCACAGCGTATCTGGTTTTCAACAAGCGTTCTTAGAAAATGTCATTTAACATTGAAAAAACGGAAGTCATATTCGTATTATTTTCTTCGGATTCGTATTCTTCATGCGTTCACTTGGTTCAATTATACCGCATTAGGGTTCGACACTGCCGCGTTCAAATTCGGGGACGCAGCATGAAGGACTTCGGGCGTCTGTAGCGGCCAAAGAAAAAGTTATTTCAGGGTCGTGGACTAAAGCCGATCATCGCGGCGAAGCACAAATATTTGCAGATCGACTTTTGTCGACCATCGCGGAGAAAGGGTTAAGGTGGTGGGAGCGCGAATCGTGAGTCGTTGAGTGTACATTTTAATAAGTAAGTCGTTTTGCTTCCATGTCGAATTCTGCGCCGAAAAAAACCCCGAGTCATAAAAATGCATTAATTGAGACGAAAATTTTATAATTTAATTCTTGAGAATTGTCAGAACTTGGATAAATATAAAATACCAAGAAAACGGGCACTGGAGGAGAGCTTCAAATGAAACAGTGTACGGAGAAATACAACCTGTTACGAACACGATCAGAAAGAAACGAATCTCATTCCTTGGAAACCAAATCAGAACACCGGAAAACAGAAAAAGCAAAGAAATCATAGAAAAACTACGGAACATTATCTAAATCTACAATATACCCTGCAAGCCGCCGGAAGGGCGTGTGGCAGGGGGTTTTAGGTCTCCGGCAGGGTAAAGGTGTAGGTTTTTGGGAGATGAAATGGTGATATGTACCTATAATAGGAGTGTGTTTTCTGGAGCTCAATATTTTTTGTGGTCACTTACTATTCGCGGAAAGAACGAGTTTTTGCACCTATCTGTTCGGCAGTGTAACTCATAATGTGTGAATTTCTTAAGCAACCTATGCTTAGCGTGTTGCCTTCGAGTCTCTACAGGCTCCCACCTTAATCCATTAGTAAGACCAGTATAACATGGATTGCAGAAATTAAGGAAGATGTGATTGAATTACACATTACAACAGAAAATTTAAAAGAAAAGACTGACACAATCAGACAAAACTTTCCAAGTAACTCTGAAAACATTCTTGGACCTTACGTCACTTGAGTACATCTATTTATCTGTGGGAGACAACCAAACACCTTCCAATATAAATGTTTGATGATTATTTTTATTATATTTTATGGCCTTCAATGGACCACTTCAGTCATCTTCCGCAATTCTTCTGTATTCTGTTTGCCCAGTCTTTCTTCATTCGCTCGGATCGAAATGTTCTTTCTTTTTCTTGGATCACCCTTCCTATTCTCTGGATTGGATTGGATATTTGGGGAAGCGACCGACAGCTAAGGTCATTTGCGCCATAGGGGACAGGTAAGGGAGGAAGGGTGGATAGAAACCCGGCATCGGGATTAGCTTGCTCTTAACGAAAGGCGCCAAGGAGACCACGGTTTAATGTCCCATCCGACAGACGGAGTACTACTTGAAGTACCCACCACAAGACACAACTGTAGGGATCGGGTTTCCTCTGAAAAATATCCGCCTCTGCAGGGATTTGAACCCTGGTTGTCCGAATGGTTAGCCAGTACTCTAGCCACCACACCCACTCGATTCCCTCCTATTTTGTTTGTTAATCTTGGTATGTAGTCTGGTCTGCTTGTCCTTGAGTTTCATGATTGTGTCTGTCTTTTCTTTCCAATCTTCTATTGCAATGCGTAATTCACTCATATCTTCCTTAATTTCTGCAATCCATCTTACGCTGGCATTACTGTTCCATAGTTTAATTTTTATATAATTCAGATATATTAATTTTTCTGGGAGTAATAAGTTTATTATGGTTTATTAAAAAAAACAAACTGTCAAAGCTTACGATAGGGCGAATAAAAAAGAATGAATTCCTGACTAAGAAACGTCGCCATCTGGGGACTGCATGGAGAGCCCTATTTGAATAGTTTGGGGTCACCTACGTAGATGCTACTTTTAATATAGAGCAAAAGTTTACGCTTTTACAATAAAAGACTGTTTATTGAGAAGTTCGTGTACCTATCATTAGATTATGTTATCGTGTCGAAGCGATTGAATTAAACTATTTCATAACACTTCGCACTTATTTTCAGTTCAATACATTTCCTTTTAATAACAATTGGAGAAACTGAGAAAATTCTCGTACAGTCTCTCGTACAGTCATCAGATTCCTCTCCTCAAACCACACAACAATCTCTCTTCTCTCATCTGTACATAGCAACCCTGATGTGTCGTTTATTCCATTTAAACGATATTACGTCAATGTGACTTGTATAAGTTGAAGATTTGAGTTTATAGGTTTCCCAAGTACAATAATAATACTTCGCAGTTAAACCAAAGAGCTTGGCACTCAGGCACAACATCAACAGTAGGTACGAATACGTTCCATAGTTTGAGGCTCGACTATGTGGAAGCTGAGTTTCACAAATGAAAGAGTAACTTTTGTTTCCTTCCACAGATTTATTTTCTTGGTTCAACATGTTTCGACACAGCGGTGTCACCATCAGGTACCTGATGTATGTACATGTTTTCTCACATGTTCACATGAGTAGCAGCCACGTAGAGGACCCCAAATTTGTTAAATAGGGCGCTCCATGTAGTCCCCAGATGTCGATGTTTCTAGTCAGGAATTCATTCTTTTTCATTCGCCCCAACATAAGCTTTCACAATTTGATATGTACATGATTTTCATGAGTACCTGATGATGACACCGCCGTGTCGAAACATGTTGTTCTAAGAAAATAAATCCGTCGAAGGAAACAAAGTTACTCTTTCATTTGTGAAAATGTACGGAACTCCTCAGGTTTCCAGGGGGGCGCGTAACCAACCTCGCTGTCGCGTCCAGTACCAAAACGAAGTAGCCGCGTGTGGGTCGTGATTATAAACATGGACAAGAGATGTCTCGTTGTGAGGTGCTGCAGTTATAAAAATTAAATTCACGCATAAGAGTTGGAAGCATATGAGCTATCTCGATTTTGAGATGAAGCGATTTTTCCCAGTCCATTGGCATGAGAACAGGTATTCACTCACTGGCGGCGATATATCTCGAGGAATGCAGTAGTTTCACGACACCGTGTACTTGGAAATGAACACATGTGAAGATAATAAAATATGAAAGTGGAGACGAGCTTCTTGCCCAACTCAAAGCCTACTCCACCGAAAACAGAAGAGACATAAGCGTAAGGATTTTCCCCACAGGGTCGATTTCAGCGTCTCTCAGTTTATCCAGCAAAGAATTGGGTAAATATCTCTTTAGATCGAACACTAATTTGTGCAATTCGGGCGAATTTTTTTCGTGAAATTCCCTTCTTAATGGCTATTTTAGCTAGCAAAATATCAATCATCATAAATCTGTGACGAAAGTAATAAAAACCCCGCGCGTGGTGCTTCAATGGTCTCGCATACGATGTCACCTAGGGATTGGAAAGTCGAAGTCGACTTGACTCAAACTTCGACTTTTTGTTCCGTAGGTCGACCATTTTAAGGTCGACTTTTGATATTCAAGGTCGATTGAGAATCGCTTAAGCCATCGACTTTAGTGCGACTCCGGATTTGATTTTCCGAATAATTTATTGATCGTTATTCACAAAGAAAATTTGTTGCAAAACGTCCTTAAGCATCTGGAAACAAAATTTATCATTTTCCCTTAGCATAAACACGACTAATTGTAAGAGGAAGGAAAATGAAGCCATTTTCAAACTGTTTGAAGTGCTGTTTCTAAGTGAGTTTCACGATGATCCCAGTTAAAGTGGGGAATAATTAGAAAGAAGGTTTGCTAGAAACCTTCAGCTTTGTAGTCCATATACTTGGTGCCGTCATTATTGTGGGAAAAAAGCGAAGCATTCCTAAAATTCCCTTTTTAAATTCCTTGTCGTGTTAAAGTAAATGATTGCAAATATTAGAGTTTCTTAGCAGTCTCAATCATATTACTTCAAGATCTATGGATTCTTATATTCCATTCAATGAAGATAACAGCTGCAATTGGCTTCGCCGAGAAATTTTGGCCATTAATTAAACATATAGAGCCTGCAAGATGCCAGACAGAGCCTCCAAGGCAGCTCTCAAACACATTGAAATATTCCTTCCTGCATCGGGGGATAAGGGATTGGAATGAGTTACCCAAAGAAGTATTAGAGCCCTTCCCAAATAAGACACTGACGTTAATGACGAGATTGAGGGGAGTTGTACTATGAGGGTTTTCCCCCCATATTTTTCTAAGGTAATAACTTTGCTTTTTTTGTATTTTGGCAATGTCTTTGTTTTAATTTTTACATGTATGTGTATTGGTATTTTCTCGGTATCTGTGTTACCACCGGACCATATGGTCTACTTGTAGCAATTTCTTAATAATAATAATAATATAGGCGCCAACTCTGTGCAGCGGCTAGCCCGGTGTATATCGCAAATGGATGATACTAGCTAATTTACTGATCATGAAAATCGTCTCGATGAGTTCACATTCAATGAAGAGCCAGTAGTTTAGAGTAAAGGAGACGACGAGTAGAAAGAGCTAGACGACACCTTTTCTCAATTTTAAAAGCGATGAAGCTAACGTTTGCTTTTCACTATTTTATGTTTAGCTCAAGAGGGTATGCTGAGGAAAGTAAAGTTTGTCCTAAATGCACATGTTTGAATTTTTACCTTGACTAGTTTTTTTCACGCCGCACGCTGAAAATGCCTTTGCGACCGAGGATTTTCAAAGACTAATTTTGAAAAGTACAACAGTGATCAATAAAATTTATTACAAAAATAATTTTGAAATTATCATATGTACGAACTGTTACATCTCTGGCACGATCTGTTCATTGGAACTTTCTCAACATCTTAATAATATGCGTCCGGAGATCAAAACCGTACCTACAATATTTCATGGAAAACAGCATCAATTTCTTGGCCAATATCACGAAAAGTAATGTCTTGAGTAGCTGATTTTAGTGCAAACTAGATGTAAGATGTTTTTTATAATTAAATGGCCAAATGAATAGAATTTTATGGGGAATGATACCATATTCAAACACATTAAGGTAGTTTGAGCGAGATAGTTATCTAGGCAATATGGAGACCATATACAAAATGTACGTTATAATGTTAGCAGCTGTAAGAAGGATAAATTAAACACTTCTTCATTAATAGTGAAATAATTCACTTGTGTATGACTGAAATTCTTGGTAGTAAATTGAAAATATCCACATAAGTCTTTGATTTGACTCATTTTTTCACGCCGTACGTTCGAAACTCCTTCACAACGGAAGTGTTTTTTTGCGATTCTGAAAAAATACTACGGTGACAAAAGGACTTGTTCTAAAAAATAGTCGAGGAAAGTAAATACGGTATATGTTTTTAATTTTTTTATGAGATCTAGGTATTAAAAATTTCTCATTTTTAAACATACGGTCTCTGTGGAGTGCATAAACATACCAGTTACCGTGTAGAAGGGCTGGAATTATCTGTAAAAATCTCGGAAAGTAGTATGGTATGTACCTGATATATTGGTGTCTTCGGAAGAGTGAGATATTGTTCTTTAAAATGAGACTAAATTCATTGATTTCTAGGATAATTGATATTTCGCTCAAACTACCATAACCCTCTATGGACGAGCAAGTCAAATTTGTAACGTTTCAAAATCATTGAAATATCTGCTTCCTTAAAGGCTTTCCCATTTCGTTGCTGCAATAGACAGAATCGTTACGCTTTGGAGTAAGTGTATGGAAAGTTGCGTCTCTTTCGGCGGTCTGTCAAACAATTTGGATAGATGAATGTGTGACGCTATTCACTGACGATCAAGAGCCTGGTGAAGCTCTGAAATAAAAAGTTTCGGCCGGCATATGAAGAAAAAATTGGGAAAGTTTAAAAAAGGTGCGTTATGAAGGTAATTTTGAAGTATACCTTGTGTAAATATTATAATGTAAAGTATCACTTTAAATTAAATATACACAATAAAACACGTCACATTTCAAAATAAATGTCACAATCAAATCAATTGTACTTTTTAAATGCTTAAATAGCACTTTTTAAAAACTAATATGGTAGCAGTATTTTTTTCATCTTGATGTTTCATAATTCCGTCCGTAGAGGGTTAATCTCCCC
Organism: Ceriagrion tenellum; assembly: GCA_963169105.1. Classification (NCBI taxonomy): domain Eukaryota; kingdom Metazoa; phylum Arthropoda; class Insecta; order Odonata; family Coenagrionidae; genus Ceriagrion; species Ceriagrion tenellum. Next base: position 60,949,716 of record OY720639.1, on the reverse strand, counting down.
GATTCTTTCGCAAAGGCGGCACTTCCGCACATTTCTCAGAACAAGGAAGAAAGAGAGGAAAAGAAAGAGAAAAGAAAACGAAAGGGTACCGCCAAAGTGCACTCCACCTTTTATCTCAATCTCTGGAGATCTCATCGAGAGCACGGAACAACTTTTTAAAAAATAGAGGACTCCACCGGCTCATCTAAACTACCCTGGTTACGCAACCGCTGTGAAGAAATTTTTTTCCCAGGGTTATTTTTTTCTCGAATTCCATTCTCCCATAACTCTCCTCCTTAGCGGGAAACTCCAAACAAATGGACGCGGGTGATATATTCGGAAAAGGAGGATGAGGTGCACTCGGAACGAGTTTTCGTAAGAAACACGTGCGTTGCACCCAGAGCGCTAAAGAGGACCACTCGACTCGGAGATGTGACGAGATCGGCATCTTCATCACGGGGCATCATCATCGCCATCACATGCGAAGACTCTCATCACTCCCACCTTTATACAGCGTTGAGATCGGAGCAGCTGTGGAGCCACCCGGGACACGGCCCACCGCATCATCTCTCGTCCCGTCCGGACACCTGCGAGGCCGATCACGGGGCGACCGTGTTTAAAACTTAATACACACTTCTCGGGAGATAGGAGCGCACATGAATGTACCCAACAGATATCGGACGAATCGGAGGAAAAAAATAAATGATGCGTGGGCACATGTCTACACTCCGATTGTTTGGTCGCCCGTCCTATAAATACGCGCCTACGTTCGCTCACAATCTCCTCCGAAGCTGATCACCTTTTCCTCCTCAGATATACCGATATAAATGGATCTTGTGTCTGAGTTCGTACCAGTTTTTGGCGGATTTTTTTCTTCACAACTGTCACTCTAAATAATACACTACGCAGTATTTGCCGTAAGTATATTGTATGCCATGAACGATCTGTGTTTAATAATAAAGTTTGGCATTTCAATTAATCAATACGTCGCAGCATGTCATTGTTATTCGAGCTGATCATTATATGTAATAAAAAGTTAGCACAATATAGGCAATTGCTCAACTGTTACAATTTAAAAAGTCAACAGGAACGGATGGGCGATGCTAGAATACTCATCCAATACAGCCGCGTTCGCCTTCGAAACCTGGTGCTGGAGGAGGATGCTGAAGATAAATGTACGGACAAAATACGAAATATTGAAGTGTACAGAAGAGTAGACGAGGAAAGGGCCTTATGGGACACCATGCAAAAAAAAGAACCAGATGGATTGGAAACACCCAGAGAAAAAATGACTTTGTGAGGAACATAACTGAAGGTAAAATAAAGGGAAAGCCCCCAGAGGATGACCCAGAATTAAGTTTATGGACCTAATAAAGAAGAAATTACATAGGAAGAGATACCAGAAGGTACAAAAATTGCATTAGACAGGTTACGGTAGAGAGCCGCTGTCACCGAATCTCAGGAGTGAACGACCAATGAATGAATGGATGAACAGTTCCAATGAATGCGTACAAGATCGGCGCATTTTACACGCGTAGACGACGACGTAAAATAATAATTCGATGTACGCATGCATTAAGAAAATAGTTATTTTTCGGAAATAGATATATATTTTATTCTTTAATGTTTATGTACATAATTTATATGTACATCTTTAACTTCACTCCATTTATGTCATGCCTACAAATTCTGTGTACTTGGGAAACGACATACTAACCCTCTGTACCAATGAAATTTTCCCTAGTGAAGCGCTGTCAACTCCCTGGAATCATTGCAATCTTCGTTGAATATTTTTGGTTAAAGATAGTCCTTTATCCTCCAACCATGGGCGTAATTTGTGAATAATTACTTGGGGGAGGGCAGAGATGACCGGAGGTCAGGGTAAATTGGTTCGTTTGTAAGGCCTTTTAAGAGCAACTTCTTCTCGGATAATCCACCCGAAAACAATTTTTAAAGTGTACCGACGTCACAACGGTCGACTAGTTCATCGTCATCAGGGTGAGGGGATGTACCCGAGAATAATTTCCTCAAAGCATTCGCCGGGAAAGCTGCAAATCTTTTTTCTTTGGAGATCATTTGCGGCCGCAGAATTACTGAAAATTGAGTATATTTTTCACTGAATCGCTCAATCGAATAACTTCCTGGAAATTTATTAAGCAGAGTAACAAAAAAGTCCCCGTTAACTTTGTAATTCCAAGTTTGAAACATTATAAAAATGTTCCTCCTTAAAATTATTATGGAGCCAACTGCCACCCCTTGCCATCCTTGAATTACCTACATCTAAGCCTCCGATTTCCGGGTAGTCTTGGTAACTGCGGTGCATCCAGAAAAAAAGTTACTAGAAAGACGTAAACACGAAATAAACATAAAACATCCTTGTACCATATTCGTCCCGCCAAATTCTTTCATTAACCTTTAAGATAAAGAAAATATTGCAAAACATATATTTACGTTTTCTCAATAGATGTACATGTTTACGTATATAACTTTAATGTTTAGGTACCTACCACCATAACATGCCATTGAAATCACTATGTTATGATTATTTTTACTTCCTAAATTTTTATTTTGTTGTACTGTTCTGCCATTGCATTCATAAAGTTTATGTATTTAAATTTATGTTACAACGAGCACACTTTTGTGTCAATTTCAACGCCTCTAAATACATTCATATGTTATTAAATGAACTGCTGCTGAACACAGCGTAAGCAATTGATGGCAACCCCCGTCACAGGTCTCTTCAGGGGTACCTAATTTCACGAATAACATTGAATATGAATTATATCGTATAATTAGGTGTGTGAAATAAGATATCATTATCGCTATACAATCATTTTAAACTTGCGCTTTCTCGTTGATCGTAACCATATTTACAGGATCATTTTATGACCACGCACGGGTTAATTGTGAAAGACATGGATACAAATCAATATTTTTCAAACGATTTTACAACAAATCGTGCATTTTTGGGGCTAAATAAATTCTCATTTTCCAAGGGGGCAAGTTAGTTTAATTCAAGTTGGCCCGTCCATCTACGTTGTCTCCCTTTAAACCTCGGTCTGATACATTGCGATGTGAATTTAACGTATTGTACTTTTCCGCAGTTATCACAATACTTATAATTATAAGTAAAAACCTAATTTTCAATATGGATTCGCAAATAAAATACTTCCACGACGTGACGCCAGAATGTATAAAGTACACAAATGAGGATTTTCTACGAATATTTATGAAAAATATAAAGGTGAGTAATAAAATTATTTACGGAAAATAATTTAGAAATTATAATAAGTACGCACTGTAAAATTCATGGCGCGATCTGCTCGACAGAACATTCCAAACATCTTATTAATATGCCTTTACCGTTGCAAACTTTGGGTCGCTCCTCTCCTTATATATGTAAGATATGTTATAGACAAACTTGATAAAGAGATACGTGAGAGAACGAGAAATAAGTTAACTCTCGCGCGGCTAGATGTGATATGGGTAGAGAGAAGAGCATAAAGGTTCTAATAAGCCGACGAATAAGTAATTAAATAACAGTTTTCCAGCTCAAGGATCCGACTGCAACATCAAGTACACTGACATTTTTTACGCTACTTATGGCTGAAATGGGACGAAGGAGTACAACGGACATCAAGCGGAGAATTGCCTAAGCGAAGAAGGCGTTCATAGGAAAAAGACAACTGCTATGCTCAAAGAATATAGGACTACAAACCAGGAAACAGTATGTGAAAACCTTCGTGTGGAGCGTAGCACTCTATGGATCGGAAGCACGGACCATTGGAAGAGCTGATCATAACAGACAAGACGCCTTTAAAAACTGGTGCTGGAGGAGGATGTTGTAGATAAAACTGACGGACAAAATAAGAAATGATGAACTGTACAGAAGAGTTTAAGAGGAAATGACCATAATGAACACCATACAGAAAAGAAGAACGAGATGGATTGGACACACCGTGAGAGACAATGGGTTTGTGAAGAACATAATTAGAGGCAAAATAGAGGGAAAAGTCCCCAGAGGAAGACCCAGGAATAAGTGCATGGACCAAATCAAGAGGAAAGTACATAGGAAGAGATACCAGGAGGCACGGGAACTAGCATTACATAGGGAAGGGTGGAGGGCTGCAGTCAACCGGTCTTAGGATTGAACGATCAATGAATGAAATGGCTGATCATGGGGAAGAAAGTCTTATCGCGTACGAAGGCCAGCAGAAATTGTGTCCACAAAACTTAGTGGCCTGAACCGAAAACCTTTAAAAATGAAGATGCGTCACTTCGCATTTCTTCCATATATGGTTTAGTAGTTTGTCGAGCCCCACACAAGACCCCACCTCGCACTCACTCCGCTCGCCTACCGCACACGATGAATTGCAACCTCAACGTTATCTTATCTCGCACACTGTAAACTTCCCTGTCCCGGAATTCAGTCGTTTGCAGCGCAAACAGTCTCCGTATTTTATAAACTAATCTCTCCCCGCGTCCTCCAACATAGCGTCCCGCTAGGATACCGTTGCAAACTTTTGGTCGCTTCTCTCGCTATTTATATATACGTACGATATGTAACTGACAAACATGATAAAGACACACGTGAGGGAACGAGAAATAAGTTAACTATCGCGCGGCTATATGTGATAAGGGCAGAGCGAAGAGTCCTTGGTACAACTATTATCTACTTAGCCTGTTTACACGCAGAGTGAAGTTTCCCAGTATTGATTCAGGGATAGATGAGCGATCAAAATTCCGCTGAGTGACGTCAGTTTTACTTGAGGCATTGTCCCGCACAATTTCAAGCAGCGTCAGCTGGCGCGATCACGGATGAAATTATATATTGCGTGAACGATTGCGGAAAGCTTTCCCTGGCTCAAGTGCACTAAAATTTGTCCGTATATCGCTGAATGGTCGCGCAAATTGCAAGTAACTCGTTTTACCTACGTCAAAACATGTTAGGGATATATTGTGTATAGGGATTGTGTATAAGGATATTAACAATTCCGAAGATAGCAACTCGTTAACAATCGAACTACTTGCTATTCATGCTTGGTGCGAAAAGTGGCAGATGGAACTAAACATAAAAAAGTGCGTAGCAGTCAGCTTTTGGAAAAAGAAAAATAGGCCAGGTAGGGCTTACAGAATTAAAAATACGGGAATTATTCACGCCGAGTCTGTTAAGTACTTAGGGGTCATAATTACTCACGATCTATCTTCGGGAAAACATATTAGGAAAATATGCGGTCAAGCATATAGGAAGCTAGGCTTTATCAAGAGAGTACTTGGAAAATGTGATGAGAAAGTGAAAGAACGTTGTTATTTTTCAATCGTTAGGCCTCATCTGGAATATGCTGTTAGTGTATGGGATCCATACGAAACGGGGTTGATATCAGAGTTAGATCGCGTACAGCGAAAAGGAGCTAGGTTTGTGAAACGATGCTACGATAAGTTGGCTAGTGTCTGGACTGTTAGAAGAATTAGGATGGGAATCGCTATCACAGCGTAGATTGAATTATAGGTTTAACCTCCTAAATAAATTTCAGGAAAATCATTTTACTGACGACGTAAAAAACATACTATTAACCCCTTCGTACTACGGCAGATTAGATCGCGCCAATAAAATTAGAGAGCTAGATTGTAGAACCGATAGGTATAAAATGTCATTTTTTCCGCGTACCATTCGGGACCATAACAGCTGTGATCGTCGTCATGAATAGTTTGAGTATTGACAATAGGCAGACAGTAAATATTTCTCATTATATTCTCTACTCTCTTATTTCTGCATGATGTAAATATTGATGTTCTTATTTTTGCATGATATTTTGAATCCGTAGTAGTAGTCTTTGTATCCCTTGCATGTTGGAACGATTGACGTTAGAATGTTTCTTGGGTATTAGATTTTTAATTGGCGCTTTGCATGTGTGGTACGCGGGTTTTAATGTAATGTCGGTGTTCTACCATATCATTCATGCATGCCTGGTGCGAAAGCACCCCCTGCCACACACCCTTTGGGTGGCTTGCAGGGTATGACGTAGATGTAGATGTAGTCATCTGTCTACGTATCTCCATATAATGCGTGCGCCATGACGCCATAAAATTTCTTCTCGGATCACTATACCCAGGCAATACGTTTTCACTTAAAAAAAAAGATCGTTTTTTAAGAGTCTCTCATATTTTATCGCTTCTGTCGGACCTAGAAATATAGTTTGGCGTCCAAATTATATTTTCTGTGTCACTTTGACACACAACTGTTCTGAATTTCTGACGAAAACTGAGTCTAGCATGCAGACTGCCGAGTCTCCAGCTTCCTGATTCCTCAAGAATTGAAATTAATAAACGACTAAGTTAAGACTATGGATTTAAAGTGTGAAATAAGAAAGCTATCATAAACAAGGTGAAATGCGAATTTCACCAGCAAATTTCAACGTGGTCACACGGTCACACAATCGCCATCAACTGAATACCTGTTTTATTAATTGAAGAGCGAAAATTACGAAGAAATACCATTGGCTGAGGAAGTCGTGACCTGTTTTGGTCAAACACGACAAGACCCACGCCGAGGCGACCCTATCGAGGGGTGGTTGTACTGTGTTTCATGAGTCGCCGTCGATTTTTGAGTGAGGATCGTAAGATCATCTACATCTACGTAATACCCTGCGAGCCACCACGAGGGTGTGTGGCAGGGGGTAAAGATCACAAAACATGCACTATTGACATGCCACTAGAATATTTAATGAAGACATGCTAGATAATAGAATCACATGGTTAGTATCTACATAATAAGAAAGGGATTATTGGTTGTTATTGCATGCATCATGCACTACAGACTACTCTAACTATATTTCACCTACCTATCCCTTTGCTACGCTGCCTATTGTTCTCTCTTATAGTATGCGGAAAAAATGACATTTTACATCTATCGGTATGACAATCTATCTCTCTAATCATGTTAATCTGATCAAACCTAGCAAAATACGCAGGGGTTCTCAATATATATCTAACGTCATCTGTGAACAAATCGGTTTCGAATTGACTTAAAAAGTTTAACCTAAATTTTAACCTGCGTTCTGATAGTAATTCCCATCCTAGTTCTTCAATTAAACTCGTAACACTTATACAATTATCATAACGGCCTTTAACAAACCTAGCGGATCTCCTTTGCATGCGCTCTAATTCTTTTATCATACCTTCCTCGTACGGATCCCATATACTAGCGGCATATCCTAAATGAGGCCTGACAAGTGTAGAATAGCTTCTTTCTCTTACTCTCTCATCGCATTTGCCTAGAACCCTTTTTACGAATCCTAATCTGCGGTTTGCTACACTAGTTATTTCCCTGATGTGTTTCCCCCTTGACATGTCTTCAGTGATGGTGACGCCTAAGTATTTAATTGATTCTACGTTGCATATTTTTTTTCTTTGATGCAATAAGTATTCCGGGGAAAGCCATTCTTTTTCCAAAAGTCCATCATCGCGCATTTCTTCATATTTAATTCTTGTTGCCATCTATCACACCACAAGATCGCGCTCTGCGGTATCGCAAGGAAATCGTTCCGTGTTGCAAGGCCTATACAAATCACCGCTTCACACGACGCAATTTTCAGTGCACTTCTAAACAGGCATCAGACTGTGCAATAAAGGTCGATCACGGTCACGGGCGGTCGGAGTCTAAGGGTGGGGTTAGACCAGATTTCGCGACCGGATGCAGGCCTCACACTACCCACCCGCTCCGAAAAGTCAAAACAAACGGAACCCCGCCAAGCCAAATCAGCAGTGGGGCCGAGAGGAGTTTAGAGATAAGGGGACTATTATGAGACCCTGGGAATGGGGCAAGGAGAGACACGAAACATGCCTACCGTAAAGGCGAGGAGAAAATTAAGCTCATAAAAAAAGATAATGAGAAGGATCGACAATAAATCTCACCCACGGAGTAACTGTGAGAGGATTCTTTGTTCCTCACTTTTAATTGGCATGCAGAGCGGTTTTCAGTTAAGCAGAAATGGACGGTGATTAAGACTTTCGGAGAATCTACGCTTATCATTCACTTTTGCCGACATTCGACATGGTCGGCAAAAGTGATAGATAAGCGAAGATTGCAGAGACTTAACCGTCTATGGACGGGCGAGCCAAATCTGACACGCTTCAAAATCATTGTAATATCTGCTTTACAACAGGCTTTTCCATTTAGTCACACCATAAGGTTCCATCAATACCCAACTGTAATACTTAAGAAGTACTCAGCAGAAGTAATTAAAAACGTGGAAATAAATGTCATTTTCAAAAAACCATCAAGATGAAAAACGGATGGCCATTAAAAGCAACATCAAACGAAAATCATCTTGAAATACAGCCGAGGAAAAAAATTTACAACTTCACATCTATATCTACGTTATACCCTGCAAGCCACCCAAAGGGTAAGTGGCAGGGGGTGCTTCCACACCAGCCATGCATGAATTATACGGCAAAACACCGAAATTACATTGAAACCAGCGTACCACACATGCAACGCGCCAATTAAAAATCTACTAACCAAGAAACATTATATCGTCAATCGTTCCAACATGCAAGGGATACAAAGACTACTATGACATATGCAAACTATCATGCATAAATTAGAACGCCAATATTTTCATCATGCATAAAAAACAACATCAATATTTACATCATGCATAAATAAGAACGGTGAGAATATAAAGAGAAAGATCTACTGTCTAGCTATTGTCACTATACGCAATATTCATGACGACGATCACAGCTGTTATGGTCCCGAATGGTACGCGGAAAAAATGACATTTTATACCTATCGGTTCTACAATCTATCTCTCTAATTTTACTGACGCGATCTAATCTGCCGTAGTACGAGGGGGTTAAGAGTATTTTTTTCACGTCGTCAGAGAAATGTTTTTCCTGAAATTTAGTTAAGAGGTTCAGCCTGTAATTGAATCTACGTTGTGATAGCGATTCCCATCCCAATTCTTCTAACAATCCAGACACACTAGCAAACTTATTGTACCATCGTATTACAAACCAGGCTCCTCTTCGCTGCACGCGATCTAATTCCGCAAAAATAACTTCAATTTTCAAGCAGACCAACAGTCATACTCCACCTGACCAGAGGCTTTCAAACTTATTCACGTCTTGAAAAAGGTTCGTCGCGACATTACGGAACATCTGAAGCGTACAAATCAGAGCAACGATGGCAAAAATCTTCGTGAAATCATCTCCCGAGAGACACCCTGTCTCGGAAGCCTTGGAGGTCCATGAGAAAGTAACCTGGGAGCGTACGCAAATGTCCAGACGAGACCACAAAAATAAATAATAAACGAAGCGAAACTCCACTCCATCTCTCGTTTTTCAATCTTTCCGTCCTCTCCTCGACCAATCGAACCAGTTCCGACTCGGCGAGTGCATTAAAAACCACTCACGCGGCAATTAAAAAAAAAAGAAAAAAAAACACTGAACGAATGCATCTTTCTTCTCTCTCATTTCTTTTTCATCCCTCTCATCAAACCTCTTTTGACTTTATAAAACTGGTTTTCTGTCGACGGAAGCGGGTGAGAAACGGGAGCTTTGAAGGAATGGGCTAATTTTTTTTGCCCTCTCTTTTTTTACCGAGCATCTAACGTAGGCGCCAGTCACCTCTCTCCCAAGTGAGGCGCCGTCAACCAGTCTGACCGGAATTTTTTCCCATGGGACGGCGCTGAGACGAGATGAGAGGGACGGGAAGATAGGCGTCGTCCACACTCTTTATAAGGCAAAGAGACCATCGGGTGAGATCAGAGCAAGAGCGGACGCCTTCAGGGCACTTGGAGCGAGATTTTCCTGCGATCATCATGAAGACCGGGGGTAGTACTTTTTGACATTTGACAATAATTTAGAACCTACGACTACATTCAAAAAATACCGCGCAACTCACCACTATGGAGAGCGGCGCCACCTTCACACCTCGAATACGCCGCGAGTATTTGGGACCCTGATCATATAGATTTAACCAAAAGAATTAATAAAATACAAAGGAAAGCAGCGCGCTTCGTTAAAAACTGCTACGAGAGTATACAGGGTGTCCCATAAATGTCACGCCACAGTGACACTGGAGCTAGGGCAGCCTAAGCGGAACCGAACCAGCCTAATATGACCTCAGTAAAAGTTGCACGGTTTTCGAGATATTGCCAAATTAAAGCTTTTTCAAAAATTTCACTTTTTTACATTTCTAGACCCAGAATTCACTTGAATAGTTCTCAAATTAAGTTTTTTTTATTGTACGATATCATCAATCGGTTGTTAAGCTGACAAAAGGGTTATTTTATTGATAACTAATGTCAAATGAGGAAAAATACTGCATTAATCCTGACTTAACTTAGCAGTAAAAAAAACAACTTCGACTATAACCGACTGCCGTGAAAAAAATACTAGAAAGTAAATGAGATAGTAACTTCAGAAACTTGCGTATGTTATGCCGATTTTAAAATGGTATGAGTAGGAAAAGTAGCGTGATTTTATTTAGTAAGATACATGTATCATACCATTTTAAAATTGGCATAACATACGCGTTTTTGAAGTTACTATCTCATTTACTTTCTAGTATTTTTTTTCACGGCAGGCGGTTAAAGTCGAAGTTGTTTTTTTTGCTGCTAAGTTAAGTCAAGATTAATGCAGTATTTTTCCTCATTTTACATTAGTTATCAATAAAATAACCCTTTTGTCAGCTTAATAACCGATTGATAATATCGTACAATAAAAAAAACTTAATTTGAGAGCTATTCAAGTGAATTCTGGGTCTAGAAATGTAAAAAAAGTGTAATTTGTGAAAAAGCTTTAATTTGGCAATATCTCGAAAACCGTGCAACTTTTACTGAGGTCATATTAGGCTGGTTCGGTTCCGCTTAGGCTGCCCTATCTCCAGTGTCACTGTGGCGTGACATTTATGGGACACCCTGTATAGAGTTCTCACAACTTTTAGAGAGATTAAGGTGGGAGCCCCTAGAGACTCGGAGGCTACACGCTAGGCTTAGCTTGATTGAGAAATTCAGAACTGGGCTGTTTCAGAGCGACGCACAGAATATTATCATGACGCCTCTATACATCTCTAGGTCTGACAGATGCGATAAAATAAGAGAAATACACTGCCGGACAGATAGGTACAAACACTCGTTCTTTCCGTGCACAATAAGCGGCCACAATAAAAACTGAGCTCCACTAAATACACTCTCTAGGACATGTCACCATTTCAACTCCAAAAAACTTACACCCTTACACGGTTGGTGACCTACCACCCCCTGCCACTCGCCCATGAGGCAGCTCGCAGGGTATTATGTAAATGTAGATGTAGGGAGAGTGGCACGTGGTGAGAAGGCAGCGATCTCAAATATGAGCTGCGGTCAGGGAATGTTTCAACCATAAATAAAACTACACACCAACGAAGTACCCTGAAATCCACCGCTAATGTGTGTGGCACAGGATGATTCCACCCCAAGCATGCAGCACTCATCCCAGTTCAAATCAGAACCGGCCCCGGTGGCGGCGGGGTAAAGTCCTCGCCAGCTAAACTTGAGGGTCGCTGGTTCGAGGCCCGCCTGGGTGGGTTTTTCACCACCCGGCGCATAGATGTATGTCAAGTTCTATTGGTCCGGGCCCTGGAAAACCTTATGATAGTCTTAATAGCCTATTGAGATTCCAGGGACACACGGGATGCCCCTGAAATCTCAATGTCCCGTATGTCCCTTGAATCCAAATAGGCTACAAAGCCTGTCATCAAGTTTTCCAGGGACCAAACCAACAGAACCGTCCGGAAAAAAACGCCGCACTTTCCCCCGGCCGCTAGGCACAGGTCAAAAGCAATCAGGACAACAATGCGCGGTCAGATAAAAAAATTGGAGAGCCGCCAATATCAGCCCCATACCGAACCAATATTCGTGATTTTAAACGAAAAATGCCTACCCTTTATATGGGAAATGGTACCTGTATGCACTCCAGAGAGACCTTATAAAAAAAAGGGATATCTAACACCTTGATCTTGTCAAAAAATTAGCAGAGTGCATTTTGTATGCTTTCTTAACTCTTATTGAAAATAAATCATATTGTCATTGGAGTAATTTTTTCAGAATCGTAAAAAACCTTCAGCTGTGAAGGAGTTTGAAACGTTTCGCGTCACAAAAATGAGTCAAACTGAAGACTTATGGTGATATTTTTATTTAATAACCTCGGATTTATATCATAAAAATGTTTATTATTGCATCATAATTAATGCAATATTTAACTCATGTTTCCTACCGCAGCTGAAATAAAAATCGATAATTCGAATATAGTCTCCATCATGGATAGGGAATTATCTCCCTCAAATCTCAAAATCGATTTACCGAACGAAAGAAAATATGTATATATTTCACTGTCTATTGAGGGAGATGAAAATTGTTGTGCGTCCTTAAATAGTTCACAATAAAACATATTTGATGAGTTTCAAGCAGCCATGTTGAGAGGTGGATGAGAGTCGAATAACTAAACTGAAGCATGAGGACGGCGTGAATTTCATCAGAGGAAGGTCAAAAAGGTGGACGAGGTCTTAAAATAAATTTTAAGAACAAGTGGTCCGGAATGGAGACATGCATGATTAACCCTATATAAAATTATGTAATCAAGGAGAAGGCAGTATGGAGTAAATAATACAAAATTGAAGTGAAATATCTGCGTCGAATATTAAGCTGATATGCCCACGCCTACTCCGATAGGAAACAGCGTGATGAGAAAGTAAGTGTGCATCTAAGTAAAACGTATAATGAATTATAAATTAAAATGCGTGATACACGTTCGTTCATCGTTCAATCCTAAGAATCAATCCTAAGCCCTCCACATTTTCCAATCTGATTCTAGCTCCCTTACTTCCTGGTAGATTGTCCAATGTACTTTTCTCATTATTTGGTCCATAAAGTTATTCTGGGGACTTTCACCTCTATTTTATTTTCAACCATGATCTTCACAAACCCATTGCGCCTCAGGGTGTGTCCAATCCATCTTGTTCTTCTTTTCTATACGATGTTCCAAATGGTCTATTCCTCCTCTACTTTTCCCAAAAATTCATCATTTCTTATTTTTTCCGTATAATATATCTTCAGCAACCTTCTCCAGCACCGGGTTCCGAAGGCTTCTAGTCTGTTCTGGTCTGCTGTTCCAATCGTCCATGCTTCCGATCCACGGAGTGCCACTATCCACTTGAATGTTTTCATCAACTGTTTGCTAGTACGCAGTCCTATCTTCTTTGAACATAACATACATTTACATTCATTTATTATTTATATTGTCCATCATTCAGGGTAGTTTTAGATAGATCGTTTCTGCACTGTGTCAATTTTTCGTTTGTGTATTTCAAAAAGTCACCTTCCCCACGCTAATCTGGTCATTCAACTCCGCAGGCAGTATCCAACCACCCATTACTCAGTCTGACGTGCCTTTTACATTCCACCCCCTTCACTGCTTTCTCAGAATTATGTATCCCATGACGAACTTACATATTCCCTCGCCTTTGAACGGTTATTCCGGCCAGCTGCTCGGCGTATAACGAATATAACCACATATAATACTTTCATTTACTTCTTTTAGCCCTTTTGAAAATAATTTTCAATTATCATTGCATTCATGTATAGCTAATTACATGTATGTGTCAGTTTGTAGTAATCATAATAGTCCGGGCATACATCTACATCTACGCAATACCCTGCGAGCCACCATGAGGGTGTGTGGCAGGGGGTGAAGATCAACAAACATGCACTATTGACACGCAACTAGGACATTTAAGGGAGACACGCCAGAGAACAGGGTCACATGCAGCTAGATGGTTAGTATCTACATAATAAGAAAGGGACTACTGGCTGTTACCACACGCATCGCGCACTACAGACCACTCAAACCATACTTCACCCACGTATCCCTCTGCCACGCTGCCCACTGTTCTCTCCCATGGCACGCGGGAAAAATGGCATCCCAAATCCATCGGTACGACAATCCATCTCTCCAATCATGCCAAAATGATCAAACCCAGCACAATACGCAGTGGTTCTCAACATATATCCAACGTCATCTGTGAAAAAATCGGTTTCGAACTTCAACCTGCGTTCTGATAGCAATTCCCATCCTAGTCCTTCCACTAAATTCGTAACACTTACTCTGTTACTGTTAACACATTTATTATTTCGGTGAAAGAGACACCGGACGCGCAATTCAAAAATATCCTCGGAAAGTCGACCACATTAAATATCCCTTGGTGGTAGCAGATGAAGATTTCACCATATATTCGGAAATGTGTAGGATAGTGAATGTTTGTATTACCAGTCTTCCTGTAAAAATGAAACTATTCCACGTAAGAAACATGGTGAAATAAACCATCGACACAACGCGACTGAATGCGCGAATTATATGGGAAGAAAGCTCGAAAAAGAGGCGATTGATGAGTAAGTTCTAGTCTCCGGCAAATGTGAGTTCCGTTGCGGATTTCAAATATTTGCGGTAGACGACGTCTTCCTCAGTGTTGCCAGTCTTTCGAAGCATAATGACGCGACAGAATGTCGCTTAGTAGACTAGTGCACCAACCGAAATTTACCGCTTGTTTTTCTTTTCCTGAACGGATCATTATCTCGTAGTATCAATAAAATAATGGTCATAACATAAGTAATCAGTAATATTACGCCAACACGTGTTCTGCATTTTTTGAAATCACATCATTGATTTTCGCAACACCAGGAACAACAAATGATAGACATTTCACATCGGGTGAAATGACAGCATGAGACGGTGGGGGACACTGTTCTCGCAAGATGTGTCCTCCCGACACTCGGAAAGCGAGTGTCGGACACCGCGAGAGCGCCTCCGCTGAGACGCTAGTGTCCGGTGTCGCGACAAAAATGTCGGGGCACCAGTGTCCCGTTAAGACGAAGCTTTAGCTGACGTAACTCTCTCCTTGTACTAGTAAAAACTTCTCGGGTTTGGCACCGGATAAGGCTATTAAAGGCCAACGTTTCGACGAGTAACTCTCTCACCGTCATCAGGGCTAAGCCATTAGACCTGATGACGATGTGAGCATTTCTCGTCGAAACGTTGGCCTTTAATAGCCTCACCCGGTGCCAAACCCGAGAGGATTTTACTAATATTATTCACCGGGAAAGCCTAAGATCTTCTACCTCTCTCTATAGTTTCTGGTTTGACGGTGCATTGTACTCCCGACTTTTCTGATTCTCGCCTCGCAACCTGGGGAGCGTGCGAAGTTTGAATTTGATCTGGGACGAGCGCTGTCTGGTGGGGAATCATCCCGTGATATACACTCTGGAGATGGGTTGCATGGTATTTTCGGGATGTAAATGTGCATTCCCAGCGATATCCAGTCATCCACTGGCAGTAATTTATTAATTGACTTATTTGGGAAAGTCCTAAAACCGGTAAAAAGGCTGATATCACATTGGATGACCAACAAACAAATAAACTATATGCATTAACAAAATATTTAAAAAATTCATAGTAAATGGAATATATACATAAGAACATAAGAAAAAGGACGGGGACTTAGGAATAAGTAAACGGGGTAGATGGGGCTAATTTGCATACATGGTCAGTAAGGAAGGATTTGAAAGCGGAGGGTGGCGAGAAGAGGATAAAGGAAGGGTGAATACTAAGCCAGGTAGTTTTAAAAGTTTTGAAATGCGGTAGAATAGGGAACGCTGGGATACTGAAATACGAAATTTGGGGATGTTAATAGGACAACAATTGCGTGTGGTACGAGGAGGAATATGAATTGGAAAGAGAGGGAGAAAGTTATTTGTACGGAGAGTACTACTCCAGATGCTATAAAGGAACTTCATGTCAGGGAGCACATGACGGAGAGAGAGGTGGGGGGTACGAATAATTAGTTCCATTATACGACTGATTGATCAATTGGTACGGATTCAGAATTTTTTTCTCTTTCACGATTTCTTTGAAAAATAGTTTTGAGAGCACTCATTCTTGAATTTATGCTTAAATAAGCGTATATCAAGCGAATTTTTAAGCTTTGACATAGCACCGAATGTGTTCACTCTGGAGTGCACACCCACGCCATTTCCCGCGCAAAATGGCTATTGTTTGTCGCCAAATATCTCGATCAGTAGTGCTCTGACTAAGCAGACATTTTGTTATTTTTGTATATTTAGGATATTTTCATTTAAAATAGGACCAATTTTATTGGATTCTTTGTGAAATACTATCCCACTCAAACTAATCGAAGAGAGTTGGGGCGACTATTTTCATTGATCATAATGAAAAGCTGTGTTCGAAATTGCTTTTAAAATTTCAATCGTTGCAGAACTTGTGCTGGTTTCCGGTACCATCAAGCCACCTCAAGGGCTTGAGGGGAGAAATGAGTTTCCACCAACATTTACCTCATTATATCCTACTATTGGTTAATGTTAAAGTTAATGACTAGGACTAATTATGTATCAGAAAAAAACTGCAAACACCTGTCAGGTATCGGAATATTACCAACATTCACCACATCGTATCCGGCCAATGTAAAAGGACTATTACCTAGTAATGGTGTATTTTGCAACACCGAGAAGGCGTAAAAGTAGCATGAAATAGTCCTCAGTACATCTACATCTACGTGATACCCTGCGAGCCACCACGAGGGTGTGTGGCAGGGGGTGAAGATCACCAAACATGCACTATTGACATGCAACTAGGACATTTAATGGAGACATGCTAGAAAATATGGTCACATGCAGCTAGATGGTTAGTATCTACATAATATGAAATGGATTATTGGTTGTTATTACATGCATCATGCACTACAGACTACTCTAACTACATTTCACCTACCTATCCCTTTGCTACGCTGCCTATTGCTCTCTCTTATAGTACGAGGGAAAAATGACAATTTAAATCTATCGGTACGACAATCTATCTCTCTAATCTTGTTAATATGATCAAACCTAGCATAATACGCAGGGGATCTCAATATATACCTAAGGTCATCTGTGAACAACTCTGTTTCGAATTTACTTAAAAGGTTTAACCTAAATTTTAACCTGCGTTCTGATAGTAAAGCATTTACGTACAAAATACCCTATTAGAGACTGTAGAATCTGTTAAATACCTCGGAATTAACTTATGATCTCTCCTGGAGCAAACATATTCAGGAAATAACCGGCCAAGATAATCGCAAATTGGAATTTGTCAAAAGAGAACTTGGAAAGTACGCGAGAAAGTTAGAGTAATCAGCTACTTCTCCCGTGTTAGACCCCATTTAGAATACGCTGCCAGTGTTTGGGATCATCATGCGGTGGGCTGAAAAACAGAGTTGAAACGCGTGCAGAGAAGATCAGCAAAATACGTGAAAAGCCGTTATGATAGTCTCGTTAGTGTTACTGACCTCATGCAAAAACTAGGATGGGGATCAGACCGTCGATTTAAAATTAGACTCAATCTTCTTTGTAAATTCAAAACCGAATTATTTTCAGACGAAGTTTTCAATATCTTTTGAACTCCAACATACTACGGTAGAATAATTCATGATAATATAATGAAGGAAATAGATTTCAGAACAGAAAGGTTTAAAATGTTGTTTTTCCCGCGATCAATAAGAGACCATAATGACTGCATTAAGACTTAGAAGTAGGTTAGTTCACAGGCAGTGTTTCTGATTTTTTTATATGCACCCTGATGACTGTTTCTAATTCTGCCAAGTAGTGAATTCTCGAAGCGTCGAGTATAATGAAGAATGAATACAGCCCTTTAGTGAAACCAGAATACTTAACAGAATATAGCGAAAGCGAAGCGTATGATCACACGTTCCCAGTGTCAATGCGGCCCAACGTCTGCTTTGGCGATATCGCAATAAGAGGAAAATATACGTCTACGTCTACGTAATACCCTTCGAGCCACCACGAGGGTGTGTGGCAGGGGCTGAAGATCACCAAACATGCACTATTGACATGCAACGAGGATATAAAAAATATATACGTGAGTAAGCATCGAATATTCCTTCACGATTAGACGTCCTAGGCGGACGAACACTTCAGTACGTCTACGTCTACGTAATACCCTGCGAGCCACCACGAAGGTGTGTGGCAGGGGGTGAAGATCACCAAATATGCACTATTGACATGCAAGTAGGATATTTAAATGAGACATGCTAGAGAACAGGGTCACATGCAGCTAGATGGTTAGTATCTACATAATAAGAAAGGGATTATTGGTTGTTATTACATGCATCATGCACTACAGACTACTCTAACTATATTTCACCTACCTATTTGCCCTTAGCTACGCTGCTGAGGGAAAAATGACGATTTAAATCTATCGGTACGACAATCTATCTCTCTAATCTTGTTAATATGATCAAACCTAGCATAATACGCAGGGGTTCTCAATATATATCTAACGTCATCTGTGAACAACTCTGTTTCGAATGTACTTAAAAGGTTTAACCTAAATTTTAACCTGCGTTCTGATAGTAATTCCCATCCTCGTTCTTCTACTAAACTCGTAACAGTAATACAATTATCATAACGGCCTTTAACAAACCTAGCAGATCTCCTTTGCACGCGCTCTAATTCTTTTATCATACCTCCCTCATACGGATTCAGTAAACGATCGGATAGTTATCCTTCCGCTCGTTATCACAAATAGGACGCCATTTAACATTAACGGCTCCTTTCAACTTGAGCTGGGCGGTTTTCTAATATATTGGTTCCAATATCAATATTTTTTTATATTAGGGTTCCAATATCAGGAATTCTGGAACAACCAATACCAACATCCTGTATTGGATATTTGTGGTCATAAAGAAAATATTTGTAGTTGGAATGTTGTATATTGAAGAACCAATATTTGCAATTGGAATATTGAATATTGGATTACCAACGTTAACAATTCAAGTATTGAATATTGGAACCCGTCGGGTGGAGGATGGTCGGAGAGCGCCATAAGCCTCGGCAAAAGACGGCGCGCGTGGCACTCAGTGCAGCACTTCCATTGCCACCATTATTCATTGCAATAAGTGGGGAAAAGAAGCTTACATTGGTTTTTTTGTTTTATTAACAGAATTTTACATGGTATAAAAAAGTCCCTTTTTCGAAGGGTCGAAATGTCCCTCGGTTCTAATATACCTCTGCCACCAATTTTTGTTTTTTACATGTCAATTTTATCTGCAAATACTACTATGCTCAATATTTTCCAACATACCAATATTTCATATTTTATTATTTGCAATATTATAATATTTTAATATGCCAATATTTTCCAATATTCAATAGTCCAATACAGGTTACTGATACAGGTTATTGATACAGGTTTATTCTCAATATTTGAAGATATTGGATATTGATATTGGGATTCAAATACCGCCCAGCCCTACTTCCAACACACGCGTGCCTCATCGTTACTCCCTTGGCAAAGATAAGGCG
Source organism: Ceriagrion tenellum (assembly GCA_963169105.1). Taxonomy (NCBI): domain Eukaryota; kingdom Metazoa; phylum Arthropoda; class Insecta; order Odonata; family Coenagrionidae; genus Ceriagrion; species Ceriagrion tenellum. The sequence goes on along the minus strand of OY720639.1, from coordinate 60,930,325 downwards.
CGCCCGTGAGCCGGAAATCGGAATGACGAATTCCTGCTATTGCCGGCCTCACTCGCTTCGATGTCGTCAAAGGGTTTGGGGAGAGGAAGGAAGTGGACCGCGGACAACAGCTGAGCGGACAAAGGCGTCTGTGGGTCACTTACGAAGAATCGCCCCAGGGCAGGGCAGCAAACAACCGCACGTGTTGCGGAGGAAGTTCCATTCAATCGTTCTCCGGAGGTGGACGGGAGGCGAGGAAATGGCGTGAGTCACACATCTCACGGTGTCTAGCAGACAGCGCATGCATACTTGCCCCGTGTCGTCAGGGATTCCCCCAGACGACCAGCCCGCCGCACGTTTGTGGGCCCACTTCGCTTGCTGCTTCCGCCCGGGTTCGAAGTAAACCCCCCCGACCGTTAAAATTTCCAATTCTGACTTCTGCGAAGTGGGTTATGAATGGGATATTGAATGGATTCAAGGAAGGTATGCGTTGACTCTCAACTTTCATTTTCTTGCGATGAGTAGGCGTTTGTCGACAAGTCGTGCCCGAGGAACATCTCGTTTGCCACAAGGAGGTTATTTTATTTGGTTACTATGAGACGACGTATTATGTAGGTGAAAATAGAATCTATCTACATAATACAGAGTAAGCCACCAAATGGGCTTTTGGCAGGGGGTGAGTAATCTTCAACATGCACTATCATGTTCTACAAAAGAATGGCTTTCCCCGGAATAATTATTGCATCAAAGAAAACAAAATATGTAACGTAGAATCAATTAAATACTTAGGCGTCACCATCAGTGAAGACATGTCATGGGGGAAACACATCAGGGAAATAACTAGGGTAGAAAACCGTAGATTAGGATTCGAAAAAAGGGTTCTAGGCAAATGCGATGAGAGAGTCCGAGAAAGAAGCTATTTTACACTTGTCAGGCCTCATTTAGAATATGCCGCTAGTATATGGGATCCGTATGAGGAAGGTATGATTAAAGAATGAGAGCGCGTGCAAAGGAGATCTGCTAGGTTTGTTAAATGCCGTTATGATAATTGTATAAGTGTTACGAGTTTAATAGAAGAACTAGGATGGGAATTACTATCAGAACGCAGGTTGAAATTTAGGTTAAACCTTTTAAGTAAATTCGAAACCGATTTGTTCACAGATGACGTTAGATATATATTAAAAACCCCTGCGTATTATGCTAGGTTTGACCATATTAACAAAATTAGAGAGATAGATTGTCGTACCGATAGATTTAAAATGTCATTTTTCCCGCGTACCATAAGAGAGAACAATAGGCAACGTAGCAAAAGGGATAGGTAGGTGAAACATAGTTAGAATAGTCTGCAGTGCATGATGCATGTAATAACTACCAATAATCCCTTCCTTATTATGTAGATTTTAACCTGTACTATACCGTAGTAACTAATATTCTATTGTAATAACTACTGCAATTACTTGCAATAACTAATAATCTACTGTAGTAACTATTAAACTATGACCCTATTTTCTAGCATGTCTACATTATATATCCTACCTACATGGCAATAGTGCATGTTTGGTGATCTTCACCCCCTGCCACACACCCTCGTGGTGGCTCGCAGGGTATTACGTAGATGTAGATGTAGATCATGTTCATATAACTTTCACCAACATGTACTACACTATAGGCATACTACCGAAGCTAGAGAAACCATCGAATTAATGTAATCTACATCTACTTATTACTCTGCAAGCAACCACCAGGATGTTCGGCAGGAGGTGACTTATCACCAGCGTGAACTACAGAGAGAATTTTATTCTAATCAACAAGCACCACACTCCCGGCATGCTACAAATGCTACAGAAACTACTAAAATAATCCATAATGTAACCATGTACACATAATGACACAAGAGTCATGCAGGGAACATGCAAAACATAGTGTTAGCACTACTCGGCAGATTTAGAAACATGCATTAGGGTGCATATGAATTAATTAGCAACGCTGCTTGACAACTAACCTACTTCAAAGTCTTAACGCAGCCATTATGGTCTCAGATCGATCGCGGGAAAAACGAGATTTTAAACCTTTCTGTTCTGCAATCAATTTTCCTAAATTTATTCTCATGATATGATCTACCGTAGTGTTTTGGAGTTCGCAAGATATTGAAAATTTCGTCTGATAATAAGTATATTAACAATTGAGTCCAATTTTCAATCCACGGTCTCAGAGATATCCCCATCCAAATTAACCCCACCCTAGTGGAGGCTTGTACGGTATTTCGTAGATGTAGATGAGACCCAGAGTTTATCGAGCAGCGACGTGAGCAGCGCACTTTAGGTAGTTTGAGCGAAATATCATTTTACCTAGAAATCAATGAATTTGGTCTCATTTTGAAGAAAAATATATCCCCCATTCGATTGAAACAATGAATTCAACCCCTTACCTCGTTACTTTCGGAGTTATTTGCCAAAAAATACCGGCCCTTTTACATGGGAAATGCTGCGTGTGTTCACTTCAGAGAGACATTATTAACAAAATGAGGAGTTTCTAACACTTAGATGTCGTAAAAAAACTAACAGCGTGTAGTTCGTATCTTTCCTCAACTATTTTTGAAAATTAATCATATTGTTACCGCAATAGGTTCTTGGGTATCACAAAAAACCTTCCGTTTTGATGGAGTTTCAAACGCACCGTGTGAAAACAATGAGTCAAGTTAGAGACTTATTTAGATATTTTCATTTAATTACTTACCATATTTGTCATATAAAACTGTACTGCACCATTAATAATGCAATATTTAATATTGGTGTCCTACAGCTGGTGAAATTAAAACGTATAATACGAATTTGGTCTATATTATGATTAGAGAACTATCTCGCTCGGACTACCTTCAGCCAAAGGAAATTACCCAAAATCATGCAAGCGATTTTCATCTCTCAGCCATGACGTTGACTTCATCTACATTTACGTAATACCCTGCGAGCTACCACGAGGGTGTGTGGCAGGGGGTGAAGATCACCAAACATGCACTATTGCCATGCAAGTAGGATATATAAGGTAGACATGCTAGAAAATAGGGTCACAGTTTATTAGTTACTACAGTAGATTATTAGTTATTGCAAGTAATTGCAGTAGTTATTACAATAGAATATTAGTTACTACGGTATAGTACAGGTTAAAATCTACATAATAAGGAAGGGATTATTGGTAGTTATTACATGAATCATGCACTACAGACTATTCTAACTATATTTCACCTACCTATCCCTTTTGCTACGTTGCCTATTGTTCTCTCTTATAGTACGCGGGAAAAATGACATTTTAAATCTATCGGTACGACAATCTATCTCTCTAATCTTGTGAATATGGTCAAACCTAGCATAATACGCAGGGGCTCTTAATATATATCTAACGTCATCTGTGAACAAATCGGTTTCGAATTTACTTAAAAGGTTTAACCTAAATTTTAACCTGCGTTCTGATAGACTTGTACAAGGATATACAGCTCAGAAGTCAAGCCTCCTCCTCTTTCTTCACCCGTCAAACGCCCCAAAGATCCGGATCTCGATGCTCTTTAAGGACCTCGTAGATACCTCGTCCCACGCGATACACTTCGTAGCGAGAAAGGACGCCCTCGAAATGTGATCGACTGCGACAGCACGTGGGAACCTTGCCAGGATGTAGATCACAGTCTTCATCCGCGCTTAAGGACGTGGAAAACACGGTAGGGATGACGGGGAGAGGGCACGATTTATATGAGGGATGGATACGAACGCTCCATACCTTCATCCTTGGTCATCACCTCCTAATCGTAGGCCTTTAAGATTTTGATCAAACGTCTTCTCTTTTACTTATTTAATAAGTTTATTGTTCACCCAACATGATAAACATAATAATAGGCTAAACTTATACACAGTTAAATCCTGAAATAAAGTACAGCAGTCAAGGCTGGCTGAATATTACATAAAAATTACCCAATAATAGATAGAGGCCCGCGATAGCAGGAATGCGTTATTCCGATTTCCGGCTCACGGGCGCGCCCTATCTTTGCCAAGGGAGTAACGATGAGGCACGCGTGTGTTGGAAGTAGGGCTGGGAGATATTTGAATTCCAATATCAATATCTAATATCTTCAAAAATTGAGAATGAACCTGTATCAATAATCTGTATTGGACTATTGAATATTGGAAAATATTGGCATGTTAAAATATTATAATGTTGGATATAATAATAAATGAAATATTGGTATATTGGAACATATTGAACATAGAAATATTTGCAGGTACAATTGATAGTTAAAAAGCAAAAAATGGTGGCAGAGGTATATTAGAACCAAGGGACTTTTCGATACTTCGAAAAAGGGACTTTTTCATACTATGTAAAATTCTGTTAATAAAAAAATAAAACCAATGTAAGCTTCTTGTCCCCAGTTATTGCTATAAATATTTTCTACGTCTACGTAATACTCACACGGGGTGAAGATCACAATTTTAGATAACATTGACAGTGCATCCTTGCGAAACGTTTCTCGCGAAAAGTTCATATTTAGCTCTTTACAATATCTATTGTAAGAAGCACATATATTATCTAATGGCGCATTTTCACACTAATTATTCTTTATATCTCTAATATAAAGAGTCCTTTGTTGCTTCCTTATCATTGTTGGGACTATAAAATTTAATTTACCAACTAATTCTACGCAATTACCTTTGTTAATAATATCATGCAGGAAAAGTAAACCAATCATAATTCTTCCTACACTCATTGCTTGAGCTCATTGCTCTTGCCACTTTCTTTCCGATCTCATTCCTTCAACTACTTTATTTTCAGTCAATGTTGCCCACAACTGAACATTTCTAAAGATTTTTAATTTCATTTCACTTCTCTTACTACATGCTTAATCCACCAGCATATAAATGTCCTCGTTTTCTCCGTCAACTTCTTTTTCTCCACTATCACATTGTCTTCAAAATTAAAGAAATAATGCAAAAAATTAATAAAATATACAGAAAAGCTGTACGCTTCGTTAGACACGGCTATGAGCGAACATATAATGTTTCACAACTTTTAGAGGGATTAAGGTCGGAGCCAGTAGAGACACGGAATCTACGCGATAGGCTTAGCTTGCTTGAGAAATTCAGAACTGGTATGTTTCAGAGCGACACAGAGAATATTATCAAGACTCATCGCTACATCTCTAGGCCTGACAGAATGGATAAAATAAGAGTGATACAATGCCGAACAGATAGATACAAGAACTCGTTCTTTCCGCGCACAATAAGCGTCCACAAGAAAAACTGAGCTCCACTAAATACACTCCCATAATACACGTCACTATTTCATCTCCCAAAATCTTACATCTTTACACGGCTGGTGCCCTAGCACCCCCTGCCACACGCCCATGTGGCGGCTCGCAGGGTATTATGTACACGTAGAATCATCTTGTAAAGTTACTAAAAAACAATCAGTAGTTCTATGGTGAAGAATGCGTCTAAAAAGCGGTAAAAAGTAATGCAAAAAATAGATGTCCCAGTTGAGAAAATTATTTTTTTGGCAGAAAAAATAATGCTGAGTTAAAAAATAATTGATTAATATGGTAAAAATGTATATAAAGTCATTATCAACGGCAGAGAATTTTGGTTATTTTTCCTTCCTATACGAGTCCTGCCTCGACTCGAGCACTATTTATCTGGCTGCTAATTTATGTACCTTGAACGGTGAACCTTGAAAATCCTGACGGAATTATCATGGCAAATGGGTATGCAGTATTATGCGGTATAATAATAATTAATTAAGAGGAGAACAATAAAAATGAAGAAACACTGAAATTAGAATCAGTTTCACTGCAGATAATATGTGAACCAATAAAATGCGATGTTTGTATAACCAGGAAATATACGATGATGTCTTTGTATTCGAGGCATATTATGAAACATTATTGATGATACTTCAGCACACATATCATTATACTATCAACGACAATAAAACGCAATAACTATGAAAAAAGAGCTTCAGCGCCCAGTGGAATGTTTAAACAACAAGCAGGAATCTAAATGTTTAATACTCCTCCGACGCTTATTTCCAGAATGACTGATGAGATCTAACGTGCGGGAAAGCTGAATGAACAGTGATTACTAAAGAATGAAAAAAATATTTGGTAAAATAAAAAATGTGTTTTCAATTACTAACAAAAGAAGGTTAATATCTTGTGTGGGAGTGATTGTTATGACAAAGAATACCTTTCCGACTGATAAAAAGTCTCGCCTTACTATCTATGTAGGTATATAATGGACTGTGATGCAATGCCGTCGCACAGCTGCAGACACACATATACATTAGGAGATAATGATGCACCGGCGACTAAGAGATAAGTTCGACAAAGTTCATGCAAACACAAAGACTGTACTTAACGTAATGGACTTCAATATTTGAACTCTCAAGGAACTCTTGATGCATGCTAATGACTAAGTCTCGAGGACACGTCGAAGGAATCAATCATGGGAAGAAACTTTGGTTAACCTCTTATCTACACCCGGATACAGAGGAGACTCCGTCACGAAGTTGTCGGGATACGCAGGGTGGCCACCGACCAATCAGAGATTGGCACCAATCGATGTGGCGTAGCTGTCCAATTCTCAAAAGAGCGCTAATTATAATAAATCGTTCGAAAAGGTTTTCGCCTCGCAAAAAGCTTTGAACGAGACGAGCGACAAATCAAGCCATTGAATGCTTCGTAAAAACAGCGAGGAATTCTCAGCCGGCTACTATTTAACCATTTACTTCCAAATTCAAATAAATAACTAAGAGGATAAATCAAACTAAATTAGCAATAAATAAACTGAGCAGTATTTTCAAAGAACTACATCTACATCTACGTAATACCCTGCGAGCCACCACGAGGGTGTGTGGCAGGGGGTGAAATCACCAAACATGCACTATTGACATGCAACTAGGTTATTTACGGGAGACATGATAGATAATAGGGTCACATGCAGCAAGATGGTTAGTATCTACATAATATGAAATGGATTATTGGTTGTTATTACATGCATCATGCACTACAGACTACTCTAACTATATTTCACCTACCTATCCCTTTGCTACGCTGCCTATTGTTCTCTCTTATAGTACGCGGGAAAAATGACATTTTAAATCTATCGGTACGACAATCTATCTCTCTAATCTTGTTAATATGATCAAACCTAGCATTTTACGCAGGGGTTCTCTATATATATCTAACTTCATCTGTGAACAAATCGGTTTCGAATTGACTTAAAAGGTTTAACCTAAATTTTAACCTGCGTTCTGATAGTAATTCCCATCCTAGTTCTTTTATTAAACTCGTAACACTTATACAATTATCGTAACGGCCTTTAACAAACCTAGCAGATCTCCTTTGCACGCGCTCTAATTCTTTTATCAAACCTTCCTCGTACGGATACCATATACTAGCGGCATATTCTAAATGAGGCCTCACAAGTGCAAAATAGCTTCTTTCTCGTACTCTCTCATCGCATTTGCCTAGAACCCTTTTTACGAATCCTAATCTACGGTTTGCTACACTAGTTATTTCCCTTATGTGTTTCCCCCATGACATGTCTTCTACGGAACTACGGAACTAGCCGCACAGTAACTTTAACGGAGTCACCCGCTAGTGATCACACAATTGCGTGAAATTCAGTGGAAAACTCATTCGCCTGGACTGGGAAGCGAACCCAGATCCCTCGGTTTTGCGCCGTGTGCTCTGGCCAATTACATTCACAAGCAAAAAGGGACGCCTGGGTAGCTTAATGGGCTCGAGCACTCGGCGCGAAACCGAGGGATCTGGGTTCGATCCCAAGTCCAGGCGAATGATTTTTCCACTGTGAATTTCACACAATTAAACTGAACAGTTTATTTCGGTCAAATGGCATTCAAAAGAAGACAAAGTTCCGAATATATCAAACAATTACTCAAAGCATACTTCTCTATGGATAAAAAAACGTGGGGAATGACCCAAACACTAAGACATAGACTGGAGGCCGCAGAAATGGATAATTTTAGGAGTAGCTTCGGAATATCAAGGTTAGATAGGTTTACTTGTGAAAACATACGGACTAGGATTAATATGAAAAAATAAGTCACCGAAGAAATAGAGAGTAGATGGCTGAAATGGTATGGCCGCGTAAAAAGAATGGAGGACAAACGATGGGAAAAAAGAACTAGAATCCTCTAGGTAGGAGGAAAAGGGGACGACCACCAGAATTTTGGATGAAGCAGGTCATTCAAGATATGGAAAAGAGAGAATCGGGAGCCGAAGAATGGAAAAATCGTGAGGTTTGGAGAAGAGGAAGTGAGAGACGGCCAACAACAGTAAAAAAAATCGCTTTTATATAATATACTTCAAAATTCCTAATAATTCAAGATGCATATATTGGTCACGAAACTCGACGGCAGTCGTCGCTGCGCGAAAAAGAGGAGAGGGAGGGTTAGAGAGTGTTAGCAGCTGTTTCGCAACATTTATTTTTATTATTCAAACTAAGCTTAATCGAAATGCACTGATATTGCTAGTAAGCGATTAGGGAAGCTTATATAAACAATTCGATTAAGAGCCGTGGAGATCAGGAGTATTCATTCGAATGACAGAGTGAGAATATTGATGTCATCAGCAAACGTTTGCGACTAATGGCCAGTTGCAGGAACGACGCTTAGGTATTCTATACAGTATATGGGACCCATAATCCATGGCACCCATTCAATAAGTGCTGCAGAAACATTCGATAAATTTATTGGTTTCATAACATATGGAAATTATAGAGGAATTACACTGCTGAAAGTAGGGTATAAAGTGTTGGCCAAGGTCCTGGCGAAAAGATTGAGACAAGCAGTAGAAAATCTACTGGGAGAATATCAAGGAGGATTCCCTCAGTGAAGATCAACTACAGATCAGATTTTTACCCTAAGGAAAATTCTAGAAAAGTCTTATGAGTTTAATGAGGTTTTATATCAGATGCACATAGATTTTAAGCAAGCGTATGACTCAGTGTTTCGAGGAAAGTTTATGGAAGCCATGAAGGATTTTTCCATCCCATACAAAATAAGAAGGCTGTTGAGAATGGAACTTAAAAACTCGAAAAGTGTTGTGAAGATTGACATGGACTTTTCGGAGGAATTTGGCATAAAAATAGGCTTAACGCACGGTGATGTCCTTTTCACAATGCTTTTTAATTTAGCATTAGAAAAGGTTATTAGACAGACTGTGACAAATAATCCAGGAGGAACGATGTTTAATAGGATGAATCAATTTATTGCAGATGCTGATGACCTGGTGATTACTATCAAGAAATAGTCGAGAAAACGAGGAGACATTTGTACATCTTGCTGAAGCAGCTGAAACAATAGGTTTGAATATTAACGAGGAAAAAACCAAATGTATGGTGTTGTCCAAAAATCCAGTGGAAAGAGGAAAAGACAAAGATAAAATATTCAACCAAATAGAGATAGTAGAGCACTTTAAATACTTGGGAACAATCGTCACAAATGATAACGGTATTGCAAAAGAGATAGAAGCAAGAATTGCAGCAGGAAATCGAGCATACCATTCTTTACAAAAAGTATTCAAAGCAAAAATCGTTAGCAGAAATACAGAGAAAAGAATCAATAAAACTGTCACCAGGCCAATGGTTCGGAGGCATGGACGTTGACTCTGAGAGAAGAGAATTTGTTACAGAGGTGGAAGAGAAAAATTCTTCGGTAGATATATGGGCCAGTCAAAGAAGAAGGACAATGTAGGATTCGAGGGAATGAGGAATTGCAGCAGCTGTATGGGGAAGGCGGAATATTTACAGAGATTAAAAAATCGAGATTAAATGGGCAGGGCATGTACAAAGAATGGGTGGAGAGAGAGTAGTGACAAAAGTTTTAGAAGGAAAACCAAAAGGAGGAAGAAGTAGGGGAAGAGCCAGGAAAAGATTGGTGGAGGATGTGGAAGAGGATTTGAGGAAGTTGGGGGTCCGGAGGTGGAGAGAAGTAGCGGAGAACAAAGAAGAATGGAAGGAAGTATTGAAGAAGGACAGGGCCCAGGTAGCTCTGAGAAACAGCCCCCAGGAAGTAAAGGAACTAGCATTAGACAGGATACGGGGCTGATGTCAACCAATCTTACATCTACATCTACGTAATACCCTGCGAGCCACCACGAGGGTGTGTGGCAGGGGGTGAAGATCACCAAATATGCACTATTGACATGCCACTAGGATATTTAATGGAGACATGCTAGATAATAGGGTCACATGCAGCTAGATGGTTAGTATCTACATAATAAGGAAGGGATTATTGGTTGTTATTACATGCATCATGCACTACATCTACATCTACATCTACGTAATACCCTGCGAGCCACCACGAGGGTGTGTGGCAGGGGGTGAAGATCACCAAACATGCACTATTGCCATGTAAGTAGGATATATAATGTAGACATGCTAGAAAATAGGGTCATAGTTTATTAGTTACTACAGTAGATTATTAGTTATTGCAAGTAATTGCAGTAGTTATTACAATAGAATATTAGTTACTACGGTATAGTACAGGTTAAAATCTACATAATAAGGAAGGGATTATTGGTAGTTATTACATGCATCATGCACTACAGACTATTCTAACTATATTTCACCTACCTATCCCTTTTGCTACGTTGCCTATTGTTTGGGAACCGCGTGTTCTTCGAGGGATTTGTTAAATATTACTTTAAGATACGGATCCATTTCGAGAGCTAATTCTTTATAAACACGAGCTGGATTTCATCAGGACCTGAGGACTTGTTCGGGCTAATGTTACTTAGTAAGGATACGATTCCGCTACAAGATATATCGATTGGGGGCATTGGTTGTTGAAATCGGTCTGGTATGGTTTCGCGGAAACTATGCATAGGTTGATTAAAAACACTCTAAAAAAGTAATTCAAACAATTTGCCTTATCTAAACTGGAAGTTACTATTTCGCCTCTATCGTTTTTCAAGGAATTAACCGTTGACTTTTTAGTTCCCTGTACTTCCCTAACATATGACCAAAATGCTTTCGGATTTCCCTCTAGTTGTTCTCCAAGTACTTTTCTCTTGAATTCGCTAAACGCTTTTCTAAGGGCTGTTTTTGCGGCTGATTTACAAATTTTATAATGCTCGATGGTATTTTTTAGGTCGCTATTAGCTACATTTTTCTTCATTTTTCTTAGTTTCGCATGGCTAACTCGTTGGCGTTTTAAACATTTTCTAATCTCCGCGTTGTACCACCTTGGTTCCCTATTCTCGCTCTTATACTTATGAGGTATATATCTGTTGACAAGTGACCGTGTAATTTGAAGGAACTCTTTCCATGTATTGTCTGTATCGCTATTTTTGCTAATGTTCTCGAATTTTTCAAAAGATGTCTTTAAGTCAAGCCTAAATCCGTTAAAATCTGCTTTACTAAAAAGGTAAATCTTTCTTTTTAATTTAAAATTTTTTTCAGTGTTGAGGGAAAATTTTACGTACACTACCTTGTGGTCACTTATTCCATCGACATTTTCAACTTTAATTACTTTTTCAGGGATGTTTGTGGCAAGTAAATCGAGAATATTTTCCCCTCTATTAGGCAAATTTACTATTTGATGTAGTGCGTGTGATGCGAACAGGTTAAGCAATGACTCGCAGATTTCTTTGTCCCTACCTCCAGACTTATGACTACATGTTTTCCAATCTATCGATGGTGTATTGAAATCTCCACCTACAATTATCTGTCGTTCGTTACTATGGGAATTAATGGACCTGATCTGTCTCTCGAGTTCTAATACTGAGTGTACATCGGAATGGGGTGGTCTATAGTAGGCACAAACATATATTACTTTCGAATTAGCACATTAAGACTACTCTAACTATATACTCACACTACAGACTACTCTAACTATATTTCACCTACCTATACCTTTGCTACCCTGCCTATTGTTCTCTCTTATGGTACGAGGGAAAAATGACATTTTAAATCTATCGGTACGACAATCTATCTCTCTAATCTTGTTAACATGTTCAAACCTAGCATATTACGCAGGGGTTCTCAATATATATCTAACGTCATCTGTGAACAAATCGGTTTCGAATTTACTTAAAAAGTTTAACCTAAATTTTAACCTGCGTTCTGATAGTAATTCCCATCCTAGTTCTTCTATTAAACTCGTAACACTAATACAATTATCATAACGACATTTAACAAACCTAGCAGATCTCCTTTGCACGCGCTCTAATTCTTTTATCATACCTTCCTCGTACGGATCCCATATACTAGCGGCATATTCTAAATGAGGCCTGACAAGTGTAAAATAGCTTCTTTCTCGGACTCTCTCATCGCATTTGCCTAGAACCCTTTTTTACGAATCCAAATCTACGAATCTTAGGATTGAACGACCACGACCTACGAATCCTAATCTACGAATCTTAGGATTGAACGACCACAAACTGCGAATCCTAATCTACGAATCCTAGCATTGCACGACCAATGAATGAAGAGAAACATAATATAACCGTTATAATTCAAGGTGTGTGTTGTCACCAGTTGTGACAAGAGTGCAGTCATGGCGAGTGAAGTGACGTTGAATATAACGTAACATATCGCAATTCTATCTCTAAATCGGAAATTTTGTTCATTCGGAATGCGACTGACCATTTCAAACTCAGCACTTGTTTGCACACCGGGTCAATCGTGCTTCAACTGATAGATTCGATGCTCACTATCGATATTTTCAGTCTGCGTTGGTAAAGCAGGTGATCTGAGTCGGCTCGCTGGGAATTTTCAGATCTGTCCAAGTTCATATCAAGCTGAGATCGATCGGTAAACGTAGTAATATTTATGCATCTTACTAACAAGTTTAGGAATACAAAATTTCACGCAAATCTGAACAAAAACGAAGAGTGATCTGACCACGCAAATAAGAAATGCGGCATATATGTTAGGCCTGTAAAATTGATGACCGACAGTAAAACGAGATAAGGCGAAAGAAATGGACTAGGAGCACCTGCGCATCCGAGGACGCTCGTCCTCGATCCCTCACAGCATGACTCCGAGACGGTGACGTTGAAATTCATCAGCCGGAGAGGCAAAATGCATCGGACACGAGAGTGAGATTCGGTCCGATCTGGATATATCCGGCGCTTTATCACGAAAAGCCACGCGTCACTCGTTTCGCCAGCTGCGGAGTCACGAAACGTTTGACGAGAACACTTGGGGTTCGAATCGCAATCGGAGTGAGTTAACGCCCCCCCCCCCCCCCCCGCCGGGGGAGCGTTTATCGTTTGTTTTTCCGCAACGGATCTCGAGAGGCGCCACAATACGAGCCGACGACGGCTGGCATTGGAAACCATTCCGTCGATCGACGGGGGCAAACCAATTCCGCGCGACGAACAAATTTCATGGGTCACAAACACAAGCTGGCTGGCATCAACGCCGTCACCACGTGTTGTTCTTTCAATTGATGGGGAAATTTCTGTTCGCCAGATCACGCCCTAAATCATTCCACTGGAGAATAATTTCTGAATTTTCAGTCGCAAAACATTCGTTTTCGCGACATCAAATGGATTGGAGCGCGAATCGTGAGTCATTGAGAGCTCATTTGAATAACTTTGCAGGTACGTCAATAATAAATTCTTGGACCTCACTTCACGTTCGAACATCCAATTAATTCTCGAATCCATAATGAAAATAAGTACCGTAATTTTCAACAGCCATTTATTATACATATCACCTACCAATTTATGAAGTAATAAAGTATGAAAGCATAGCTTGCACTGACATATACTTCTTCTATTGTTCCTTCACATCAAACAAAAACAAGATTATGAAATTAAACTTAGTAAACTTCAGTTAAGAAATATGGCTGAGGCACCCTTATACTAGATATTTTCAAGGTTTAGCTTTTGTAAGTTCAACTATTTTTATATAAAATATTATAACAAACTTATTTCATATCTTTTACTTTTTGTGCTCAGTCAAATTTGTTACCACAAATCATAATATTTATGCATACTAAGGGACTTTCTTTCTTTCTTACTTTCACTTTTTTAAAAATATTTTGTCTCTTTGATATAATGTTAATTGATAACATCTGATATCCATGGGGTGTATAACGCATTCTTTTTATGTTTATTAATATAATTGAGAATGTGTATATCATGAAAAGGTGAAAAATGCAGATCCAGTTACACTAAGAGCAGACCAGATTGATAAAATGTATAATATATTTGTCTGCTACTGAATTATGTAAGAATAAATTGTATTCTTACTGAGGAATGCATGCGTGTAATTGAAGAGGGGAATCCCGTTAATAATTGAAGAGGATAATGATGATACCAAACGAACAGCGCGTTTCGCAGCTTGTTGCATCTTCAGGTACAAGTGTTTATCTTTTATTCATTGATTGTTACTATAGTAACCTTACGCTAGTAAGGAGTGGGTTTGGAGAAAAAACTAATTTTTGGGAGGGAAGACAAGGATCATAGATTACGGGGCTTTTGAGAATGGAAATTTTATCGGAAAGCAGTGGGGAAGGGTGCGGAAAAAGTAGCTTGTCGCAAAGTTTGCTTGACTGTCTGTAAATTTCCACTTTTCCTACGCATCCATCTTTTAGCCTTTTGGTAGAACATCTAAAATTTCTGGGATAAAACTCGCTGTACAATTACAAAAATAACTGTGGAAAAGTACAATACTTATTTTCGATACGTATTCGAATATAAAATAATTTCACGAAGTAACGCCAGCAGGTATATAGTTTATCTAACAATACGTTGGAAACAACAATAGAAGTTGTAATATAAATGATGCAATAAATACGTGATAAACTTTTCGTCTCAATTAAGCCATGCTAAGACTTGGATATACGTCGTGGAATTTGAATTTTAAGCAAAATGTGTACGTAAATACCTGATTTTTACTCGGCATGATACCTTGATGTTTAACAGGAACCATAATAATAAAATCAAAAATATGTTTTCGTGTTTAGGAGGAAATCTGCACATATGCCATCGAGTTACTTTCAAGAATATAATGTACCATTGAGCTACGTGTTAAAATAGTATTAAATTGCCAAGAAACCCAATCGGTAACCTGCAACTTTGTTCAATTTTGTTTAAACTTATAACTAATAAGGACAAGCATGCAAAGTTTCACGAATATCAGTACATAAACGAAAATCCGACCACCTCCAGTACGATACCTTGTGACGTCGCCCCTAGAGACGGGGAGGCTACACGCTAGGCTTAGCTTGATTGAGAAATTCTGAACTGGGCTGTTTCAGAGCGACGCACAGAATATTATCATGACGCCTCACTACATCTCTACGTCTGACAGAAGCGATAAATTAACAGAGATACATTTCCGAACAGATATGTACATATCCTCGTTCTTTCCGTGCACAATAAGCGTCCACAATAAAAACTGAGCTTCACTAAATACACTCCCATGATAAATGTCACCATTTCACCTCCCAAAACCTTATGCATAGAATCTATACGCGGCTGGCGTCCTAACACTCCCTGCCACACGCCCTTTCGGCAGCTCACAGGGTAAAATGTAGATGTATGAAATATGTCGTACATATCCTCTCTCTCGCCTCAAGTCGTTCAACATATCAAATCTTTTTCATCCTAATACCAACATTCTCCACGCCATCACCATCTTCACCACATCGTTACCGTTCACTACGCCCATCTTTCATTCATCGCTACCAAATATCTTTCCTCCCCTATTCCCATTATCAGAATATCCTCGGGTAAATTATACACGCGCTCCCTACCACTGGATCGCCACTTATCAAAGATATTTCCTGGATGTTGGCGCACAGGTTTGGAAGATCCGTATTCTCCAGGATGCGATAGATTCGCCGCTATCAGCCTCTTATAAAAGAAACGCTTAAGATTTAAAGACTCTAACGTCAGCTACCTAACTACTGTAAGACAGCAGTCTCAGCAGAAGGTATCGATGGCGCAGATCGAGAAGATCGGACCGGTGTCACAGCTTCGGATGAGAGTGAAGTTCACGGAATCGGCAGGAGTACTGCGATGTGGAAGGCAAAGAGGAGAGCACCACATTAGTATCCCTAGAAGTTGCAGCTCTGAATTCTATATATGACTTGATGGCATTCCTCTCATGTAAATATTCCAGAGGTAAAATAGTCCCCCAATCGTATCTCCGGGTGGGGACTACTGGGAGGTGTACATCAGTCAGAAAGAACTACAACACATAATGCCAGTAAAATCTACTCGCTAAACCGGATAGCTTACTGGGATAATGAGAGGTATACTTTAAGATATTATTGAAGCAATGCAACTACCAAACGCTAAAACTCTAGTCATACAAGCTAAAAGAAAGTCCGTTCACCTCATGCGTCGTAAATATACCGCAGTAGAAGATGCTGAATCCATTTCCGTCTCTTTAATCGAGGAGGCTTAGACATGGACGCAGACAAGCTCACAAGTCAACACTTGCACCTACCATGGGTGGCTGTATTACTGGTTTACCATAAGGACGGCCAGGGTCCAAATCCATGAAGAGGAGGGTATTTTTCAGAGGAACCCCGTGTCTTGCGGAGGGAACCTTAATCGCAGTACTCCGTCTATCGGATGAGACGTTAAACCGTGGTCCCCTTGGAGCCTTTCGTTAAGAGCAGGCTAATGCCGATGCCGGGTTTCTCTCCACCCTTCCTCCCTTACCTGTCCCCTATGGCGCAAATGCCTTAGTTGTTGGTCGCCTTCAGAAATATTCAATCCCATTCTGAAAGGGTAAAAATTTTGAACGAATTGCGAGAGAACTTCGCTCATCAACATTTGGCACAGACTTGCCCAAAATCGAAAATAAAAACTAACTCCATGGTGGGGAGCGCGCATGAATTGATTGAGCAAAGAAATATATAAGTACATATTTAGAAATTAAAGCGCCACTTCCGGCAGTCTGTCTCCCGCCAGTCAGCTTGAGTGTTTTTGATTCCGGACTTCAGGGGCAGCACAAACAATTTACGGCAGAAATAAAGCAAATCCTCCAATCAGTGATTTGTTATTGTGCCCCTACCATTCCATCACGCTGACTCCCATCACTCCGACAGGATGGGGAAAGAGCAAAACCAACGAGAATAGTCGCTCGGAGCGTCGAAACACGTTATGCAACGCGACGATTGGACCACACCTCTAAATTTTTACTCTCCATTCTCTCCGCCCTGAAAAAAAAAATACGACGGCGCTCCATTGTTGAGCCGGACGGTGGCCCGTAAATAATGGAGCGTTCAATCTGGAGCTCTCGGACGGCACGGACGAACCAAAACAAAAGAAGAATGGAAGAGCGTAGTCATTGCTTCGCGCCCACCCGCAGGAGCATCGGCAGCGAGCGACCAAGGTCGCGGGGCACGTGCGAAAACAACCCCGAGGCAAACACGAGCTCCTCAAGAGGTCTCCGCATGTTCTTGTGCGTGCGAAAAAAACGGAGAGACTTATTTCTGTTTACTATCCCGCATGATAAGAACGCGACAAACAAATCGACTCCGATTATTTGCCATTGCCTACGTTTCTATTGCCTAAAGTTTTATTGGGATCATTCTCAGCATATAATATTAATGAAGTCTTGTCGGGTTTTCCAACGGATTAAGTATTTTATGGCCGACGTTTCGATGGCGGAGGTAGCCAATATTTCTCAGCGTAAAGTTTCTATCGTAACAATGAATAAGTAAAGATAAACAATTGTGCCTGAAGATGCAGAAAGCCGCGAAACGCGTTGTACGATTACAATAAATAACTGTGGTAAAGTTAAATACTCATTTTCAATATGGATACGAATATAAAATACTTCCACTTAGTGACGCCTGAAGGTGTCAAGTTTATTTTAAGAGCAAAAATTTAATTATTCCTCATAGGAGACATGTAAATTACAATTGAAACAGATGGATACATACGTACATAATGAAGTTGTAGTGGTCACTCTGGATAGCTCCTGTTTAAGAAGTCCATTCCACTCACAACTTAGGTAAAGCAAGTATAAACTCAAGTCCACCCTGTGTCAGGAAGCAGTCTGAGACCGAACCCCGCCCCGAGGTTACCAGGAAACCTCCCCCGGCGACGAGCCACAAAAACCCTGCTTTTTCAGCGCCTCCTATATGGCATTCCAAGCAAAGTACTGGAGCGGCCCTTTTAAGTGCCGCACTGTGGGACACATCGGCGCATTGTGTAAGGATATAAGGGCATTAGCCTTATATAATAAAGCTTTGAAAATTCTTACTCTCTTCCATTTAAACCCATTTCCATTTGCAGGTTACACGAATGATAAAGTAAAGATATCAATCAAGACGTTTCCCTTTGGAATAAGTGCAGTCAAAAGAACACATTTGATGGTTTCCTGCGCAACTGCAAATCGTGCTCCGAGAGCTGAACTGGAAAAAGAGTATCAAATCAAATTAATGAAGATAGAAGATATTTTAGATTTAAAAAATGTACATTTCCAACCATTACCACTGACATTATCACTATATGTATCTCTCACACACTTATCCGTAAGCGCATTGAATAGCCACTGTGGCAAAAACGCATCCTTACGTCATGACACCAGTTGAAAACCACTCAAGATCCAGACAACTCTTAGGCCGTGTTCCAATCCGATATTATGCACACTTCGTACCCTTATGTGCTCTTTTCGATTGTCATTTTCCGGATGTGACGTCGTATAGAGCGGTTTCAATCCGTTAGAGCGCATCATGGCTTCATGGCGTCAAGAACGTTGTTATTTTTCAATCGTTAGGCCTTATCTGGAATATGCTGTTAGTGTATGGGATCCATACGAAACGGGGTTGATATCAGAGTTAGATCGCGTACAGCGAAGAGGAGCTAGGTTTGTGAAACGATGCTACGATAAGTTGGCTAGTGTGTCTGGACTGTTAGAAGAATTAGGATGGGAATCGCTATCACAGCGTAGATTAAATTATAGGCTTAACCTCCTAAATAAATTTCAGGAAAATCATTTTACTGACGACGTAAAAAACATACTATTAACCCCTTCGTACTACGGCAGATTAGATCGCGCCAATAAAATTAGAGAGCTAGACTGTAGAACCGATAGGTATAAAATGTCATTTTTTCCGCGTACCATTCGGGACCATAACAGCTGTGATCGTCGTCATGAATAGTTCGAGTATTGACAATAGGCAGGCAGTAAATCTTTCTCATTATATCCTCTACTCTCTTATTTATACATGATGTAAATATTGATGTTCTTATTTATGCATGATATTTTGAATCTGTAGTAGTAGTTTTTGTATCCCTTGCATGTTGGAACGATTGAAGATAGAATGTTTCTTGGGTATTAGATTTTTAATTGGCGCTTTGCATGTGTGGTACGCGGGTTTAAATGTAATGTCGGTGTTCTACCATATCATTCATGCATGCCTAGTGCGAAAGCACCCCCTGCCACACACCCTTTGGGTGGCTTGCAGGGTATGACGTAGATGTAGATGGCTAGGGCGCTAGTGCACATAGAAGGTAAGTGTATGACGATGCGCCATTTTGCGCCCGAAGAATTTCCCGTTCGTGAATAATGCGAATTTCCGATGCGATGTCTTGCGATAAATTACAATTCTGAGTGACGAATGGATGTTCTTCTGATATACTAGGGACAGACGAAAGGATAATACAATTCATCGGCCTGCGGAAGAAATACACAGACCAACTTACGGGTCGAGGCGGTTCTGATATAGTTCCGACATTGGACACTGGGAGACATTGGCACTGGCTACCTTAAGAGCAGAAAGTGCGTGAAGTACAGGATAGGGCATAAGGGCGTAAGTGCATAGGGTGCACCCTACGGATTGAAACACGGCCTTACACTTTCCATACTATTATAAATTATCACCTTCACAGCATCGCATGACATCTCATTCACTATTTAATAACTCGAAATCTCCCACAACTATTTTCTATTTACCTTATCATACATGACTTATCTAACAACGTAAATTCAGAATACACATTTTTTATTCATCATTAGGGGGCCGCGAGACGAGACGAGACAACAATTGGGTCAGTCTCGATTTCCGAATATGAGTTTGGTCTCAATTACCTTGGTTTCGTCTCGCGCCCTTCCCGATCTCGAGTCTTATCTAAACACATCTACATAAAACCCTACAAGCCTCCGCATGGGCAAGTGGAGGGGGTGTTAGGACACCAGCCGTGTAAAGATGTAAGGTTTTGGGAGGTGAAATGGTAACGTATATTATGGGAATGTATTTAGTGGAGCGCAGTTTTCATTTTGGGCGCTTATTGTGCGCGGAAGGAACGAGTTTTTGTACATATCAGTCCGAAAATGTATCTCTTTTATTTTATCGCTTCTTTCAGACCTAGAGATGTAGTGAGGCGTCATGATAATATTCTCTGTGTCGCTCTGAAATACACAAGTTCTGCATTTCTCAAGCAAGCTAAGCCTAGAGCGTAGCCTTTGAGTCCCTTGGGGCTCCCTCCTTAATCCCTCTCAAAATTTTGAGACACCATATGTTTGTTCGTAGCAGTTTAAAACGAAGTGTGCTTCTTTTTTATTGTGCCTCTTTTCTCACGCAAATGCATAATACACTTTTTTGTCTTCATGCTCACATTCTTTCCTTCCTTCACACAACAGTTCGGCATGCATTCCTTTTCTCTGTGTATTCATGGCATGTCCACTGTCGTTTATCCTCAGATATGGATGAAAAAAATCTCTTTTAAGCCTCTTTTCGGCACTCACCAAAATGTTCATTAGTTTCATTACACCAAACACTGCCTTTCATTTTCCCTGACACCCGTTTTCCACCTAACATTGCGCATCACCTTCAACAATCATTTCTTTCAAACTCTTCCCAGCATTAGTTGAGCTCTTATTACCGATATATTTGACCCATTCTCCTTGCTTCGAGAACATTACATTACTAAGCCAGCATCAATGCCATTTGAACCTCTTATGCTCCTATCATTCTCATAATTATTCACTCCATGTAATGTCATAAATAGTATTCTGATTACAATCGATTCGCGCGGGAAATGAAAGAGATAACAAATGAAAATGCACCACAGCTGATACGTATAATTAGTGATCCTTACAAACACTCTGTTTGGAACCTTGACTTGACCTAGGAACCTAGGATGTAATCTATCTTGGACTACACAGATAATTGAAATATGCAACAAGGTCAACGACAACGAGTTCTTTATCAGTTGAAATGGCAAAGGAAATTTTTACCCATAGCTATCCGGAAACATCTCGTCTCTACCCTAATACTACCGACTTTGGACCATTGTTTGCCAGTCTACTAGAACATTACACAGGATTTATCCCTGAAATTGCGATGAATCTTTAAGTCATGTGTAAACTTTATTTTTGAAATTCGTAAATTTGATCATGTCTTTTCATAATCTCAGGAACTCCGCTGGCTAGATCCAACGCAACAAAGAAGGTATTTTCTGGGAGTTCTCCGTTATTCTATCAGAACAGATAAAACCCCACTGTATTTATATGACCTCTTTACTTTTAAATCCTCGCGCACTACCCGACCCTCTAGGTCCATAGGTCATGCCCTTATTCCTTCAACTCCACAAACTAAAGTCTTTTCAAATTCTTTCCTTAAATCCGGTTCCAATCCATGGAATTCTGTACCACATGATTTAAAAATCACTAAAGTTTATCATCATTCAAAAATTAATATTTCAAATACCTCCTAAACGTTCAAATTGAGTAATTTTTTACATCATAGTTCGTCAGTAGTTTTCACATTTATTGGTGATACTTCATTGTTTATTGTTCACCTATGCACGTTTTTTCAACCTCCAATAGGCCATACGTAAAAGAAAAGTGAGTATTAAAAAATTATTTCATTACTAAAAGTTATGTACACTTATGGTTAATTTTCGAAATAATAACCTTGACGATTGAGGCATTTGTCGTACTTGCGGACTAGCCTTCCAATACCCTCTTCATAAAATGTTGCCGCCAATGAATTTAAATGAGTATGAACGTTGTGTTGAAGCTCCTCGTTAATTTGGAAGCGCTGCCCTCCCAGCCACTTCTTCAGCTCAGGGTAAGGATGGAAGTCACTCGGCGCTAGGTCGGGACTGTATGTCGGGTTATCGAAAATCGTACATTCCTGTTTTAAAACTTATTTTAAATGTAATTTAGCTTCAGTTGTTGTATGTTTTGTATTTTACTTTGATTTAGTATTTAATTCCGGGCATGTAATATGAAAATTTGTCTTGTAACCCTTGTTTTCTTGCTGTATGTTTTGTATTGTACTTTGATTTAGTATTTAATTCCGGTCATGTAATATGAAAATTTGTCTTGTAAACCTTGTTTTTCTTATTCTTATGAACAAACTGCTCATTGGTTTAATACTAAACCGAGCAGCAGCCTTTGCCTTTTATTCATGCTAAAATGGCGCTCCCCAGAGCAAATACGTCTTATCTCTGTTTATTCTATTATTATCTTACCTTATAACATTCCTTCGTCGGCTGAGAAAACGATGATTCATCGAAACGCAAAGTATAAGACTCAACGAACGACCGAAATGCAGAGAATTCAGAGCGGAGAGAGATAAGAAATCAACAATAAGGCCTTCATAATAACGTCACCTTCTTTGGCTAATCGTTTGGCGAGATTCATTTTTCTCCTAAGGCTCGTTTATAGAGGGATGACTTTACTTTCCGATTCGAAGAGCGCTCTGCGGGCGCGAGTAATTGCGAATGGCGGCGGATGAAGAGGAAGGAGAAAAACGGCCTTTGTCGAAAGGATGAAGACGCGTAGAATAATCAAACACAGAGGAGGGGGGAATAACAGCGCACTCAAGCCTTCATCAATCAAATGACTACCAGATAACGCGCGGGGCGCCGCTGCCTGGCTGCAAGAAGGGCTTCCTGAAAGAGATGAGACGAACAAGGAAAACAGGGGAGTGATAGCTGAGTGGTCCATAATGATCGACTCAAATGACACGGATCTTCTGAATGATTAATTGTGTACCAGTTCATGCATACACATTTCATCTCAATTTTGAATATTGTGTTATCGGTAGCTGCATATTAAAAACATTTCAAAAGGTATAATATTTTACATACATACATACCAATCACGCCGTTCCCTTCCGGGGTAGGCAGAGTCACTAAGTATCACTCATAAATACATATTTGTAGACCTAACTTTGCTTCAATAATTTCCTCCATATATTCTTGTAGTCATTTTTTGCTTCATTTATCCCCGTACACTGCTTCATACATGCTCTCCTGTTTTTAAGACTCCTAATCAAGAACACTGCATAAGGACGGAAATCTCCCATCTTGACTCTGTTTCCCATGGAAGTGAAAGAATTGAAGTTCCACTTTTGGCCACCAGCTGTGCTGTTTAAGTTATCAAGCCTAATAGCAGACGTCTCTGGGCTAACTATACGTGTTCTTACGTCTCCTTTTTCTCCGCCAGTACGATGATTTATACTGAAAGTAATACTTTAAGGCATTGGATAGTAGATTTATGTACCTAAGGTACCGAGCCATCGACGAGAAAACTCTCCAGAGCGTCGCGAAATAAATCAATGACACCGAGAGCGTACAGGTCATGTGATCTGTGGATTCGTATTCCGAATTCCACCCTACAATTCCTAATTTACGATGTAAGAAAAGAAAAGAAATAATATTTAATGCAATTAATTCGAATGCTAGTTCATTTCCGGTTATTCGATGCCAATTCACGCCAATTGAATACGCCGCTAGCAAAATCAGCTGATGTTATTGATGCCATGACAATTACAATGATTCGAAAGCATTTCCCCTTAAAATTCGTAGGGCGTAGAAAAGTAAAATGGACATTGAAAGAACAAGAATACTCTAGCGAGCGGGAGGGCGGGGAAGCGAGCAAAGTATTCCAATATGTGTTAAAAAAGAAACAAGTATCAGTAACTTACTTGCTTTATTATAATCCTTGGAAAATTAATCTATGTCTAATACAATTGGTTGCCCGTTATAAGCAAATGGTCAAATATAAAATAGCCTGTAGCATATGATGGTCAACTGCTGAAATGAAAATGAACAAATTAAGCTCAGAAAAGTCACGGAAACAAATGAAAAAATGGCGGAAAATGTAGGAATAGCATACGCTGGAAATGTCAAAACAAAGGAATCATACTGTCATGTGCGCTCTGTTGCAGGCACTGGGAAATATATATGTACACTGAACGGAGTCTCTCTCGCCAGAAAATGATGGAATAGCATATACTGGGAATGTCAAAACAAAGAGATCACACTGTCATGTACGCACTGTTGGAGGCACTAGGAAATACATACGTACTCTGAACGCTCTCTGTCTCTCGCCAGCAAATGAAGGGATAGCATACGCTGGGAATGTCAAAACAAAGGAATCACACTGTCACCTCCGCACAAGGAAATATATACACTGAACGCCGTCTCTCGCGTAATGGCTACCTTGCGGTAAGGGCAACGATCGTCACCCACGTGTACTTACATTAACCTTAAACAAGGTTTTGTTCTTTTCGCCAAGAATCTTGTTCCTCATTTAGGTATTCAGTTTCTCAGTAAAGCATCTGACACAAAAAAAAAACTTCGCAAACCCATTTGAACCAAATTCATCTCGTTTAACTGCACATTCACACTCCAAACTGCCTTCACAACAATACAAATCTCGTCGTAAACAAGCCTCAAAGACCGCATCAGTGCCACCTATCGTTAAGTTCTGGAACGCTATTAACCTGCGACAGAAATTTTAGCAAAAGACGATCGAAAGCGGATCAACAGTCGCGTCCTTATGCAGTGTTATTGCTCCTAATATTCCTCCTCCAAAGAATTTCCTCCACAACATTCAGCCATAACTTTCTCGGCTTACCTCTACCTCTCGCACCATTCATTTCACTCTTATATATCTGTTTCGTTATTCGACTCTCACCCATTCTCTCAACATGGCCAAACCAACGAAGCACGCTCCTTACATATATGTCCATTACTGGAGCATCTATCCCACATTCATTTATTACCCACTTTTCTATGATAAAATACTCGCATTCGCCAGAATTGCTATTTGTACAGAAGGCGAACCTGTCTTCAGGCAAATGTTGCCTACGCCAACACCACCTTAGTTTGTGTAGGAATTGAATCACGGTTCCTTTTTTCTCGTAGTCATCGTTATGTCGTAGTTATCGTTATCCAAAACACAAGCAGCTCTATAAGTGTAATGGTGGCAGCTACAGTCCAAAAATCATACATGGCTGATTACATCTGGTGACATCAAGAATCAGACCGAATTTATGAAAATGACGACCACATCTACATCTTCAGCTACAACTACATCTACGTACTACCCTGCGAGCCACCACGAGGGTGTGTGGCAGGGGGTGAAGATCACCAAACATGCACTATTGACATCTACATCTACGTAATACCCTGCGAGCCACCACGAGGGTGTGTGGCAGGGGGTGAAGATCACCAAACATGCACTATTGGCATGCAACTAGGATATTTAAATGAGACATGCTAGAAAATAGGGTCACATGGCTAGATGGTTAGTATTTACATAATTAGGTATCATACTATCCTGCCAGCCACCGCATGGGCGTGCGGCAGGGGGTGTTAGAACTCCAGCTTCGTAAACAGCAAGGGATAATGTTTTGGGAGGAGAATTGGTGACGTGGATTATGGGAGTTTACTTAGTGGAGCTAAGTTTTTATTGTGGTCGCTTATTGTGCGCAGAAAGAACAAGATTTTGTGCCTATCTGTTCGGCAACGTATCCCTCGTATTCTCTCTAGGTATATTGTGACATTGCATGTAAGGTAACTTCGAGGACAACTCATTCCTTAAAGCCTCCAAGAAATTCACAGCGGAAGAGGAAGAGTGGGCAGCCAAACTATAGAGAGCACTCGGCCCAAAATGGAGGGGCCCGGGTCCGAATCCAAATTCGGGCGAAAAATTTTTCCTTTGTGAATTTTACGCAATGGCACAGCTTGAAGAACTATTCGCCGGACGCTAGTTAACTCTTCAAGTGCGGAATGACGTGATATTACGTCATGGTTGTCTTCCTAGGCCTCCTAGTGAAATCTGGAACACTCACGGTACCCATGACGTGATATCACGTCATCAGCTCCAGCGTAAAGACAACCATGACGTGTAATCACGTCATGCCGCACTCAAAGGGTTAGGTCGCGATTGATTTTATCTGAGTCGATCTGCGATTGCTATGAATGGCATGATTCCGCACATCCTCAGTAATGAGGAAGGACTGTGACTAGGAGGTGAGCAGCCAACTACATCCAATCACGACCCGTTGATCACGAATGACCCGTTCTGGTGAACGGTCGTCGTGAACGGATCGACAAAAATCAACGACTCGTCGCATCACCATTTAGGGGAGAAGCAAAGGAGATGATATCTCGCGAAAGAGGCGAGAGATCACTTTCAGAGCGTCGTAACTTCCATTCATCCTCCTCTCATTAACTTTCATTTGCCCTGCTTCTCTCCCTCTCTCGCTCAGCGGGAACATTGATAAGAGTGGAGGAGCATCTCATTCCCCATCCAAGGCGTTCATTCTCTCCCGCCGCCTTGAACCTCTTTCAAAAGCAGAGGCCGATTTCACGGTCTGTATCTGCTGGAAGGCGCTCGAAATTGCTTCACAAATCTTAGGCGTTGGGAAATGACGATGATGCAGGAGTAAGTGGAAGTTAAGATAAGGAAATATCATTATCATAATGACGTTCTTAGGTCCTGTTTATACCAGTGATAGCGTGTTCGACTCCCGTTTCGCGGGTCGCAGGTTCCAGACAAATTGACGAAAAAAAAGAAAAAAAAAACTTCCTGGCTGGCCAACTAACACATGCACGCTACCCAAAAATGACACCACTACCGAGAGGCAACACTTTTAATGGCCAGTTGCAGGAACGTAACATATGTATTCCATAAAGTTATGGGACCCATAAGCCATGACAACCATTCAATAAGTGTTGCACAAACATTCAATAAATTCATTGGTTTCATAACTTATGGCATGGAGTTATGAGTTCCATAAGTTGCCAAGATGGCGGATGCGTAATGAACCGCTTGGAGTCTTAATTACTTGATTAAAGTGTTGTTTTGAGACAAGTGATTAGTTTGTTTACTCTTACTGACTAATTATAATGTGCATTATCAATTATTCATAGGCTAAACTTTCTTAACTTTTATCCGGCGGTGGAAGTTTAGATCAAATATTCGAGGCTAGCAACTACTGGTAAATAAGTTATGTGACCAATAGATGTATTCATGCAACCCGAATATATTTATGACTTCTATAACTTTATGGATCTCATAACTATTGATTCCATAACTAAATTTTCTTGCAACCGGCCATAAGTCAAGAAGATCGGCACAACAAGAAGATTGCGCAGACAAAGAAGAGCGGACCTGTACAAGTAGCAACAGCTTCGGGCGAGAGTGAAGTTCACGGAATCGGCCGGGGTTCTGCGATGTGGAAGGCAACGGGGAAACCACCAAGTCTCACTAGAAGATGTAGCCCTGCAAAGAGAAAATGGACCAAATAAAAATGAATGTATATAAGAGGAGATACTAGGAGGTAGGTAAGTACTAGCTTAAGATAGTGAAGGGTGTGGGGCTGCAGTCATCTAAATTTAAGATAAGATAAATTTATTTGCACTGGGGAGCACCATTGGAGCATGAAAAGTATAGGTACAGGCTACTGTTCTGTTAAAGATCAAATCAGTAAGCAGTTTGTTCATTAGAATGAGGAAAGAAATACAACAAAATGTAATTTACATAATATACGACAAGAATTGAATATGAAATCAATATAAAATACACAATATACAATATAAACAAACAACAACTGAAACTAAATTACAAGATGAAAACAAATTAAATGAGGGGAAAAAAAGATTACAAGACGTAATTTACATTATATACTACGAGAATTGAATATATAATCAATATACAATATGAAAAAACAACAATTGAAACAAAATTACACGATGAAAACAATATAAATGAGGAAAAAAAGATTACAAGACGTAAGTTACACAATATACGACGAGAATTGAATATACAATCAATGTAATTTATCTTAGGATTAAAATACCTTATAAAATATCTTAGGATTGGACGAACAATGAATGAATAATATTCAACCGAAATCTAGGGAATTGAGGCACAATATTAATGGGCACGGGATTAAGCTATAATTATATGTGTATTTTGCACATGAACAGCAAACGGCTAAGACTTCTAAAAGTACCTTCAATGTTTTTAGGGTCCACCCGCTTTAATGTCTTTAGCATCCTTGCAGTTAGCAATATGCGAAATAGGCCAGGCCCACCCCGCAACCTCGAAATATAAAGATTTCGGCCCAAAGAACAGTCCGTATGTAGAGTTCTGATTCCTTCCTCTTCTCCACAGTAACATCATCTGGAAGACGGAGACCACCCTAAAAACGATCACCCACGGGCTTTAAAACAGTCCCACCCTCAAACTGTGGTCCAAAAAAAATATTTTTGCCGAAACCCGCCGGAGGACAAGATACAGATGAGAGGAGGACTTGGAGTGGACAGGAGATACAAGAGGTCGACAGGAAAGAGCGGAATTGGAGGGGGACACCCTGAAGGCCTGTGGGGGAAAAGTGGGGCAAAAAAGACCCCATGTGGCACCCTCCGCCTTATCACTCAGCCCCCTCCCTCCCCCCCCCCGGAATACGAACAACAAAAGTCCATTCACGCGCAAACAGACGCAGGGTGTTCGCGTCTCCAATGGGCAAGGCAGATGGAGGGAACTAAAAACATGTGAAGAAGTCTCGACGAAAAAAAACTAAGAGATGGACACGTGTAAAATAAACCCCCTCGCAAAGCACGAGAGAAACTCATCTACGGAACACAAACCGTGAAGAGAACGGGCGGGGGTCTTCGGCGCGGTCCTTAAGAAGATGATTGAGAAGGGACACCCCAGCGAGGCAAGAGGAGACGAGTGTGAAATCTCCCAGCTTCCGGAATGTGAGCGTGCTCCTCAGAGGATCTCCGAGATTTTCATCTTCCCCAGTGAAAACTACGCGTAATAGTGAATCAAGATGTGCCACCTCGAAAACGTATGACTCAAATGGAAGAAGACGGATGTGTATGGAAGAAAAAAACTATGAAGGGAGTTTGAGCGAAATATCATCTCATATAGAAATCAATGAGTTTGGCACTATTAAGAAAAATATCTCACCCTTATAAAGATGACTTAACCCTTTTAGTGCGGCAGGCCGATATATCGGCTTTGGCATCTCAGGCGTAAAGTGCGGCGGGCCGATATATCGGCTCGTAGGCAAAATATTGTTTAAATTTTGCACAAAAATATAATTACAATTATTTTTTGCACGAAGTAAAAGCGTTTTTTTATTATTACCTAATTCAATATATACGCAATAAGACAAACTGCATATGGATATTTGAAACAATAACTTTATAATATTTATTTTCCTAGAGTGATACATTTCATTCTAGTTACCCTCCGCATTTCTCACTAGAATCGCTGGCAGGGGTCAGCACTAAGAGGGTTAATATTTACCGGACCGCCCCCTTCGAGATTAAAAAAATGTATTCTACCGGTTAAGGTAGGTTTTCTTGAATGTCAAAGAATCTCCTCCCGGTTTTCTACTCATCCAGTGGCCTATCTCCGTCAAGTATATCCTTTTTCGCCTCAGCATACGATCTACCCTTCTTCGTCCCGTCCATGAAACCTATTCTCTTTCTAAACTCGATTAATTCTGGCTTAACTTTGTGAAAATCCATTCTAAAGAATTCAAATGCGATATGGTACTTTTTTTCATAGGTTTTTTATTTCAGGTCGATCGGTTTCGTCACATAGGCGACCTGATGTCGTGCAATGACCTGATGATGTCGCCTATGTGACGAAACCGGTCGACCTGAAATAAAAAAACTGTGAAAAAAGTACCATATCGCATTTGAATTCTTTATTCTCTTTCTTCCCCTTCCCCGCATGCCCCACATCCTTCCCCACGTAACACTCTTGAGCAACCCATCACCCTTTATTACATCCTTCAGCCATCTACCCTACCATACCGGATTTCATTCAAAAAGTTTCCTTTCCTCGCCCACCATACCAAGCACTTCCTCGTTAGTCTTCCTCTCCGTCCACCTCACCTTCCCCATCCTTCTCCACACCCACGTCTCAAATGCCTGCAGCCTATTCTCGTCCTCCTTTCTGAGCGTCCACGTTTCTGCCCCATACGATGCAACACTCCACTCATCCCCAGCCTCTTCTTAACATCCTTACCCAATGCCCCCGTCATCAGCCCCCTTCTATTACTAAACGCCTCCCCAACTAGCGCTATTCTCTTCCGTATGAAAATATTTGACGCAAAAATACCAGCCTATATACATGAGAAATGGTACGTTAATGCAATACGGAATGACCTTATGTAAAAAAATGAGGAATTTCTAACACCTAGATCTCATCAAAAAATTAACAGTGTGGATGATGTGTGTTTTCATTAATCATGAACAATTTTTTTTAAATAAATCATATTGTCACCGCAGAATTTTTTCAGAATCACAGAAATATTTTTAAAATAAAAGAAATTTATTAATATTTTTATTTACTTGCTAGGAAATTTCTGTCACATAAAAGTATCCTTCCGTTGAGAAGGGGTTTAAAACATACTGCGCGAAAAAAATTATTCAAGTTAAACGCTTATATTAATATTTTTATTTAATTGCTCATAATTACTGTCACATAAAGTATCAGTCATTATGGTCTCTCGTAATAGATCCGAATACTTAGAATCGCCATAGGATATAACCTTTGTGTTCATCGTAATGGTGACCGATCAAGACTTTGATGGTTTCATGAATAGCAACGCATCCTGATCCATTAAGTGCAGAATACCAATAACAAGAGGAAAGCAAAGAAAGGAACCAGTCAGACCGAAGGATGCAAAAGGCTTAGAGAGGACATGGCCAATTAGGGCGGGAAACATGAAACACAGGCCATCGCATTCCTCTCTTTCATTCCCGCGCGATTCAATTAGCGCGAGTTTCGCTGAATATTTCTTCCTCTACTTTGAGAGAAATGACCGGTTTGACCGAAGAGTGCTAGAAATCTGCACTCTTGCCTCGGCAACCAAGAGTATAATGAGCGAGACCACGATGAATGTTTCCGCTTAAGTTTCCACATCACCTGAGTGGCTGCTTTCATTACGACACCTGTTATTTTTCTCTCTCAGGAAGGCGATTTAAAATATACAGTGCAATACTTTCGTCGACTTTACTGTTTCTACGACCACAGTAACCAGCTAATGCCTTTGAATTTTAGAGCTCCTGTTCCCTCATGCCTCCTGCATCATTGGTTGTTCAATCCTAAGATTGGTTGACTGCAGCCCTCCACCCTTCCCTATCTAATGCTAGTCCCCTTACCTCCTGGTGTCTCTTCCTATGTACTTTCCTCTTTATTTAGTCCATGAACTTATTCCTGGGTCTTCCTCGTGGGACTTTTCCCGCTATTTTACCTTCAATTATGCTGTTTACAAACCCATTGTGTCTCAGGGTTAGTCCAATCCAACATGTTATTCTACTTTCTGTATGGCGTTCCATATGGTCCTCCCCTTTTCTATTCCGCTGTATACTTCATAATTTCTTATTTTGTCCGTCCATTTTATCTTCAACATCCTCCATCAGCACCAGGTTACGAAGGCTTCTAGTCTTTTCTTGTCAGCTTTTCCAATGGTCTATTCTTCTAAACTAACCATTCAAACATTTAACATTCGTTTCAAAATAATACTACCTATTTCAACATTTAAAATATTATAATTTCTATTCCCATTCTATTTCCTACGGATAGTTTCTATTCTCATCAGTAAAACATCAAATGTGTATAAGTAAGCTATTTTACTTATTAATTTGTAACTTTTTTGCAGTAGGCTCCTATAGCTGAACAAATGTGGTAAGTAAAAATATATTCTTGGGATAATCTGCATATTCAGTACATTAATTTTTGTTTTCAATATGTGCCCCATTTCATCAGTGGTAGCAGGATTTTTTAAACTGAATAAGTAAAAATGTATAACTTAACATTTGTCACGACTCACTTAGTCAAGCCAAAGTCCCCTAAAAGAAGGCAAGCGTCCCTATGCGGGAAAAGATTGGCTTTGAAATTTACGAGAAAATAGCTGCGCCCGGCATGCGTTGCAATGCCATATGCTGCGGTTTCGAAGTAAATGAAATATTCTATGGTTGAAGTAGAGGAAAAATTTTAAGTTTTTCGAGCTTAAAAATCAAATTTTAAGAAAAAGGGAAGCGTATACGAAAATCTAATGCAACAATAAAAAAAAGAAAGCAAAGACACCACTGCAGCAAACCATAGTCTACGTACATATACGTTACGTACCTTTTAACGCAAATTATGTCTCCCTGATACAATTCTGATGCACTTGATTGAGCGACTCGCAAAAGATCTGCTTCGTTGCTTGCTTGTCGTTCCTCGCTTGTTTGAGGAGCTCGCATACCAACACTAATTTGTTGACACGTCTAGCGCTCCACCTACTGCACAATGGATTAAATAATTCAGAAACCTCCGCGGACGCGCGCACGAAAACTCACCAAAGTTTCATCACAATCTGATGGATGGTATTGGAACGCATGGAAGTCGAACAAGCGAATATTCATTATTGTATAGTATCAGATGAGGATCTCCGTGGGCTTCTAATCAGCTCTCCTCGGTAAGTATTCCTCCCATCCTCGCAGCTGACCATGTGGTTATTGTCAGCTTCTATTCCCTGTTACCCTCCCGTCCTCGCTACTTCGCCAACGCAGGCACGCACTGCCCCCTCAGTTCCCCATCCCCCGCCCCACTTCAAACTCATTCTCAATTCCTCGAGTGAGATGGACCACCCTGCTAGAGTCCCTAGCCTACCCCTCCAGTTTCAAGGATCCCACCATCTCCCCATCTTTCTCCCTGCATTTCTTTCCTTTCGTTTTATCTTTCTTTTTATTTTTACACCTCCTCTCTTCTCTTCTCCTTCTTCTCCTCCAGTTCCAAGGATCCCACCATCTCCCCATCTTTCTCCCTGCATTTCTTTCCTTTCCTTTTATTTTTCTTCTTATTTTTACACCTTCTTCTCCTCCTCTCTTCTCCTTCTTCTTCTCCTCCAGTTCCAAGGATCCCACCATCTCCCCATCTTTCTCCCTGCATTTCTTTCCTTTCCTTTTATTTTCCTTCTTATTTTTACGCCTTCTTCTCCTCCTCTGGAAAGAAAACATGGGTTGGCGTTTCTGCCGTGAGACCGTGTTAATCGTGAATTCGCCTCGATTTTGAGAACGGCGAGAAACCCAGATGAGGACCCCAGAAGTAACAAAACCATTGTTTAGAGAAAACTTAAGTCAAAGATGAAAATGTTTGGTACGACCCACTAAGTAGTTAAGGGGCATTACCCTAGATAGCGGCACCTGTCAAGAAAATCACTTGGATCCTTTTACCACCTAAAAGATTAATATTTTCACATCCCATTCCTGTACCTAATGTATTTTTTTTTTCAAAAATGTCACTTAGACCCCTTGACTTCTGGGGTCCAAATATTATGTACTCATTTCTGTAAAAAAATCTGTAATTTGGGTATATTTTGAGTCGTATAATTATTCGCTTGCCGGAAATAAATAGATAGATCACGAGATAAATAGATGTGTTTGCTAGAAATTATGTGATAGGAAGTATATGGAGCATATTAAGATAGGAACCCAGTAACCGAAGGAAAAGTACCTAGTTATTCCGATAAAGTGGACAGGGATCGAGGGATGATCCCAATCCAGGCATCGTGCAAGCTGTAAATTGATTGGATTCGATAGAATACACACACTGGACTGTCCACAATGCACCGCGCGTCGCCCATCACGCACACGGAATCACACCACCCGCGCGTGGCATTCGCTCGCGAGTCCTCGTATAATTTTATCAACCAGCCAACATAATTCGTACTCGTAAATTGAGACGATAAAGTTATAGAAATCAGCTACTTCTCCTTTGTTAGACCCTACTTAGAATACTCTGCAGCACTTGGGATCAATGAGGTAGGCTCAAAAACAGAGTTTGAACGCGTGCGGAGAAGATGGGCAAGATACGTGAAAGGCCGTTATGATAGTCTTATTAGTGTCACTGACCTCTTGCAACAACTTGGATGCGATTCGCTTCCAGACCGTCGATTGAAAATTAGACTCATTCTTTTATGTTAATTTAGAACAGATTTATTTTCAGACGAAGTTTTCAATATCATATGAACTCCAACATACTGGGGTAGATGAGATCATGAAAGTGAAATAAGGGGAATAGATTGTAGAACAGAAAGGTTTAAAATGTCGTCTTTCCCGTGATCGATAAGAGACCATAATTTCTGCGTTTAGACTTTGAAATAGGTTATTTGACAGGTAGTGTAACGGATTAATTCATATGCCCCTTATGCATGTTTCTAAATCTGCCGAGTAGTGCTAACACCATGTTTTGCATGTTCCTTGCATGACTCTTCTGTCAAGTTTGCATAGTTTCATTAAAGACTATTTTAGCATTTATGGCATACCCATAGTTTGGTGCATGTAGGTGAAACTTAATTTCTTGTCTTTAGTTCATGTTGGTGATAAGTCACCCACTGCCAAACACCTTAGTGGTCGCTAGAAGGACAATTAGTAGATGTAGATGTAGAGTGAGTTTTTGTTTAAGGAGGCAAAAGTCGCGGGCTTGGTACATGAATGGGTGGGTGATGACAGCTTTTAAAATGGATTCTTTGGTAATGCAGAAATGAAAAACTTGCGTTTATCCACAAAAATAAACTTTACTGCGACCTAGGTTCCGATGTAATTGCATCATCATCATCAGGTCTGATAATTGCGAGTTTTTCACTTCTGTATCAGACTTGATGATGATGTAAAACAATGGAACCTAGGTCGTAGTAAAATTTATTTCTGTGGATAATTGCTTTATTACTGCATCATGCATAAATTCAGAGGATTTAATGGTTATATTTACAAAACCACATACGTAAAAACACACATGACCCGGGTTTCAACGCTTAAGCGTCATCTTCATGTGTTAATGTAACCATTACATCCTCTGAAAAAATGAAATCCCACAAAGTTACCAAGGAACTTGTATTATTTATGCATAAATTCCGCTCAATATCGCAATAATCTTCGGATTTCACATGATTCTTTGGTAATATGTCATCCAGTCCAGGGATTTGAGTCTAGAAACTATCCCATTTCAATCAGGCCACCTCACTCCTTCAAAGGATATTGACACATTACGAATCTTAGGGGAAATCATTAGAGCGGGAGATGATATCGAATCAACGACGTGAACATTATCATACTGCACAGTCTAACATATGGGAAGCATGGTGTGGCCACAAAAGAGCGGAGAACAGGGACTTCATAAGATTGAAGGATTCCGGATGGCTTGAACCTTTTGATGATGAGGAAACTTTGCATCTGCACTGATGCATAAACGGATCATAGGCTAGCACAAACAGAATGGTGAGCAGTGCCGCAGAACCTTCGGGATTTTCTTTTTGCTTTTGACATTGCAGCACTAGAAGTGTTTTTATGCGCTTCACTAATAGCTTTTTAGGCCTTTCGTTGGAGCGAACAAAAAGAATTATTATCGGAATTCGGAGGTTAAGGTATAAGTTTATATCACACAAGATTTGCGATAGGAAATTTATAACATATCATTGTGGTGTAAAAAACAAAAAATACTCAACAACGCCAAGGTTTTAAAGTGTTCTCACTGTTACATAATCAAATAATTCCACGCATCAAAGAATGAGGCGGAATCTTACATCATTGTAGATTTTACATCAATCATACAACTCAAATAACCATAAGTTCCAGCTATAATAAACCATCTTACTGAAGTCCCTTGCACTTCAGTGTTAGTCGACGTCATTCTAAATGAAACAAAGAACTCTTAAGGCACCGAGATCTAATGTTATAAAGACACAACGAAGGAGCAACGTAGTCCGCTTTTGAGGTTATTTCTCGGTATATGACCGCATCGTCAGCAAACAAACTCATCATACGACCTACTCTGGATTTAATGACGTTCTGGGGCCAAATATGGAGTTGACAAATGGGGAATAACATGGGACCCATATCGCTTCCTTGTGGGACTCCAACAAGTTACGAAGAAGGGTCCCTTTAGAAGTGCATGCCGGAACGCAACTTAGTCATGAAAACATATACTGGAACGGTTACGCGTCAAAATTACGACAGCGGAGTAGGAAGTCGAAAATATAGTCGATACTGTACCCTTTTCCATGATCCCTAAACGGGAAACATCCCACTTCCTCAGCAATAACATGGCCCGTTGCCACAACAACGCTCACGTCACCCCCGACCCGCAAGCTGCACTCGACCGGGAGGAACGCGATGAATCGCATCGTTTATATCCGACTCCGAGGCCGCGAGATGTAACGCACTCATTCCAAAGTGCCACAGACGTCGCCGAGAATGAATCCGATGCGTGGCACATGGCTCCGGAGCAGTTGGGCGGATGGATACAGGAGGGGCGGACGCCGCGGAAGACAAAATGCCCTCAGATCTTTTTTTCTCGTTTTCTTCGTTCTCCGGCCCGGTGCGTGTCTTCGCGGCTATCCAAGCCAAGGAAGAGCTAAAAAAAGAAACGTCTTGAAGGCGTAAGAAAACTCTGGGAACGGGTGGGGGGAGGGAGTAGCAAACGAGGGGAAGGAGACATTTGACGGAGAAATGATGGAATAGACCCGGGCCGGGAAATGAGAAATGTTGCTCTCAAAGGCCGTCACCCGTTGGGTTGGTATTTGAGATGGGAAACATTGACATTGGTTTGGCTCGCAACTGAAGCTCAAGTGGGTGTGCCCAAATTTTCTGCTAGGATATGGAACCCTTACGAAGTAGGACTAGTTTCAGTGTTAGATCGAAGGCAGCGGAGGGCAGCTACATTTGTTAAACATTTTTACGATTAACAGAGTATTGTAGCTAACTTGTCGAGGGAATTAGGGTGGGAACCTCTATCCAATAGAAAGGAAAAAAATAGATAAAATATTTTTCAATGTATACTATTTTTTGACGGTTGTTCAACATATTTTGCTAGAGAAAAACTTTTATACCATTTTTCCCACGTGCAATAAGGGACCATAATAGTCGCGATGGATGAGTTCTAGGGTATTTGATCCTGACAAGATAAAATTGGTTTTTGCATTTGAACAAAGTATTTTAACATCATTATTAGCTAAAAACCTCACAGGCAATTTCTGGCATGATACAGCTCTTGCATGGTCTAGTACTTAGTAGAATTATTTATCTGCTGCAGTAATTATAACCAGTAGTTGCATCTCAAGTAGTGTACTGTATAGTAGCATGTTCGTCCACGTTGCACTCTCCTATTTTCAGGTCTGACCGCGTATTGCCATCCTGACTGCTTTTGGCCCGTGCCTGGCATTCCGGGGAACGTGCGCGGTTCGGATTTCAGTTGGGATGAGGGCTTCATGCCTTGAGATATACACTTTTACCTTAATCTCCGAATTACAAGCAAAATTCTTTTTCCAACTCCAATGCAAGACCTAAAAAATTTTATGTTGAGAGCATAATAAAACATGAAAAAGAAAAATCTTTTGGAAAAACCACACTTAACATTTATCACCGACCTAGGTTTTGATTGCTTTGCAATAATTTTCTAAAGATTTTTTCATTCGAAATTTTTCAAAACATTTTAAGTGTGGAATTTACCAAGAGATTTTCATTTTTCGTCATGTTTGCGGGAACCTTCCACAAATTTACTCCTTCAACCACAAATTTTAATCATCATAAAACATTCAATTGCTGAAATGTTTCGTTAAGCAAATTCTCAAAGAAGATCTTCAAAGGTCACATAACGCAATGGACCAAGTTCTCCAAGAATACAGCAAGGAAATAAATAGGTAAAAGACTAAAATCCTAATAAGCGGAAGATAAAAGCTAAATTCAGAAG
This sequence comes from Ceriagrion tenellum, assembly GCA_963169105.1. Classification (NCBI taxonomy): domain Eukaryota; kingdom Metazoa; phylum Arthropoda; class Insecta; order Odonata; family Coenagrionidae; genus Ceriagrion; species Ceriagrion tenellum. The sequence continues at coordinate 60,892,358 of OY720639.1, read as the reverse complement.
TCACACTAAGAGAAGAGAAATTAGAGCAAGTGAATTCCTTCAACGATTTTGGAAGTAACATGACGTGGGACGGAAGAAATACAACGGCCATCAATAGAAGACTAGCCCAAGGTAGGAAAGCGTTATGGAAAAATCACAACTCAAAGAAGATGGTACTACAAAACAGGAAACAGTGCGTGAAAACATTCATGTGGAGCTTGGAACTCTATGGAATTGATGCTGATTTGTTTCGCCCTTGGTGGCGGGGAAACATGGCTAACCCCAGAGGTTCGAGTTTCTCCGGAGTAGATTTCTCTGCAATTAAGTCTACTCTTGAATGCTCAATATTGTTTGCTATAAATGCCTAATGTAAAAGACCAAGAGTTAGTTTTTTGATAATCGCAAACAAATAAAAATGTACTCCAGTAAATTCATTTTTCCTACAAATATTTATCGCTTTATAGTAATTTAAGGATCAGAAATAGAATGACAAATGTAGGATTTCCATGTAGTGTCTCTTGACCATTAATTTTACTAGAGCGAGATATGCCCCTGAAAGTGTAGAAAACAGGGAGGAGATTCTCTGACATCCAGCAAAACCTTGTAACGGATTTTAAATAGGTCTGTATTCATGTCCGCACTTCCTCCGCAATCTGGAAAAACTCAATCCTCAAAAACATTCATTACTTATCAAGACATTTTTGCCACGGTATGTATGTTTTCATCGTAAATTTCAAAATTGGATATTTAGATGTAACAGCATTACCAGCTAATTTTCATCTACGGAGGATGTGACGCAGATTTTGTAACGGAAGAGACGGAAACTTCACCACTCATTTTATTGGTCGTTTAATCCCAAGATTGGTTGACTGCAGCCCTCTACCCTTCCCTATCTAATGCTTGTTCCCATACCTCCTGGCATTTCTTCCTATGTACCTTCCTCTTTATTTGGTCCATGAACTTATTCTTGGGTCTTCCTCTGGGGACTTTTCCCTCTATTTCTCCTTCAATTATGTTCTTCACAAAACCATCGTGTCTCTGGGTGTGTCCGATTCATCTTGTTTATTCTTCTCTATGGAATTCCATATGGTCCTTCCTTCTTCTTCTCTTCAGTACACTTCATCGTTTCATATTTCGTCTGCCCATTTTATCTTTAGCACCCTCCTCTAGCACCAGGTTTCGAAGGCTTCAGGTCAGTCCTGAACAGCTTTTCCTATGGTGTATGCTTCCGATCCATTTCATCGCAACTATATTTAAAATAATTAAGCAATCTTCAGGACAAAGAAACCTAAAAATAACATACCTGTGACCGTCTTGTCAGTTAGCCAAAAATAATAATGAAATTTTACTAGTACCTACAAACGAAAAATGTGTTTCACCACGACACTATAAGAGAATAGACGAAACCATAAGCACGATGTCGTAGAGAAATATTTACACCAATTAAATACGAACGCGGCCATGGTGAAAATATCCGCTACGCAGTTACTACGCCAAAAACGAAGATATCAGAGGTGGGAATGTTTCGTAAAGGTTTGTTCAGTAATATGTAAAATAGGAATAGTTAAAGATAAACACTGAATGATTTTAAAATAAGATAATATAATTGTGTGCAAAGGTAGCTGCGCCAGTTAAATACGTAATAGGACATAATGAATAGATCGGTTACGCAGTTACTACGCCGAAAAAGAAGATATCAGAGGTGGGAATGTTTTGTAAAGGTTTGATCAGTAAAATGTAAAATAGGAATATTTAAAGATAAACACTGAATTATTTTAAAATAATATAATATAATTGTGTGCAAAGTTAGCTGCACCAGTTAAATACGTAATAGGACGTAATGAATAGATCGGTTACGCAGTTACTACGCCGAAATAGAAGATATCAGACTGGAAATGTTTCGGAATGGTTTATTCAGTAATATGTAAAAAAAATTGTATAAAATAACTGTGTGGAATGTTAGCTGTTTTTTCCGCTAACAACAAGCGTGTGTTGAGACGCTTAAAATTCTCTCCTCGGGTACGTGGTTTAAGTAGGAGTTCTTATAAATATTTTCCTGCTTAGTGCGCAAACGAAGCAAATGAAAACGGATTGGCAAAAGACAGAGAATGGAGATGGGGTAGGGACAGAAAAAAAACACGAATCGAAAGGAAGAGGAGTACAACATGGCATTCCGAAAGACTGCGTGACACTCACAACGGCCGACTCATGCAATTAACGCTGAATTAAAGCCCTCGGAACGGCCAAAGCAGCGACGCGACGGCTGCCGCAGCCGGCCGAGTGCCGCCTCCTCCTCTTCTTGCACTAATACCGATGGCGAGCGGGCGTGGAGAATTTCTTCATCTGCAACTGAAGCCTCGGCAAGCTGGCCGTTCCATCCCTCGTGCAGGCACTGAGCCAACGATTCAAGACTATACTTGTGCTGCGTCGTTTGCGCGTGAATCATTCACTATGAACGATTCATCGACATGAACCACGTGGATTAGTTCAGGCACTTTGGCTCACCCGGTTCAAAGAGAACGGAAAGAGTAATTTGGAGTTAGAATTCCATTATTAATAAATGGCCGATAAACAGTTTGAGTGTAAGGATACATGGCGAGAGAAACTATTATGTTAGAAACGATCACAGACAGATGATTACGGGAATAGGCTGCAGAACCGATAGATTTTAAATATCATTTTTTCCACGTACAATAAGGGACCATAATAGTTGCGATAGATCAGTTTTAGGACACTTAGGCCCTGACTAGGTAAAATAATATTAGCACTTATGCTAAATATCTTAACATCATTATTAACTAATTACCTCGCGTGCAATTTCCAGCATGATGTAGCTCTTGAACGATTTAGTACATTGTAGAAGTATTTATCAGTCACAGTAATTATAACCAGTAGTCATATCATAAGTAGTGTACTGCATGGTAGCATGTTCGTTCATGCAGCACTCTCCTAGTTTCTGGTCTGTCCGAGCACTGTCATCCTGACTGCTTTTGGCCAGGGCCTCGCATTCCGGGGAGTATTATCTGTAAGGATATATAGGTAATGTTCATGGGAGATTTACACATCCCCGTAGTTCTGATTTTTTGCGTCCACATTGGTGGCCCTCAAGAGTCGCATGAGTACGAGTTGTACAGAGGCCGGTAATTTTATTATTTTTTGTGTCCACTTTGGTGAACCTCCACCGAACCATTTCACAGATATAGTTATCTAGGGAAGAATGATCGGCGATATAGGGACAGTGAAAAAAATAAGCGAGGTATGATCCAACCAGATTATGGAGGATCTTAATGCAAGGCAATATAATGATCACTTTAAGCGCAGCATTATGCAGGGTAAATGTGGGAAGGGTCATTTGTGGTAAATGAGCAATTTAGGAGGAAACTGCGGGAACTAATGCCATGAATGATCCGAAAGGAAAAATTTTGGTATTCACGACAAAATACTAGCTCCTATTAAAAATGAAAAAAAAACGAAGACCAATATCCTAGTATGCGGAAGAGAGAAACTGAATGTAAAAGTCACCCTGAGAGGAGAGAAATTAGACCAAGTGGATTCCGTCTCCTATCTCGAAGTACCTTTACGTGGGACGGAAGAAGTACAACGGACATCAAGCGGAGAATAGCCCAAGCTATGAAGGAGTTCACGGTAAAAAGACAACTGCTGTGCTCAAAGAAGACAGGAGTGCAAACCAGGAAACAGTATGTGAAAGCATTCGCGTAGAGCGTGGCACTCTATGGATCGGAAGCATGGACCAATGGTAAAAGTGACCAGAAAAGACTAGACTGTACCTCAATATACTTTTCTTCACAATTTTCACTAATATTAACGCACTTATCGCATCGTAGATCCAACATTTTAATCCCAACCTCATAGAAGTCTGCCGGTGATTTGACAACCACTGCAACACGGTCTTTTTGACCACATCATCGTCATCGGGGCGCTGACCACCACCAGATGAACCTTCAAATGCAGAAACAGGTGGTAGTCACAGAGGCTCGATACATAAAATGCATCTACTCTTCGTTCAATGCTCGCTTTCTGCTGTTTCATCTTTCCATAAAAAACATCGTAGAGCTTTTAGCACTGTATATCGTATAACTATGCGGTACCACATTCATTAACATGAAGAGCGAAAGAGTACCTGATGAAGTTGTAAACAATTAGAGGATATTTGAAAAAAAACCAGCATATTTGTAAACGATACATTATTTCAAGACGGACAAAAATCGTACGTAAATTGGTTCAGATCCCCTGTCCCCCCTTTATATGACAAAGTAAGATGATCCCAAAACCCCCCTCCCCCAAAAACGTCTTACGTTATACTTGAATGGCCCCAAATTTCACTGATCGGACGATGAAACTCAGCCGCATTCACGCCTATAGTACTAAGAAAAAGAATTGCAACCCGTATTGCACAGTCGAAGGGATTCTCAATCGGCGGAGACATTTCAAATACTCACAAACAAATGTAAACACGGTCGAATGTTTCCGTAATGGCGTCTGTGGATTCCCAACAGATGTAGGTACACAGCGCGCATGCACCAAATGCCGACCACAGCACTGCAGTGGCCGAATTTCAAAACGGTACTAATTTAAAAAACACCCCTCGTATGTTCGAAGGCAATAGGTTTTACGTTGACACAAGAAAACCGCGTAGAAGAAACAGAAGCAGTCACAACAAAGGTAATCGACCTCTGACGCAAGCCAGAACGACCGTGGCGTTCAATGCCACTAAACAGTGCGACTGGACATTTTACGCCGAAGGCACGTTCCAATGCCGATGCTTGGCGCGTCATATCCTCGCATTCAAGAGCGAAAAAAAAGCAGCTCGCGTCAGCGGAAGCGAAAAAATTGGAGGCTAACGGGAGACAGAGGGAGTTTGTCAATAGCGGTAGTGAAACTCGGTGGCATTCGCCAGCTCGGAGCGTGACGTCAAGAAGTGGTATAAGCGAGTGGGAGGGGTTGACAAAGGAGCGGAATGGAGTGGACGGCACATGGTGGCAAAGCTGCCAGCATTACTGCGTTTAATTTGAGAGGTCGGAAAAGTGTTATGGTAATTTGGGCGAAATATTATTTCACCTAGAAATTAGTGAATTTGGTCTCATTTTAAAGAACAATATCTCATCCTTTCAAAGATACCGATGCATCATCCTCTTACCATATTACTTATCGAATTATTTGATAGCCAATACCAGTCGTTTTATATGGAAAATGGTAGTGCGTGCAGTCGTGAGAGACTTTATTTAAAGAGAAACTTTATTTAAAAATGAGGAATTTATTACAGATGGATCTCATAAAAAATCAAAGGTCAGTAGTTTCAAAGTCTTCTCAAATATTTTAAGAAAAAAAACATATTGTGACTGAAGCATTTATTTCAGGATCACATAAAATATTCCGTTGTGAAGGAGTTTAATATCTTTTTATAGTATTCTACCAGTTAAGGTAGGTTTTGTTGAAAGTCAGAGAATCTCCTCCCAGTTTTCTACAATTTCAGGGGCTAAGCTCGCTCTATTGTATCCTTTTTCGCCTCAACATACGATCTACCCTTCTTCATCGCGTCCGTGAAACAAACCTATTCTCACTCTTCCCCTTCCCCGCTTGCCCAACATCCTTCCCTCTATCACACTCTAGAGCAACCCCTCGCCCTTTGTTACTTCCTCCAGCCACTTACTCTGCCGATCCCGGATTTCATTCAAAAGTTTCCTTTCCTCGCCCACCATCTCAAGCACTTCCTCGTTAGTCTTCCACTCCGTCCACCTCACCTTCTCCATCTTTCTCCACACCCACATCTCAAATGCCTAGTTTAATATGTGCCGCGTGAAAAAAATGAGTCAAGTTAGAGACATTCTTATTTAATCACTGAGGATTTCGTTCACATAACGGTATATTATTGCACCCTTAATATTGCATTATTTACTTCATGCTTTCTACAGCTACTGAAATTAAAAGTCAAAATTTGAATATGGTCTCCATTATGACTTCGGAACTATCTCGCTCGAACTACCTCAAGCAGCAGGTACGTTACACAATAGCGATTGGGATGCAAACACAGCCACACCAAAAGACGGTGATAGTTTTCGCAACCGAACGGAAAAGACTATTCGAAATTTGGATTAAAGACAAGTGAGATCACGAAAGCCGATGTGAATGACAGATTTGAATACTTTGAAATTGGCGACGAAGGTTTGCGACCTTAGGAATCCTGGTAGTAAAATAGAGCGACTATCTGTCTCACCACTCCCCTTTCCCCCTAACGGGGCTGGTTTGAAGAAGAATGACGTTTCCGCTGAAAAATGTTTTCTGTGCGACTGCCAGCAGTTTTCGCGGCCACTATAAAAGCACATTCCTCAGCAGGCATTTCATGATGTGTAATTATGTAATTGTGAAGACGATTGAATCTTTCGCCTCGTTTCTAGTCCTTCAAGGCCATGCATCTAGTTTCCGAAAACCAACAGAATTAGTATCTTTCCAACCGCAGTCCTATTTCAGTGCGAAAATGCTCGCGCAATTGCATACACGGGAGAGGATAAAATAGCCCCAAGCAGAATTCCGCGTCTGAACTCTCGCAATGCTAAAACAGATGCCACTTCAAACTGTGAGAAAAGAGCCTCGTGTAAAATAGCCCCAAAACTTTAACGTAGTTTGAGCGAAATGTCATTTTACCTATAAATAAACGAATTGGGTCTCATTTCAAAGAAAAATATCACACCCTTCCAAAGATGCCAAAATATCAGCCCCTTACCACATTACATTCCGAGATACTTGCCAAAAAATCCTAGCCCTTTTACATGGGAAATGGTACGTGTATGCACTCCAGAAAGACATTATTTACATAATGGGGAATTTCTATGACTTAGATGTCGTAAAAAACTAACAGCCTGTAGTTTGTATTCTTCCACAACTATTTATGAAAATAAATCATTTTATCACCGCCGTAATTTTTTTCAGAATCACAAAATACCTTCCGTTGTGAAGGAGTTCCAAACGTACTGCGCGTAAAAAATGAGTCTAGTCAAAGACTTTTACAGTTGTTTTTATTTAATTACTTAGAATTTCAGTCATAAAAAAGAATTTAATTGCGTCATTTATAATGTAATATTTAATTCATGCTTCCTGCAGCTTCTAAAATTAAACCGTATGTTTCGATAATGTATCTGTTATGACTAGGGAACTATCTCGCACAAACAACCTTTACTAAGCGTCTAATGAAGTTATTTGCAACCTGCAAGTGCTTTCAGCTCCGTTTAAATTTATACAAACAGCCTATGGAAGTCTCCAAATATATCAACCTGTCTCCCTGGGAATGAAATTTTTTAAAGATCATATCTTTCTTTTTTGGCGTAGGAAATATTATACGCATTAAAAACTTCATGCTTCATTTGGTTGTCAATCGATAAAATTCAAATTGTGGCTTTAATTTCCAGAAAATTAATCACAGGTTCGAACCTCATTGCTTGAACTACCAACCGAGCAGGATGATCGAATGACTGCACGGAAAAAAATATGCACGTTCTAAATCAGTAAATTCACACCCAAAATTTAGAGTCTTTGTGAATATATTCCGTTTTATTATCGCCATAACGCCCTCAGCAGTTACAGAATTGCGCCAGCTACTGTAGAGTAGAAAGCCGTCAGTACATACCCATGCCTAACTATCTCTTTTTAGAAATGCCATCCCTTGCTTTAGGAGATAAAAACCGTTTCGCCGGTAGGGTCTGCTTAATGTAGATATCCTTGGATAATGGAGCAACCATTAGGTTCATTCAGCTCAAATAAAACTAATGTCTACTGTGACTTGGTGGTATTCCATGGTTAACAAATTTAATTCACACAACTTTTACAATACCACGTAAATTACTTTGTAAGAGGTATTGCTAAATTTTTGCGAATAAAATTTGTTAACTCAGGATATAAAATATTGTTCTTAAAGTAACGCCATTAAAAAATATTTTCGTTCATTCACACAATGCATAATTTCCCTCACTCGGCGGACTGATTCCACTTCTAATTTTACAGCAAATGCCTCGCGTGGAAAACCTTGAGGAGCGGAGCATATAAAACGGAGAACAAAAACCTCATGCTCGTAAAAAAAATAATAGCAATGTAAATGAAAATATGGGGGGCCGTCCACTACATCTCCGCAAACCAGTCCTCCATATTCACCCAGGCCCCATTTCCCATTTCCCCATCCGGTTTGGAAAACCGAGGATATTTAATGGGAGCCCTAAGATAATAGAAATAACCAAAGGCGTTTATGACTGACCAGAGAAATTTTGAATTGGTAGACGTTGGAGGAAAATAAATGGAGAACGCGGCCTGAGGTTTTTTTCACACAATACAGTCTTTCTTTCGTAAAAAAATTTTAACGAGGCTAGCAAAAGGGGAGGAATTTTTAACGGCCAGAAAGAATCCCCACTTAATCTCTCCTTTCCAGCCTAAACCTTCTCCCAAAACGCGACTGGTAGTACCTCATTATTCATGTTACCAGCAATTTCAGAATCTGACCTTCGCCAAGTCTTAATGTTTGTAATAAATATGTAAAAATAATTGTCTTTGGTATGCGTTAAGACATTTATTTCTTTCCAGTAGCAGAGTGGCGCAGTGGAAGCGTGCTGGGCCCATAACCCAGAGGTCCGTGGATCGAAACCACGCTCTGCTAGCTTTTTTTCTCACGACCAAAAGACTGAACTTAGCTGTATTTCTACTCGAAAATTACGCAGCATTTTAGGAACTTAGGTCGGTGTGTAATCAAATAAATAGGGAGTAAATATAACAAATTTTTATCTTTGAGATTATGATAACTCTAACCAATTCGTGAAAAGATTGGTGTAGAGCGTAGCATTCTATGGATCGGAAGCATGGACTAATGGAAAAACAGACCAGAAAAGACTAGAAGCCTTCGAAAGCCGAAGGTCGAAAAGAATATAAGCCTTGTCTTTGAGATAATGATTAGTGTAACCAATTTGTGAAAACATTTGTGTGGAGATCAATGGATCGGTAGCATGGACCATTGGAAAAGATGACCAGAAAAGACTGGAGGCCTTCGAAACCTGGGGCTGAAGGAGGATGTTGAAGGTATAATGGATGGACAAATTAAGAAATGGTGAAGTGTGCAGAAGAGGAAAGGACCATATGGAACACCACAGAAAAAAGGATATCAAGATGGATTTGACGCACCCTGAGAAACAATCGATTAGCGAAGATCATAACTGAAGGCAAAATAGAGGGAAAAGTCCCCAGAAGAAGACTCAGGAATAAGCTCATGGACCAAATAAAGAGGAAAGCACATAGGAAGAGATAAGAGGAGGCAAGAGAACTAGCACCATATAGGGAAGGGTGGAGGGATGCAGTCAAACAATCTTAGGATTGAATTACCAATGAATGAATGAAAAAATTTCCACACTGTATCGCCCGATTCCTTAAACTTTCATTTGGAGAATGTACTAAAACGGCAGTGGAACCTTGACAATACCTGATGTAAACCAAAAGAGATGGGAAGAAATAAAGCGTTGGTGCAACCGAAGAATGATGAATATCAAAGGGATGGATTGAATCATTTATGGAAGAAGTGACAAAATTAGAGGATACTTTTTACGACTCAGGCCATTGAAAACAATTGAGGATGGAAAAATGAATGGAAACTATCACATAGAAAGACCTAAAATGGAATGCATCAGGCAAATTATAAGGAATATCATATCGAAGAATTATTTAGGGGTAAATTAGAGAGCGAAGCTAGACCTTCGGCAAAATAATGATCGGATTGAAAACTGCTAATTACGATGAACCAGAAGCATTACAAACTACTGTCAAAGAGTCGAAGTTAGAGCAGATCGGACACTTCTGCGCACCTTGGCGCACAGGAATGACGTCGAAAAAAATATGCGTTGACCCGTCAGTTGATGTACAACATACAAAACATTTTTTCGATTTTCTTCAAAGTTTTTGAATGCGATTTGCGCTAGCGAAAAACACGCTCGGCAATGATAAAGACTGATGTTTGGGAACTTGTTCAGTGAGATAATTAAAAGCCTGGCGAAGAGTTTAATATAAAGTGTAGGGCTTTATGTTTGCAAAAACAAAAACAAATAGACTATGAAGTAGAGAGTTGCTGGAAAACAATCTTCGGCCTTAGGCCTGCTGCTTATGATGATTATTAGAGATTTCCGTCCAAAGATTCGAAGTAAGCGCAGATCGGGCAATTCTACTCACTTTGGTGTACGCGAAGGACGTCGAAAAAAATTATGCGCGCAGGCGAAACCTTTGGTAACCTGTCAGTAAGTGTACAACAGTCATGACCAAATGTTTTGTGGGTAGTCATCGAATTCGATTCAAGTTATTATTTAAAATGTATAAATTATTATTCATCTATATCTATTACAGTTTCCTGCCACTGGTCGGGTCTGCTTCGTATACAAGCCTCTCCACTTTTGTCTATTCTAACGCCATTTCTCTTCTCTCACTGCTCCCTAATCCTCCTTCCGTTTCTCTATGCCCTCTTCCACGCCTATCAACCATCTATGCCGTGGTCTTCCTCGAGGACGTTTCCCTTGAGTTTCCATTGCATGTGACACTTCCGTTTCCTTTGTATAAAGTATTCTCATTAAAATACTTTGATCTTCTTCTGTCTGATCTAAGTACTTTTCGTTAATTCCTACCGGATAAATCACAGTGCGTCCTATAGGCGTATTTTTCGTAAATCTAATATGACATATGGGCCCCAGAAGTCAAGGGGTCAAAGTGACATTTTTGAAAAAAAATAAGTTAGGTACAGGAATGGGATGTGAAAATATTAATCTTCTAAGTGGTAAAGGGATCCAAGTGATTTTTCTTGACAGGTGCTGCTATCTAGGATAATGCCTCAACTACTTAGTGGGTTGTGTCAAACATTTCCAACTTTGACTTAAGTTTTCTCTAAACAATGGTTTTGTTACTTAGACCCATTGACTTCCGGGGTCCTCATATATAACAGTGCATTTTATGCGCCAGTGCGTCTTATAGGCCGGGAAATACGGTATCATCCTCGGCATCCTGTCGGCTTCCCTCTTCTTCACATGTCCTTACTATTTTAGCCTAGATATCTCCATACCTTTTATTCATAATTCCGCAGAGTAATTAGAAACTTGGCAATATCTACGTATGACACCCTCATGGAAAATCAATAACAAAACAATTATCATGGATACGATAGCTGATATAAATTTGTTAGTTAGCACATGTCAACTGTTAGCAGCATATATTAACTCTTCTCTCACTGTTCTCCAATCCTCGTTTTATTCCTCTACGCTCTCTTCCCCGCCTATCTAACATCTATCACGTGGTCTTCCTCGAGGACGTTTCCCTTGAATACCCATTACATGTATCTTCCTTGGCATCCTGTCAGTTCCCATCCTCTTTATAAGGCCATACTATTTCAGCCTAGATGTCTCTATCCTTTTCATACATTATTCCGCCGAGTAATTAGAAACTTGCCTCAATGTAAATGAAGATAAGACCACAAAGAGGATTTGAATGGAAAATAATAAGGAGAGTCCATGGTCCAGTTAAAGAAGAAGAAACGTGAAGAATATGAATGAACCGTGAAATAAATGAAATATTGGAAGAGAAGGATATAGTTAGGTTCTCCAAGTCATCACGACTCTCATGGTTGGGCCATTTTGAAATGATGGAAGAGTACACAGTGCCAAAACTGTTAATTAATAGCAAGAAGAAATGGAGTGGGAGGAGAGGAAGCAACGACGCGGACGAGGACGCAAAAGATGGCTACAAGATATTGAAGAGGACTTGAAGACAATGCGGACTGGAAGATGAAGAGAGAAAGCAAAAAGGAGAGCCAAATGGAGGCATATAAATGAGGAAGCAAAGGCCCACACCAGGCTGTAGAGCTGTGGAATATGAAGAATTAGAGACTTTACAATATGTACGTTTGACATCCTCATGGAAATTCAACAAAAAACAATTATCACGGATGAGATAGCCGACATTAATTTATTTATCACATAGGTATCAACTGAGTTCCTAATCTATTTTTAAGTGAGCAGCCCGCTAAGAACACCACATGTTGATCTGGGTGAAACTCTTGAAGTATGCCCAAGCAAGCAATTAGTAACGTCAAGATTAATAAAGCAGTGAACCAAGAGGCAGGTCACTTAAAAGACTTATTAATAAAACTTAACAGACCATATTCGAAATATATGTTTTAATTCCAGCGACTGTAGGAAACATGAATTTTGCCGGGTACGTATCGCATGGGCGGCAAACCCGCTGTTGTCTTACAAAGTGAACGCGCAATAGAAAGATCCAGATGCCCCGACGTATTACTTTTGTTTTGACTATCGCAGACGCGAGGAAGAGCCTTTTTAATATCAGCGTCGGCTATGCGCGGATGAATGGGATCCGTTCTTTCGGAAGCGCGCCGAAATATGACTCGCCAGCTCCGGAATGTTTCCACAGAGGGGAGCGCTCTCTCTGAGTTTATTAACTTGAGACGGCGCACGAGAGAGCAAAACGCTGAGACGGCTGGATTTATTTTTTTTATCATTTCACGGATTCCACGGTCGATGGGCCGAGAGATAATTGAAAGGCGGACCACCGGAAGGGACCTCGGCACGTGTTTGCCGCTCTCCCATCTCCTCATTACCACGGAGGAAGACCAGGCCCCATATTGAAATAATACGACTCATGACTGAGCGATAATAAAGGGGTGACCTCATCACAGTTATGATATTTTGAGTGAGATATCACTTCGCATTATATCCCATGATTTCGGCCTCACTGTTTGGGAGAAGGACCTAAAGTAGTTTGAACGAGAGAGTGATGAGATGACGGTGACTGTTAAGTTTTAATAATACTGCTGCATATTGCTCAAACGCCTCTTGAGGACGTTGCTCACGTTTGAAGAGAACATGTCGTTCCATATTGCTGCATATTGAACGACATATTCTCTTCAAACTTAAGCAACGTCCTCAAGAATAGAATCAATATTGCTGCATATTGAACGACATGTTCTCTTCAAACGTAAGCAACGTCCTCAAGAATCGTTTGAGCAATATGCAGCTGTATTATTAAAACTTAACAGTCACCATCATCTCATCACTCTCTCGCTCACACTACTTTAGGTCCTCTTCCCAAACAGTGAGGCGGTACACTGCATGAAAGTCTGGTTAACGACATTTTCATCGCAGGAATAAACGATACGGATACGACGGCACTTCTGCTAAGAACACCAAACCTTGATCTTTGTGGAACTCTGGAAGTATGTCAAAACAAACAATTAGCAAAGTCAAGATTAAAAAAGCAGTGAACCACGAGGCAAGTCACTTAAAAGACTTATTATTAAAACTTAACAGAGACCATATTCGAAATAGGTATATGCTTAACTTCAGCGACTGTAGGGAGCATGAATTAAGTGTTGCAGTATTAATGTTGCAATACTATACTTTTATATGACTGAGATTCTAAGGAATTAAGTAAAAATGTTGACATAAGTCTTAAATTTGCCTAATTTTATTCGCGCGGTACGTTTCAAACTCCTTCACAACGGAAGATTTTATTGCAATTTTGTAAAAATTACGGCGGTGACAATATTATTAATTTTTACAAGTAGTTGAGAAACATACACACTACACGTTCAAAATATTCTGACGAGATCTACTAAAACTGTTCTCCCCTCCAAGTCGTCTCCTACCGCTCAACTTTCCTGTTTGGGCGGACAGAAAAGGAAAATAAATAAAAATCGTCATTGGAAACGCCAGGATATTTAACCAATGGTTATGTATATATTTATAAAGCTGGCGTTATTGTGGTTACAACGATATAACCCAAACCTCTATCGCATCGTTAGTTTCGGAATTAGCCGAGGGTTACATCTTTTACAACAGCTCGTGTCAAACTCAGCATAGACACATTTTATTCCGTTTGTATATTATAAACATGTTTGGCTAACTTATATCAAAATTTCTCACCTCTACAATATATATTTAGAGAATGGCGATAAGATAAATTCGAGCCATCGGGTTTTGAGTTCCAAAAACAGGGCCTTTTATCAAAACAAATATCGTAAAAGAGTAGATAAGGATTGAAAAAATGTTTGCACCCATCAGTAAACGTAGAACTGGTCATTCTATCGTATGCATTTTATTTCGTTAAAATCAGTTGACCCTCCTTGAAGATACAACGCCCTAAACTCAGCGGACTCGACTTTTTTTTAATGGATAGTAAGTGTTAGAAATTTCTCATTTTTTAAAATAAGGTCCATCTGAAAGTGCATAAACGTACCCTTTCCCTAGTAAAATGGCTGGTATTTTTTTATATATGTCTCAGAAAGCAGCGCAGTAAGAGGCTAATTTGTTGGTATCTATGCAAGGGTGGGATATTTTTCATTACAATGAGACCAAATTGAGTGATTTCAATGTGAAATGATATTTCGCTAAAACTACCTTAACACTAAGGAAATGGTTCCAGGCTTGACTTTGTGGAAGTAATTCATATTAACTTAAATAAAACTTTGTATACTCCACTATAGGTTTAAGAACACGACCCGGGTTTCGACACTTCGTGTCATCTGCAGGATCTTCAGGATGACACGAAGTGTCGGAACCCGGGTCGTGTTATTAAACCTATAGTGGAGTATACAAAGTTTTATTTAAGTTAATACCTTAACACTCTTGAGTGCGGGCCATTTTATTTCTTTCAGCTGCAGCAGTGCTGTCCAGTTCTTTTCGAATTTTTAGGAATATTTTCACATTTTGTTTTCGCAGAACATTGGAAAATACATATCATACAGAATTTAAATTAAAAACTTCATGGTTGTCACTACATTGTAGTGGAATGATTCCTCAAATAAGAGTGAAATTTGTCTAAATCATGCCAGTGTGATATTTGCCATTTTTTTTAATTGCAGGAACTTAGTATTACGCTCCCAGCAGCTCTCGAATGGCTTTTGGCAACATAATATAGTGTCGTTAGCACTTGAAGTGTTATTTTCATGATACTCATTTATTTTCATGATTTTTAAAATTATTTTCATGATATCAACCTTTAACAGCACTGCTTATTGAGATGTTTGCCTTTAATCTGAAGAAGTTTTCCTTTAACAGTGACATTCGTTCAATCAGTCAATGGGTTTAAATCAACTGCCTTCAGTTAAACCCAATTTAAACGCCAGCAATACTTTTTGTAACACTTGACTTTTAAAGTGCATTGGTTGACTGATTAATTATGATCGCCTTACGCTTATACAAGTCACTACAACTGTTGTTCACATTAAAAAGATCGTTCGCTACCTTGCACTCGATCTATAATCTAATGTATCAAGGTATCAGCAGGTCCCTGAAATGTGCAACAAGGGTAATAAGACTTTACTCAAACTGCAAAAGAGGAATCTTCTTAATTCTACCAAAGTTACTACGTAACTTATATGTAACTTCCCTTATATTTCCAATAATGAATTATTACATAAAAGTCTCTGGTGATTTAACCAATGTTCTGATATGTGCCATCAGCGACTTATAAACTTATGTGTATGAGTTATATTTAATCTTCGTAGAGATGATTGTGTCTACTAAATGTTTAGCTAACCTATTTGTTGGGACTTTAAGTGTACAACTTGATACCAGAGAATATAAAGGTCAATATTAAAACAAAATTTCTTATAATGGCAGTGGCTTACTCAGCTCAGTGTATATTATTTATGCAATATTATTGTGTAATTTCTTGTAATTATTGTATCTTTCCTGTTTGGCTCATTGAATACTGTATTGTATCAATTATTTGTTTTTTTCCTAATGTATAAATTTCTTAAATAATTTCTTAATAAAGCTTCCCAAAAAATGTATGTATTGTCTTTGTTTTTGTGAATTTACTTTGGGAAGTAATAAAACTTATTATTATTATGAGAGAGTCTCTAAGATATATATCCAAAATACTAAGAGAATGGCGATAACATAAAGTCGGGCCATCGGATTTTGAGCGCCGAAAACAGAGCCGTTTTTCAAAAAATATATTGTAAATGTGCAGATAAGGATAGGGATACATTTCTACATGTACCAATAAACGTAGAAATGATCATTCTACCAAATGGATTTTATATTTGTTACAATCGGTTGTCCCTACTTGACGATACAGCTTCCTGAACTCAACAGACTCGACTTTTTTAATGGAAGGCAAATACCTTATTAATGTGAATAGGCTACCTCTTAACCCTCGACGAAATATATACTTATTGGAGTCATACCTTTTCCCTCTCTTCCGTAACCAGAATCCCGACTACCTGTATAACCTATTCACCCCTAAGACAAGGGTTCCCCAAAGATTAACTTGATCTGACCCTAGCCTCCTTCACATCCCCCAATCCCGTACCAACCTCAAAATTTAGGCCTTCGTTATCACTGCCTCCAAGTTTTGGAACTTGACACCTCATCATATCAAATCCACCACTTTATTGGAATCATTAATCAACAAACTTTGCTGTTACTCATAAAATTCACATTGAATCACAGTCGATTAGGTTAACGCAATGCTGCAATGCTGTATAATTCAATGTAAAACTGGTTTGACTAACATTTACTTAATTAATGCGCAATAATTATTTAAGCTGAATTTGAGAAGTGTACACAGTCTATTCTCTGTAATGGGTTACCCCAGAGCATCAATAAATCTTCAATTTATTCATTCATTGGGATTTGAAGCGGCTATGCGTTCCAGTGAACAATTATTATGAAAATACCCATATGATGTCAGTGATAAAAATGAGTTCAGCAGTGTTTACTAAATTTAGCTCACAAATTAAATGACTACTATTCGTTATTACTTTATATAAAATTGCAAAGAAAAACATTCGGTTATTTAGACCTTATCAGCGTTAAACGTGAAATAATTAAGCCAAGTTATTCAACTAACACTATTAGACATTTTCAATAACAAAATCAAGTTACCAACTTTAATGTCATAGTTGTCGACCAAACATGTAGAACCAGGCTTAGCGATGGCCATGCGGATCAACGGTCATGTAAATATCCTCATAGCCATTGTTGACGTAACTGCAACGGAAAAGAAAACGCTTATCAGAGGCCGATAAGTATAGATAGATTTTATTGCACTTCACGGGAGCTCGTAGGGCTCATACCACATTAGTAATGTCTATCGGACACACTTTTGTAGAGGTTACATTTTCTCATTTAATAATGACTACTTATAAGGAATCTTATTCTTATTCGCACGTCTACTTGTTTGAGAAATGAATTTCTTACCCTACACTTAATTGAGTTTGTCGTATCAAAAATTGTCAAAATGCCAGAGAAAAATTGCCATCACAATGTTCTAGAGACAAGTTTACGATTCAACGACCGGCGACGTCTCACGCAGCTTTTCAAGAGTCCAATTAAAATTCGTGAGACAATAAAAATATGTGCTATCTACGAGGTCAAATTCAGCTGTGAACTGAACTCTTTTTTTACAGTAACCCAAAATCTAATGGTAACTTAACACACCCCAAATGGACCGAGTTTAGTTGCCTCTCAAGATGGCCCGTCTCTGTCCTGGTGAGCTAAAAACGGCGTTTGAAGAATGAAATTAGTCAGAGGCGTTTGAGTCACCGACAAGTGTTACACATTTTCTCCGTCTGAAGTTCGTTACACTCGGTTCGGTTCCAGCTGAAGCCCCTGTCTTACTCCGCGTCGCTATTTTTCCGTGAGTCCCCTGTCAGGAGATTGGAGGAATACCATTTGGGCACCCATTCGTCGGGCACAAGATCCCCAAAGGATCCGACACGCGACGAATCACTTGCCACTTTTATGACGTGGGCCAAATAAGGCGATTACCTCAGGCCTTCATTCTTCACACTAAACTCCTCGTATTTCGTTCATGTCCTGATTTTCGAATGCTACGGTCGGGGGCGTTTTCTGCTCTCCGAAATAAATGAGTTTCTATCCATTAGTTTTCCAATAATATCAAAATTTTCGTTGAGTATTCAACCAGCTGATTATTAGGTTTTTGGACAGTTTTTATTCCAACTGCACATAGTTCCATTTTCACTTACATGAATGACCCGCCATTAAAGCTCTCTTGAATTCCTCATATCGTCTTTCTCTTCTTATTTCGTCCAGAACTCCTATTCTCTTTCTTCTTCTTCCACACATTGTTCTCCCCTCTACGATTCTCTTCGACATTCTCTCTCCTTTCAAAGAGTCATCCATCCATCTCTTCAGCCTCCTGAAAACTTCCGCCACTAGTTTCCTTTCCTCTTCAACCATATCCAAAACAATATCATAATACTTTGCGATATTTAAACAATAGTACCACTAGTTGTGGCCGCCCACAACCCAAGCGATCGGATGTCTTTGGTCTACAATTGGTGATCCACATAATAGTATATGGGCGTTGGCTGTGCGCAGAATTGAGATTGAGCGAATGAGTAAATGTTAATAGTAATTTTTTTATAAGTACGTGTTGGTTTTGAGCAGTAGGGTGGACGAATTTTGGAATTTCACATACAAAGTTGTAGGTGACCAAGATCTAGCAACACCTGATTTATGCATAGAGAATTTTAAGTCTAGCAAGAGTGAGATGGCCAGAGCGTGGCTGGCGGAGTGGTTAGTGTGATTGCGCTGGAGCATGAGCATCGAGGGTTCGATCCCAGCCTGATTGCTTTTGACTCTCTCTCGAGGTTTAGGATATTAGTTTAGCCTGTGTTTTAGTATTTCAAAGATAAAGATTATGCATTGTGAGTGGAGTTAGAGTCTAAATGTGTCCGATTTTTAGGCGTTAAAACGAGAACATTAGACTTTCTTGCAATCAGGTTATTCAAAAGCGAATAAGTAATGAAATGGGAAAAAAATGCGAAACTTTATTTGAGATTACAAACAACCGCTGGCTTAACTGCCACCCAAGGTGGCAGGTTAAGCTAGTACATAAATATGGAACTTCTTCAGTACCATGCCTTCAATATGTCTACCACACTTGGGTGAGATAGTACTGAATTTCATTCCGCTCACCTCTTCTATTTAAAATTTTATCTTTCAATTCACATAAGGTCCTACCTTTCTTGTCTCTTCATTTCCTCAGCTCGATTCCATTTATTTCACGTTTTAGTTTTTGGTCTTTTTCATATTTCATGCCATACTTTATTTGTCATAGACGGAAAATGGGTTTATTATATCTTTTTGAATAGATGATACATTCTGCTCGCCTCAGGGTACTTCTCTTCACTTGCCCTTCGACCAGTGAAGTGGTAAGCTTTCCAATCATTGGCACCACTTTGCCTTTTGTGTAATCGTATTTTACATTGAATATTTAAGTTTCACAGTTAGCACAGTTGCGTCATAATTAGACCAAAGAATGAGCCTTTAAGAGGCTTTTATTATGGACGAAGAAATTTTTCATCGCTAGTTTAGACTATCTCTAATTTCCTCCACAGAATAGTCCACTATACCTCCAACCTAGCGTATTGTTTTAAAGAATTTTCCCAGAGATTTTGGTATATTTTTATGAGTCATTGATGAAAAGATAAGATTTCCCTTTGTTTTTTCTTCAAAGAGATGAATCCATTAAAATTCATTACACGATCGATAAGTAACAGAAAAACCGCTCGCCTCAACTATGACCACACCTTGTGGTATGAGCCATTGAAATCATTTCTCGTGGCTCTAAGTTTGATGAGGTCATTGGGATACACAAGAAGGTAGAAAGGATTTGCTTAATATGCGGTTGCCATAAACGAAAATAACGCATAAATAGGATAGGATCTTACGAAAGAAAATGCTTCTTCAAAACTCTGGGGTTTTCATTACCACGGGTGCTACATGTCCAGTTGGTCTGCAACGATACATCTACACCTACATCTACATACTACCCTGAGACAGGCCGCATGGGCATGTGGCAGGGGGTTTTAGGGCACCAGCTGTGTAAAGATGTAATGTTTTGGGAGGTGAAATGGTGACGTAAATTATGGGAGTTTATTTATAAGGTTCTACGGCGTTTTTATATTAGAGGTGTTAACTTTGGAATATTTCTCTGCTTACCTTCCCTCCCTACCCTACGTAAAACCAGTAATACCCTTACCCAAACCACATTTGACGATATTTAAACGATGTTTTTTGTATGTAGGACGAAAAGTGTACAATGTACTACCCCATTCACACACTGAATCAAAATATGTAAAATAACAATTGACAAATGTACAATCTTGGCTTCTCGCCAAAGAGAGTGTAGATGAAATATTACATCTACATCTACATACTACCATGCGAGCCGCCTCATGGGCGTGTGGCAGGGGGTGTTAGGTCACCAGCCGAGCAAAGATGTAAGTTGTTGGGAGATGAAATGGTGACATGTATTATAGGAGTGTATTTAGCGGAGCTCAGTTTTCAATGTGGTCGCTTATTGTGTGGGGAAAGAATGAGTTTTTCTACCTACCTGTTCGACAATATAACTCTCGTATGTTATCGCTTATGTCAGACCTAGAGATGTAGTGAAGCGTCATGATAATATTCTCTGTGTCGCTCTGAAATACACCACTGATGAATTGCTCATGCAACCTAAGCCTAGCGAGAAGCCTCCGACTCTCTAGGTGCTCCCACCTAAATCCCTCTAAAAGTTGTGAAACACTTATTGTTCGCTCGTAGTAGTTTTCAACGAAGCGTGCTGCTTTTCTTTGTATTTCATCAATTTATTGCATCATATATTTATGACCAGGGTCCCAAATGCTCGCGGGGTATTTGAGGTGCGGCCTAACCACCAAGATAGTGGGGTAATTAAAAAATTAATGATATCGTCCAATCGTTTGCGATGAAAAAATTCGTTTTTTATTCAACTGCATTTGAATACATACGTCACGTGAAGAAGAACTTTTTACCTCGTAAATTGTCCATTGTGTACGCCATTTAACAGATGAAAATAAGCGCAGTGATTAGTAACTTATTTTCATTAATCAGCACTGATTCATTCACTTGCATAGGTCGACGCTACAACATATGGCAAGCAACGTGGGAATATTTTGAGCTTTCGTCGCGTTGCCATTTGTTTATGCAGGCACATCCAATTCTGCCGAGTACATACACTGTCCTGTCATCATCATCGAAAAGAAGGAAAAGGTCCGGGAAAAAAATCATCCCGTGCACCTGGAACAAGCGATGTGTACACATTTTTTTGTACTCTCGGCGAAACTAACGGATAGAGGTAGAAAGGCGCAGACGGTGAATGCAACGAGAAAAAGCTAATATCATCCCTACACCGCTGGTTTCGAAACATTCTTTGCTCGCGGAAGACTCCTTGAAGAAAAATTTTCTAGTGGACAGACTGACCGTAATAATGAAGCTGGAGCGACTTCATCGGTCAGGACACGTTACTTAGGGAACCACTATCCAGTTCAGTGTTTCATATTTGTGCACACATCTTGGCTGCTAGCTGGATTTCATGGACCCTTAACCCTATATGGACGGAATTATGAAACATCAGCATGGAAAAAATACTGCTACTATATTACTTTTTTTAAAGTGCTATTTAAGCATTTTTTTAAATTGCAATTGATTTGATAATAACATTTATTTTGAAATGTGACGTATTCGTATTGTATGTATTTTATTTACAATAATGCTTTACATAATAATATCTCAAGGTATACTTCAACTTTTCTTTCATAACGTAGATTCATTAAACTTTCCGAATTTTTTCCTCGTATGACAGCTGAAACTATTTATTTCAGAGCCCCAACAGGCGCGCCATCGTCAGTGGATACCGTCACAAATTCATCTATTCAAATTGTTTGACAGACCGCCGAAAGAAACGCGACTTTCCCCAACCTTAATCCGAAGCGTTACAATTCTGTCTAGCGCAGCAGCTAAATGGGAAAGCCTCTTTAAAAAAGCAGATATTTCAATGATTTTGAAACGTCACAAATTTTACTCGCTCGTCCATAGAGGGTTTAAAGATGGGTGGGTATGAATGAATGTGAACAGGTCCATTCCTGGAGCCGAGAAGTTCTTCTTGCCTGAGAAGGTCTTCTTCACGTCGATCTAAGTGACTGAAAGAAGCCATCGATATTACGCAGACGACGATCGCATAACTCTTTAAAGGGACCTATGGCTGGAGCGTCTCCGTTGAATGGATTCGACGTTTCGCGGATATCCTTACAGAAGCGTTCGACGGTTTGGACGGATGGCGGAGAATCGATGACAGGCGAAGAGGGCCTAAAGAGACGGGACAGGCTGATGGAGAAAGGGTGTTACATTAAAGATCATACGCTCCATACACGTTTAATCTAAAATTTCAAGCATCGTTTGGCCAATTAATATTAAAAAGCCGAGTCATTTTGACCGGTAAAATTACATTGCAGGGCCTACATTGTTGCAAACTGGTAAACAAGGTAAAATGTCACCAAAAGGTTATGGAGGTCCCGCAGCTATTGAAAGCCCCCAAAAAAATGCTACATTCCACCCATTCGCTTTTATTGCTTCAATTTTTTTTATTTGCCAAATGTTGATTCCACTGGTGGCACACATAAACTATTAGGAAAGAAGATTAAGATACAAACTACCCAGGTTGTTAGAGGTCAATATTTTTAGTATACATATTTCCCTGGCCTTAAGAACCGCGTGCAGGGACATATCCATTGAACTTGAAGAATTTTTTTTTTTGAAACTGAAACATTTGGTCCAATAGCGTTCATCATATTAATTCATTGGTTGACTACATCCCTCTACCCTCCCCTATCAAATGCTGGTTCCCAAACCACCTGGTATATCTTCCTGTGTATTGTCCTCTTCATTTGGTCCATGAAATTATTCGTGAGTCTCCCTCTGGGGAATTTTCCCTCTATATTTGCCTTCAACTATGTTCTTAATCTTCGGTATTTCCCTTCTTCATGTTTTCGCCGACTTCCTCGCAGCAGCTTTCGATCTAATTCTCCATACCCTTCTTGCATACACGATTGACTAGGTTCCTTAGCTTCATGTAGAGGGTTGCCTCACCTTCGTTTCTGGGGTTCTTGTATTTTCTTATTACTACTATTAGTTTCCTAACCTCCGTCGTTATCTATGGCCGTCTTACTCGCCAGTTGCTCCTCAGCAACTTCCACGATTGCTCTCTTCAGCTCATCCCTAGCGATAAAATAAGAGATACCTAGGCGAACAGATAGAGGTACAAAAACTCGTTCTATCCGCACACAATAAAAACCGAGCTCCACTAAATAGACTCTCATAATACACGCCACCATTTCTCCTCCCAAAACCTTATCCATTACGTCATTTTACAACGGGTGTCCTAACACCCCCTGCCACACGCCCATGCGACGGCTCGCTAGGTAGTATGTAGATGTCACTACGTTAACCGATCATAAATTGCATAAACGTGCATTATTATAAGCACAATCAATTTTATGCAATATACCGTTGCCGGAGAACTTTCTTTCGATCACTAAGTTGGATTAATCTTTTTCACAGACAAAAGGCTAATGCAATCCAATTACGGTTATCAGTGGTAATTTCTTTGTTTTTTAACATTTCTCCTCCTATCCTGGAGGCTTCTTCGGGTCTTCGACATCTTCAATCTGGATACGCCTCCAGGATAGGAGTAGAAACGTCCCAAAAAAGCCACGCGAGGGAAGTTTGGGAAAAACATGAAGGAACCGCTTTTGTTTGACTGCTAAAGTAGCAATTAATTTTTATCCGGTGCAGCATTGCTCGCCATCTATCAAAATATCAGTAGCACTTCCTTTTCATGTTCGTAGATCAATTTAGACGCGGCCTAAACAGCACGATGGCACAACGCTTGCCATGTGGTTTCCCAGAGATCTCGTCCCGCCATTCTGCGTGGGAGTGACGAACTTTTAAAGCGATTGCAACATGGTCCGGCATCGAGCGAGGGCGGCTGAGTGTGTCAGACCCTCAGAAAAAGGTACAGATGGCGGCAACTCCGCGGGGGGAGAGAGAGAGAGAGAGAGGGCTCCTTTCCCGAAAATTAAATGCTCCAGCCTCCCCGGACTCGTCTCTCGTGAAGGAAGAAGCAGTCAGTAAGTTTCTCCCCTCTTAAAAAAAATATATATATGTGTGTGAAAAAAGAGAAGTTTTTCTCCCTCTCTCTTGTGTGGTGAAGAGATGTCAGCTGACTTGTGTGCCCCCGAACCGAACGCTGCCTCTCCCCTCCCCCCTTTCTACTCTCCCATACCCTTTACACAATCTTCCCCACCTTTTCCTCCCCCTCCTCCTCCTCCTTAACGAGGATCCCGGAAGAGATTCGGAGAGCTCCGTGTGGTAGAGAGTTGTTTGAGCCGCGCGGCCGGCTTGGCAGCGACAGAAGGACGCCTTATGGGCGACGGAGGTTTCCCCAGAGACAAAGGCAATCGGACATGATGTAGGGGGAGGAACGTGTAAAGAGGTGGTGGGAGGGACTGGAAAAAGCCTGGGATGGGGTGCGCACTGGGTAGCCTGGAGTCTCAAATTGGTTCGCCTTTGGTTAAAAAAAAATTGAGGGTGCCTGCTGCTTTTCATCCTCGTGCAGAAAACTCGATTTTTGGCATTGCTGAGCGGTCCCCTTGATTTAGGGTTGTGGGTGGTTTTTCCCCAGGATGAGCGAAGGGAATGGTGTTCCGTTTCTCCCTCGTGCATCCTAGGGTATTTTTTTCTTCCTGAAATGGGATGTGTCCATGCCGGAAATATGATTGAAGTTTTACGGCCTGGATGGTCGCCTCCTGTCAGCGTAGGCAATGGTGATGTATTTTTTTAACACTTTTCTGAAAATTATTTTTTTGCCATATCTGTTAAAGATAGCTTGAACAAAATATCATTTCACCTATAAATCAATGAGTTTGGTCTCATTTTAAAGAAATATATCTCACCCTTCGAAAAATTCCAACATATCAGCCACATGCAGCACTACTTTCCAAGATTTTTGACGAAAATTACCTGCCTTTCTACATGGAAAGTGGTGCGTATCCCCAGGATATCTCAGCTCCCGTTACTTTCTTTTTAATAAGCCCTAAAACAACATCTAACATTTGTGATGCTAGATTCGCAAAATTATGCGGAATACCATTGGGGCGAGTATTTGCAGGGACAGAAAGAAAATATTAGTTCAAGAACCAAGTTAGAAGGAGTTCATTGGAGTCTTAATCTGGTTCGCATTCAAAATACAAAACTTCTAGAACTTTGTACTCAAGGATGTTGCAAATATGGTTATGGCTTACTTTTGGCTACCCTTTTGTCAGGACTGTGGATGGCGTGTCCCCAGGAAACCCCAAGGGATATGGCGTCCTCCGTCACCCTCGAAAGGCCTTGATTTTTTGAGCTGTAATTCGATGTGCCTGTGACGAGTGACAGAAATATTATTCCCCAATGAGTCACTTATTGTCATCATCTTCTTCACATTTTCGGGGGAAGCTTTTGGTGGATAATTTTTCTGTTTTAATATTCTGGTATAGCATGCTAATTCATGACTGTCATGCGTGGAACACAACGGAACAAGAAAATCACTTTATGTTTCAAATTGATTTGATTTTCCATTTATTTTCATCCAGGAACAAAGTTTAAAGTTACTTGACTATGTTTTTAAAATAAAAATATCCATTTCCACGTATAAAAAGTCCAGTTTGAAACAGTGATACCACCGAAAACTGCGTTTAATGCCAAAAAATTGACTATTATGTTTACCGCTAGAAAAACGTCTCCTGTGTTTCACATACATACGGAAGTCCAAGCTATCTACGCCACTTTTTTTCGCAAAATAAACTTGATCATGAAATCAATGGGCATTTAAAACAATTGAATCATCCCACGAACAATTCTTCCTTTTCGAAAACTGATGCTGAGTGTCACTAATTTTTTTTAATATTAATAAATAGAAAGCTTTTCAACGCACAGAAAAAGAATTAGAAGTGCTTCTAAAATATTTCGGTTGGTCACCAGAAAGGTTTTGCCTTTTCACCCCATCAAGGTCAGCTCAGGAGTCCCGATCTCTTGACGAGTCAAGAGAAAAATTCCAGCGGTAAGACTTGATTGCATAAAGATAAGGCTAAACTCGAGAAAAATGATGAAAGTTACTCGGAGCATCGCGAATCGAGGATTCTTTCATCTCCCTCTTAGATTTTTTCCTTCTCTCTCTCTCTCACTCCCATAATATCTTTTCCGCTCCTTTGAATACTTAATGCCGCGCCTAATCGATTTAGGAGCGTTTATTTGTTTGACGGAGGAGAGAAGAAGAGGGAAGAGGACTGACAGCATGTGGTGTCCAGAATCCTTTTCTCACTCTCCGCCCCTTGCCCCTCCCCTCCCCCCCCCACATCAAAGCTTTGATTGTCGCCTCTGTATAGCGCCGCCTGGAGGTTGACGAAAATGGTGAGGAGGTGGGGGTCGAGGAGTTAGGAGGGGGGCGTGACCAATCGGTGCGCGGTGCGGCGCGAGCACCAACACCGACGACGAGCACCAAACAACGGGCGCACACTCATCTTGAGAGCCGTTTGGGGGAGGGGTGATTGTGGGTGGGAAGTGGGGGGGGTGAGTTTGGTCGGTGGATTAGTGATGGGGAAATAGGCGAGATCGCCTCGCCGGCCATATGCCGCCTCCATCTCCGACTCCGACCACCGGTTACAGCAGCAGCAAGCGGGCCAGATTTGCATCCTTCCTTCCTCTCCGTTTCAGTCAGCGCAACGCCGAAAGGCGACGATCGGGAGTCGCGCTATTTGTTGGGTAATTATTAAGTTACAGGATTTCTTTTAAAACTGGTGGGACGGAAGAAAGATAATAGAGGCCTTTGAGACTTGGTTCAAGGGAGAATTCTCAAAATATCTTGGATGGAAAGAGTGACTAATTAATGGCCGGTTGCAAGAGCATTTATTTATGGAATCAATAGTTATGAGATCCATAAAGTTATAGATCTCATAAATGAGGACCCCAGAAGCCAAAGGGTCTAAGTAACAAAATCATTGTTTTGAGAAAACTTAAATCAAAGTTGAAAATGTTCAGTATAACCCACTAAGTAGTAAAGACGCATTACCCTAGATAGCATTAACTGTCAAGAAAATTACTTGGATCCCTTTGCCACCTAAAAGATTTATATTTTCACATCCCATTCCTGTACCTAACTTATTTTTTTTAATGTCACTTAGACCCCTTGACTTCCGGGGTCCACAAATATATTCGAGTTGAAAGAACGCATCTACAACATACGTACCTATTTACCGATAGTTAATAGCTTCGAATATTTGTTTTAATCTTTCACCACTGGATTATAATTACGAAAGCTTGGCGTATGATTAATTGCTAATGCAGTTAAAAATTAGTCAGTAGCAGTAAGCAAACTGGCCGTTTGTCTCAAAACAACTCTTTTATCGAGTAATTAAGTCTTCTAGCGGTTCATTGCACATTCGCTTCTTGGCTACTTAGGGAACTTATTACTTCATGCCATAAGGTATGAAACCATGAAATTTATCGACTGTATCTGCAACACTTATTGAATGGTTGCCTTGGCTTATTGGTCCCGTAAATTTTAGAGTACATGTGTCGTTTCCGCAACTGGCCATAAGTGACTCATAGAAAGGCTTTTTTGATTGGTTAGAGCTTAATTCTCCTCGTATTGAGATGCAGAGCCATCGCTTCACTTCAGCATCGGCAAGTTATTTTTTTACCCAAGGCCACCTGGAGTTGCGTCTACAAAATTCAGACCACGAGAAGATAGCACCGCTACGATTTCAGTCGTGTCCGAAAAGTTATGAAACCAACATATTTATCGAATGTTTCTGCAACACTTATTGAATTGTTGCTACGGCTTATGGGTCCAATAACTTATAAGGATTCATAAGTGTCGTTCCCACAACTGCCCATAAGAGGTACTACCGAGAGCTGTAGAAGTTCCATGTCTGAGGAACACAATGAAAAAGAGACGGGAATCCCAAAAGCCCACATTTTTAGACACGAGGGACTATTAGCAACCATTCTAGAGGGTTCAATTAAAGGTACAAATGTAAAATGTAGACCTAGAGCGGAATACATCGAACGGATTGTAGAAGATATCGTTTTCCACTCTAATCGCTTTCCTATCTCTTCCTCTTTCCCTCCTCTCCGTTTCAGTCAGCACAACGCTACAAGGCGACGATCGGGAGTCACTTCATTCGTAGATAATTCTAAAAAATTAAAGGATTTACATAAAACTAGTGGGACGGAAGAAGGAGAAGACATCTTTGAGACGTGGTGCTACCGAATATCTGGTGGTGCTATCTTCCAAATATTTTGGATGGAGAAAGTGACTAATGAAGAAATGCTGCAGGGAGCTGAAGAAAAGCCGTATCCGAGGAACACAATGAGAAATAGACGAGAATCCTCGATAGGCCACATCATAACACACGAGAGACTATTAGCAACCATTCTACAGGGCTCCATTAAGGGTACAAATGCTAGAGGTAGACCTAGAAAGGTATACATCTGACGGCTTGTAGAGGATATCTACTGCCATTCCTACTTGCAGGCTGATACAAGATCGGAAGGAATGAAGATGGAAAACAACTGCAGCAAACCAATCTAGAGATCCCTGACCAGAGAAGAAGTGGGACAAAAGGAGTACCACGAAATCAAGAGAAGAGTAGCCCAATATAAGAAATCATTCATGGTAAAAAGACTTCTGTACTCAAATAAGATAGGACAACAAACTAGGAAACTGTACGTAAAAACAGTCGGTTGGAGCGTTGTACTCTATGGATCGGAAACATGGACTAGAACAGACAAGCAGCCTTCGAAACCGGGAACTAAAGGAGGATGCCGAGGAGGACGGACAAACTAAGAAACGATGAAGTTTGCTAAAGAGCAGAAGCGGAAAGGATCATACGGAACACTACACAGAAAAGAAGAACAAGATGGATTGGACTCACCCTGTGACACAATGGGTTTGTGAAGAACATAATTGAAGGTAAAATAGAGGCAACAGTCACCAGATAAAGACCCAGGGATATGTTCATGGGCCAAATGAAGTGGAAAGTACATAGGAAGAGCTACCAGGAAGTTAAGGGAACTAGCATTAAATAGGGAAGGGAGAAGGGCTCCAGTCATCCAATCTTAGGATTGAACGACCAATGAATGAGTGATGAGACTAGTTAAAAAACCCGCCATTTACGGCGAAGAAGAATTAACTCTGAGTCGATAGTAATGGGATGAGTTTTAGTTTAACAGTACTTGTATTAAGTTGCCAAAAATCGTTCTTCCAACATAAACTACTGCATTTTCAAGGGAGGGCGGCCACTATGCATTAATGATAGGCCAATTTTCCATCCGTAAGACGGAAAATTGAATATTCAATGGAAAAAGTAAAAATGGTTCGAAGGCCTAAAATAATCAAATACTGTGCTGATATAAACTATAAATATTGATGACGAGGATCGGTTTGGTGTGGTGGCTAGAGTACTAGCTAACCATACCGACGGCCAGGATTCAAATCCCTGCAGAGGAGGATGTTTTTCAGAGGAAACCCGATCCCTACTTGAGTGTCTTGTGGCGGGCACTTCAAGTGCAGTACTTCTGTCGGATGAGACGTTAAACCGTGATGCCCTTGGCTCCTTTCGTTATGAGTTGGCTAATGCCGACGCCGGGTTTCTATCCACCCTTCCCTCCTTACCTGTCCCCCATGGCGCAAATGACCTTAATTGTCTGTCGCCACCCCAAAAATTCAATCTAATCCATCCAAATATTGATGACATAATTACTGAATTTGAAACTATGAAAGCAAACATGAAAAGTAAAAGAGCACATATTCATATAATAACCACGTTCTATGTCGCAGTCTTTCCTAGGAGCGCCCTAAATATTCTTCCATTGCTCACGATAAACCTTCCTTATGACAAGAGCCACGAATCTATCTCGAATTTTTTTACAAAACTAAGATCAAACTAACATGGCTATGGATCGTAATATTTCCATAAATGTTAAAAGTTATGCAATGATTTATTGATAATTTTTCGAACTTTCATTTTTCCAGATAAATCATCATGATATCGTGACATCTCCGCTGCTGATACCTATGCATTCCGCGTAAAAACAGTACAATATTAATCATACCTACATCTGCGCGCACATCGACTTAACGAGCCTTTGTAAAAGGCCGAATTTTGACATGCAAGGACACCGGTTGCAGTGAAGAAAAGTCAAGGAAAGAAGGATTTTTATGAGGGATTGTTTCCTCAAAAGCGTGTGTTTAGGAAGCATTGTAGACCCTTTATCCTCTTGCTTTAGTCGTCATTGATACAAATGAAGAAAGAACTCCTAGACTCCTAGTCTTCACCCTACTCGGGGGAAAAAGACTTCAATCAATATGTTAGATTTTACTCCCCAATTCCAACGTTTCCGTGGTGTAGTGGTTATCACATCCGCCTAACACGCGGAAGGTCCCCGGTTCGATCCCGGGCGGAAACATTTTTTTCTACCTCAGTGGCCATGGGATCTGTTACTATCTCTGTAAGTTTTTCAACGACCATACTGAAAGTAAATACTTCTCCTTCTATAATTAAGTTAAGACGGTTGATTGCTTCAATTCCAGAGTTTCATTTAAATGTGAACACCAATATCATTCCTTAAAACTATTACCCGTGGTCCACCATTTTCCACCCAAATTACCACCTTTCCATTCCGCGAATCGGCGTTCAAATCTCAGAAGTGGCGAAGTTTAGTTGGAGAAGTTTTTAGCGACTTTTTTAGTGAATGCTAATCCGTCAGTGTGCTAAATCTGGAGAGGTATTCAAGTGCTGTGCACTGTCCGTGGGATGAGATGCTAAACTGAAAACATCTTGGCGCATCTCATCTGAAGTAGCCGAGTTTCTCTCCTCCCTTCTTAGCCATTAAATTTATGTTCTGATAAAAAACAACCTTCATCTCTTGCAAGTTACTAGTGAGATTCATTCATATGGTAAAAGGAACAAAAATAATATCGATGTGAACTACCACAGATCAAGAACCTCCCGTAACGGACCCACTGCGAGGGCACTTAAGTTTACAATTGGTTACCCAAATGTAATATTATTCTCAAAATCTTTGCCTATGTTCAAAATGAATTTACAACAGTTATTATTAACAAAAAATTACTATTCACTAAATGAATATCTAACTGACAATCATGAAGCATGAAAGAATCAATCTCATTCTTTTGTATACATCATTTTTATGTACACATTTTTTGCAATTTATGTATTGTATGAATCTGACAAAGCATCTCTTTAACTGATGCTGTTTCTTTGCTTCCGGAGAAAACTATATCGAAAGGTCGATATTTTGATGACAGAAATTGCACTTTTGAAGCAAGTTATAATCCCGTTTGTGAAGAAAATTGAATTCACAGGCGAAGATTGTAATGAGTACAAGACAACGACAACATTTCTGCTGAACTACGGTATTGCCCGCATCTTGCGATGGGATTCCATTGCACCGAGATGAGTATTCAGGATAAACCACGTTCCGTCTGGCAACCGTCTTCATTGACATTTGTTCGGATGAGTTCTGTCCCAGTGATTCGCTCAAAGCGTGATTCTAATCAGAAATGGGTAAATAACCCCAATTGTTATTTGAGGTAAATTACCGTTATTAACCGGTAAATATTTATTTTCAGCCATCAAGAGTTAATTGAGGATTTAATTGAAAAACCAAAGGCAATTCTCAGGGGTTTACTACATTTAAACCATCTATTGCTGCATTAACGTATTATAATTAAAGATAACGTAAAAATAAAAATGGCAGGCCACACGAAAATCGGCTTTCTATTGTCACCGTATGAGAAATTTTTGCGCAAATCGTTCGAAAAATATCCCCACTAGTTTTCAAGGACATTTTTGGGATATATCAGTATGAAAAATATGTGAAACTTAGGTGAATGTTACCAAAAATTACCGTAATTCTCAGGGATTCCCGTAGATCACGAGAAATACCACAGTAATTTACGAAAATTTGCGAGGTTATTTTTGAAATGGCCCATCTATATTTCTGATCCAACTCATCTACTACTCATGGATGATTTTCCCAAGAGTTGCTACGGTAAAGGGATTATTTATGGAGTGGAGAAAGGGAATAGGGAAACCAGGCGTCTTTATCAGTTTTCTCGAGATATGCTAACTGATATTCCTCCGTCTACTGCTCCTACGTCCAACTCTACACCCCTTGAAATGAAAATATATTTAGTCTTTCACACTCGATGAGAAAGTAATTTTCGAATTAGGGTGATTTCTGTAAGTGAAGCCTGCCTCCGCCTCTACCTCCCTCTAGCGGCCACCTCCCTAATTGTCCAATTTTACGGGAACGGAAATTAACTTCCTATACATATTTTTTCAGTATTCTCCGGTGAAGGTAGGTTTTGTTGAATGTCAGAGAATTTCCTCGCGATCTACACATTCAGGGCTCGCGATCTACACTTTCCTCGCGATCTACACAATCTCGCTCTAGTACATCCTTTTTCGCCTCAGCGTACGATCTACCCTTCTTCATCCTGTCCGTGGACCCTATTCTCCTTCTTCCTCTTCCCCGCTTACCTAGCATCCTTCCCTTTACAGGGTGGCTACTGATATCCAATTTTCAAATTCCCTCACCTTTCCCTGACTTTTCCCTGATGGATTTACCGATTTCCCTGACCGATCGCCTAAAGTTCCCCTCTTGATGGAATATTTTTATCTGCTGAATAAAATTTTCGACATCAGCTTTAAATTTTATATATTTTCCAATCATCATCTCGTATTTTTAGAGCTGCAAGCATGTATTTACTTTAAGCTAGTCTGCTCCTGCTGCCTCTAGTCCAGAGTTTCGGAAGTTAAAAAAAAAAACGCGAGGTAAAATTTTCCGAACAACATAGCCTCGGATTCCTTGTGATGAGCGTAATACATAGTGATCATGAATTTTAACACTAGTGGGCAAATATCGCAATAAGGATATACAAAAGGGATACATTGTACGTCTGATTAACAACGAAATAACTAACATTTACGACTAGTAAGATTCACAACTGAATATTCAACGAGCTGATGGGGCTCAATCCACGCACGTCAGCGACGGACTTCAGTTTTAGTCGGTGAAATAAAGGGCGGGAAAGACTGGCCGATAACCGTAATGGAAGAAAAATAACGAGAATTCCTATCCCAGTTTCTCCATGACTGTTACGATGATTCCCTGACTTTTCCCAAAATTTACCAGAAGTTCAAAATTCCCTGACATTTCCAGGTTTTCCCAGACGATCACCACCCTCTCATCTTTATCACTCTCTTGAGAAACCCACTGCCCTTTATTAGATCCTTCAGCCACCTACACTGCCCATCTCGAATTTCATTACGAAGTTTCCTTTCCTGGCTCACCATCTCAAGTACTTCCTCGTTTGTCTTCCTTTCCGTCCACCTCACCTCCTCAATCTTTCTCCACACCCGTATCTCAAATCCCTGCAGTCTTCCCGTACATATACACAATGTGAATGTTCCCTTCCGTCAGGGGTCACCTCCTTAAGCGGCCATTATCTCATGGGTCCGCTGGAGGACGCTTAATACAGGTTTCCCTGGATGTGCCAGTTCCTAAATGGGCTTTTCTTTTCATTTCCCTTCCACGTTTACCCAGAATTAACCCACCCACCACTGCCGGCAGTATCGCATATACTCCTGCATCTCCATACTCCATCATCGGCAATTAATCGCAATTACTCAGCCAGAAATTGCTACTATTGCCCTCTCTGCCCAGCCAATCTCCATTCGACTTCCGTCAGTACATTGTTTCTCTTCTTTGGTTACTTCTTCAATGCATCTCCTCAGTATTTCATCCACCTTCGAGCCTTCCCACCTTATTGCTTAGTCTTTTCGTACGTTCTCCAGCTTGAATCAATGTTTCCTCTGTCCATCTCACTTCCTTATTACTTATGTCCTCCAAATAACTCCTCCGGTGACTGACGGTTTCTTCATTCACCGCATGCTTGCCCTACCATATGTTTTCAATACCGATCTCCTGTTCTTAATATCTCGCCACCTTTCCTCAACAATTTCCGCATCTCTATAGTGACTAAGGATTCTGTCCGCAAAATTCTGGTACCATTATTTCTCCACGAGTGTTCGTAATTTCCTCGCTCGACTCCTAAATCCTTACCCTCCCATTATATATCCTTCAGAACATAATATTGCATTTCATTATTACTAATTTATGAGTCAGTGGATTAGCGATGGGGGAAATAGGCGCGATCTCGACGCCGTCTGCCATATGCCGCGCCGGCCGAGAGCAGCGGCTGGTGAGATTCCAACCCGTTCTGCGAGTGCCATAGGGACGCCACAAGGCTAGCGTATATACACGACAACTGTCCCGGAGTGGCGACATCATTGAGGTGGATGGAGAGGGCAGTTGCTACGGTGGCCACTGCTGGAAGCTGTAATGTGGGCGAGGCCTGTCGGCCATCTTCGTTGACCCTGATTTTCCTTAGCGCTTACGGGCAGACGCGTCAATTTTGCAATTTTACGGCGTTTTCCGGGGATAACTCACCGGAAATCAGAATTCATGTACTTCAACTTCTTGATAAGGCTTACTTCACACATTAAATATTAATTTTTAATATTTTAAAGCACATAGGTTGTCCTTTTAACGAGTGAGTGGTTTTATTTTCGTAGAGATGAGTGACCACTGTAACCGAACGGAGCACAGCACACCATCTGGAAACATATAAGAAAATTTGAGGCAAATTCATCCATAAACATATTTAAATTGCTTGTAGCTATCGATCAAACACAGAGAATATTATTATGACTCCTCACTACATCTCTACGTCTGACAGATGCGATAAAATAAGAGAGATATACTGCCGAACATATAGGTACAAAAACCCGTTCTTTCCGCACACAATAAGTGACCACAATAAAAATTGAGCTCCACTAAATACACCCCTATTATACATGTCACCATTTCATCTCCCAAAAACTTACATGTTTACGCGGCTGGTGACATAACGCCCCCTGCCACACGCCCTTGCGGCGCCTCGTAGGGTATTATATAGATGCAGAATTACGGTAGGGTTTAATCGCTGGACTTTTGTAATTTTACGACGTTATTCAGGGATAATTTGCCGGAAATCAGAATGCATTTACTTCTGTTTCTAGAGAATGCATTCTTCACACACACTAGATATTGATAATTCTTATTTTACATAGAACATAGGGTGTCTGGGCGAGTGAGCGGTTGTATTTCCAGAAACATGAGTGACCACCGTAACCGAACGGAGCTCAGCACACCATCTGGAAACATTAAAAAATTTTAGGCAAGTAAGTCCGTAAACATAACTAAATTACTTGTAGCTATCGACCAAACTCAATTACGGTAAGGTTTCATCGCTGTAATTTTGTAATTTTACGATGTTTTCCAGGTATAACTTACCATAAATCAGAGTTAATTTTATTCTGCTTCTTTAGAATGCTTTATTCACTTACAAAATATTAATAATAATAATATTACAGCACATAAGGTGACACTGAGCGAGTGAGTAGCTGTTTTTCCTAAGACATGGGTGACTACTAATTATAATAGAAGTTCATGGAGTGTAGAATTTACTTCCAATAATTATTGGAAGTAAATTCTACACTCCACTAGTGAGTTCACGGATCAATTGATTGCACATCCAATTTTCATGCCTGTCATCTCTTCAGGTGCTCACTAGATGATGCCAGGAATTAAAATTTGATGTGAAATAAATTGATCTGTGAACTGACTAGTGGAGTGTAAAAGTTATTCTCACTAATTAATATTGAACTTCACAAAGTTGAACCGTTGTTTAATTTCATTTATGGATGACTACTACAACCGAACGCAGCACAACACACCATCTCGAAACATATTGACGATAATCCTCATTTAAAGCGATAAAATCTTACTGTAATGGAGTGTGATCAATAGCTAAAAGTAATTTAAATATGTTTATAGACAACTACCATCAAATTTGTTTACAGAAGTAGGCAGACTCTGTCGGTTGGTATTCGCAAATGCGTCCACACGTCCACGCAATCCAAAGGAAAGTGAGTACGAAGCAGGGATAACCACAGTGGTTGTTATTTCGGTTGTCAGGCTACAGTTAAATGACGTAATGCCCTCTCCATATACCTCAATGTGAGACATTATGCCTACGTCGGATTTTGGTGACCACGTAGAATACCTTTTTGGTCAGCAACGACTGCCATATTTTCTGGGATAAAAACCGAGTTTTGTTGAAATACGCCTCGATGAAATTATCCATCACCTATCAATCAATTTCTAAAGGCAACGCCTTGTTTCTGTAGCCAGATGTTTCTTTCCTCCCGCTACCCTTTTCAATTCCGCGTGACTTCGGAAATCCATTGAGCTCTTTATATCTTCTGCATATATTTTTTCCTCAGTCTTCCGTTCCCTTTCTTTCGAGAAACTTCCCTTCTAAAATTCCCGTCAAAAATGGGGCATCGCATGATATGACCAACAAATGCAAACTTCCTTCATTTCACGGTTTCCAATAACCTTCTCTGTTCACCAATCTTCTGTAAGGGCCGCTTTACATGGCACAATTTTTCGCACAAATGAATGTATCATAGACTGTACAAGAAAATGATTGGAATTAGGGCTGGCACTCTTTCCCGTTCAGTCATTCAGACAATCATACAAATTGCCGCACTACACGGTATAACTTTCCACATGAAAGAATTCATGCATTCGTCTGTACAATGAAATATACCGAGTAAAGCGGCCTTCATGCTTCGCCATTCGTTTTCCTGTCCATCCATCTCGTACGTGTGAATCTTGTCCATCTACACATATCTACCGCCTCTACGGAAGAGTAAAATAACTTTGAAAACTCCACTTGAGACAATTTCTTGCCACGACCCGGCATTCGACACTTTTATTTTATTCTTCCATGATGCATAACTTCCACAAAGTCAAGCCTACAACTGTTAAACCGCTTCTAACTTTTTCCTTTCTCTCTTATCCATCCGTGACCAATGCCTCGTCAAAGCCCACGGAGCATCAGCAGTTGCGTGAATCTTGAAATATTTCCTTCTGATCAATGCTCCCCAAAGATTCGATAGAGTTTTGGGTTCAAACGAAGGGTAGAGTTCTCAACTGGTGCCGTAGACCCTCGACATACCAACCGCCCTCAACCTCAGAACATTTCGCCTTAGAGACTTGATGTCCTTAGTTTAACAACCCATCCTACGGATAGAGTGCTGCACTTGAAGCTTCTTCTAGTTCGTAAAGAGCGGTCTGGATTCCACTGAAAAATCTTCGCTACTGCTGGGATTTGAAAACAGGTCATCGAAATGGAGAGATGAACAAGATTGAGCCTCGCATTTATGGGTCGTAACGAATTATTATGGAGTCGTCATTCGAATAAAACCTTCGAATTGAGGTAATCATCATTTGAGGTGTCAACTCTCATTATGATAGTTGAAAATTTTATCCAGGAGTGAATACATCCCACGGTCCCGAAGATGAAAAAAATGTTTCCGCCCGGGATCGAACCGGGGACCTTCCGCGTGTTAGGCGGATGTGATAACCACTACACCACGGAAACGCTTGTGATTATGAGACCCGCTTTGGGATGTATAAATTGAATTTTAGAATGATTTAAAAAATAGAATAGCTATGGCTTAATTTAACATTTTGGCATATAGATACGAACTTTGATGCTTTTGTGATGCAGTGCCTCATTGACTGACTACTTAACGAGAGCAATACATGC
This sequence comes from Ceriagrion tenellum, assembly GCA_963169105.1. NCBI lineage: Eukaryota > Metazoa > Arthropoda > Insecta > Odonata > Coenagrionidae > Ceriagrion > Ceriagrion tenellum. The sequence goes on along the minus strand of OY720639.1, from coordinate 60,854,714 downwards.
CTAAATATGCTCAGAGTTAAACACTTGTGACAGCAAAAATGTATTTTTAATATATTGAATTAATGACTCTACTGGAAAATTAAATTTAACAAAGATTGAACTTTAATTCATTACTTTGATTCCCCGAGCGTTGAATTTTTTTTAGTAATAAGTTAAATTTCATTCGCATAAGGTTATTCCCCGCAGTTATACGAGGGTAAGCCAATAAAAAACTCGCAAAACTAGATAGAGGCAATAATAATCAAAGTAGCCTCCTGAGACTTATTTCACTTTTCTACATATTCACCCTGTACATGCAGACACTTATCCCATTTCTTTTCAAGTACTTGATAGCCGGCAGCAAAGAAGTCTTTTGTTTGCTGTCGCAATCAACGAGTAACCTCTTGCACTACGGCATCTTCATTTTCAAAACATTGGCCACCCAAATGATTTATTAAAAGCCCGAACAGTTGAAAATCACTGGTGGCTAATCCGGGGCTGTACGGTGGAGGTTCCAAGTGTTCCCAATGAAATGTTTACGACTAATGCTGATGGTGAAATGCTGACGTTAGCGACTTATTTACAGACTTAGCCACGCAAATAAGTGAACGTGACTTGCAAAAGGGTGGATTTGATGAGCAAAAGATTGAATTATGAGCGCAAAACCTGTTTCAAACCTGTAGCTAGTTTTTTAATAATTCACAAAAAACTACGGGAGCTGAAAGCATATTTTTTTAAATATAAAGCATGAATTTATTTAATAAGTTTGTTCAATAAAATCGACGGCTGCTCCAATGCCTTGATAGAGTTTCGGTTAAAAAATACATTCGTCGACTAATCAAAAAAATGTTGAAATTTAATTTCGTTTTCAACTGCTATGTCATGTAATCAGCGAAGGCAGCACTTTTTAAGCGACACAAAAGGAAATCTGAACAGCAGTACTTGTTTTGAATCACGCTGTTACCGTGAATAACTCCTTAATATTTCCTCCTTCCGGTTGATCACTGATCGAGCGAAGCAGAAAAAAAGTAACGCTGAGTGAATGACCAGCATTAAAAAATACTTAATTTTCTTCATGATCCTTAAAAGATCTGCACCAGTCACGTCCATCGGAAGAATTACGAGGTGCACCACACGTGTTTTCTCGAGTGGCGACGAAAGCGGTCAACCAGAACGTATGTATGTACATACTTTTCACAGGCGTCACATGGCGCGCGAGAGGATGCAGCTTTCTTGCGAGTCACCCGATCTTTGTTTCATCATCGAGGGGAACATTTCACACTTTCGCTCCTCGCTTCGGAGTTCGTTATTGCAGCTGCGCCGGAATCAACTCTGCGGGGCACTCTGACGCTTCTTCGATTTCGCCTTTTCTAATGACTCGCCCACTCCGAGGAATGCGAATCTCTAATACATTAAAGACGAGGATGAATGGAAGCATACGATTGTGTAGAACAGGAGAAGATTGCCGCAGTAAAAATGAGCAATTGGTCTCATTGAATGGGTCGTTTTGCGATCAATACGGTGAAAAATCAAGCAGATCAAAGTTCCAGCAGGAAAGAGCCCCAGCTAAGAAGGCGTTCATGGGAAATAGACAACTGCAGTATTCATCTACATCTACATCTACGTCATACCCTGCAAGCCACCCAAAGGGTGTGTGGCAGGGGGTGCTTTCGCACCAGGCATGCATGAATGATATGGTAGAACACCGACATTACATTAAAACCCGCGTACCACACATGCAAAGCGCCAATTACAAATCTAATACCCAAGAAACATTCTATCTCCAATCGTTCCAATATGCAAGGGATACAAAGACTACTACTACAGATTCAAAATATCATGCATAAATAAGAACATCATTATTTACATCATGCATAAATAAGAAAGAGGAGAATATAATGAGAAAGATTAACTGCCTGCCTATTGTCAATACTCGAACTATTCATGACGACGATCACAGCTGTTATGGTCCCGAATGGTACGCGGAAAAAATGACATTTTATACCTATCGGTTCTACAATCTAGCTCTCTAATTAAATTGGCGCGATCTAATCTGCCGTAGTACGAAGGGGTTAATAGTATGTTTTTTACGTCGTCAGTAAAATGATTTTCCTGAAATTTATTTAGGAGGTTAAGCCTATAATTTAATCTACGTATAATCAGTATTCGAAGAAAATAGGACGACAAACCAGGAAACAGTTTGTGAATGCCTTCGTGTGGAGCGTAGCACTCTCTGGATCGAAAGCATGGACCATTGGAAAAGCTTACCATAAAAGACTAGAAGCCATCGAAAAATACGTCAAACAAACGATTGATTCAATCAAAGATGACGGCTGCCGTCACTTTAGCTTCTCTCGTGATAACGGACAGAACTAACAGTAAATTAGCCAGAAGAAATTTCTATGAAACATGGTATAAACATGCCCCAAGCTAAGAAGGCGTTCATAGGAAAAAGACAACTGCTGTGCTTAAAGAAGATAGAACTCCAAACCAGGAAACAGTATGTGAAGGCCTTCGTGTGGAGTGTAGCACTCTATGGATCGAAAGCATGGACCATTGGAAAAGCTTACCATAAAAGTCTAGAAGCCATCGAACCCTGATGCTGGAGGAGGATGCAGGAGATAAATATAAATAAATATATATAAATATAAATAAAAAGAAATAAAAACAAAAATAATAAATAAAGCAGGAGATAAAATGGACGGACAAAAGTAGAAATGATGAAGTTTTCAGATGAGTAGTCATTAGTAGTGGAATGGTCACAGTATCGCAGTGATTTATCTAGAAAAGCGTCAAATAGAAACAATTTTTTTAAACAAACACAGCATCGTCTTTAGTTGTTCAATCCCAATATTGTTTGAATACAGCCCTCCATTCTTACCTCTTCATGAAGAACAATTCAAAATGAGAAACAAGTTATTCAAAGTACTGAACTCGAAAACCCCTTCTTATTTATATGAAAACTTGATTTCTAATGCCCAAACTAACAAGAGATCGACCCGTATAACAAAAACATTTTACATCCCCAAATACCGCACAACAAAATATGAAAATACTTCCCACATCTCATCCTGTAAATTATGGAACTCGTTGCCTGATAGTATTAAATTTTTTAGGAATGTCTCACAGTTTAAAAAGGAGTATGGCTGACTTTTTGTCTCCCAAATGTTCTCTCGCCTCTATATGAGAAGACAAAATGATATGAGATGATATTGTTACATGTTACTTGTTCACTATAATCATTTGCTGTTTTTCTGTCTTATAAAGTATTCGTTTGTTTGCTTTTCATTTTTTCTTATTAATAGATATTACAGATTGTACATTTTTGTTTAAACATACTATTTCGATTATTGATATCGAGACTGTTTTTTCATTTTCATTTACCTCACTCATTTTATATCTCTCTGCTGACTTGAAAGTTGTTTGTTTATTTTCCTTTTTTTGTAAGGCTTTGTATTTTGTCTTTGCATTCCACTCCTCATGAAGGCATGTAAAGTAATTCAATGTCCTAAGGGACTTTGTCCCAGGACAATAAAATTACTTACTACTACTACTACCTATCTAATACTAGGTCTCGTACTTCCTGGTAGCCCTTCCTATTACTTCTTCCAAACTTTCCTCTTGGTCGATAAACCTATTCCTTTGGTCTTTCTCTGGAGACTTATCCCCTTATTTTACCTTCAGTTATGCTCTTCACATATCCATTGTGTCTCCGGGGGTTTCCAAACCATCTGGTTCTTCATTTCTATGTAGTGCTCCATATGATCCTTTCCTCTTCTATTCATGTGTAAACTTCATTATTTCTTATTTCGACCGTTCATTTTATCTACAACATCCGCCTCCAGCGACTGGTCTTGAAGGCGTCCAGTATGTTCTGGTCTGGTTTTTCAATGATCCATGCTTCCGATCCGTATTTTGCTACGCTCCACACAAATCTATTTCACCTTATTATTCACCTTACACCTTATTTTACCTTCAGTTATGCTCTTCACATATCCATTGTGTCTCCGGGGGTGTCCAAACCATCTGGTTCTTCATTTCTATGTAGTGCTCCATATGATCCTTTCCTCTTCTATTCATGTGTAAACTTCATTATTTCTTATTTCGACCGTTCATTTTATCTACAACATCCGCCTCCAGCGACTGGTTTTGAAGGCGTCCAGTATGTTCTGGTCTGGTTTTTCAGTGATCCATGCTTCCGATCCGTATTTTGCTACGCTCCACACAAATCTATTTCACCTTATTATTCACCTTACACCTTATTTTACCTTCAGTTATGCTCTTCACATATCCATTGTGTCTCCGGGGGTGTCCAAACCATCTGGTTCTTCATTTCTATGTAGTGCTCCATATGATCCTTTCCTCTTCTATTCATGTGTAAACTTCATTATTTCTTATTTCGACCGTTCATTTTATCTACAACATCCGCCTCCAGCGACTGGTCTTGAAGGCGTCCAGTATGTTCTGGTCTGGTTTTTCAGTGATCCATGCTTCCGATCCGTATTTTGCTACGCTCCTCACAAATCTATTTCACCTTATTATTCACCTTACACCTTATTTTACCTTCAGTTATGCTCTTCACATATCCATTGTGTCTCCGGGGGTGTCCAAACCATCTGATTCTTCATTTCTATGTAGTGCTCCATATGATCCTTTCCTCTTCTATTCATGTGTAAACTTCATTATTTCTTATTTCGTCCGTTCATTTTATCTCCAACATCCGCCTCCAGCGACTGGTTTTGAAGGCGTCCAGTATGTTCTGGTCTGCTTTCTCAGTGATCCATGCTTCCAATCCGTATTTTGCTACGCTCCACACAAATCTATTTCACAAACTGTCTCCTAGTTTTTAGTCCTATCTTCCTTGAGCATAGCAGTTGCCTTCTATCCATGAACGCTTTCTTTGCTTAGGATATTCTTCGCTTGATATTTGTTGAAGAAACAATGCACAGTGAGCATTATTCACAACATTAATGGTAGAGATATTAATTTTATCATTTTTCTCTAAAATTCGTACCCCACTTTCGTGCATGAAGACACCATCTACTCTTTCCTTCCAGAAATGGAATCTCCGTTGGGAAAGCGGGATACTAATTAACCAATCGAAATTGGAAGAATAGATAATCATATTTTCGATCGGTAGTCGTACGAAATATATAAAAAATTCGAGGGATGATGTAAAATATACTCGAAAGTATAAATCTCATAGCGAGATAAATCTCAAACCTGAGCATTTAAGCAAAACGGAACTCTTCCATAGAAATTTGATCACGCTGAGGTTCTGCATAGAATAGTAAGCACTCTGCTTATCATTAAACATTAGGTGGGCAACAAAAATTCAAACGCTGAGCTAATATTGGGAATCTATGTCATTCGTAGTTAATAATATTATCAAAATGGAAAATTTTCCTCCGAATATACAAGTGAGAAATAATAATTTAATATGCAAAAGCGGGGGAAACATCCCTACTTAGAAGAATTCCTACGCGTGTACACATCAATTTAATTTCTAATTCCACTTTGTCCACGGATTATTTTCAAGAATCAGACTGAAAAAATACTCTGATGGGAAGAATATTCCAAAACTTACTACGGCTTGAGCTACCGAGGATATTGGGATAGCAATTTTGCTTTGCGTACAAAATTCCACCCTTAAAATTTCCCCACTAGTAGGTTCAGGAGTTTTAGCAAAGGTAGTACCCTGGTTTTGAGTAGATGTGGCACATAACTGGCCTTCCAATTTTATTGCATCCTCTTACAATCAATCAATGGTATCTGAACAATCCATCTCTTTGGGTAGTGTCCAAGATTTTCAGGAATAACTGATCACACCAGGTAAAAAAAGAAGCAGGGATATAGCTAGCTGTTTTTTGCATTGCATTGTAGCAGTAAAATTACTGATATATTGAGAAAAATTAGCGATGGTGCACCCATACCTTCTTTGGCCGAAATGAGGATTAAAGCGAGAGCGCACTGATCCAGGGTAAACAAAGAATCAGCAAACATCATGAGAAGCCACATACGCCAGTTCTGATGTACAGGGTCAAAACTCTGCCACACTTTTTCAGGAAATTCTCCGATGCATATAATCTAATAAATCTAATGATAATTAAGTTCCATAGTTTGAGGCTCAACTATGTGGAAGTTGAATGTCACAAATGAAAAAGTACCTGAGGATGACACCGCTGTGTCGAAACATGTTGTACCAAGAAAATAAATATGTGGAAGAAAACCAAGTTACTTTTTCATTTGCTAATGATAATTTCTCAAATATAAAAATTAACTTGTTTATCAGTATCTCCAACAATAGCATAGACCCAAACTAAAGGGTTTCTTTCATAGACATGGTTTCGTGTCAGTAACTTCACTTCATGGTATGTCCATTTTAAACAAGGCATTGATTTCAGCATGACGAATTTAAGTGCAATCTTAGACATTTAGAGAAAACGATATGACTATTTAGAATATTCGAGCCTCACAATTAGGGTGCAATTAGTTGCTAATATATGAAATAGTCAAATCCTGCGAATGTTCAAAACCATTCATTCGGGTCACCCAGGATATTAATATTATAATTAATAAGATATTTCTTTCAATTCCCACTCGCGAGTGACTTTAATAATGTATAGGTATGTAAGAAAGAAAAAGTCATCTACTCACCACGCGTGTTGAAACAAGTACGATAGCTCCCGCTCTAATAATAAAACATAATTCAAGAACACGCTATCAAGAGTACTGCAATTGCATCGTAATTTCACTAAATACCAAAGCTACGAGGACACCTATTTTCATTCAATGGGTAGGAAGTAAAAAAGCAACCATCGACAAAGTCGTATTCAATTGAAAGGTACTGATTGGATTCAAAATGTTGTTATACCGTCATCCGCTTGACCTGAAGCAACATCTGCGTCAATCCAATTGCAACGTCCGGGCTGAAATATTTACGAAAGAGGAAAAAGCACGCAATGGAAGACTCAAATCACGAGGAAACGACGTCGGAAATTCGTGGTTAGCGGATAACAAGAGGTTACGGAATGCCATCGCCACGTTTCGCAGCTGCAGTTGATAAGGGCTACAATGACGAGGATTACAAAGTTTTCGGAAGAATGACGGATTCGAGAAGAATGAACAGCTGTGAGGAAAAGTGAGCTGTATTGCACATATGAGCAGAGTGGCGCAGTGGAAGCGTGCTGGGCCCATAACCCAGAGGTCCGTGGATCGAAACCACGCTCTGCTATTTATTTTAGACCTTTCGAAAGAAAGAATAATTTGTTTTAATCTACTTGGAAGTAAAAAAGAATATGTTTACCAGTATTATACCGATCAGTACTACAAACCAGGAATAATTATGTGAAAACATTCGTTTGGAACGTAGCACTCTATGGATCAGAAGCAAAAATCACTGGAAAATCCGACCAGAAAAGACCCGAAGCCTTCGAAACCTGGTTCTAGAGGAGGACTCTGAAGATAAAATGGACGGACAAAATAAGGAATAATGAAGTGTACAGAAGAGTAGAAGAGGAAATGACCATATGGAACACCATACAGAAAAGAGGTACCACATGGATTGAAGACACTCTGAGACACAACAGATTTGTGAAGAACATAATTGAAGGTAAAATAGAGGGAAAAGTCCCCAGAGGAATACCCAGGAATAAGGTCATGGACCAAATAAAGAGGAAAGTACTTTGAAAGAGATATCAGGAGGTAAAGGACCTAGCATTAGATAGGTTAGTGTGGAGGGCTGTAGTCAACCCATATTAGTATTGAACGACCAATGATGATGATTCTACCGGTAAAACATAGGTTTTTGTTGAAAGTTAGAGAATCTCTTCCCTGTTTTCTGCACTTTTAGGGTCCTATCTACCTCTAGTATTCCCTTTCCCGCCTCAGCATACGATCTACCCTTCATTATCCTGTCCATGAAACCTATTCTCTTTCCTCCTCTTCCCCGCTCGCCCAACATGCTTCCCTCTATCGTACTCTTGAGGGACCTATCGCAACTTATTAATTCCTCCAGCCACCCACCCTGCCTATCCCAGATTTTATTTAGTTCCCCTTCCCCGCCCACCAAACTAAGCACTTCATCGTTCGTCTTCCTTACCGTCCATCCTTTTCAAAACAAACACACGGGTGAATGGGGTCGGTAAGTTAGTACTTTTTGGTGATGTAAATTCCTAATACATATTTTTAGTTAATTAATCAAACAACCACTTCCGCTGATTCTTACATAGTCATAGCCGTTTTCTTTTTCCTTCAGCTTTGCTTATGCTGCATTGCCATTGCCTGTGTTAGTAACGAAGAAGCTATTGAATTAGCACGTCTGCAGCAAGTATTGTTCATATTTGTCAAAATTTTCATGTTGATCTCACTCGTACTACAGGCCAATTGAAAGACAGGATGATAATTGCCTTAAGAAGTCCTTGGTATAAATGTAACCTAAGCAAGGTCGTGAAGAGTGTACATGTAGCCTATTAGAGGGACAGTGTAGCGAGCGCATATTTAACTCCATCAATGAAAATAACGACGAATGAACAGGTTGTTGAACGACTGTCTACCCTAAATATAACGCTTGCCAAAGGAAAAATACGAGAATTCATGTCCATAGCATAGAATGGCGAATATTTGCTTCCTTTGATGCGCCACTAAAGACAGACACGCTGCGGGAAAGGGCAATCAATGGGCAGTCGGCAAGTAGCGAGCAACCCATCCACTCTAGCCGGCATTCGGTGGCTCGGTTATCGATACGAGTGACTGCTCGCCGAATGTCAGTGTTCTGCAGTATTCCACAGCTTTTTATCATGGGTTGTCTCATAGAAGGGGACTTGTGATCTGTGCTCTCTTTGGATAACCTAGCCTGTTATAGAGTCAGTACGTTTTCAGTTCTGACATATTTGTCCCACGGACTTTTCTCTTTGTTCGCAATGCCATTATGTAATTTTTTGTCAGTTTTTGTTTATCATAGTATTGTGCCGCTTTTTTCTGATGACGTCGCTTATGTTTTCTACTTTTTTTAATATAGATATGTGTGTTTTTTATCCATTTAAGTTTAAAAATGAACCTCAGGAAATTTCTTTCCATGACTTCTTATTTAATTTATGTCCCCTTTATTTCATAGGCCTGCCCATGCCGGCGTTGCGTATAATGGAGTTGGCCTGATACATGCATCATATATCTTTTTCTTGATATCGTCTGGTACGGAATCCGCCGAATGCCGAATGTGTGGAACCGCCTTCACGTGGTACGAAATAACCTCAGAAGGAGTAACACCTACAAGCCAAGAATACTCCCACTGCTGCAAAACAAACCTCAGCCACGTGAATTGTCTCCCAGCCCGTCCGAAAAAAGAAGAGCGACATATGACACGACCCAACTGAAACCAACAACACCCCACCACTTTCCGCTCCACTAACTACTGCACCAATCGAACACCCGAAGCCTCCGACAGCATTACGTTTCGCGACCGTTCAAATCATCGGACGACACATCTGGAGAGGTGAAAGGGTACGCATTAATGCGGCCGAATGTCTGTCCGTCCGTCCACCCAGACGGCATAACGCGAAAGACCGTGGGACATACAGGCCACGCACTGCCGTGGGGCGCAAAGGGTTTTTTTTTTCTGGGCAGGCTTTTACTGTTTAATTCGATTGCTCCAAAATGGAAAGATGGGGGAGGGAGGAGGTTCTAAGGTCGGCAGCAAAGGGTGTTGTGGCGGTCCCCAGGGGTATAAAAAGGGTGGGAACAGGGATGAAGGAAGGGCGTGTATCCCCCTCCTTTTCAGCGTCGTGAAATTAACAGATGGGGGGCAGAAGAGTCGGTCGAGGACGGTGTCCGACGGGCCCCTCACCCCCCACCAATATGTCATCAGGAAACCGACATCTATTTCTCCCCTCCCCAATTCATGAGGACAGCGCAGTCACGCATTTATCAGCACTAATTAATTGGCGCGCGCGTCGCGCTGGAATATGAGACGCATGTCAGTTTTTTTTTCTACGGCCAATCGGGCTCGAATTACACATTTAGCGGCGAAGAACCTGATAAATCTAGACACGTAATTTTTGCATCTTTTTAGGTGTAGTGCTTTTCTTCTGCCGTGCAGTACAAGAAACCTCGCCTTAGATTCTCAGCGTAGAACTTCCCAAACGCTTTCCAAGCCTCAATACAGGGTCACGGCACCGCTGGAGTTTCTATTTGAGGGGGGAAATATTCACCCCACTCGTATGAATACTATTATGTCACTCTTAGTGTAATTATTTGGCTGACCACGGTTTATCAATATTTAATAAGCATGTGTGACTAAGAAAATATACAAAAATAAGAATACAGAATAATTAAAAAAGAAATATTTTTTACAAAATCATAATGAGATAAAACATATACCGCGCTGTCTTCATTGCTATCAAGTAGAATTATCGTGCCTTCCAAAATTTCCAGGGGAACGCTCCTAATCCAGCATGGCATAGTCACATGACAACTGAAAGCCCGAGCAATTGTTTAAAATTAGTTCAATCAGAAGTACGCCGAAGATATGTTTGGAACAAACGAAATTTTCAGTCGGCAGCTAAATCACATATCCAGCAGTCCAGTAATTCTGCGAAGAGACTACGACTAGACAAGTAGCGAGGCATATGGGAGGTTCTGAGCTGAAAGTCTCTCACGAAGTTTTATTTACTGCACGCATGAGATGGAACGCATTATGGCTTGCCGCGGGGCGGGCAAGACAACTGTGAAGCCGTCTAATCCGACTATAATTTTCATCGATTCCGTCACGATGTGGAAATAATTAGTACTATTTACTTATTTTAAACCGGCTAACAATTCAATGAATCAAAAATAAACATTAGGTTATGTTTTCACACTTTATTGAAAGCAACACGACCTACGTTTCAGCATATCCTTTGGGTGGCTTGCAGGGTATGACGTAGATGTAGATATCATGCATCAGGTGCCGTCATATGCCGAAACCTAGGTCGTGTTGCTTTAAATAAAGTGTGGAATCATAACCAGGTGTTCCTTCCACTCATTATGAAGGAGTTCCACCGATTAACGCCAGAGACAGTGTCATATAGTTAATATCTTTGCTAGTGGCATCGGGGTAGAGTATTCGCATGTTAATCCAATGGTTGCGGGTTCGAGTTCCACCTGGGTGGATTGGTCATTACCTACGGCATAATTGTAAGTTTCATGCAAAATCGATTGTAATGAGAACTAATTAATGTTTATATAAGTTTCAGGCGTAACATCGTGGAACAATTTAAGGTAAAAAATCTTGGTAATGGGACATATGATAATAATTTAATTACTTTCTAGAATAAAATTTTCAAATTACAAATTCTGGTACATTAAGTAGGAAAGCTTAAGGTAGTTTCTAAGAAAAAACTGAGTTGAGACTACCGCCACAGTAATAATAGGCCATTACTGAAATAACTTTGAAGGAATTTAATATACTATACCTAATCAAAAAATTATCAGTCAAAATATAGCCAAAAATAATGATGACTATACACGAGGATGATAAATAAATATTCTGTATCTGGCTGAGTGAAAAACCATTGCACAGCCATCTGAATAAAATTAATGCTTTTAGCTTCTATGTTAACTGGCAGTATATCGTACACTTTTGGACCCATGTATAAGAAAATCTTCTTAAAGAAAGTCTTGTTTGATTTTAAAAGTGTGACATAAAATAAATCTCGCAGATTATAATAATTTCTTTGCTAAACTGACTACAACATGTGCCGAAACCAAGGCCGGTGGTGAGTTGAATTAAAATTGAGGAATAAAACGTTTTTGTTGGCGAATGTTTGGCGAGAATTAATTAAAATGTACGAGATTGGGGTAAATATTGTGAAATAAAATACCACCAGACAATTATTAATGCGCTATGACACTATGATTTGCCACTTTAACCTTTTCTCTGTATGACTGGAATTATCTTCGGCATCGATTCAGAAGCATATGATGGTTGTCTACAAATGTTCCTTAGTTTGATGCAGATCGAGATACTATCAGGAAACGATCGATAAAAAAAACGCCGAATGCTATCTTTATAAATCGAGTCCAAGGCTGCCAACTTGACTTCCGTAGCATGCGAATATTTTGCAGAGTGAATTGAGCAAGAGATCGACTTCCTGGGATCATTGAGAGGATCAATGAAAATAAGAAATACACCGGACCATCTGCCACTCGCTCCAGGAAAGGTATACTAAAAGGCACAATGCTCCAGTACTGATCAATTAAACTGAAATCAGGGCTACCACAATGTCTGGAGATAAGTTATAACTTAAATGTTACGCCCTACTACAAAAAAATTACCTACATAAACCGAATTATCCATGAGAAAAAAAATGCGACGTCTGCTATCTCTTCATGTTTTTGCCATTAGTATCATCTCAATTTTTAAAGAAAACTGGCACATTAAATACTCATTCCATTAAAACCACTACGAATTTAATATAAGTAATATTTTAAATGTTTCCCAGCAGGAAGAGTATGCTAGTTGTCCAATGGTGCAAATCAAAAGAACGCAGGAGTTGGTTGAAAATGGCAATGAAGCATTGAAGCTTGAAATTTTAAACCAATCTTAAGCTGTGATGTGAAACTCGAACACGGGAATTTTGGGGAAAATATCTGCATTCGAGATAAAGGCACACGGATGTGAAATTGAGAGCAGTAGTAAACCCCAGTTAATCCCAACTTTATATTGAGATAATCCACTATGCCATGGCACTTTATGAGGTAGTGAGACATCCTACACTCTTATCACGGTCTGAAACATACCTTCGGCCGGAAATTGCTTCTTCCAACCACCCACTCTGAAATTAGGTATAAATTCACACAAATATTCGACAGAGTCACGCGTGCTTTCTCGTGAAATCGGTCATTTTGTTACCGTCCGAATGCAATGGTCTTCGAAATTTCGATAAAAATAAGCGCCACTCTAATATTTATATGCATATATACGCGTAGCCTCTTGAAACCTCTCACCAGCACTGTTCAACGTATACTTGGAGGAGGCCATAAGCAAAGCAAAAGAATTTGGACTGAGCGGGATAAAGATAAACGGAGAAGAAATTAACGTGCTCCGCTTCGCAGATGCCAACGCAGTCATAGCTGGAAATCGCGATGGTCTTCAAAGGTCACTAAACGTAATGGGCCAATAATTTTCCAAAAATACAACGTGGCAATAAAGAAGACGTAGACTAAAATCCTAGTATGCGGAAGAGAGTAGATGAATGCAGAAGTCACACTGAGAGGAGAAAAATTAGAGCAAGTGGATTCCTTCACCTATCTCGGCAATACCATCACGTGGGACGGAATAAGTACAACGGACATCAAGAGAGAATAGCTCAAGCTAAGAAAGTGTATATGGTTACAACACAACTATTATACTCAAAGAAGATCGGACTACAAACCAGGAAATAGTATGTGAAAACATTCGCGTGGAGCGTGGCACTCAATGGACCAGAAGCATAGACCATTGAAAAAGTTGACCAGAAAAGAATAGAAGCCTTCTAAATCTGGTGCTGTAGGAGGATGCTGAAGATAAAATGTACGGACACAATAAGAAATGATGAAGTGTGCAGAAGAGTAGAAGAGGAAAGGACAATATGGAATACCATAGATAAAAGAAGAACAAGATGGATAGGACACATCCTGAGTCTCAATGGGTTTGTGATGAACATATTTGAGGGAAAAATAGGGGAAAAGTCCCCAGAGGAATATCCAGGAATTATTTCATGGACCAAATATAAGAAGAAGGTATATAGGAAGAGATACCAGGAGGTAAGGGAACTAGCATTAGATAGGGTAGGGTGGAGGGCAGCAGTAAACCAATCTTAGGATTGAACGACCAATGACGACATGCGTAGCCGCGTGTGGCTCGCAAGCCGCAGCCCGCCGACCCAGAAATACGTAGAGAGAACCGAGAAAAGGCGAAGCGAAGCGTCGAAACATGGAGGGATTAAAGGGACATTGCGACGGTGGGTGGGGCGGGCAAGTGCGGGCGGGATGACCGTTACCACACCCGCCGACTGTTTACGCTGGGAAGTCATGTGCAGCGGAGATGAGTGTGAGGAGAGCGGTCGGGGCAGCGAGGAAGTGACGAAGGCTGGGCGGACAACCGGGCGCAAGATTATGGGAGGGCGGAATGAGGAGGACAAACGAAAGGGTGGGGGGGTCGGCGGACTGCAGGGGAGGAGGATGGGGGGAGGGGTTTTTCCACTGGGGGTACATATAAGACCGACCGGGTGTGTATGCGAGGAGCGGGAGAGGGGGGGGGAGGAAATTGGGACCAAATGTGGCGTATGAAAGAGGGACATCTGCCATAATCCTTAAACCCCCTCCACAAACCACCGCCCCTCTATCCCCACACTCCCCCATCAATGAGACTGCACTCAGCCGTCCGCACCCGACACGCCACGGCCACTCACGAATTTTAAACAATCACGGAATAGAGCACACAGGATATGCATAGAAGAGTAACGTGTCTTCAACAAAAAAAAATGAAAAACAACAAATAAAATAAAAAATAAGAAGTTTGCTTGGTGATTTCTGCAAGGGAGCGATAGTCTTCTTTCGATTGAGCTTTGAAATTTCGATCCAGGGGCCTGTATACCACGGCCGAAAACGCTTTCTTTAGACGCCTATGCGCTTACATTTTACGGCTGTGCTATGTTACTTAAAGCAAATCTGTTACCACAGAGCTCAAGAATGAAGCTAAGAATTGACAATAAGTAACAATGATATTCAAACGATATCGTACTTCTATGGTATCAGGCTCAACTATGTGGGAGTTGATATTCACAAATGAAAAAACGACTTCGTTTTCTTCCACTGATTTATTTTTTCAGTACGACATGTTTCGACACATAGAGGTCATTTTCAAGTACCTTGAGGTGGATATCGTACTGTCCACCAAATTTATTTCAAACTCTTATAACACGTGTTTCAACTGTCAAGCAGTCATAATCAGGTAAGTCTTACCTGATGATGACTGCTAGACAGTTGGAACACGTGTTGTAAGAGTTTGAAATACATTTGGTAGACAGTACGATATCGTTCGAGCATCATTGTTAAATATGCTGTTCTACAATATCTCGCCGGAGAAAGTGGAGTTGACAATAAGTGCTGTAACATTTCACTTTTTGCTGTTTACATAACTATTTGGACCGCGGAAGAAACGTGAATTCGTCGAAAAGCAGATGATCGCCATTACGCGTAAAAGGTACCTACGTATATTTCTAAAATTCATTTCACTTTTTGTAAGTGGGAATCCTTCAACTCTATGGGGTGTTATCGAAATGTCAAAAATTAAGAATTATATCGCCACAGTGAACATTTTCGTGAACTCGAGCAACGCATTTTACACAGGGCCATTATTGGCGCTGTTGTCGAGGGCAGGTAATGGTGGGGGGGGGGATCGGGTTGCGTGGTGGCTAGAGGACTCGCCTCCCACAAGGGCGTCCAGGGGTCAAATCCCTGTAGAGTCGGATGTTTTTCAGAGGAAACCCCATCCCTACTTGAGTCCCTTGTGGAGGGAATTTCAAGTACAGTACTCCGTCTGTCGGATGAAATGTTAAACCGTGGTCCCCTTGTCGCCTTTCGTTAAGAGCAGGCTAATGCCGACGCCGGGTTTCTATCCACCCTTCCTCCCTAACGTATCCGCTATGGCGCAAATGACCTTAGCCGTCGGTCGTCTCCCCAAATGTCCAGCGGGTAATGGAGGGGAAGGCGAATATCTCTCATAGGCTGCGGCCTTCACCTCCTTAGTCCCGAGACATATCCAGCATTATTTTTGGAAAATTCTACATACTTACATTTTGCGTTGTAAGCCATGTTTACAGAGTTAATATCTCTGCCACGCGACAGGCGATTTCTGTGAATCAAGCTTCTTAATGACGCCGCCACTTATCAGCAAGTGGCGTTGCCAATATTTTGCGTTGCAGAGCGGGAAAAAATTCAAACGTATGTGTATTGTATACAATACGCCAGGACCGAGGAGGTTAAGAGACAAATCATCGAGCGGCTGGAGAGGCTAGTTCAGCAGCCGCAAATGTATGCCAACGCAGTAGTGTTCCCTGAGAGGGAAATGAAAGAAGTACTGCTTAGGACTTCGCGATCGCTTTCTCACACCAACGTTGGCTGCCCTCGGGCAACTTACTCTTTCCAATTTCTAAGCTTGATTGAAGGATATCTATGACACCATCGCAAAAACTTCTTACGAAAATTCGTCATATACCTTCACACTCTATTCCATTTATTATATAGGCATACTTCTTGTTTTTTTCTACACCATATAAATTCAATTATCCCGTGCGAATAAAATATGCCCCAGCACTCCCTATCGCAGTGATGTCCGCGGAATACAACTTATACTTGAAGCGCTCATGACGAACAGGTGACTATAATCGTGATAGTGACACTAATGTGGTGAAATCTTAGCCGGCTATTAGAGTGAAAATAGTAATATGTTATCGTTGTTCAGCATGAACGTTGAAAAATTTTCACGAGAAGAAGCCATAAGTGACCTCTTATGCTCGTTACACTTGATGTGCTCTCCGTGTGAGATCCAAGTATTTTAATGATTGAATTTATGATAATTCTGAATTAAAATCGCTGATCAAACTTCTTGTGGTCTTAACCGGTGTTAAGTTTTCTTGGAATATACAGCAGCTTCACATTCCCACAATTTCTACAGCCTGCACTTTATCTTTGTAGACATGTAAAATCAACATTAATTTTGTACAATTCCAACAGTTGCGGATAGCTTTGTACTTCCGAATTACAAGTTCAAAATATTCATGCTTGATTTTGGGGAAGTTCATCATAATGAAAACGAACAGAACCTCGCTTTTCCCTAAAATATAATACATAATTCCCAGCGCGTTTTAACCCACTTCGTCATATTGAGGTGCAAGACATTTTTTTCGGTTTGGTGTGGTGGGTAAAATACCACTTACGCATCCCGAGGCCCCGGATTTTACGTCCAACACTGGTGGAGATAATTCAGTAAATCCCAAATCGGGTACAAGGTGACTCGAGTTTAATGCTCCCTCAGTCGGATGGGACGCTAAATTGTAATACCCTTGGCGTCTTTAGTAAATGTATGTCAATGCCGACGCAGGGCTTCTCTCTGCCTTTCCTCCATTGCCCTCAGTGTCAGCGGAGTAAAGTGCTCACCTTTTAATCCCGAGTCGCGCGTTCGAGTCACGCCCCTGGGTGGATTTTTCGACGCCCAGAACAAGAGTGTTCGCAAGTTGCTATTTACGAGTTACATGTAGGAAAGGACTCTTTACGTCTAAACTTGAGAGATAAGTACACTATTAATGAAGTCTTCGCAGATTTTCCAGCAGGTTGAGTATTTGTCGGGAGATGTTTCAAAGACTATATCCACCATCGTCCTCAGGGCATGTCAGTGGGAAAAATCATCCGTCCATCAGATCAGATTGATCGGACCTGAGTCATGGGTGTACACATAGTACGGAGAATTTTTCCAACCGAAGACGATGGTGGATGTAGACATGGAAACGTCGGCCAACGAATGCTTAACCTGGTTGAGAACCATCGGAAAACTTAATAAATATTGATTCATTCATTGGTTGTTCAATCCATAAGGTTGGTTGACTGGAGCCCTCCACCCTTCCCTATCCAATGCTAAGTAAAAGCTCAAACGATTTCGTACTGTCTACTAGTTTTTATTTCACCTCTTGCTACACGTGTTTCAACTGAACAACAGTCACAACAAGAGGTGAAATAAACACAACAAGAGGTGAAATAAACACAACAAGAGGTGAAAATCTGAAGAACAACAAGAGGTGAAATACAAACTAGTAGACAGTACGAAATCGTTTGAGCTTTTACTCATTATGCTGTTCTACAATATCTCGCCTGAGAAAGTGGAGTCTATCCAATGCTAATTCCCTTACCTCCGGGCATCTCTTCCTGTGTACTTTCCTCTTTACTTGGTCCATGAACATATTCCTGGGTCTTCCTCTGGGGACTTTTCCCTCCATTTTGCCTTCAACTCTCATTAATATCATTCATATCATCAATATTTTGTGCTCTCATTAGCATTATACGCCGGGAAAGAACAAAATCATAAAAACATCATTATCAATTCTATCATCATTCCCAAGATGATCTATTCCTTACCAACCCACATATGTGTCCGTAATGGTGCAAATATCCGCTGTTGCCGGTCGCCTTCGAAAATAACCTAACTGCACTAAAACTTTGATGAGTTAGGGCCGGTTTCACAAGCCTTATGGCAGTTTGAGCGAGATAGTTCCCTAGCCATAATGGAGACCATATTCGAATTCGTTTTTATTTCACCAGCAGTAGGACATATGAATTAAATATTGCATTATTAGTGGTGTAATGATTTTGTTCCATATGACAGAAATTGTAAGTAATAAAATGGTAATATCTAAATAATTCTTCAACTTGACTCATTTCTTTCGCGCGGTACGTTTGAAACTACCTCAAAATTGAAGCTTTTGGGATACCAAAGATTTCACTGTGGTGACAATATGATTATTTTTCAAAAATAGATGAGAAAACATTCAAGCTACAAACTGTTAATTTTTTGACGGGATTTGAGGGTTAGAAATTCCTCATTTTTTAAATAAGCCCTCTCTGGAGTTCATCCACATACCATAAAATGGCTGGTATTTTTTGGCAAATTACTCCGAAAATAGAGACAAAATTCATTGATTTCTAGGTGAAATGATTTTTCGCTCGTATTAACTTAAGTAAGTATGGCGATTGTCACGATCATACGTTGAATTCTCACGCAAAACCCCAAATCTAACCGTAACTAAGGCCTTAATCAGACATAATGCAGTCGACCCTTAGTCAATCAGTCAGTCGGGGCACGGTCTTCCATGGCGGCAAAAATATCCACAGCCACACACGAAGACAAGCTCACGTCTTGGCACAGACGTGTCTTAGCACAACTGCTCGATGAACGAAAGCTTTAAGCGGAGGAACACATGTCTCTCTTCCCGCATAAGCCGCGTATAAGGGCGGGGGGGGAGGGGGATGGTCTGGAGCCCTCTCTTGTCTCTACACATCTCTCGTGATGCTCTTCCCAGTTCCCACCCACCCCCTGCCGCACACGTTAATTATTTATTATTCCCGGCCGGGATGCGCCGAGTGCGGTCACTCGCTTGGCCATCCAGAGATGACTGGGGCAAGGGTGGGTTCCCCTCGACGAGAGTGACGAAGCAACCGTCCGACCGCTCTCATACGCCTTCCCCAGCATCTGTCGCGAGATACAGCAAATCTTCAGTAGCGAAGGATATAGCAACTGCTACTCGATTGCTAAACAGCGCAGGTTTTACCTTATTTTTGTTATAAATGAACATAATATCTGATAGTATTCTTGTAAAAAACGCAGTATTTCCATTCTACTTCTACATATACACAGTACCCATTTTTGTTTTAACTGTTTAAAATGTTTTTTTTAAATCTCATACGCATTGTAACCTGAAGGAGTTTTACCCTTCGATCATCTTGTATCATAAATATACCTATCTTTGAATTCAACTGTACCACATGTACAGTTTTTGTCTTTCACTGAAGGTAGTTGTTTACCTCTTTCTTTTTCTTTGAAATTAAGCTCCATTTATTTTCTGATTTGAACACAATCATTTGTTATTTTGTTAATTATCTCGCAGCTATTTCATTCTATCTTATTGTTGCTCTAGGAGACCTGTCCCAGAGTATTAGAACGGTTTATTCTATTCTATTCTACCCTACCAGTCACCTAAAGGGTGTGTAAGAGGGGAAGGAACCACTATCATCTTGATTAAAAATATTTTTTCCAATTCCAGCATCAACATAATTTAACACCACGAAATAACGTCGAGGTCGGGTGTGGTTAGTGAGTAGTAGAAGAAGTCATGAAGTTCTGTTTAAGGTTTCAGCGACGAGCAGGTGTCCGTTCCATTTCTTCTTCCGGGATTCGGCCGAGTCCTTGTTTTTCCGACAACGTTTCTCCTCCTATCCTGGAGGTTTATTCGGATCGAAGAGCACTTCTATTGGCCTGATTTATACAGTGGAATCGGTCGCATCTGATTGGCTGCCACTTTTGGCGCCAAAACCAATTTGGGCAAATTTCGAGGGGGGGTTTGTTCGCATAAACCTCCCCCGAAATTCTATCATAACTCCCTTGAATCTTAACATCCCTAACCAGAAATTTCTTCCAAAACTTTTTCCCACATCTTCTATCTCTCAAAATGATTTTTTAAAGGCAATTTTCAACCCTTTGTGTATAATAAATTCAACTAATCATCAGTTGATCAAAATCAACTTAGAAAAAGTCGCTGTTTAAGGTATAGGCGACAGTCAGGAAATGTTTTCGCAGAAACGTATCATAAGGCCCACTTTCTACGCGGAGAAAATAAAATTCAATGATGTCAATTCATCAAAAACTACATTACGATGAACAGTCGAAGGTGAGCAATCGTATAAGCGTCAGCCGCTCTCTCAAAGAAAATCACTCGGCAATGAAAAGACTGAAGTGATTTTAGACAGTCACTTGAACTTCAGAAGTCTCGTGTTTTCACGGCTCATGTGATTAATCATTCCGAGATGGATATGAATTCACTAGAATGAATTCTTCCAATTGATGAGATGCTTTTAGATTGGATATTAAGGGAGGCGACCTACAACGAAGGTTATTCGCGCCATAGGGGACAGGTAAGGAAGGGTGGATAGAAACCCAGCGTCGGCATTAGTCTGCTCCTAACTAAAGGCGCGAAGGGGACGACGGTTTAACGTCTCATCACACTGAGTACTGCACTTGAAGTGCCAGCCACAAGACACTCAAGTAGGGATCGTGTTTCCTCTAAAAAAAATATCCCCTCCTGGAGGGATTTGGACCCTAACCGCCCGTATGGTTAGCCAGTACTCAAGCCATCACACCAACCCGATTCCCGATACTATTTTATTAGAATTGAAAATGTCCACCGTATGGACTCTCGGAAGAGTAACAAATGGCCCACGGCGGAGTAAGTGAATACATGGTATTATAAAAGGAGATAGGAAGGTATGGAGGAAGGTATGACAAAAGAATTAGAGCGTGTGCAAAGGAGATCCGCTAGGTTTGTTAAAGGCCGTTATGATAATTGTATAAGTGTTACGAGTTTAATAGAAGAACTAGGATGGGAATTACTATCAGAACGCAGGTTAAAATTTAGGTTAAACCTTTTACGTAAATTCGAAACCGATTTGTTCACAGATGACGTTAGATATATATTGAGAACCCCTGCGTATTATGCTAGGTTTCACCAGATTAACAAAATTAGAGAGATAGATTGTCGTACCGATAGATTTAAAATGTCATTTTTCACTATCGTATTGTACTATATATACTATACGTATTGTACTATACGTATTACGTATTGTACTATATATACTGTACTATATGTACTATATATCGTATTGTATTTCGTACTATAAGAGAGAACAATAGGCAGCTTAGCAAAGGGATAGGTAGGTGAAATAGAGTAGTCTGTAGTTCATGATGCATGTAATAACAACCAGTAATCCCTTTCTTATTATGTAGATACTAACCATCTAGCTGCATGTGACCCTGTTCTCTAGCATGCCTCCCTTAAATATCCTACTTGCATGGCAATAGTTCATGTTTGGTGATCTTCACCCCCTGCCACACACCCTCGTGGTGGCTCGCAGGGTATTACGTAGATGTACATATCAAAAGTCTATGAGTATATTAAAAAAATGTTTTCCATTTTATTTTAGGAATAGAAAGAGAATGTTTTCGGCACAAAAGAAAAATTTCAATTAATTGATCGGAAATATGACTGAGCAAAGAGAACAACGAAACAATTTATGACCATGAGCAGTCGTGAATAAACATTGCACATGTGTTTGAGTTGCTAAGTGACGGCAAGCCATATTGTATTTTCACTTCGCCATCCACGCACCATTGCCCGCGCCTTGAACATTTCTTTTTTGTTTCGATGACACACACCTTCTCTTTTGAAGGCTTGACTTTTGGTGACGAGCAATCTCGCAAGCGTCAGCCGTTCTCTTAATAGAATATCGCACGGTAATGACGAGTCTGAGGTTAATCGATGACCAAACGTATATGAAAAGATGGCGTATTGGTATTCATGACTCGTTTGATTGATCGTCTCTGAAGGCTAAGATGATTATGTGAGTATGCCGAATCCAATATGCAAGGAGATTCGCAATTCGAGCACCAAAGAATTTATTCCAAGCAATGGCTATCATAGGAAAACGGAAATCAATGCTCTATGAAAGCGACTTTGCTCTGGCGGTAGTGAGTCAAGAAGAAGTGGAAGACGAGGAGGAAATGCAGTGGAATTTTTTTTTTCAATAGCCAAGCTACTGTGGTGGAAACGAATACAGGCATAAGATTTAGGTAGTCCGAGCGAGATGGTTTCCTAGTCATAATAGAGACCATATTCGAATTACACGTTTTAATTTCACCAGCTCTAGGACACATGAATTAAATATTGCATTTTTTGTGATCCCGAAGAATTTACTGCGGTGACAATATGATTAATTTTCAAAAATAGTTGAGAAAACACACAAACTACACATTAATTTTTTATGTGATTTAAGTGTTAGAATTACCTCATTTTTTAGATAATGTCTCTCTCGAGTGCATACACGTACCATTTCCCATGTAAAAGGGCTGGTATTTTCAGGCAAATATCTCCGAAATTTATGTGGTAAGGGGTCGAATTTTTGGTGTCATTTGAAGGGTGAGATATTTATCTATTAAATGAGACCATATTCATTGATTTCTAAGTAAAATGATATTTCGCTCAAACAACCTTAAGGGAAAAGAATGCATAAGCGATAGATTTAAAGTGTCACTTTTTCACGTGCAATAAGAGATCATAATAGTTGCGAAAGATCAGTTCTATGATGCTTTTACTCTCACTGGGAAGAGTATGTTTTTCACTTGTGCTGTTTATCTTAACGTCATTATTAGCAACTTACCCCGTTTGAAATTTCCGGCATTATTTAGCTCTAGCATGATTCAGTGCCTTGTAGTACTGTTCATCAGACACATTAATGATACCAACCAAGAGCTGTATCCTAAATAGTATATTGCATGGTAGCAGGTTCGTCGACGTAGCACTATCCTAGTTTCTGGTCTGACCGCACATTGTTATCCTCACTGCTTTTGGCCTGCGCCTGGCATCCGGGCAAACGCTCGTGGTTTTGATTACAGCGGGGATGTGTGCTGCATACCTGGTGTGGATTCATCCCGAACCACACCCTAGAGGTGGTTAGCACGGTATCTCCAAATTGCAGATGAATTAGAATTTCAGAATGTTGCACATGTTAAAAATGTAATTTTTCGCATTAGTAGTCAATAATAGATCATTATGGCTGCCAATGAGACTGAAATGTAGGTTTGCTGGTAGGCAGTACGGCTAGTCAATTGAATTACTCCATAATACTTATCTGCTATCAAATACTAACAGCACGCCATGTATGTTTACGGAGTACCTCTTGCACATCTGTACGTTGGTATAAATGTAAATAAACACATTAATACTAACAGTTTTAAACAGGAAGCCATCTCGTAGTGTAGCATATATTTGCGAAATCTCGCCTCTTGAAGAGTTTTAGGTTTCTTGCTCACGCATCAGAGGACGTAGATCATTGGTCGTTCAATCCTACCCTGCGAGCCATGGGCGTTTGGCTTGGGGTGTTAGGTCACCAGCCTTGTAAAGGTATAAGTTTTTGGAGATGGAATAGTGACATGTATTATATGAGTGTATTTAGTGGAGCTCAATTTTTATTGTGGTCGCTTATTGTTCGCGGAAAGAATGAGTTCTTGTACCTACCTGTTCGAGAGTGTATCTCTCTTATTTAAACTCTTCTGTCAGACCTAGAGATGTAATGAGGAGTCATGATAATATTCCGTGTCGCTCTGAAACACACCAGTTCTGAATTTATCAAGCAGTCTAAGTCTATCGCGCACGAGTCTCTAGCGATTTCCAACCTAATCCCTCTAAAAGCTGTGATACGCTATGTATTCCCTCGTAGGGGATTTCACGAAGCGCGCAAAAATGCTTAGTATTTTAGTTATTTTTTTGGTTAAATCTTTATGACCAGGGTCCCAAATTCTCGCGGCGTATTTGAGGCGTGGCCTGTCAAGCAAAATCACAAGGGGATTCTTTCCCGAGTGCTATAACCAACGTCAAGTCTATGTGCGCGAATTTCCAATCTCTGCATTTGCAAATGATGCGATACGAAGTCACTCTCAGGGTTTCATATACACCAAGAGTTAAAATTCGCCATGAAAAAAATCATTTGACTTGACCGGGATTTTTCGAGCCCGGATATCCGAATTGCCGGTCAGGTGTGTTATCCAGTTACACCACCAAGTTATTTTCCTTCAAGGCGGATTTCGAGGGGGGTTTGCGTGAACTAGATGTTCACGTCATTCATTTCAACCCTTGGTGTCTGTATACGCGATTCGGTCCATCGCTCCGATCGGAATAGGCAAAGGGAATACATGCCTCCAACTAATTCCGTCGACGAGCGAACCAAGTGGAGGTTCGACGGACAAGCGGCGAGATATGAATCAGCGGCACGGCGTTCTCGGAAGACCGGACCGGACAAATACTCCAACTCCTCTCCCGGCGACGTGAACCCTTGGGCCCCTTCAGCCACCCGGCAAATCCGCGGATAAACCCCTTTCGCGTGCAAGTCTCTTCAATTCACTCGCTCCCTCCGCGATGATTCCTCCCTTCCTCGCGTCGCCGGCAATCTGCGGCGATCAGGAAGACGGCCGCGATTCTCGGAGCAGTTTAAATAATCCCAAGACGGTCGACGTTCGCGAAGGGCATCGCGGAGTCGCATGGTCGCGAAATCGATTCCGGCAGTCTGGCGTGCACATGTCCTCCTCGCTCTTGAGTCAGACGACAGAACGGAGAGGGAAAGATGCGAGGATCATAGATTAAGGTGGTCGGGGGCAAGTTTTTCTGTGCGAGAAAACTTTACGTGCGTGATCTTATTCCATCTAAACTTTACACCCTCAGGCGTCACTTCGTGGAAGTATTTTCTACTTGAATCAATATTAAAACAATCCTTGTACATAAATATTAGTGGAAAAGTAAAAGGATTGTTTTGACATGGATTCAGTTCGGAATTTCTCAAGCAACCTAAGCCTAGCATGTAGCCTCCGAGTCTCTAGACTTAGTGAGAGTAGTACTTGTAAATATTAGTGGAAAAGTACAAGTATTGTTTTAATACGGATTTATTCCATCTACATGCAGTGGAGACCGGAGCAAGATGACGAGCGGGGCAAGATGACTTATTACTTAATTCTCAGTATACTCCTAGGTAATTACACCAGACGGATGAAACCAGCGCCCCTCATTGCCATACCTACACTGTGGGTGGAGCACTCATAAAATCTTAAGATACTGTAAAATATCTAGGATTTACCTTAACTTCTGATATATCGTGGGAGGCACACATACAAAACATATGCGGCACAGTACCAAAGAAACTATGTTTTGTTAAGCGTGTAATAGGAAGGTCCTCGGATGAAATGGTAAAAGAGAGATATTAAGGCTACGCCACAAATACGGCGCGAGCCTTTAGGTCCCTGGTTATTAAGTTTTAACCAAAAAAATTAATAAAATACAAATAAAAACAGCACGCTTCGTTAAAAACTGCTACGAGCGAACAAATAGAGTCTCACAGCTTTTAGAGGGGTTAGGGTGGGAGCCCATAGAGACTCAGAGGCTACACGCTAGGATTAGGTTACTTGAAAATTCAGAAGTGGTGAGTTTCAGAGCGACACAGAGAATATTATCATGACGCCTCACTACATCTCTAGGTCTGGCAGAAGCGATGAAAAAAGAGAGAGATATGTCCGAACAGGTAGGTACAAAAACTCGTTTATTCCGCGCACAATAAGCGACCACAATAAAAACTGAGCTCCACTGAATACTCTCCCATAATACACGTCACCATTTCACCTCCCAAAACCTTATCCCTTACATATTTACACGACCGGTGTTAGAATACCCCCTGCCACACGCCTATGTGGCGGCTCGCAGGGTAGTATGTAGATGTAGATTGCTAGACATTACAAATTTTTCCGGTTAAATCACTGATGCCATTGTATTGTTTATTAGAAAATGATGTTACTTTCAAATTATCGAACTATATTTTTATGAACTGGCGGCATTAGTTTTAGTATGCACACAGGTATAGCAAATCAATACCCAATTTAATGTCTTTCTTAGACAATAGGATACTCCTGTTCAGTAATTTTAAAAATATTTTTGTCTTCAAACATGCTACAAGAAGATTCATTACTTTTTACATGGCACCTATAAAATTTACATATTACCCTGCAGGCCACCTAACGGGTGTTTGGCAGGGGATGATTAATTACCAAAATACACTAAGAGTAAAAGTAACTTTTAACTAACACCAATATGCACTAAACTATAGGTATCCTACCAATGCTACAGAAACTATTGAATAAATGTACAATGAAACTAAGTAATCGAGATACAAGTCAGGCAGGCATATATTATTTACATGATCTTAGTGCTACGTGGAGGATTGAAACAAAAGTTTGACAGTTGAATCTTCAGGTAAATCTGACAAATACAATTTACCTATTTCTTTATTTTTTGGAGATTCAATATCATTTAAACACTTAACATACATGGCATATAATTCGCACTAGTCCAATCATAAACAAAATTTCCTTCTGAACGCGAAATAAAAGCATTTCATTTCATAAGTTTCACTGCTTCAGGCGTAATGTAGTGGAAGTCCTTCATAACGAGAACAACAATCGCGCTATTCCACAGTTTTTTTCTGACCCCCGCCATCTTCCCTCCTTACTGACTGTTCATCACTTATTTCTGGTCTAAACTCCCCCTACCTTCTATCCTATACCCACCCCTCCTTTCAACTATATGTATAAATGCGATGTCTACTGTTTCTCATTGTCTTGTACATGATGATGATTCTGTGAGTAGAAACGCGTAGTGCAAGTAATTGAAAAACCGTGGAAAAGTGCGATTGTTGTTCTCATTATTTCATGTCATCATAATTCACGCAAGAACTTATTCCTGGGTCTTCCTCTGGGGATTTTTCCCTCTATTTTGCCTTCAATTATGTTCTTCACGAACCCATTATATCCCAGGGTGCGTCCAATCCATCTGGTCCTTCTTTTATATATGGCGTTCCAGGTGGTCTTTTCCTCTTCTACTCTTCTGTGCACTTCATCATCTTATTTTGTCCATCCATTTATATCTTCAGTATCCTCCTCCATTACCAAGCTTAAGGGCTTCTAGTATTTTTGATCAGCTTTTTAAATGGTGTATGCTTCCGATCCAAAGAGTGCTACGCTCCACACGAATATTTTCACCTACTGTTTCATGTTTTGTAGTCCTATCTTCTTTGGGCACTTCATTGGCATGTTTTTTTTTAATTA
Organism: Ceriagrion tenellum; assembly: GCA_963169105.1. Taxonomy (NCBI): domain Eukaryota; kingdom Metazoa; phylum Arthropoda; class Insecta; order Odonata; family Coenagrionidae; genus Ceriagrion; species Ceriagrion tenellum. The sequence continues at coordinate 60,827,254 of OY720639.1, read as the reverse complement.
TAAACAAATGGAAATCCTTGACAGACTTTGAGCAAAAGTTAAAGGCACTATTTGCCGTAATAACACCCTGCCGCTACCAATTCAATAGCAGAATTGAGCTTCTTTGACTGGAGAAAATCGTATTTATACTCCGCTTCCATTTTGCAGCCCTGCAGGAAACACGGTGTTATTTTGTCGGGGAAAAATTTTCTTCTCCGTCGCGAATTATGAGGGAAACTAAGCAAGGTCACTGGGTAGGTATGGCAAGCGGAGAGGAAGTGACGCTTTGATGGTTATGCGATGCTCACGATTCAACTGCGCACGCGAGGCACGAGCGTGATGAAACACGCTTTCACCCCCCAGCCCCTCCCCCCACCCCATTCACACGAACCGTTGCCGAGGCAGCAATTATCGACACACGGCCACAACGATCGTAATTCATTTGCGCGGAAAAGTAAAAAAAAAACTAGTAAAGAAATTAGCTTCGGCCTTGCCAAAGCTTAAATACCCTATACACTTTACATACACTTCCAATTTTGTTTAAAAAAAAAACACGTGGTTTTGGCCCGATCCAACCTATTTGAGAACTGTGCCGTCTGTGGACTACATCTACATCTACGTCATACCCTGCAAGCCACCCAAAGGGTGTGTGGCAGGGGGTGCTTCCACACCAGGCATGCATGAATGATACGGTAGAACACCGAGCTGTGTAGCTTATACGTAAATCCTGCCACGTCTTCTCCAATGCTTTACATTTCTGCTGTGACAAAATTAAGACTAAAAGCTTTAAGTTTCTCCTGGTGAATAGTATTGATAAACTTTTCTCGGGCTCTGCACCAGGTGATTGGCTTCATGTTTGCCGACGTTTCGGAAAACGACTTGCTTTCCATTATCAAGGCGTGTTACTCTGTCCGTGTCAGAATGAGTTTACATTCTGACACGGACAGAGTAACACGCCTTGATAATGTAAAGCAAGTCGTTTTCCGAAACGTCGGCAAACATGAAGCCAATCACCTGGTGCAGAGCCCGAGGAAAGTTAATCAACATTAAGACTACTAGAGGCTAATGACCAAATTTCAGCTCGATATCTCAATTTTTACGGCAGTTATCGTGCGAAGAGACAAGACAGACGGAAAGGACAGACAGTTGGACATAGCTAGATGGACTCGTAAGGTGATGCTGATCATCTCCATTTATACTTTTCCATACCTGCCACGCAGGGCCGGATTTAGACTTGACAAGGCCCTAAGCTATTTGAGATATGGGGCCCTTTATAAGTCCAGATATTCTACGTCAGTGCCAAGTATGATTTTCGGATACCTAGAGGGTTAAACTGAAATACAATCAAGAATTATATAGATAGTGAAATAATAAATCTTTAACTTAAAATTATTTTTATTCATAAAAATTTGATGTGACAATATCAAGATACCCTCTTCACGTTGTGGTGTAGGGTATAAAAAGCTATATCAGAAACCGACACCAACCTTCGCTTGCACGCAATGAATTCTCGTGCTTGGACATGTACACGTACATACAATGCTTAGACGACAAGCATAGCGGGGTGCGGTTATCTAATGGCTGTCCTTCACGCGCGGGCGATGAAATTCTCTGAATGTTTTTTTTTCCGACTGAAACAGCATCTAAAATAAGAACTGGAATTAGCACACCGCGGCGAAGCTCTCGCGGTGCATAATGTGGTAAATTATCAAGAGTCCCAAGAAGAGCCTTCCTGCATACCAGTGAAAAAGGCGGGTGAAAAACGTAATCACCTTCACGGAAGATTAAAATAACTTCCACTCCACTCCACTTGGGAGTGTTTATTATCACGATCCGGGTTACAACAGTTAGTGTCATCTTAAGTTTATTATATCGTGTTCACGTTATTTTATTCTTCCGTAATGGGTAACTTCCACAAAGTCAAGCCCACAACCTTTTCCTTTGCAAACACCTTTCTACATTCTACCCTGCGAGCCGCCGCATGGGCGTGTGGTGGGGGGTGTTAGGACACCAGATGTGTGAAGATGTAAGGGATAAGGTTTTGAGAGGTGAAATGGTGATGTGTTTTATGGGAGTATTTGAGTGGTGTTCGGTTTTCATTGCGGTCACATATTGTGCTAGGAAAGAACGGATTTTTGCATCTATCTGTTTGGCAATGTATCTCTCTCATTTTATCACTTCTGTCAGCCCTAGAGATGTGGTGAGGAGTCGTGGCAACATTCTCTGTGTCGCTCTGAAAAACAACAGTTCTGAATTTCTCAAGCGAGTCACTCTCCGCCAGCGTCAGTAATTATCCAGAACATTGGCTTGCGACAGCTTTCCACTCCGCTCTCCGAACAGCCAACAGCTTCATTCCAACATGACTCTCCAATTGGACGTGTTATCACTCAAGAGTGATATCACAGAGAGAAGATACATTCTGAAGACAGTTTTTAGAGCAATATATGATGCAGCAATTTTTCACTTTGAAGAAGCGTGGACTTAAAGATAATGGAAATTAAACTCACGGCCATTATCGACACACGATGTGCTTGGGTATTAACACGTACAATGCTTAAACGACAAGCATAGAGGGGTGCGGTTATCTAAATACTGTCATTCACTCCCAGCCGATGAAACCTTTGAATGTTATTCATGACTGAAACAGGCACTAAGATAAGAATTAAAATAGCACACTACAGTAAAACTCTGATAGTGCATATTGTGGTAAATTATTATCACTCAAGACTGATATTATATAGGGAAGATAGATTCTAAAGACAGTTTTTACGGCAATATATGATACTAGCTGATCCGTGCGAATATTTCGCACAGTATGCAGCTTCTTCCTGTTTCTTCCTTCTTTCTTCCTGTTCTTCTACCTGTTTCTTCCCATGGACAATTATATGTTATTTATGTTTGTGTTAGAGATACATAACGTAAACGGTCACACTGATTGCATGTAGAATGTAAACAATCTAACTAAACGATGTGTTAATAGATGGCGCCTCCTACAGTCTTTTAAGCACGTAACCATAGCCAACATATTAGTTGATTATATTGCCAACAGATGGCACTGTATCGTTTTTTAACAAAAGTCTTTAATTTTAGATTTTTTGACAAAAACTTTAATTTTAAACCATTTGTCTATTTTTCGTCAATAGCGGTGAACATAAGCTTCAAAATGATGTTTTGATCATTAATTTTGATGAAGAATTATGGGAGTTATGGCGTTGCGACAAAAAAACACCTTTGAGAAATAATATATGAGATAGCAATTCATCGCTTCTGAAAATGCGTGGACTTCGAGATAATGGAAATTAAAAATTACAGGAACTATCTTCAAGTAAACCAATATTCAGTGGAACCCAAGAGGAATGAATGGATACTTAAAGTATTTACAATTTCAGGCTTCACTTCGCGGAAGTTTTTAGTGTCCGTACTTAAAGAGAACAACTAATACATTTTGACAGATTTTGTTTATAGGGGTACTTTTCGTCCGTAATGCAAAAACCTTAGAAGTACTTCGAGGAAATAGAACGAGATTTGGTAACTTGCTTTTCCTCTTTCCTCTCATTATTGTCAGTGGATTTAAAAAATAGGAGGATTTATTGATTTAACTGAAGCAATTTATAAGACTCACAATGCATTTGATGTTCAAGAAATGTATGCTGAGAGAAAACTGCGGATTCTGAAGTAATGTCGGAAATTTTCCCTCATTATGAGCCCAAAACAGTTAGTTACAATGAGCCACGAAACGCAGTAAATCATAAAATACAATCGTTCAGCATGGTTTTTTTAAAGTATCCCATCGGTTAGGGTAGGTTGAACCCGAATTGAACCACCATCAAAGTTTAACACGTTCCCTTCACATCCGGTTTTTTCCAAAAGCATTCTACCGTTTCAGGTAGGTTTTGTTGAACGACAGAGAAAATCCTCCCGATTTTTCAAACTTTCGGGGTCTTAACTACCTCTAGTATTTTTTTCTGCCCCAGGATGCGATCTACCCCTCTTCATCCCGTCCATGAAACCTATTGTCAGTCTTCCTCTTTCCCGCTTACCCAACATCCTTGCATCCATCACATTCTTCAGCAGCCCCTTATTACATAATCCAGCCACTTACTCTGCCGATCTCGAATTTCATTCAGAAGTCTCCTTTTCTCGCCCACCATCTCAAGCACTTCCTCGTTAGTCTTCCTCTCCGTCCACCTCACCTTCTTCATTTTTCCCCACACCCGTATCTCAAATGCCTGTAGCCTCTTCTCGTCCTCCTTTCTGAGAGTCCACGTTTCTGGCCCATGCAACGCTACGCTCCATATCAAGCTCTTCATTAGCCTCTTCTTCACATCCTTACCCAAGGTCCCCGTCATCAGCACCCTTCTATTACTAAACGCCTCCTTAGCTAGCGCTATTCTCTTCCGTTTGTATTTGCATCTATGTCCGTTTTCCTCCAGTGTACTACCTAAGTAATTAAAATGCTCTACTTGCTCCAGTTTGTGTCCTCCAACTTTAATCACCCTCGTTCAGCATGTTACTCGAGACAAAAAATTCTACCTACATTCAGAAGAGGAAAATATTAGAGGTCAGATAAACTACCGAGGGTGAGCAAAAGTAAAACCTAAAAAAATCATATTGTCATATTAAAACAGAAACATAATTGCACTATTTCACAAGGTATTTAATGTGTACGACTCGTTTCAACTCACAGAGCCATCATCACTTGAACCTGTTGATAGCTCTGTGAGTTGAAACGCGTCGTACACGTTGAATACCTTGTGGAATAGTGCAATTGTTGTTTCTGTTTTAACCTAAAATATATGTATAGCCAATATTAACAGCTGTAAAAATATGAGATTCTAAATAGAGAATTTTGGGCGGAAACGACCAAATACCGCCTCAACAAGAGGATGGATCACAGAGCGGACGTAAACCAACGTTTGCAGTAGATTTTCTTGTTGGCTAACAGTGAGAGATGGCAAGATATAAAAATGAGACCGAAAAATCGTTACATCAATGAAGAAACTTAATACACCAGTGAGGTGTGGTAGATCAGTGGTGAGGTCGCTGGGCAGCAGAACAAAAGGACGGGTTCAAATACGCAGGAAACCTTTTCGGACACGACTGAAATCGTAGCGGTGCTATCAGCTCGTGGTCACAATTTTGCAGACGCAACTCCAGGTGGCCAAGGGTGAAAAAAAAACTTGCCGATCCGGAAGTGACGAGAACGCTCTGCATCTTAATACGAGGAGTATTCGGCTCCCACCAATCAAAACAGCTCTTCAAAGAGTCACTTATGGCCAGTTTCAGGAACGACACACACACACATTCTATAAAGTTATCGGACCCATAGGTCATGGCAACCATTCAATAAGTGTCGAAGAAACATTCGATAAATTTATTGGTTCCATACGGCCAACGTGCTAAAATGGCATTAAATAGCCGAGCAACCAAATGGGTAACATGCAATTTTTTGTGCTATATCTATGCATGTTTCTTATGAGCAGGTACTCCTAAACAGCATTTCCCGCAAATCTGTACATAACAGCAAATCGCTCCAACCATCTGAATGGTAATTATCTATGTATAGTGCCAAGAGAAAGAGTCAGCATGTCATTATCCGCAACATCTGACGCCTTTTCATTTAAAAAGTCGAACCTTGATTACCCTCCATTAACATAGCCTTGGAGCAGCTAATGTCGTAACGTACGGTGGCATCTATACTGATGTTGCAGTTCGTCACGAAACGTAGAGCACTTAGTGAGTGAAGAACGTCGTTCGAGGGAGATCTTTAGTGCGAATACATAAGAGCTGAAAGGAGGAACAGCGGTTTCTGAAGGGCACTCGGCGAGTAAAATACAACACTTGAAAAAAAGAAACCGCTCGCTGCCAAGCTCGCAGCACCTGCACCGAGAGTAGTACATATATATATCTCGGTGACATTCAGAGGGAGCCTCCCGCAGGCGGGAGCCGACAGTTGACCCATGAGACCCGCCTTCAATTAGCGGCAGCTCATGACGGCGCTCGCCACGTGGTGCGGCCGGGCGGCTAGCATCCGCGAGAGAGGGCAGCCCTCAACTCGCGATCAAGGAGCGAAAACGCCTTTCATTAGCCACGGGAATAGCGGATCCGTAAATCACAGGCGTAGTATGTCTCTCTCTCTCTCCTCGTCTCTATGCAACGAGCAGTCATTGTCCGTGGCCGCGTTCGCACTGTCGGCCAACCGTCGAATGAAAACAGTTAACTCCCTTCGGCTCTCCTCAAGGATGAAACGAATGAAAGGTCGAATCCGTGCGCTACATTTCCTTTCCGAACGGAAGAAGTAATTGCGCTTCAAGGGGAGGCATGCCTAAACACACAAACACGACGCAGCACTTAAAAAGGTCGGGACGTAAAACGGAAGCAACGCACTTTGTTTTCATAATCGAGTTTCACGGAGAAAATGGCACGTCTTGCCTATTGACGCCGAGCGCATTCTCTATTTCCGCATGGCCGTACCAAGCGAGGGGCAAGTGGGGGCAACTCCCACCTCCCTCTAACTCCCTCGAAGAACCTCTGAAATAAAACCCAGAAACGTATGGAGAATTGATTGAGTTTTGAAGAAATTCGAACTGTTTATCACAAATTAACAGTCGCAGAGAAATATCCTGTGGATTTCGCGAGACAAATTATGGCATTAACGGCCATTGCAAAAAGGTGCCATATAAAAGAAGATTGTTTTGCTTCATGTAAATCTTTACTCAATTCCACTTTTATCATTTAAGTATTCTTCTTCCTAGCCCACATCCTTGGTAAAATTAATGGTTGAAGGCGTAACTATGTTTAGTATATGGGATCTGTACGAGGAAGGTATGATAAAAGAATTAGAATGTGCAAAGGATATCCGCTAGATTTGTTAAAGGCCGTTATGATAATTGTATACGTGTTATGAGTTAAAAAGAAGAACTAGGATGGGAATTACTATCAGAACGCAAGTCAAAATTTAGGTTAAACCTTTTAAGTAAATTCGAAACCGATTTGTTCAAAGATGACGTTAGATATATATTGAGAACCCCTGCGTATCATGCTAGGTTTGATCATATTAACATGATTAGAGAGATAGATCGTCGTACCGATAGATTTAAAATGTCATTTTTCCCTCGTACCATAAGAGAGAACAATAGGCAGCGTAGCAAAGGGATGGGTAGGTGAAATATAGTTAGAGTAGTCTGTAGTGCATGATGCATGTAATAACAACCAATAATCCCTTTCTTATTATGTAGATACTAACCATCTAGCTGCATGTGACCCTGTTCTCTAGCATGTCTCACTTAAATATCCTAGTTACATGTCAATAGTGCATGTTTGGTGATCTTCACCCCCTGCCACACACCCTCGTGGTGGCTCGCAGGGTATTACGTAGACGTATGTGGAAAATTTTTGAGGATATGACGAGAGAAATATTTCTTAGTATATTCCACACTTTCAGTCGAAACCTAGGTCGGAAATGAACTCTTAACTGTGGAATATACTAATGAATTTTTCTTCCGTCATTTCTATATTCTTAGCGCTAAATAATGGATATGGTAGTCAGTCCCCTCCATTTTGCTTCCATAGAGAGCATCGGTTGAGGTCTCATCACACCCTTTCACGTCACTGTTTACGCAGTCCCTCCATTTTTCCCTGGGAGTTTCAATCTCTCCACCTTCTTTCCTATGTATAACTTTGAACGTGGCTCGACATGCCCAAACAAATCCAAGTCTAGGCTGTTTAATTTTTTTCTTGCATCGGTTTAGGCAGCAGTAAATCCTAATTATTAAAAATCATCATTTTCGGAGGCCGAATGAAGCGCAGAATATCCGCTTGAATTAAGATAGTTTCAACTCCGACATCGCGACTCCTAAAATCCATTGAATTCAGCCGCATCTGAAAGAAATGTTTTCATCCTCATTAAATAATTTCTCCACTTGACCCGCTATTTTCCAGATGCTGACCTGAAATAAAAGCCGTTTTCCATCGGATATGTTATTTTGATGCGCTCCAGAGAGATACTAGTCAAAGAAAATGATTAAGTTATTACGCACATGTTGCTTTAGAAATATGACCATGTGTAACTCTTAACAGAATTACTCTTAACTAATAAATAAGTAATTTTCGGATTTATCTTCCATAAAGTCGTGCACCAGTCTTTCCGTTAACATCGCATGGTACGATGCACGTAAGTCAAGTTAAATCCTAAAGCTTGCATTATAGTTAATAAAATAAAATTTCGAATTTCTGTCTCAATGATTACAAGAGCAATATCGTATATCTAATCAAAATATACCTCAAATGCGTAAGTTTAAATGATAACTGCGAGGTTCAGAGACGAAAGAAAAAGTTGATTTTTCTTTTACTTGATTAAACTTACGTTTTGCTTATTCCGGTAACTAAAAAATCAAAGCAAAATTTCAATATGTTCTTTTTTCTGATTAGAGAATTTATTTGCCCAAATTTTTTAGACTGCCCATTGGTTGTTCAATCCGAAGATTGGTTGGCTGAAGCCCTCCACTCGTTCCCTATCAAATGCTAGTTCTCTTACCTACACGTATCTATTCCTATGCACGTTTCTCTTAATTTGACCCATGTAATTATCCCTTGGTTTTCCTATGGGGGACTTTTCACTCTATTTTGCCTTCAATTATGTTCTTTACAAATCCATTGTGACACAGGATATGTCCAATCCATCTTGTTCTTCTTTCCTCTATGGTTGTCCATATGGTCTCTTCCTCTTCCACTCTTCCATACACTTCATCATTTCTTATTTGTCCGTCCATTTCATCTTCAGCATCCTCCTCCAGCACCAGGTTTCGAAGGCTTCTAGTCTTTTCTGGTCAGCTTTTCCAATGGTTCATGCTACCGATCCATAGATTTCCACACAAATGTTTTCACAAATTGGTTACACTTATCACTATCTCAAAGACAAGGCTTATATTCTTTTCGACCTTCGGCTTTCGAAGGCTTCTAGTCTTTTCTGGTTTGTTTTTCCATTAGTCCATGCTTCCGATCCATAGAGTGCTACGCTCTACACCAATCTTTTCACAGATTGGTTACAGTTACCATAATCTCAAAGATAAAAGTTTGTTATATTCACTCACTATTTATTTGAACTCACACCGAACTAAGTTCCTAAAATGCTGCATCATTTTCGAGTGGAAATACAACAAAGTTGTCTTCCGGTCGTGAGAAAAAAAGCTAGCAGAGCGTGGTTTCGATCCACGGACCTCTGGGTTATGGGCCCAGCACGCTTCCACTGCGCCACTCTGCTTCAAAGGTGAATAGTAGTTCAACGCATACCAAAGGCAATTATTTTTACATATTTATTACAAAAATTAAGATTGGGCAAAGGTATTTTCTGGTCATCTTTTCCAATGGTCCATGCTACCGATCCATAGATTTCCACACAAATGTTTTCACAAATTGGTTACACTTATCATTATCTCAAAGACAAGGCTTATATTCTTTCCGACCTTTCGATTTCTTATTTTGTCCGTCCATTTTATCCTCAGCGTCCTCCTTCAGCACCAGGTTTCGAAGGCTTCTAGTCTTTTCTGGTCAGCTTTTCCAATAGTCCATGCTTCCGATCTGTAGAGTGCTACATTCCACACGATTGTTTTCACATACTGTTTTCTGGTTTGTAGTCCTATCTTCTTTGAGCACAGCAGTTGTCTTTTTCCCATTAAGGATTTCTTAGCTTGGGCTTTTTTTCACTTGATGTCAGATGTACTTCTTCCGTCCCACGTGATGGTGATTCCAAGATAGGTGAAGGAATCCAATTGCTCTAATTTCTCTCCTCTAAGGGTGACTTCTGAATTCAGCTTCTTTCTTCTGCATAATAGGATTGACTATGAACATGAAATTCCCATTTGTTAAAACCGGCATAAATCTTTCATTATTCATAAATCGAAACTGCCACCCGCTCAAACGGACTCACTTTCAAGAGACAGGAAGATTGATCTTTACAATTTTTCTTCTGGATCGCCATAGGATCAATGTAAAAGGTTGAAGTCGTGACTTAGCTATTAGTTTCGATAGTCATGGTCTGAAGTCCCACTTGGTTTTTCCTACGACTTCCTCTTTGCAGTCCGAGTCGAATCCGGTCGTCACACGAGCGGGAGCACCACTAGGGTTTTCGTGCCAACAGAATCCGTGAAAATGAACAAGAGCAGTCGGCGATTAGGTGAAGCGTGGCGTAAAAACTTCTGAAGGGAACCAAATGCGTGCATGGGGGAAAAGCGGTTCTGGTGCGAGACCCTCGTAATGGTGCGCACCGTTGGTAAGCAAAATATAGCCCACTAAACTGGGTTTAGTACTCCGAATCCGCAGAGCACAAAGTCCTTTGATTGAACCATGAATTCTGCCATAGACGTACACAAATTATTTTTGTTTCCGAAACGCGAGTTTTTGAAGTAGTCTGTATGAGTATCTACCGCACTACTTGTCTAAAATGTCTATTTGGAGGGACTTCGAGCTGATCAGTGAAAAAGACTTAGTAAATTGGACTCTCTCTCTCGCATGATGCGCAACCTGCACTAGATAATCAGAAATAGCTACCAAAGTGGAACACTTCCAGAGGACTTTCAAAGGAGCATAATGATTGGGATACCGAAAAAAGACATGGACTGAGAGATGTGAGGAGCACCGAACCTTGAATCTAGTGACACATGCATAAAAAATACTCACACGAATAATAGGTCGAAGAATGGAAAAGAAAATCTCTCGGAAAACCAGTTTGGATTTAGAAAGAACAGGGGTACCAGGGATGCCATACTCTGCCTGAGAGTAATCGTGGAGAAGACTATACATGTGAACAAACCATTGCATGTCGCATTCGTGGACCAGGAGATAGCCTTCGACGACGTTGAGTGGAACAAGATACTCAGGCTGCTGGAGAAATTCAGAATGGATTACGACAACAGAAGAATTATCTACCAATTATACAGGAAGCAAGTCGTCACAATGCAAATGAGAGAGGGAAGCCACATAGAAGCTAAAATTAACAAAGGAGTAAGACAAGGATGCAACTTCTCACCAGCATTGTTCAACATTCACTTGGAGGAGGTCATAAGAGAAGCAGAAGAAACTGTACTGAGCGGAATAAAGATAAACGGAGAAGAAATAAACATGCTCCGCTCTACAGATGATATCGCAGTCATAGCTGGAAATCGCGAGGACCTTTTAAGGTCACTAAACGTTACAGACCAAGTTCTCCAAGAATTCAGCATAAAAATAAGTAAGACGAAGACTCAAATCCTAGTTTTCGGAAGAGAGAAAATGAATGCAAAGTCACCCTGAGAAGAGACACATTAGAGAAAGTGAATTCCTTCACTTATCTTGGAAGTACTATCACGAGGGACGGAAGAAGTGCAACGAAAATCAAGCGGAGAATGGCCCGAGCTAAGAAGGTGTTCATGGGAAAAATACAACTGCTGTGCTCAAAGAAGAAAAGACTACAAACTAGGAAGCAGTCGTGAAAGCCTTCGTGTGGAGCGTAGCCCTCTATATATCGGAAGCTTGGACCATTGGAAAAGCAGACAAGAATAGACTAGAAGTCTTTGAAACCTAGTGCTGGAGGATGACGCTGGAGATAACATGTACGGACAAAATAAGAAATGATGAAGGATACAGAAGAGTAGAAGAGGAAATGACCCTGTGGAACACCATAGGGAAAAGAAGAACCAGATGGGTAGCAAAACACCCTGAGACACAATGGGTTTTTGAAGAACATAATTGAAAGCAAAATAGTCGGAAAAGTCCCCAGAGGAAGACCCAGGAATAAGTTTACGGACCAAATAAAGAGGGAAGAACGTAGTGAGAGTTACCAGGAGGTAAGGGAACTAGCATTAGACAGGGAAGGGTGGAGGGCTGCAGTCACCCAATTTTAGGACTGAACGACCAATGATAATCCATAGAAATATAGTCACATTATTTGCCATTTCATTATCAACGATTTCACAGCGTAGAGTTCTCTACGCCCGATAACCATTGCACTTCCTCCGTCCCACGAGACGGTACGTCCGAAGCAGTTGAAAGAACACACTCGCTCCGATTTCTCTTCTCATTGTGTGTGACTCCTGCATTCAGTTTCTCTCTTCTGCATACTGCAAATTGTGGCATGATGTCGTCTCTGGCCCCACTTTTCGGAACTTTGACATTGCGACACAGCGGAAAAATATATTTAGCAAATTCCACATAAAATTTCTTCTCACAACCAGTTCCGTAACAGAGTTACACCCGAAGATGCAATTCTGTCACGAAACCGGTCGTGAGAATTAAGTTTGCGTGGACTTTACAAGGCGTATTTTCAGAATTTGTGTCAGCATACAGTTTCAATTTACTTGTATTTCTTGTATTTTTGTTTTTGTATTTTGTTCATCCTGGGTTCGATGGGACAGAACCGTCCCCTCTTCCCCAACCCAGTGTACATACACAGACACCCATGTCTTGGGCAGGTAATATTCTACCCAGGCGGGACTCGAACCCGTGACCATCGGGTTAGCAGGCGAGGACTTTACCCCGCCGCCACCGGGGCCGACTTTTTATATCAATTAACAAGACCAGCTATTCTACGCTCAACCTCAGATATTTTTTTACAATCATTTAGCATAGGATATAATAATCCAAAACAGCACAGAATCTGCTCCATCCGAATAAGAAACGCTTTTTTTACAATAAAGAGAAAGGAGAGAGCCATTTAAAATTCTTATATCTTAGGCTAGATCATTGTGAAAAAAATCAACAGCTCCTTAATTAATGTAGACCATCCTATTTCATGAACCTCATATATGTTCCGCATCCATTCATCATTAGGATTTCATAACAAATTTTACATAAAGCTGCCCGTCACATGATACTCCAACTCGTTCCTTCAAAACATCTGACAAACTTTTCATCGAGGAACTTCAGCAGTTAATAAAAAAAAGTCAGGTTTCTACAATCCATTTATCACTGAAAAGGTTTCACGATATATTTATAAACGGAATGATTTTACGACTAAATCACTTGCAAGAGTCACTCGGCATTCATTCGAGTACAATCCTTAATCTCATGAATAACTCATGCCTTGAAATTCCAAGATCAGTCAATTACAATGAAGCGGATTAGAATTAGCGTTTTGGTTGAGAGGTGTGCAAGAGGACTCAATGATTTTTAAAGCCAACTCAAGAATCTCGGCCACAAATACCACAAGCCAACGCTTATGTCTCTCAGTCTTATTCAGACGGTACAAATTCCTAGAAATAAATAAATTTCCGCTTAAATGCACAATTTTTTATTTATTTAATAGTTTCCTTGACAACAGTCTTTAATCGCCATTAAAATTCGACCTTCACGCGTCGATAATAAGAGAGAGGTATAAAGGTGCACTTCTGATTCATATACGATCACTGAGAAATAAATTCCATCATAAATCCAATGATTCGACGTGTGTCATTGGAAACTAGCCAAAGGGCTTTCTTCACAAACGAGAGGGAGTAAAAAAGACAAAAAACGCGATTAGATAACATACAATACTTCAGAAAAAAGACCCCAGAGCGTTTTTCTCAATGAATAAAGATATGAACGTCTGAATCATAGATTCATTTAAGCTTTATAAATCGCAGTAAAATTAGGAGGAATAACGCATAGTGGGGACGGAAGTAGAGGGTGTAAATAATCTAGCCAATGATAATGAAGAACGACCATGAGTTGGTAAGCCAGGGTGCTAAGACTATGCAGTAGATAATGAGCGCCTTGGAGACACAGAATATTAACTTTTGGTCTAAGGAATCTTTATACCAAGCAACGGTTACCATTATATTTCACATATGAAACGTCATTGGAACTCACCGAGGGTATGGAAATCATAGGAAGTATTTTCCACAGACCTTAAGGCTGTTTGCTAGAATACCTAAAATGATAAAAGAAAATAACAGGTAAAAAACATGGTGTTCTGCCTTTTATTCATTATTTTTATAAAGAAATCATTGTGGAAATTTCTAGAGTTTTCACATAGAGCACCCCTTTCGTCATTTTTCTTTCATAATTCCAAAATACCCACAGTCTGTAAAAAAAAATCCGAAATACTGGAGATTGAGACTCACTTTATTCATTTTCTCGTTTTCAATATTCAAAACGAGGCAACAAAATTCATTAAAAGGCACCTTAGACCTAGTACATTTCTACGCTCATTGATGTTGCATAAAATGTGTATTGTTGCCATAAATTCACTCTAACTTAATTTTATTCGAATAAAAAGTCCCGGTTTTCCGCGCGCAAAATCCAGTCGCACACGTTTGCATGACTGATAGTTTTTCACTATTGCTGGCAAGGACGAATGAGAAAAGGAATACTTTGAGATTAATAAGAAACAGGAAGGCGAACTGGATGGGACACGCCCTGAGAGAAGATCGCCTGCTGAAAAGAATATTAGAAGGAAAGATCGAGGGAAAGAGAGAGAAAGGAAAACGAAGAGATAATATGCTGACATATTATGAGTGGAAGGAGGTACGAAGAGCTGAGGGAGGCAGCACAGGATGGACGAGCATGGAGGGAGAGGTTCATTTAAAACCTGTCTGAGGACAGATTCACCTTAGAAGAAGAAGTTTTGCAAGTAATTCTGATAACTGCGACTTCGAAGTAATAAATCCAGGTACACTCTTTGAACTCGAAAGGAAACGATTGGCTTAAACAAGAACTGCATGACTTGTAGCTAAAAGAGGGAAACTCTGATCACTTCAAAACAAATGGCTCGATTAACAAATGAGAGGGCCCGTTGTGTGCATTGGGATGTCATCATTATGGACACTTGGAAAAAATAGGTTTACCCAAGAGTGGTGACACACTGTTTAACAAACCGACAATATAATCTATCTGGTGACATGGGTGAAATATGAGATTTTTGCAGTTCAATTCCTTCAGTAGTTTCCAATGTTATACTGCTCCTCCATCATACATCTACATACTACCCAACTAGCAGCCACATGGGCGTGTGGCAGCGGGTGTTAGGACACCAGCCGTGTAAATATGTAATGTTTTGGGAGGTGAAATGGT
This sequence comes from Ceriagrion tenellum, assembly GCA_963169105.1. Lineage (NCBI taxonomy): Eukaryota > Metazoa > Arthropoda > Insecta > Odonata > Coenagrionidae > Ceriagrion > Ceriagrion tenellum. Next base: position 60,812,251 of record OY720639.1, on the reverse strand, counting down.
GATGTGAATTATGGGAGTTTATTTAGTGGAATTCAGTTTTTATTGTGGTCGCTTATTGTGAGCGGAAAGAACGAGTTCTTGTACCTATCTGCTGGGCAATTTATCTCTCTTATTTTATCGCTTCAGTCAGACCTAAATGTGTAGTGAGCCGTCATGATAATATACTCTGTGTCGCTCTGAAATACACCAGTTCTGAATTTTTCAGGCATACGAGCCAAATAATCACTTCGTGCGATTACATCGCTACATATAGTTATTATCGATCCTATACACCGTGTGTCACCACTCCTGTCATAAAAAACTATTTTGCTGTACCGTGTAAAGGATGATATGCTAAAAATGTGGATAAGCAATTACTGACGTAAAATTGGAACAAATATTTGTTTTATATTCCAATGCCTTGTGACGGCTGTTTCGCTCTGATGAAGAAAAATTATGTCTTAATCTACCCATTTACAAATTAGCCTACGTTGAATGAAATCTCAAGTATTTTCTCTGTTTACTGTGAAGTTTTTAAATAAATATTTTTTAATTCTCGTTTGAATGTTGCTATTTATATATCATTCAAGAAAACACCGATTTCATATTTTTAAAACCTCCATGGTCCAAATCGGTCAAGAAGACCGACGTCAACACCAAATAATTCATGTCACAACCGCAGGGTTAATAGACATCCTTATCCTTACAAATATATAAAAATGCAATGGTGTATGTCTGTCTGTTGCTCCATCACGCAAAAACTACTGGATCGACTGTGCTGACATTTGATATGTAGATAGAAAAGATATCTGGTTGTAACGTAGGCTATATTAAAAAGCCCTCAGGGCCCCCAAAAGCCCCCTTTAGTGGGCCATGCCAAGCATTGGGTTCGGTGCAGTGGTTTAATTTTTTCTTTTTAAAAGTACTTTCACTCAAGATAGAGTGCTGGGATTTTTTTTATCAGATGGATAAATAAATGATATTTATAATTCTTTCAATCGATTTTCTTTTACGTATCGTATTTGTCTGAATATCGTGTTTTAGCTGAAAAATCTCGCATTTCTCTCTGAAATCAACAAAACATATTTCCTTGGCAACCAGAGATTTGATTTTCAAGGGATATTCACGCCTATAGCGTTTAAATATCACGTTTTCCTGCAGGCTCATGATAGTACGTAGAAAGAAAGTTTGTATATGAAGGGCCCCATGATAGATTACTTCGGGGGTAATCGATATATTCAACGCATATTTACAACAAGTATAATATTCATTGTCAACTGTCAGCGTGTCTACTACAACGAACACAACCTAGAGGACAGGTTACAAACTCCTCTAATGACCACGCTGATAGCATTCTTCAAGCTTTGAGGTTTTCTCATAAAATAAGTTCGATGTTTTTCACACCCGTTGAATTTCAACGAGTACATTCCGCTAGTACCTAATAGATAATAATGAAGTATCACGAAGTACTCGTAGGGAAAAAGATTACATGTGGAAGATGTGAACCAGTCACGCCCCGATTTCATTACGCCATTGCTTTGGCATTTCCATACTTTGCGCTAACGATGAGTGAAGCGAAGAAAGAAAATGGCAGAAAATTGAGAATGGGAAATGAAAAATGTATAAAATGTATAAAAATAAAAACATCAAGATCCATTTGCGGGATAGGATTTCCGCGGCGGCGCATGCGCCAAGGCAGGAAGGTCGTCACGGCACTATTATTACGTCCGGGCGTAACAAGCGGAAATGAAGAAACTCGCGTCGGTGAGGGCATAAACGAGCCGAGACGGCGGCGATTTCTCCGCGGGGCGGCCGACGGGAAACGGCGACCGGCGGCGGCGGGAAATTTCCGCGTTTCGCACAGGAACGCACGCGGGGTAAGGCTGTGGCTAAAGAGGGCGCGAGGTCGACATAAGCTCTCGCAGAAGTTCCTGGCAGTGCGCATGGGGGGCGATTTTGGTGACACTTGCTACGGGCCAAGGTAAAAATCACGGTATAAGGTAGGCTATAGCGCATGTCATCCGGGATAGACAGGGTAGATGGCTGAAGGATGTCATAACAGGCGATGGGTTGCTAAAGAGTGTGATAGAGGGTAGGATGTTGGGCAAGCGGGGAAAGGGAAGAAAGAGAATAGATCTCATGGATAGGATGACGAAGGGTAGATCGTATGCTGAGGCGGGAAAGGATATACTAGAGGGGGACGGGCCCCTGAATGTTTAGAGAACCGGGAGGAGATTCTGTGACATTCAGCAAAACCTACCTTTACCGGTAGAATACTTAAAAACAAAAAATGCGCATGTTGCTGGCTACATAAAGTTCAACATGACGTAGACTGGATTGCACTTTCGACGGGCGACCCTTGCAGCTTTTGCGTGGAGGCAGTGTATCTACAGCAGTTTACAGTTCTGCAGGGAATAAATATTGCCTTCTTATATTGTCTTTCGGTGTGGCAACACCTATCGCAAATGTGAGGGAAAGGAGAAGCTTTTTCGTTTCCCTTCAGATTTAGAAAGAAGATTCACGCATCCGGATTCACGCATGCCGGAGACGAGATGAAATTAACTCCGAATCTGATAAGAATATAGATTGTTTCCTTGGCTCATGAAGCCCTGTATCATCAAAATCGCCGTGTTTAAAATCAGAATAAATATTAATTGTTAGAACCAATAATTAACGGGAACAATGTTCGTAACTACTTTTAAAACCAAATATCAGAATGTTTAAATATATGAGATACTTCAAAAATAATATCACGCCATTCCCTCTGAGGAATCAATGTAAAATCCACGACACATAGTTAGTGACAACGTCCAGGGACATATTTTACAGCTCCTTGTAAACTATTTCATTAAGAGCCTCCTACTTGACAGAAATAGATGACGTTGGAGCCTCGGAGCTGTTCGTAGAGAAGTAAAAAGTCACAGTCATTGGACAGCAAAAGAAGTAATGTGAGCTGATGCGTCAAAACTCGCAAAAGTACATGGGAGATTTGGTGTGGCGCCCCCGCATGAAATCCAGATGACGTAGATGCGCAGACTGTACCTACTCATTTTCATCCACCGGAATGGCCTACCTTGTTTAGAAGTACCATGGGTAAAAATCTTGCGAAACGGGAGAGGAAATTCAGCCAGAAAACCTTCCTAATTACCGCCGACTCAAGCGCTTTGAAAAGAGAGATGGTTCACCAATATTAATAGCAAGAAAAATCACTTTTTAAAGTCTGTGGATTCAACCCATGAGTCTTAGGCCGTTTTAGAACTCGCCAAACGCATACTTCACTGCTTTCATTCAAGTTATCTCGATCCCCAGGCAGACTGAGTGGAATTCTAGCTTGAAAATTTTGGAGCAGTTCTCCAACGGAAGAGACATCATGCGGTCATCATCTCGTTGAACATACTAAAACAGGCGTCCAATAACATAATGATGGAGGACTATAAAAGTAGATCACTTCCATGAAATCCTATTCTTATGCGACAGTTTGGAGGGTAATATTACTTGCAAAATCACTGCTTATAAGCAAAAATTCACATACGTCATAATATGGCGAGGAACTTCACAAGGCATTTAAGTTCGTACGGTAGACCTGACGACGAAGGGTTTTCGAAGCATAGTTGTTCTGTGTAGAGCTAAAAGAGGTTGGATGGGCTTCTGCTAGTAAACAAGGTTCAAGTTTCAGGTGGATAATCAAAGGGGTCAAATAGTTACTTATCTATTTATTTTTAAACAAATTAAATAGAAAGATACAAAGGCAGATATTTCTGCCCAGCAAAAATATCCAGTCAAAGGAAGTCCCAGTAAGGGAAATATCCCTGTTAGGGAAAATTTTCCCTGTAAAGGAAAATTTTCTCCTCCGGGCCAAGGCTGAACTAATTGAATGCATGAGTTTTATAACCATTATTAATTCGCTCATTTTTTATTATTCAAAACGCTCATTAAGTCTCCGAAGGCTAAGGACAGTTATCAAATTGAGAAGAAATTAATGCGTGATAAATATTTTCGTAGATTGCAACGATAGGATTCTTTTCTGGGTTTTACGCTGATATAATATTTCATTCATTCTATTAGAGGGACGACATTTACTGCGTCGTTTCATGCGACTTTAATTTTAGTGATAATCCAAAATTGAAGGCAGAATTAGGAATTGCGTGTCTCATTAAAGGTAAATAAATCAAAGGAAATTGAGCTCTACGGCCTCTCTAGATATATAAAATTAAAAATTCTCCAATAGCCGTAAAAATGGCACCACTCGTGAAACATGCAACCACACAACACTTACTGTGTTATTTTGCGGGAATGGGGATTCCACAGCAGGGACCAACCACAGCCTCTCTTCCAGAATACCCTCCTGTGATGGTTTACGGGAATGTTACTTCCTCGCCAGTGACCACCACAGACACACACACACTCAACCCAGTTGGGATCCTTTTCGAGGGCTAATGGGACCCTACTAAGGATGCCTGGTCATTACCACAATCACACTCACAAGCACTCAAATCACTCACTCACAACACACAGACGGGCCCAACTTCTGGGAAAAATCGCTCAAAAAGAGCGTGGTCAAAATATAAACACAGAGACAGACGAGGGTGGGCCGCGGATACGTGTATTTCGGCCACAAGGTCTTCAGCGAGCTGAAGGGAAAAGCACTTGCAACACGAGGTTGTAAGTGCTTTTCCCTTCCACTACACATGACAAAAACAACCACGAGTCACTCAAAGGTAGTCCACTAATTTGGCAGAAAACCTTTGATGACGTGTCCTTCAGAACTGCAGTTTTCCGCGTAGGTAAGGCGAAGAGGATAATGAAAAAAATATGCTATGAGATTGTCAAGGTGTTTGGAGAGGTAACCGTGCTTTATTTAGTGCACATTTTGTATCGCTTTTCAAGAACGTCGAAAACATTCTCGGATCACACTCCAATTAAGCGCATATGTTTATGCGATTAAATATACATGCACCTGGTGATATATACGACGCATGAGTCATGATTTGACATCTTCGTATTGATTAAAACACAGTTATGATTTGGATTTTCGGCACAGAATTAAAAATTTTAGTGATCATGTGTAAATACGTATTTTTCACGTAGTATAATATCAATAAATTTGCTAGCCATCAATATAATGATAGAAGTGTATTCTTTCGCATTTAGTAGAAATTCTGTGCATGTAGAATCGAATTATTGCGAAATATATGTCAAGAACCACACGTCTACGTGCTAAAAAAACATTAAATAGCCAAGAAACCAAATCGATAACACGTAGTTCTCTTCACTTTTATTCTAATATATTAATATTAAAAGCACGTATGCAAAGTTTTAGGCAAATCTATATACAAACAAGGGGATCGGGTCGGTGTGGTGACTAGAGTTCTTGCCTACCACACCGGCGGCCAGGGTTCAAATCCCTGCAGAGGAGGATGTTTTTTCAGAGGAAACCCGATTACTTGAGTGTCTCGTGAATGGCACTTCAAGTACAGTACTCCGTCTGTCGGATGAGACGTTAAACCGTGGTCCCCTTGGCGCCTTTCCGTAAGAGCAGGTTAATGCCGACGCCGGGTTTCAATCCACCCTTCCTCCCTTACCTATGGTGCAAATGACCTTAGCCGGCGGCCGCCTCCCCAAATATCCAGACCAATCCTATATACAAACGAAAATCATTCCAGCCACATTTAGGACGAGGATTTTAGAGGAGATAGATACCCCCCAACAATTCGATAACACCCTTCTCTCACTTCAGTCACCGGGTTCTGACGCGTTTTCTCCTTTGTCTCCGAATTTAATACGCAACGAGGCTCTGACGCCCTGGATACGGTGCCATTGTTAACCATATCTCCTTCCTCAAGCCTTTCACGCTGTCTTCGCTAAGGACAATACAGATACCAACGCCCTCCTGGTCCTGCGCGAGAAATTCGAATCACGTCCGTACAATGCCCCCGAGCCGTTCTTCCGAGCAGGCGATTGTTTTAGCGCTCTTCGTTTTCCCGTTGGACGTCAGAGGCAGGTGAATATCTAATTGGGTCAGCGTTTTCTTGTCTAAAGGGGTCGGTGACACGAAATAGGCATGCGAACCCAAAAAGATTGATCATTCGGGTCAATAACACCACTGGCGAAGCCTTCGCTAAAAATAGCCACCCTCACAGCAGGAGGAAAATAAGAGATAAGAAATTCGCGAATGGCAGAACAAACACTAAAAGCACGCCTCGATCCACGAAAACGTTACACCTTGACCTACCTATAATGGACAAGGGCAAATACAGGGAAAGCTGGAGAAACTGCTTTTTATCATCTAGATGTGACCGAGGTCATGTCACATTTTGCGGCTGATTGCAATTACATATTGCATTATTATTAGTGCAATTAACCATTATTCAAAAACGGTTATGAATTGTACATAGGAAAGTAGATTAATGTTTATTGTAAAATTTGAATGGCACCTTTCTACGCAAGTTCTTCCTGAACATGACGCGTTTCGGCTTTTTTTAGCCATCATTAGATGACTGAGAATATCCCGATATTTAGCTACTTATATACAGAGGTGTTCATTGGAGATAAGAAGAAGAATAGCAATCGAAAAAGAAGGATTCCAAAGGAAAAGGAAGACACTCTTAGGACCGATGAACAAAAAAAACTGAGGAAGAGGCTAGCAAAGAGTTACATATATGGAGTGTGGCATTATACGGATCAGAGACTTGGACCATTAAGATGGAACAAAAAAGCTAGAAGCGCAAGAGATGTGGATATGGAGGAAGAAGGAAAAAGCGAGTTGGAAAAATAAATTGAGAAACGAGGAGAGGTATTGAGGAGAAAAGGCGAGGAAAAGACTATGATGGAAACAAATAGAAGAAGAAAGAAGTGTATAGGACATTGTCAGAGAATAGATCGTTTGTCGACGACAGGAACGGAAGGAATGTTGAAGTGAAAGCGGAGAAGGGGAGGGGGAAAAAGCAAATGTTGGACAATATCGAAGAAGAGGGAAAATACGTGAAAATGAAGCGATTAGCCGAGAGGAAAGTTGAGTGAAGGTGAATTAAAGCAGGAAACCTGCCGATTTAGACAGGAAAAACATTTGAAAAAATATGTGAATAGAGGTACTGTGAAGGGAGGAAATATTCGAGTGAGGAGAAACTGAAGTTGACGAAATGAACTGGCTAGTAGAAGTTAGAGTGTTGGAGGGTCTTAATATGGAAATGAGGTTGTACGACTAATTACGAGAGACGGGTAGGGCAGAGAAGATAATGGGGATCTCGAGGTTAAAATCCTGGTCATATGAAAGGGATATATGGCAGCAGGGCGTGGTTAGCAAATATGTTCACTCATCAACTGTTTTACCTCACGTCGTACAATCTGAAATGGCTCCCAGAAGTCCACTCTGCGACTTATTCTCGATAAGTGAATATGTGTACAATAAGAATAAAAGTAAGAATTTCCGTCATGAAAATGCATTTTGTAACATAATTCAATTACATTATTCGCCACTAGCGAGGAACAGTAAATGATATAGAGAACTATTTTTGCGTTCTTTTCAACGACATTTGATGCTCCTGCCTGACTCTCCCTTTTCTTCATTCACGTGAAGATGGCTTAGTTACGCTACGGCAGTTAGTTACCTACGGCAGATTAGATCGTGCCAATAAAATTAGAGAGCTATATTGTAGAACCGATAGGTATAAAATGTCATTTTTTCCGCGTATCATTCGGGACCATAACAGCTGGTTTCGTCGTCAGGAATAGTTCGAATTGTGAAAATAGGCAGACAGTAAATCTTTCTCATTATATTCTCTACTTTCCTATTAATGCATGATGTAAATATTGATATTTTGAATATGTAGTAGTAGTCTTTGTATCCCTTGCATGTTGGAACGATTGAAGATAGAATGTATTTTGGGTATTAGATTTTTAATTGGCGCTTTGCATGTGTGGTACGCGGGTTTCAATGTAATTTCGGTGTTCTACCGTATCATTCATGCATACCTGGTGTGGAAGCACCCCCTGCCACACACCCTTTGGGTGGCTTGCAGGGTATGACGTAGATGCAGATGTAGATGTAGTTAGCTGAAATGCGGCGTGTCAATAGAATTTTTTCATGGAAAAGGGCTAACTACATGGAAGTTTTCCGATATATATCGCCTAAAACTGACAAATTCATCATTTCGATTCCCGGAGACTCTTCTCCTCATTGTCAAATGTTGCACAGTAGGTTTTGTTAAACGTATGATAGGAAGGTCCTCGGATGAAAAAGTCAAAGAGAGATGCTACTGGGGATCAGTTTGGCGTGGTGGCTAGAGTACTCGCCTACCACACGGGTGGCCAGGGTTAAAATCCCTACAGAGGAGGGTTTTTTCAAAGGAAACCTGATCCCTACTAGAGTGTCTTGTGGAGGGCACTTCAAGTACAGTACTCCGTCTGTCGGATGAGACGTTAAAGCGTGGTCCCCTTGGCGCATTTCATTAAGAGCAGGCTAATGCCGACGCCGGGTTTCTATCCTCCTTTACTCCCTTGCCTGTCCCCTATGGTGCAAATGACCTCCACAGAATTGAGCTCCACTAAATACACTCCTATAATACATGCCACCATTTCATCTCCCAAAAACTTTCATCTTTACACAGGTGGTTACCTAACAACCCCTGCCACACGCCCATGCGGCGGTTTGCAGGGTATTATGTAGATGTAGATTGTATTCGTGTAGCCAAATTTTTAGGAGTCCTAAAAGAAATACGTACAGTTGCTATTAAATCGCATCATATTGAACTTTTGTGTGCGGACTTAATTTTACATAGTAAGTTTCTTTGCCAACTGCACATTACGGTCATTGTCAGCCTGCAATTGGTAAATATGACAGAAATAATTATACATTTCATTTCCTTTTTTTTAATATTATTTTTCAGCTATGCGTCACACTTTCTCCATTCTATTTTCAGCAAGCATTCTGTTCCATCTTCTTACTCGTACATCTGATGAAAAGAAACTATACATAATTACTTTCTCACTATCACAATTAAATATTTTCACTTATATTAAGCGATGTGAAAAGGGAATTGCTAAAGGTAAGCGACCAAGTAATTTATAGGGTCATATTGAAGGCTATTATTTTGTGGAGACTACAGGGTCAATCCATACCAAGTGGTCCAAGTTGGTTGCTCGACCATTTTAGAAAAAATTCATTTTTTGAGGGCAGATAGCCTTATGTTTCGACAGCTCAAAACAAGTTATATTTTATTTTTAGTTTCCATGGCAACCAAATGGCGGCCATTTTTCAATCTCGATGCAGAGCTTTTTTAGCATTTGCAAGCTTTGACATTAACTTCTGTTACTCAGCTACCATCGGTTATAAGAAAATGAAATAAATTTTTATGCAATACTCATACATGGAACTACAACTCTGTGTATGTCAAAACATGGAATTGTTATTTCTTCGTGATTATTTTAACAGCCAAACTTTAAAGTGAAAAACGTAAGGTTTCGTATATTTCGGAATTTTTTTGGGGAAGAAGAAATTTTCTTAGACCCTTAGAAATTACTCATAATATACGATGACATTAGATCTCTATATTAAAAAAATTTGAACTCAGAAGCTATCATATTTTCATTTTTACAGAGCCGGCAAATTGTAACTTTTAAAATTTTGCAATATTCCAAGTTCAATATCTCTGGTGGGCAGTTGTTTAAAAATTTGAAAATTACAGAAAATAAAGATCTGTACATAATTTAACTATGGTATAAAACTTGACTTGGAGACTTTTCTAGTTACGCAGATATAGGTGAGTGAAAAAAGCAAAAATTCAGCATTTGCGAAATGATGTAAATGCATTTAACATGCCCATTATTGCACATCCTAAGGCTTGAAATAATACTTTTTTAAAAATTAAATGCTACTAATGTTTTTTAATCAAGCATATATTTATCTAGTACATACATTAGAATTTGAAATTATTCAAAAATATGAGTGTGAGTCCACATATCTTTTTGTGAAAGACTCCCTAAATTTTAATAATATGCTTTGTATTTGGGATAAATTACATTTTTTATGCATTTTGACAACAATGTGTCCACACAAAGCGTTGCTACAACAGTACCTCAATTTTACTTAGATGTGTTGGAAAGAGTTTTAATTTTTCACTAGGTAATGGAAATGATGGAGATACAGTGCTCTGTTGGTGTGTTGACCGGAGAAGAGAATACATGTGTTTATGGTACTGTAATGAAGGAAATTCAGAATATCAGTTATATTATCCAAGATAAGCAATATCTCTTAAAGGCTAGAATTTTTGGTGATGTGACTTCAATATGTGAGTACCATAAGACCAAATATTTGTTTAAATATTACCATATATTTGGATGTTACTGATGTGATCCTTTGAAAATCAATAAAAAGACAATTTCCAGTGTGCTCAAGGAAATACTTCCAAAGCATAATTATAAAGCATCTACCACCAAGTTTGGCCTAGTTCCTGGTAAATCAATGGCTTGTCCTAGGTGCTTCAAAAAATATTTATTCATCAGAAAATTACTAAACACAAAGAGAAACTTGAAAAAAGGTTTAAAAACTGCGTAAGAGTTACCGGGACTCGAGTATTTCATCGATTTGTTCCAATTTCGAAAAGGATAATTCGATGTTTCTTGACATACAAATCAGAAGAGTATGAGGAACTCCGAGTGAGCAAAACTGCTTCGTAGACACCAAGCACTAGTAAGATTATTTGTAGTGGATATGATGTTTGCTAATGACATTGAGACTTTAAGAGTTCCCATTTCTTTGAAAGTACAACCACCTGCCCAGAATGAGAATATCATTCAGAATATAAAGTGACCACTGATAATGGATCCCAATTACGAACGTGCTGAGAAAGCTGAGACCCACAGAAATATCAAAGGAAACTAAGAGTTTTATTTTCATATTCATTTCTATGTACCGATAAATTACAATGCTGTTAAACAAGTAAGGTGATGAATGCTATTATAGTATCAATAACTGACCTAATATTTCTTTCAATTTTCTTCGATATATTTGGTGAATGATTTTTAAGTACCATACAATTGGTACCCAAGTGTCAACAATTTTGTGGAGAGATTAACTATGGACTATTTTTCTATACACCATATTATTATATTAAATTTCTTTTTTTCAATCATCTAAATTAAAAAAAAAAAAGTATTATTTCAAGCCTTAAGATGTACAATAATGGGCATGTTAAATGCATTTACATCATTTCGCAAATGCTGAATTTTTGCTTTTTTCACTCACCTATATCTGCGTAACTAGAAAAGTCTCCAAGTCAAGTTTTATACCATAGTTAAATTATGTACAGATCTTTATTTTCTGTAATTTTCAAATTTTTAAACAACTGCCCACCAGAGATATTGAACTTGGAATATTGCAAAATTTTAAAAGTTACAATTTGCCGGCTCTGTAAAAATGAAAATATGATAGCTTCTGAGTTCAAATTTTTTTAATATAGAGATCTAATGTCATCGTATATTATGAGTAATTTCTAAGGGTCTAAGAAAATTTCTTCTTCCCCAAAAAAATTCCGAAATATACGAAACCTTACGTTTTTCACTTTAAAGTTTGGCTGTTAAAATAATCACGAAGAAATAACAATTCCATGTTTTGACATACACAGAGTTGTAGTTCCATGTATGAGTATTGCATAAAAATTTATTTCATTTTCCTATAACCGATGGTAGCTGAGTAACAGAAGTTAATGTCAAAGCTTGCAAATGCTAAAAAAGCTCTGCATCGAGATTGAAAAATGGCCGCCATTTGGTTGCCATGGAAACTAAAAATAAAATATAACTTGTTTTGAGCTGTCGAAACATAAGGCTATCTGCCCTCAAAAAATGAATTTTTTCTAAAATGGTCGAGCAACCAACTTGGACCACTTGGTATGGATACATACTACAGTAACATGCAGTGTGATTCTGCTGGTTACAGCGAAAAATAAATTACATTTCAAACTAGAAAACAAAGCTAGAGAGTGTTTTGCAAATAGTCACGCCTATGTTTAACTAGAATTTTTCCACCTTAAAAAAATGAAAAGGATTAAAAATGCCAACCATACCAAAATATATATGCCAAACAAATATTTTTCTCAAATGTGTTTTCTCAATTGTGTTTTATCCTTGGCTCTGCATCTAATAAAAATTAAATGCCACAGAACGTATCAACTCATGAGTATTTCCCACTAAAACAACATTTATTTCGTCAATATGATACAAATATTGTTGTACATATAACACAAAAAAGATGATGCGTCACTAATAAATTCAAACAAATAATAAAGAATATTAATCCACTTTCCAAGGAGAGTGTCCTCGTTGAAGTGAGACTTTGTCCATTTTCCTCTTTTAGTGCCATGAGGTCTACCGCAAATGTAATTAATTTTTTTCCACTCGTACACACCGTACATACCTAAATGTCCAACTTAATTCCTCCGGCATCACATCATACGCATTAAAGTTTAAAGAAAAGAAATGAAAATTCGGATGTGAGGAAAGTCATTAAAGCAAGAGCATTAATGGATAAGTAGGGCAAATATCTCGAAAAATTTTATTTCTGTTAGGAAAAATCTTCTACGCAAACAGAAATGTGATATATCACTTGGTGCCACGAATGACTACGGCACGGGGAATAGGAATAAATTTAAAAAATACTTTCCACACTCGCGCCGATCATTAGCTGCTCTATAATCCTTTCAAACGATCATTATGAAATAATCCAGTCGCAGTCCGTTGACAGGGCTTTTAAGCTGCAGAGAAAATTGGATGTTGGCTTATGTAAATTGCTGCCCGGTTATTATCATTCGAATCCCCGGGAGGCACATGGATCAATCAAAATAATAAATGAGTTTTTGGCGCAGAAAAATCTACTCCGTCCTTAGTAAAAAAGATGTCCACGTAATATGAGTGTCGCGTGACAATATCCTATGACCTTACAAAGATAATTTTTCGAGGATAATATTTTAGCTTTCCATGCGACACATCACGACGTGGTAACAATGAGAGGAGCAATACTTACATACTTACTTACAGCAATACTTACTTAGACAATAGTAAGGAGAGTAGGGAGAAGCTTTCGTAGAGAAAACTCACACAACCGTTCATACCATTCACAGTATAATAAAATTGTAAGTGATTTTGGTGAACTATTCATGCACCAATTATCTATTTTATGCGCCCCACGTTTTTCGTTTTAAATCTTACAAGTATTTTCATAGCTGACCGTATTCTCTTGGAGCTTTTTCCGCGTCGATCCATTTTTTGGGGGACGACAGTTTCGCCTGCCTTCCAGCTGGCTTCGTCAGGTCCTAAATGAAGTGCAGATCATTTTCTTAACGGTGTTAGTCAGGTGCGCGCTCATTGGCCGGATGGGAATCCGAAAACGATTGTTGGAAGAGGCGTTTAAACGTTGAAGCTAGCGGATAGCCGTCTTCTCTATTAAAGTTCTCTGTGATCTTCGGTATTTCGATAGCTTCCCTTATTAGCCGAGGGAAATACTTATTTTCTCTGGCGATGATCTTACACCCGTTAAAATTAATTACATGGCCAGGTTCCGAAAATGCGCGCTCTGCGACTGCGGAAAGGCGAAAATTTTTCTTTTCGGTTGCTCTCAGATGTTACTCCGACCTGCATTTCAGGGATCTAGATGTTTGCCCGATGTACGATTTTCCACAGCTGCATGTCATTTCGTACACTCCTTCGTAAATATCCGATGGGAGACGATCTTTTTCATTTCGAAGGAGGTCAGAGGTCTTCTTGTCGCTTCGGAATCTGGTCAAGACGTCGTGCTTGGCGAGAACTCTTGCTATTTTTTGCGAAGTCCCGGCTACGTAAGGTAAAATAGCGCTAGGCCTTAGCCCGCTACGCGGAAAAAACCCGAAGAGAATACGGTCATTAAATAACCGCGGAAGCATCCGTACCTATTTTCATAGCTATTCAAGTTCGCAGTCACAAATTTTCAGGCAAATCCGTGTGGAGTTAGGAATCTGTGTGGTATTATAAATATGTATGGGGCTAGGAGAAATTATTTTACACTTTTCAGTCCGTTTTAAAACGTGTTTTTTTAATTTTATTTAAATAATTCTTATGACTTGAGTTTATTGCCCTGAATCCGATAATCAAGCGAAAACCGGACGTGTTTCTTGCTCGGCATGGTATCTTGATTCTTTGATTCAACCATTCAAGGGATTCAATGGGAACCATTGCAACAACATGAAATGTATTATTTCGCGTTTAGGAGAAAACCTGTACAAATAGAATTGAATTGCATCGAAATGTATATCAAGTGCCATAGGGCTATGTATTGAAAAAACATTGAATCGCCAAGAAACCAAGACGGTAACATTCATTTTCGTTCGATTTTATCTATGCGTAATACTAATGAGTGTGTGGATGAAGCCTTTCATGCAAATTTGTAAATAGATGACAATCGCACCAACCACCTTGAGATGCAGTGGTCGCAAGCAAACGAATTCACCCCAATTGTTCACACACCAACCTTTCGGTAGCAAACCGGGAGGAGTCACGGCTTAGTGGTTTGTCTTCGCTGTTAATGGATTAAATATTCTCCTCCACCATAATGTGATGACTGCGACTGTCCTCTTAGCATTCGACATATCCTGACGGAGTGTGAGAGATATCGGGCGGTGCGTAACAGGCTGCAGCTAGTGGGAGACCTGGGGTACATTCTAGGCGATGACCCAGATGTTCTCAACTGCGTTTTGGAATTTTTAAATGAAACTGGCCTATTTAATAGTATTTTAAGGACGTAAAATTATTTTTAATTTTGACTCAGCGTTTACATCAAGTACTGTATTATAATACCATAATATGCAGCGTATATTTATTTTCTATAATTGTGTAGTAAAAATGGAAAAGGTTGTAAGTGCCAGAAACTAAAATTTTCAGTATTCAATAAAATAAGTCTAAAACGTTGAATATTTACTAAAAAAATTTGTTATATATTTATAAAAATATAAAAGCAATAGGAATAACATATAGTACAATTTTTTTTAAATATATAAGTGGAAACCAAAAAGAGATGGATAAAGATATAAGAGCCATCTGTTTTTTTGTGGAAAAGGATGTGCCTTGCTTTATTTTGAAAAATGATGTAAGTGAAGGGTTAGTTTTAACAAAAGGATGCAAGTCCAGTATTGTTTAGTAGAGCTGTGTCGTTCATGAATGAATCGTTCATAATGAATGATTCAATGGCATGAACCGAATGAATTGAATCTACGTTTTCCACTCGAATCGTTCAAAAAGAACGATTTGATCGAAGATTCAAATCCACCGAATCCAAATCGTTCAATGTGAACGATTTGTGTAGAATTCTGCTAGCAATTCTCCGAATCCGCCAAATCCAAATCGTTCAATAAGAACCCTGTAAATACCCTTGAAACACCTTGTCAAAGATCTTGTGTTTCCGAATTGGAGCATCACACTTCACTTTTTTGTTTGTTATTTCGCACACTAATATTTGAAATGCAGTAAGTCGACAGATTCACATGGATTCGAGATTCACTTGGATTCGAGGTTCAGATGGATTCGAGATTCACATGGATTCGAGATTCACTCGTGGATTTGGTTTATTCGGTTCATTATGAACGATTTAAAGAACCGAATCATTGCCACAAATCAAATCCCATGAACTGAATCCACAAAATGAACAGAAATTCCCACCTCTATTGTTTAGAAGCTTTTTAATGTATACCATAAATTCAACGTTATAATGTGTTACAAGGATACATTATAATAAGTACAAAAGATATTTTTATGACTTTTAGGCAGAGTCTTGACTTTCTGAACCTCCTGCTCCTTTCTCAATGATAAATCTACCTGAAAATCGAGTTTTAACATTAGTCAAAATTCCCACGCATATTAATAGTATCTTGTATAATAGACAAGGAACATACATCATGGCGGGTGGACTTACATCCTTCTCCGCTTCAACCCCGCTCGGCTCTTGCACGGTTCTGACATCTTCCGACTGCTCTACAAACTAGGGAAAATTTTTTCTGACACTTCCCAAGTAGCAGACAATGTTGTATGGATATCCATAAATGGTTACCAATATCCAAAAGAAGTTAGGTCCAACCTGTAACATTATATGGATATCCTATGGATATTATGATTACTATATCCTTACGATGATATCCATGCGACAGTTAGCTATACGATGTTCTACCTATGAAGTAGTGTATCTCAACATGTATTTCCCTTTGGATGGCTTATGATTTATCGTTGAGATGATCTCCAGGAAGGCTTCATGCTGCAACTCTGTTTTTACGATAGGGGTGGTTCAGTATAAACAGGCTAAAAATGGTGTGAAATTCAAAATTATATGCTATTGGGAGGGTGGTTTTTTGGGTTTTTCTGCACCATGGATATTGCATGGATATCCATATAACTGAGGGGTAACGTTGCATGGATGTTAGCCCTGGATATTCTATGGATATCCACTAGCGGGAACTTCGAATATCCTCTGGATATCCATGGAAGGTTACACGGATAAGCTGGATATTTTATGGATATTAAGAAAGTTATTTTGTAACAATATGTGGATATTGTATGGCTATTATCTGCTGCTTGGGTTACTACCCTGTCTATCTTATTAAGCTTGGCTTTTACTTCGCTTTTCACCGAAAAAGTCATTTTTTTATTTTTTTTGGCACTTAAATCCTTTTCCATTTTTACTACACAATTATGACGTGTAGTGGTGCAAAATGACCATGTCGACGACGCACCCTATCAACCCCACTACTACTACTTAAATATTCTCCTCTGCTTTCGAGCGTTATGGTTTCATTTATTCTCTTCCTTCATCCGCGCGACGCGACTCTTGTTAGCAACCCCAATTACAATTCAGGGATGAAGGCTGACAGATTTGTAAATGATGGATCCCGGTGGCACTTGGAGAATAAGAGATACCCATTAGAAACATATGCCATAACTGTTACACTTTAATAGCGTCTCCTAAGCCTTAGAAAGTGGTGGGATAGTGTGGGGGATTTCATCTCCGCATCCCTTCGACACGCTCCAGGAAGAAAAAAACCCGATGGGTTCGTGATCGTCCACACCTGTCACCACCGATTTGCGGCCTCATCGGAGGGATTTTTAACGATGCGTTACGGAAAGTTGTTAGCAAGGATAGGGAGAGGAGTGAGAGGAAATAAAAAAAAGTCGCTCGGGGAAGGAACGGATTTCATCAAGATCCCCTGCGTCCGTTCCGATTCCCAAGTCAATTAATTACGGTGTCACTTTTTCGCGGTCGCAAATGGTGCATTTCACAGCGGGGCGAAGGATTTCCCTCCGATGCGCACGTACTAATTCATGCCCCGCGTCCGGGTTGAAGCATTCAATATAGCAGTTGGCCTCTGATCTTTTTTTTTCAAACATTTTTGCGCATATCAATTTCAACAGATGATCTCTTCAGCAGGTGATCGTAAACTAAGCCATAAATTTGTAGAAAAAATGTCTTCAACTCTACCTTGTTGCACTACCAAGCAACTCGTAAATGGCGTCATGTGCTGCCTAGGACATTTGAGTGTGTGGCTATTAAAATATCCTTTTATGGGCAGAATGTTCAGAAAGGTCGTAATATCTCGGAGCATAAATGCAGTTTATGCGGCAGTTGCAGGGTTTAAGGAGAGATCGTAATAATCTACACTTTATTTAGAAAAAAGCTGTAGAGGTCAGCTTTGAAGCGTACATAAAACTTCTCATTATTTCACGCTTCACTCCAAGTTGAGATTTTTGTCCTAATCATGTCGAATCGACAAAAATGACGATAGTATTCTAAATTGATCCTTCTAATTTGATACTAGGATACACGACTTACTAACTCGTCTAAAATAATTGACGGTCGTCGACTGGTTCATAAATGGTCTGAGTGACATCTAACGTCCCAAAAGGAAGCTCGATCGGACCCTAGTAATCCTTACATGCATAAATACAACCCCATCACGCTCTTCCCTTCCGCGGTTGGCGAAGAATTAACCTATTGCCGTCATCCATGACTAAATTGACTCCCTTTTATAGTAGTTCGAGCGTGAAAGTTCCCAAGTCATAATGAAGACTGTATTCGAATAATATGTTTTTATTTCAGCAGCTGTAGAACGCAGGAACTAAATATTGCATTATTAACTGTGCAATAATAATTTTTTTATTCGAATAAAATTCTAAATAACTAAATAACAATATCCATATAAGTCATTCACTTGACTCATTTATTTCAAGCGGTTCGCTTAACACTCCTTCACAGCGAAAGGTTGGTTTGTGATCCTGAAGAAATTACCGCGGAGACAATTTGATTTATTTTCAAAAATAGTTATAAAATACACAAACTACACATGGTTAAGCCAACGGTTTCTGGCGAGATATTGTAGAACTGCATTATTTAAATGAAGAGCACTACTACTACTAGTAGATGTTGTGCTGCCCACAACTTTTAATACATAAAACTTACAACACGTGTTTCGGCACTTTATTGGCCATCATCAGGTACAGTGTCACACTGTCACAGTGTCAGTGTAGTCAAACTGCACCTGATGATGACCAATAAAGTTCCGAAACACGTTTTGTAAGTATTATGTATTAAAAATAGTGGACAGCACAATATCTAGTGCTCTTCACTTTACACATGGTTAACTATTTGTATGGTGGGGAAACGTGGACGATGACAGAAAAGGATAGAGATTTTAGAAATGTGGACTTGGAGGAAAGTGCTCAACATCAAGTGGTCTGATAGGGTTAGGAATGAAGAGGTGTTGGAGAGAATAAAGTAAGGAAGAAAACCCTTAATGACCATTGAAGATAGGAAGAAAAACTGGATGGAAAATGTACTGAGAAGGAAATGTTTGTTACAAGATGTGATGGAAGGAATGGTGAATGGAAACCGCAAAAGAGGAAGAAAGAAAAGAAAGATTTTTGATGACCTGAAGGATGGAAGGAGTTACAGAGAGTTTAATAGGAGAGCAGAGGTCAGAGAGAGATGGAGGCACAAAGAACCAGCGAAAGCAGACAACTAATGATGATGGCGAGATCTAGGGGTTATTAATTCCTATTTTTTTTTTAAAGCTATCTATGGACATCATACACGTACCATTTCCCTTTATACAGGCTGGTATTTATCTGCAGATGCACTTTTTACTTTCGTTCTTTCCCACCCCCTAATTGAGTCTTCCTGTTCCATTTTTTCTTCGTGACCATTGTCCGAACACCCCCTAGCCACACACACTCTGTGGTGCATTCAAGGGAATCCGCGGCTATTATTATTTTTGGACTCAATCAGGAAACGACAGCACACCGACTCCACGAAGACAGCAATAGAACTCAGTTCTTTTTTTAAGTCATAACTTAATAATTCACTTGGAGGATGAAGTTTATGGTTCTTCTTAAGGGTAAATATGACCTCATACCCATTATATTATGTCATACGTAACGTAGACTTTGGAAGACTCAGACGTTGGAAACAGTATGTGAAAACATTCGTGTGGAGCATAGCACTCTATGGAACGGAAGCAGAAGCCTCCGGAGCCTAGTGCTACAGGAGGATGTTGACGAGAAAATGGACGGACAAATTTAGAAATGATGAATAGTACAAAAGAGTAGAAGAGGAAAGGACCATATGGAACGCCATACAGAAAAGAAGGACAAGATGGACTGGACACGCCCTGAGACAGTCTGGGTTTGTAAAGAACATAATTGAAGGAAAAATAGAGGGAAAAGTCCCCAGAGGAAGACCCAGGAATAAGTTCATGAACCAAATAAAGAGGAACGTTCATAGGAAGAGATAAGGGAACTTGCATTTTATAGGGAAGGGTGAAGGACCGCACTCGACCAATCTTGGGATTGAACGACCAATGATGATGATGAACGTAGCCTTTGTTTGATTAGGGAGGAAAAAGTAACTGGAAAATCAAAGAAAACAGTTGTAAATGATTAAATTCCCGTCAGGATGAAACTTAAGAAAATATCATAGCCAGAGTAAATGAATTGGAAAATCTGCCTTAGTAATCTGCCACACAACAGAACGAGGCGAAAATTACATTAGTCTCCTGAGTCTAAAATCGTAATTCATATTAAGGGCGCTTTACACGGTATATTTTATTGCACAAACGAATGTACCATATATTGTACAAGAAACTGAATGGAATTAGAGCAGGATTTACTTCCTTTTCAATCATTCAGACAATCATACAATTAGCCGCTTTAGACAGTACACTTTTCCTCGAGAAAGTATTCATACATTCGTTTGTATACAATAAAATGTATGGAGTAAATCAGATTTTAGGGTCTGATTTTTTTCTCAGCAATTGATACAAGTTCACATGTTTATAGACGCTGTGAAAACTTGATTTATGTCGGGCTAAACCTGACCACTGTACCAACTCACAGTCCTGCTGCTTGTAGGCTAACTTGTGGATAAAATGCTTAATTCAGACTCATTACCATGGTGGAGTCGGTACCAGGCGTAATTAATTAAAATGAACTCTTGACCTACACACCTCAATCATTCACTGGTCGTTCAATCCTAAGATTGGTTGACTGCAGCCCTCCATCCTTGCCTATCTGATGCTAGTTCCCTTAATTTCTGGTATCTCTTCCTATGAAATGTCCTCTCTATTTGGTCCATGAACGTATTCCTTAACGGACTTTTCCCGCTATTTTGCCTTCAATTATTTCCATCACCTAAGATTGGTTGACTGCAGCCCTCTACCTGTTGTGAGCAGGGAATTAGGTGAAAGAGAGATAGGAACGGTATATTTAACAGGTGTCGAATAATTCGCCCTTACATATGGTGAATGTAACTTACGTAGGAATCCGGCCAGGGCAAGTTACTAACTATTAAGAGTGTTTCTTTGAGCATTACACTCCTCCATTTTGTGAAGTATTTTGCAGTGAAGTGTTTTTAAAATTAAAAGGAATGCAAGTGTGAAAACCAGTTGTCACACACCCTTCCCTATGTGATACTAGTTCCCTTACCCCCTGGTATCCAGATGGTATCCATACCTCTTGGTATCCGTACTGCATTCTTTATTTTTTCCATGAATATGTTCCTTGGTCATCCTCTGGGAACTTTTCCCTCTTTTTTGTCTTCAATTGTGTTCTTCACAAACCCATAGTGTCTCAAGGTGTGTCCAATCCATCTGGTTCTTCATTTCCCTTCAGCGGTTCCCAAACTATGGGTCGCGACCCACTGGTGGGTCGCGGGAGCAATTTTGGTGGGTCGCGCAGGGAAGGTGCCTTTTAAAGTAAAAATTAAATCTTAAATAATTACCCAAAAATTCTCTTCAAATATGTTCTAACGCTAAACTAACAATAAGAAACGTTAAAAATAATAAAGTGAACATAGACTATATAGTCAGTCGAGACTATTTCTGTGAAAGCGAAGAGACTTCGCTATGTTGTACGGGTCTGTTGTCTTTTGTCCCGCCGGCGCCGGGTAATATTGGGTCGCGAAAAATATTCCAGGTTGGAGGTGGGTCCCAGGACAGAAAAGTTTGGGAGCCGCTGCTCTATGGTGTTCCATAAGTTCCTTTCCTGATCCAATCTGCTGTAAACGTCATCATTTCTTATTTTGTCCGTTTATTTTATCGTAAGCATCCTCCTCCAGCACCAGGTTTCGAAGGCTTCTCTTCTTTTCTCGTCATCTTTTTCTATGGTCCATGCTTCCGATCCATGGAGTTCCACGCTGCACAAGAATGTTTTCACATACTGTTTCCGGGTTTGTTGTCCTATCTTCCTTGAGCAAGCTACACAACTAGAAAATTAATTTGATGGTTTAAGGCGCGTCTTCGTGGGAGTGACTGATGCCCATTGTAATAATAAAACTTAGTACTTTTCCAGACTTACATGACACACGCTCAAGCATATTCCGGGCGGAAGGTGGCTAATCGGAGTGGAAGCGGTCACAGAGATGAATGACCTTAGGAAAAGTAAAGTGGATAAAGATTGAGGGATCACCCCCATCCGGGCATTTTGCATGACGCAGATTGAGTGGTTTCGATGGAATACATATACATCTACATATACATCTGCGTACTACCCTGCGAGCCACCACGAGGGTGTGTGGCAGGGGGTGAAGATCACCAAACATGCACTACTGACATGCAACTAGGATATTTAATGAAGGCATGCTAGATAATAGGGTCACATGGTTAGTATCTATATAATAAGAAAGGGATTATTGGTTGTTATCACTTGCATCATGCACTACAGACTACTCTAACTATATTTCACCTACCTATCCCTTTGCTACGCTGCCTATTGTTCTCTCTTATAGTACGCGGGAAAAATGACATTTTAAATCTATCGGTACGACAATCTATCTTTTAAATCTTGTTAATATGATCAAACCTAGCATAATACGCAGGGGTTCTTAATATTTCAGCTACCTCTACGTCTATATACTGGACTGTCCACAATGCACCGTGCGTTGCATACCACGCACACTGAATCACAGCACCTCGCGTCTCATCGCATAATTTTATCAACCTACCTAGAGAATTCGTCCTTGGAAAGTGCGACGATACATTTAAATAAATCAGCTATTTCTCCCTCGTTAGACCCAACTTAGAATACGCTGCACTGCGAACAAGCGAATACGCTTAGAATACACAGTGTTTGGGATCAACACGAAGTAGGTTTAAAAACAGAGTTTGAACGCCAGCAGAGAAGATCAGCGAGGTACATGAAAGGCCGTAATGATAGCCTCGTTAGTGTTGCTGACCTCTTGCAACAACTAAGATGTGAATTGCTTTCAGACCGTCGATTAAAAATTCGAGTTAATGTTTTATCTAAATTAAAAACAGATATACTTTCAGACGAAGTTTTCAATATCTTACGAACTCCAACACACTACGGTCAGATCAGATACAACAGATCATGAGAATAAAATATGAGAAATAGATTGTAGAACACATGAATTTAAAAGCGTTGTTTTTCCTTCGATCGATAAGAGACCATAATGGTTGCGTCAAGACTTTGAAATGTGTCAATTGAAAGGTAGTTTAGCTGATTAATTCATACGCACCCTAATGCATGTTTCTTAATATGCCAACTAGTGCCAACACCATGTTTTGAATGTTCCCTGCATGACTCTTGTGCCACGTTTCCATTGTTATATTATAGAATATTTTAGTAATTTGTGTATCGCTATATATATATATATATATATATATATATATATATATATATATATATATATATATAGTATACCCATAGTACCATTTCCTAGAACGAAACTCTTATGGTATAAACGAATAATAGGGAATAATATTAATGAAATAGACTGCAGATCCGATAGATTTAAAATGTCATTTTTTCCACGTACAATAAGGGAGCATAATAGTTGCGATAGACCAGTTCTAGGATATTGATTGGTTTGATTAGGTTTTTTAGTAGTGCTAACTATCTTGACATGATTACTAGCTACTAACCTCGTATGTAATCTCCAGCATGATATACTCTTGCATGGTTTAGTCCATGATTTAGTCCTATTTATCTGTCGCATTAATAATACTGACCGGTAGTTGTCTTTTGAGTAGTATACTGACTGCATGATAGCATGTGCTTCAACTTATCACTCCTCTAGTTTCTGGTCTGACTGTGTACCGTTGCCCTGACTGCTTCCGGCCTGCGCCAGGCATTCGGGGGAACGTTCGCGGTTCTTATTTGAACTGGAATGAGCGCCACATGCCTGTTGTAGAATCACCCCGTGCCACACACCCGGGTGGTGGCTTGCACCGTATTTCGTAGACGTAGATGAGAGTGAGGTGCATGTTGATGCATGCAAATTTCTTCGCTGTAGTTCATGTTGGAGACGAGTCCAGTCAAGCATCCTTGCGGTGGGCTTTCAGGCTAGTAAGCACATGTAGATGAACACCAACCTACCGCAGCACCCCAATCCCTACCGCAGCACGCTATCCGATTGGATTGGTAAATGACGCGAGCAGGCACCCTGTACTCCTGGAGACCAGTTAACACCCCTTCCAACTCACCAAACGACCACCCACCCCTTCTCCGGCGACTTGAGTTGCGGTGTGACGCGGTCGGGAAGGGAGTGGTAATGTGCCGGAGAAGACCGAGAGTGGTGGAAGGGCAGCGCCTCCTAATGGCCGGCACCTGCGGCGATCGGACCACCCGTGAGAAGGACCAGCGAGGATCCTCCCCCTTCCTCAGAGAGACGTTAGAACGCGTGAGAGAGATATGAGGCGAAAGGTGGTAGGACTGTGCAATATTTTTCTCCTGTGGCCGTGCCATTGAGGTAGATGGAGAGGGCATTACGTCATCAAAAGTTAACTG
The DNA here is from genome assembly GCA_963169105.1 of Ceriagrion tenellum. Taxonomy (NCBI): domain Eukaryota; kingdom Metazoa; phylum Arthropoda; class Insecta; order Odonata; family Coenagrionidae; genus Ceriagrion; species Ceriagrion tenellum. The sequence continues at coordinate 60,787,969 of OY720639.1, read as the reverse complement.
GCAACCGAAAAGAAAAAAATACATCGGTTAATGCAATAGTGCCAGGCGAAACATGATGGAACTTCTTTATGATGGTTCAGATAGGAAAACCAATGGCAGGGTCCACAATTATTTATTAAGGCGACCGGTTTCGATACTAAGTATCATCATCAGGAAACCTGATGATGATACCTTGTTAATTTTTGTTTGCCGAACGATTCTGTTGTCCCGTATGCCCCTGGAATCCCAATCGGCTGCTAAGCCAGTCATAAGGTTTTCAAGAAACAGGACCAACTAAAAATGACATACATATTGCTAAATAACTAAAGCACTGTTATCATTTGAGTTTACGGCACGGATTTCGTAACTTTGTTAGTAACCATGACAATGACCAGAAACATTATTACCCGTTGAGGAGAAAATCTGTGTACATGTACATTAAACAATTGTGGAAACTGCCATTGGTTTTTCTTTCTGAACTTTATTGGTTAAACCTTCTCTTTCCTTTCAATAGCACGGAAGAATGGATTAATTACATCTACGACTACTTATTATTCTGTAAGCCACCACAGGGGTGTTTGGCAGGGGTAGTCTTAGTAGAGACGTAGTAGAAACTAAATCAGTTTTTGTTTTTCCTCGATTTTATCTGTATGATTATACAATAATGAATACCCGTATAAATAGTTTCACGCATATCTGTACATAAACGAAAAGAGCTCCGACCACCTTAAAGGAGGGGGAGAACGATAGAAAAAAATAGGATTTTTTTAATACCATAACATAAGGCCACAGGGATTAAAAATCATGAGGTTACAGAGAGAATATTTTAGCCCTTCCTTAGCACTATGTGTCCTCTAAACGGCACGCTCTTGCTTTGGGATTATTTTCATTATGTTTAAATGACTAAGTGTTTGCCAGTGATGGACTAAGGATGATGAGGGGGTTTCGTGGAACGAATGCTCGATCGAACAGGACGTGATGGGCGCGGCGTGAACAGTGATTTTTTTCTTTTTCTTCAACACGAGGAGTGTGTGATTAAAGGGAGGGATTGGATTACATAGGGGCCATAAAAGGAGATGGGGAAAAGTGGTAATTAAGAATAATTGAAGAGACCACCGCATGTGAACCACACGCCCATGGGCTTTAGAAGAGAATAGATGGAGCCGTGCGGTGCGAATAAAAATGAAATAATTAAATTATACAGCAGGAATTGTACTGTCCACTAACATTTAATGTATAAAGATACACAACACCTGTTTCAACGCACATTAAGCCGTCATCATCAGTGGCGCGATATACATCTACGTCTACGTAATACCCTGCGAGCCTCCACGAGGGTATGTGGCAGGGGGGAAGATCACCAAACATGCACTATTGACATGCAACTGGGATATTTGATGGAGGCATGCTAAATAATAGGGTCACATGCAGCTAGATGGTTAGTATCTACATAATAAGAAAGGGATTAATGGTTGTTATTACTTGCATCATGCACTACAGACTGCTCTAACTATATTTCACCTACCTATCCCTTTGCTACGCTGCCTATTGTTCTTTCTTATAGTACGCGGAAAAAATGACATTTTAAATCTATCGGTACGACAATCTATCTCTCCAATCTTGTTAATATGATCAAACCTAGCATAATACGCAGGGGTTCCTAATATATATCTAATGTCATCTGTGAACAAATCGGTTTCGAATTTACTTAAAAGGTTTACCCTGATGTACTGAAAAGGATATACCTGATGATGACGCCCTGGCGTGCGCTGAAACACGTGTAATGTATCTTTATACATTAAATGCAAGTGGACAGTACAACTCCTGCTGTTGAATCTAACAATCGAAATGCTGTTTCACCGCGTAAAGCCAGATACGGTTGAATTAAAAAAGAAATAATTTCCTAAAAATCACACCATTGCTAACATGAGCACAAAAATTGTGCATGAAAACCATGTTACGTGATCATTTTTCGCATAAGACAGGCTCCATTCCGTACGTCAAGCAGTCATCCTTATGTTTTCACACATCTTTAATCTACGGGCCAACCAATACGAAAAAAAACCTTAGCTTTTCGAAGGGGTAAAAACGACCGAGTTATGAGTGAATTCTTCTCAGGTTACACACCCGGTAGCCGAGAACCCAGGAAGAATTCGCTCATATCATTCGCCGAGAAAGAATTTGTTTATTTTTACACAATCAAGTTCACATAGTAGACAGAGGTTGAAAATTAGTGTTGATAACACTTACACACGCCCAGCGTTTAAACATTATCATCAATGAATAAGTGCTTCACCTCATCTTATCTATAAATCAAATCTGATGTCTTTTGCTATTATTTCATTGCCACAGTATACGGTTGTTTGGGGGAACCAAACTAAAACGAGCACTTCGGGGAGGCGGAGGCCCTTGAGGTCCTTTTGACCTCAATCCGCCTCATTGGTGTCGGTCTCGAAGGGGCAGTGGTTTCGCTAACCTTCCCTACCCATCCTTTCCTCCCACCTCTTCCATGTCCTCGGTAATAAGCGAGAGCTTGCAAACCGGGGGCGGAAGTTGTAATCCTGCGGCGTGAGCCGAATCGCCTGCCACAGTATACGATCAACATTCTTCCAGTATGGTGGAATTGCTGAAAAACACCGTGGATGAACGCTGATATAAAATTTTTCCTTTAAAAATTCTCAATCCTTCATATATCCACATCAGCGACCCTCGTCGGCCCCGGTGGCGGCGAAGTGAAGTCCTCGCCTGCTAACCCGAGGGTCGCGAGTTCGAATCCCGCCTGGTTAGATAATCCACTGCCCAGGACATGGATGTTTGTGTCTATTGAATGAGTTAATTGCAAGTTCTTTTATATTGTATAAATATGTAAATTTGCTCGCAATAAAGATAGGTTATTATTATTATTATCTCTTATCAGTTCAACCTTTTGGTGAACAATCTTCAATTTAAAACTACACCTAAAAGATCGAAAGAGTAAATAATAAAAGCCACTTTTATCAATGATTAATGAAACTATCGTAATTTTCCAACTAAGAAACTCGACCAGAATGCATTAAAATGCGCATTCTCGTCCAAAATAATTCCTCTCTACGATTTCGGGTTCCACTACTGTCCCACTACCGCTTTTTATATTGAATCCTAAATGAGAAACTCCTCTTCATTCTCAAGACTTCCGAAGACCTGAGTATGAACAGCTAGAGAGGTTGTTAGAAACGTCGGAATAAAACGAGCCCCTAAACCAGTGGAAGGCACGAGAAGACACAAGAAGAAACGGGGAGACACGAAAACGAAGATGTGTAGATGAAAAACCGGCCAAGCATAAGATATTTAAGTAATGAAGCTCAAAAGATTTCGTACTGTCCACTAATTTCTATTTCACCTCTTGCTACTCGTGCTTCGACTGACTAGCAGTCATCATCAGGCAAGACTGATGATGATGACTGCTAGTCAGTCAAAACACGTGTAGCAAGAGGTGAAATAAAAATTAGCAGACAGTACGAAATCTTTTGAGTTTCATTACTCATTATGCTGTTCTACGATATCTCGCCTGAGAAAGTGGAGTTTATAAGATATTTAAGGGGCTGCGTACCGCGGCCAAAAACGCATCTGCAGACGTCTACGTGATTTATTTTACGGCTCTCCTCTGGCACTTAAAGCAAATTAGTTTGCTCAGAACTCTAGACTTGAGATCAATATTTATGCATACGATACAATATAATACGATAAATGACAAGCCTTTACGTTGGTGCAAGAATCCATTTTTAGAGGAAATTGACGTACAGGATCGTGAAATCCATGGCTGTGAATAAGTTTAATTGGTCTTTTTATTCCCCCATAACTATAAGAAAACCTCTTTTTAATACTAAAGACAAATTTGAAATTTCGGACAAATGTAGTGTTTATGCTTTAAATTGTGACTCATGTAACTCTAGGTACATTGGCCAACCTGGACGGAAGTTTGAAATTAGGATTAAGGAGCATAGAAAATGTTGTTTAACTGGTGACGTTTCTTCTATGTTTGCCAAACATTAATTAGATTGTAATCATTCAAGTGACTTTAAACCTTAAATTTTACATACACAGGATAAGGGCAAAAAATTAGCTTTCCTCAAACAATATGAAATTGTAAATGCTGTGAAAAAAATTTCAAATCTGGTAGATTACCTCACATTTGACGTGCATTCGCCACTGATGTCAATCAACTTTTAATGTTCGTTTACGTCATATACTCTACCTTGCCATTGTGTGTTTATCCCCTACCCATCCCCATTGACGTTATTCTCCTTTCAACCAATCTTTTCTTCCCATCCCCCTTTGTTTCCCTACCCCCTCTCCCTCGACTCCCCCATCCACTTTCTGGTATATATGGACAACGAAAGAGTTATATTGTACCTTGATAATAACAAAACTTTGTCGAAACCATGAACGGAGAGAATAAAACAGAGTGGAAAGTACAAAGCGAGTCTTCTTTTCATGTGTCGCTTTTCCACAAAGTGAAGCCTCAAACTGTAACTTGTGATCAATATTCATTGTTTACCCTGTAATTATATTTATATGTTGAGTAAACATTAAAAACAATAAATAAATAAATAAATATTTACAATGCAAGTTGTAAGTTTTCGCTCCCTGCTGTTTACATAATTATTTTGGACCGCGGAAGTAATGTGAATTCGTCGTAAATCAGGCGATTGCCATGCGACGCATAATTCCAAAATTATTTACACTTATTGTAAGAGGGAATTCTTCAACTCCATGGAAAATTATATAAATTTCATAGTAACACATAAAAATGACACAATGAACATTCTTGTAGGCCCTTGCGACGCATTTTACACTGCGCCACCAGTGGCGCCCTTGTCCTGGAAGGGTAATGGAGCGGAAGGGGAAGATCTCTCTTAAGCGGTAGAATCCATCACTAAAAGGTCGTTTTCGTTCGAGGCATACAGTCCCCTTAATGGAATTGCTTCAGGAGGAATAAATATTTTAAGCTATAAGAAATCTTCATTGAAAACGATAAATCTAATGCATTTGGAGGCGCAGTCAACCATAAAACTACTATCCGATGGTCGATACAATAGTGAATAACTAATAACAAAATTTCCGGATGAATTATAGATAGTTTTAAATACTTAGCTCTATCGATTGCCGTCATAAACCAATGGTATGTAGTCGCGCTACTTCAAAAAATCCCAAGTTCGGGGATTTGAGTCTCACTTCGAGATATAGCTGCTTCTTAGTCATACGATTTGGGTTAATTAAGCTGTGATCATCCTCAGCGCTTGGAGCACCTAAACCGAATATTTGTAGGATGGAATATGAAACTGTGCGCTTACGCTAAATCTCTTTGCCACTCACATGTATTCTGGAAGATTCTAGCAGATTCACCAAGCCTGATAAGAAAATATCTCAGTGGGAAAAACCATCAGGACTCGTTCTCAGATCCCTCGATATGACGCAGAGTGCTTTAGCCAGTTATGCTCTCGAGACGTCATTCTCCCGGAGGAATTTATTTCGGAGAGAAAGACATCAGTAGCCAAACTTAAAGCATTTGGCGCGATATCTGGGCTCGAAGAGTTTTCGAACCGACGACAACTTTCGGATGACGATTTGAAAGGTTATACCGTGACTAATTCGCAATATCCTTACTCTTTTCATAATAATGCAATTTGCTGATCGATCCAATTAAGTAGGCCCCGGTGGCGACGGGGTAAAGTCCACGTCACCAGAGGGTCGCGGGTTCGAACCCCGCTACCCGCACGGAATTATCACCACTCCGGAGTATGTTGAGTAGTTACAGATACTCACCCGATATAAATTGGCCCAAGGTGCTGTATTCGGTGTAGTTAAGATAAAATAAAATTTTTTAAAATTAAATAAACTAGACCTTTGCTGATTAAATCGTATAACAAAACAAAACTGGTATATTCAGGGCTGTAGTCATACTCGTTACCTGGGTGTCCCCCAGGTGTGGGGGAGCCCCTTGGCTCAGAAATAGTATTCATAGTCGTTACCCAAGGGACTGCCGTCCCCTAACCCTCCCCCACGCCGTCGATTTCCTGGGTAAGGCATGAAGCTTACCTAAAGCTCCCCTAACGCAGTACTGCTGCCCACGCGTGGGACAAATGGATACTACTGTACTGATGGTAGTACACGATAATATCAACACTTTTCCATAGTAACGTCTTCTGTTTACAAACACGCGTACTTATTGAATCGCCCTCGTATTCCTCATCATTCAAATTACATAAATATTTAAGTAATAATGAAATCATTCTCTCATATTCCTTCAATCATTTTTCATCAACATTTTGTGACAGTATACTATATTATTGTTTATAGCGTGCTTGGTTACGGTGAGAAATGAGCATCGAAAACATGGAGAACCATTCAGCAAAACCGTTCATATGTATTTTTGCGTGGGATTGCTGCCAAATCTCTTACCCAGGCGTCCCCTGGCAGGGCGTTACCCAGGTAAGGTTTATGAATCGCCCAGCGTAGGGGACCCCTAGGTGTTACCTGGCTAGGGGATACCCAGGTAACCCCTAGGAATACGACTATGAATACGGGCATCAAGCAAAACAATACGATCGAGGAATAATTTCTCAGAGACGTAGCAGAGAATGTTAAAGTGCTTATAATTTGCTTCAAAAAGAACAATACTATCTAGAGAAGAGGATAACAGGTAATAATTATTATCCAAACACGAAAAAGGAACACCCTCCAATCAAAAATTATTGATATGGCGCCCGAAAGAGATCGTAAACCCTCCTTGCGACCATATATTAATACCTGAGCAAGCACTCACACAATGTCCGCTTCTTTTTATTAATTCGCCCATGCGATGGGCACTCTTCCTGTCATTAAAATCCTCACCCCCGCAAGCTGAAATCGAATTACGACAGTCTCCTTTCTTTTTCTCTTCTGTCTCTCTTGCGCTCGTCCTCCCATTCAATCGACGGAAATGAACGGGTCGCGCATCCGGCTGCACGTGTTCGCTTCCAAGCGACGACGCGATTTCCCTTGCACGGCGACATATTACCGTAATGCGAAGAACACACATACACGCATACGTGCGTACACACGGAGGCATTCGAAATTAGCGGACGCTCGGACAAGACTTCGCGTCATGAGCTACAATAACCATTTCCCACTGGAAATTGCGATCGACCGACGGATGTTGATATTATAATAATATATTTATTCTTCCTTATACGTTTCATTACCCATATTTTATCTGTATTAAGGAAGTAATATAGCCTAAAAGGCATTGAGCCTCTGTTTAGGATAATTTCAAAAACATTAATCCGAAAAAGAACACATCAAACCATGATTAACATAATATGAAAAATATACAAATAAAATTAGGCGTGTAAAAAATAAATATTACCACTGCGCTGGCTTAAGGACTTATGAAAATAAGGCAATTCTACTACATATGTGATTGAAAATACAACATACTTATTTTACACTAAATTTACTGACCTTTACAATAAGGTTTCTGTATCTTCAAATTTTAACTACCAGTTTTGGATACCTAGTGAAATGGGTAGATTCATTGACATTATTTGGCAGGATATTATGCAATTTGGGCCCCATGTACAGATAACACCTTTTATACATTGTGAGATTAGGTTTGGGTGTAGGGACCCAGAAACCTCATCGCTTAAGATGTCTGCTTTGAAAAAAAATACTCGACACGGTGTCGCTTTCCGCCTGGGTGGCATCGTGGCACACAAAAAAATTTACGCTGTCGCATAATCTGGAGAATACATAAATAAAATTAATTAAATGTATCACTTTCCTCCAATCAGCTCATTCCAGTGAAACGAATCGGGTTACGCCTATTGAATATGGAGCCTATTAGGAAAGACATTTAGCCTTTACTTGGTGAGATAATTTGAGGTTGAAGGTGAAAAGTGAAATAAAAACTTTTATCCATTATTTGGAATCATTATCATAGGAAAATCTGACCAGAAAAGACTGGAAGCCTTCGAAATCTGGTGCTGGAGAAGGATGTTGAAGATATAATGGACGACAAAATTAGAAATGGTGAGGTGTGCAGAAGAGTAGAAGAGGAAAGGACCATATGGAACACCATACAGACAGAAGAATCAGATGGATTGGATACACCCTGAGATACAACGGATTTGTGAAGAACATAACCGACGGCAAAATGGAGGGAAAAGTCCCCAGAGCAACACCCAGGAATAAGTTCATTAACCAAATGAAGAGAAAAGTATATCGGAAGATATACCTGGAGGTAAGGGAACTAGGATTAGATAAGGAAGGGTGGAGGGCCGCAGTCAACCAATCTAAAGATCGAACGACCGACGAATGAGGTATTTAACTTGACTCAATTTTTTCACACGGTACGTTTCCTACTCCGCCAAAGGATTCATAAGAATATTCCCTGTGTCGCTCTGAAACACACCAGTTCTGAATATCTCAAGCAACTTTAGCCTAGCGAGTAGTCTCCGAGTCTCTACGGGCTCCCATCTTAATCCCACTAAAAGTTGTGAAACACTATATATATATAAAAGTTCGCTTGTATATGTTATTAACGAAGCGTGCAGCCATTCTTTGCATTTTATAGTTTATTAATTAAATCTTTAATAATAGGGTCCCATGGGATGGGATAAAAGTCATATTATAAGAAATAAGAAGGGAATGCAATAGAAATACATACATGGCAGTTCGTCAAGGATGATGCGCAGCCGATATAATCGTTTCCTAAAGAGTAATTCTATAAATTATTTTCTCTCAGAGGACGAAAAAAATAATATCATCGACCAAAATGACCCACTCACTATGTACACGCATTTTAGTATATGATAACTTCGTCTAAAGTGTGTGGAATTTATCTTGTACACTGCGAGTACAAAGGCGAAACTTTCTACGAGGAAATGCTTTCGCCTTGACTGAGATTCAAGCGTCGCACCCGAAATCCCGGTCAAGGCGAATTATTCTGCCTCCAATTCTGATAATCTCTTCGCTGAGTGAACAACAAGGCGTGACAGAGATTAATAGAAAGTCCACTGATAAGACTTCATGAGAGATATCTGTTTTGCGCCCAATATTTTTTAGTAAAAAATACCACCTATAATACACAAATTACTCGACAAAAGTTACGAGTAACCTTGATGGTTGTCCAAGGCGATAAATGTACTCAAGAGTAATTACATGTGTCATTCACATATAATTCAGACACTTAATACTAATGAACGTTGGCCATCGCCAGATAGAGTAGATTTTGTACTTGTGCTTATTATCTCACCATCATGTATATTATTACAGAAAGGTCTTTTTCTGTCATTCCGTATATGCTCCGTTAATACTGCACCTACAGTGATAAATGAGGTATCATTTTAAACGTTGAATCACCGGCTTCTGACGAAAAATACAATCTCAAATTTCACTATTTACCCATTAATTTGACTTAAAAGTTTCGATTTTTCCATGTCGATTACTCGCTCGAGGTATATCGACTCCACACATCATCATATATATTATTTCTCAAAGGTGTTTTGTTGTCGCAACGCCATAACTCACATAATTCTTCATCAAAATTGATGGTTCAAACATCGTTTTAAAGTGTATGTTCCTCGCTATTGCCGAAAAAAAGACAAGTGATTTAGAATTGAAGTTTTTCTTAAAAAATGATAGTGCCATCTGTTGACAATATAGTCAACTAATATGTTGGCTATGGCTACGTGCTTAAAAGACTGTAGGAAGCGCCATCTATCAACACATCGTTTAGTTAGATTGTTTACATTCTACATACAATCAGTGTGACCGTATGCGTTATGTATCTTTAACACAACATAAATAACATATAATTGTCCATGGGAAGAAACAGGAAGAAGCTGCATACTGTGCGAAATATACGACAGGTAGAAGAACAGGAAGAAAGAAGGAAGAAACAGGAAGACGCTGCATACTGTGCAAAATATTCGACAGGTAGAAGAACAGGAAGAAAGAAGGAAGAACCAGGAAGAAGCTGCATAGAGTGCGAAATATTCGCACGGGTCAGCTAGCCATTATTAATAACTCAGTCAAGAACCTCTTCTTTTGGGCAGGGTTGCTTGCTGACGACATCGTTTAAGTGGAGGAAAATCAGGAGAAAGCAGAGAAAATACTGCAACGTTGGAGGCAGGCAATACAGGAAGGCGGTCTTAATATAAGTAGGGAGAAGACAGAGTACCTGTGGTTTGGTGGAGAAGGAAAAGTAGGAGAGGTGAGATTACAGGGAGTTAGCTTGACGAGGACACAGGAATTTAAATAGCTTGGGTCGTACATCACAGAAAGCGGAGATCTCGACAGGGAGATTAATCACAGGGCACAATCAGGATGGATGAACCGGAGAAAGGCAACCGGGGTGTTATACGATAAGCAGATCTAAAGGAGTACAAAGGGAGGGGTTGTAAAATCAGTTGTGAGACCTGGACTGACCTACGGTTGCGAGCCATGGTCCATGAAGAAGAGGCAAGAAATGAAATTGGACGCAGTGGAAATGAGGATGTTGCGGTGGACTATGGGAAAGACAATGAGAGACAGGGTAAGGAATGAGTGGTTTAGAGAGCAGGGAGGGGTAGTTGGGGCTTCGAAGAAAGTACAACAGTGAAGAATACAGTGGTATGGGCATGCGATGAGAAGGGGAGAGGGGTATGCCTTGAGGGGAATGATGGACCTGCAGAAGAACGGCAAGTGATCCAGAGGAAGTCCTAGGAGTAGATGGATAGATTGGTATTAGATAGATCATGGAAGACCTGAGGGAGAAGTAACAAACACCTGAGGACACGAAGGACCGGACAAAATGGAGAAGAGTGAGGAACAGCGACCCCTAGTCTAGGGATTAACCTGAAGAGAAAGAAGAAGAATATTAACAACTCACCACGCATTAAATTTCCGGAATGATTTATAACTTAGTATTACTATTTATCAATCGCATTAATAATACTAACCAGTAGTTCTGTCTCAACTATTGTTCCGCATGGTAGAATGTTAGCCAACGTAGTACTCCCCTAGTTTCTGGTAAGTCTGCGCATTGTTATGCTGACAGCTTTTGGCCTGCGCCAAGCGGCCGGGGAAAGGCGCACGGTTCTAAAATGAAAAAAACGACTTCGTTTTCTTCCACTGATTTATTTTTTCGGTACGACATGTTTCGACACATAGAGGTCATTTTCAAGTACCTGGGTACTTGAAGGGTACTTGAAAATGACCTCTATGTGTCGAAAAATGTCGTACTGAAAAAATAAATCAGTGGAAGAAAACGAAGTCATTTTTTCATTTTTGAATATCAACTTCCACATAGTTGAGCCTGATACCATTGAACGCACGGTTCTGTTTTCATTTGGGATGAGTGCTGCTTGCCTGGTGTGGTATCGCCCCCCGCCATATACCCTAATGGTGGCTTGCAAGATATTTCGTAGCTTTAGATGTAAACGAATTCGATCAGCGAATCCATTCTTCCCTCAAATCAAAACCTTAAAAACAATCCCATGGATAGTTAAGCAGATTCATAGCTAGAAAATATATTCGTGATGGTAAGAATGAAATAACAATAGTATTCTCCACAGTTTTTAATGAATAAAATTAGGTTTTCATTAACAGCAGTATGAAAATAACTATTTTTATTTCATTCTTACCATCACAGATATAGAATATTTCCACAAAGTTACGCCTGAAACTTATCCATAGTAAATATATTGTTTCGAGTCAAAATTTTGCACGAAGAGGAAGTGGGCAGCCTGGATGGGAAATTTTCACACCTCTTCTGAGTTTTATTAGTGAATGAATTTCCAAGCAACACAAGTGTACGCATGAAAACGGAACATGTGTGAGATGTATTCATGAGAGAAAAAAATCAAGTAACGCCCAAAGGGAATAACTCTTAACGAGGATAGTGTTAGAGGCAGAAAATTTTGAAATCCGACGAGCAGAAAAGGAAAAACTAAGGAAAATTTTACCATTTCCCACTTCATTAATAACGCTTTGAGAGTAAATTTCACGACTCAGGTCCCATACGTTCGGAATATTATCCAGAGCTGAATTTAGTCCAGGGATATGGACTAACCAAATTATAAACTCTAAGTTACTTGCGACGCTGATTTTTATACACATTAGCATTATACAATATTGGAATCATAAAGTTAATCTGTTATGCTCAACACTGAACAAGGCAAAAAATTCTTCACCACACTACACTACAAGGACTAGGCAATGTTACCCATTATGGAAACCATCTTAGCCTCGGACGCCCAACGCTTCCTTGTCCTCTAGGCTTGTACTCCAAGACAATTCTAGGGAGGCGGTCAGACTACATTTTTCCTACATATTCGAGTCATTTGAAATGGTATTTTTTATTTTATCTTCCAATTAAAAAATTTAAAATCTTACGTTTTGATTTCATGGAGGGTTCTATCTTGCAATGAGCCTTTTACTCTTCCCAAGAGTTTCATTTCAGCGGATTCAATTTTATTTCTCTCTCTTTAAGAGTAGCCACGTCTCATTCCCGTACAGTGCCATCGGAACTGCCATCGTTTGGTTTAAATTTTAATTGAGTTTCTTAATGGAGACGGATGGAGAAGGTGAATTGTAGAGAAAGGGAGACAAATGAGGAAGTGCTTGAGATGATGGGCGATGAAAGGAATTAAATCCGGGATAGGCAGGGTAGATGGCTGAAGGATATAATAAAGGGCGATGGGTTGCTGAAGAGTGTGATAGGTGGAAGGATGTTAGGCAAGCGTGGAAGGGTAAGAAAGAGAATAGGTCTCATGGACGGGATGAAGAAGGGTAGATCGTATGCTGAGGCGAAAAAGAATATACTAGAGGAAGATAGGCCCAGGGGAGTGTACAGAAACGGGGAGGAGAGTCTCTAACATTCAGAAAAATCTACCTTAATCGGTGGAATACTAAAAAATACTTACTAGTATGGATATCTTAAACGTCTGATTTATTGTTTACTGTCTCACTAATCGTCGTGTAAAAAATTAACAACATTATTACGAGAAAAAACTATTGGGAAGGCTGTGAGAGGTATTTACAAGTGGTTCATATGAACCAAAATCTCGAATTTTTCGTGACATTACCACGTGACTCCTTGGTTACGTAATCGAGATAATTTCGATCATGTGACCAAGGAGTCACGCAGTAGCCTACGAAGGCTAAAGCACTCGGCCGAAAATTAGTTAGTAGTTAGGCCCCTGAAAGTGTAGAAAACCGGAAAAGGATTCTCTAACATTCAATAAAACTTGTCTTTACTGGTAGAACACCTAAATAAAACTTGTCTTATATATTAGAATCCTAGGAATTATTCCGCATATTTGTATACATTTGATAAGCTCGTTTTCAACATCTTGATCATATTTGATTGCTAGTTTGCATTCATCTACATCTGCATCTACGTGATACCCTGCGAGCCACCAGGAGGGTGTGTGGCAGGGGGTGAAGATCACCAAAAATGCACTAATGACATGCAACTGGGATATTTAATGGAGACATGCTAGATAATATGGTCACATGCAGCTAGATGGTTAGTATCTACATAATATGAAATGGATTATTGGTTGTTATTACATGCATCATGCACTACAGACTACTCTAACTATATTTCACCTACCTATCCCTTTGCTACGCTGCCTATTGTTCTCTCTTATAGTACGAGGGAAAAATGACATTTTAAATCTATCGGTACGACTATCTATCTCTCTAATCTTGTTAATATGATCAAACCTGGCATAATACGCAGGGGTTCTTAATATATATCTAACGTCATCTGTGAACAACTCTGTTTCGAATTTACTTAAAAGGTTTAACCTAAATTTTAACCTGCGTTCTGATAGTAATTCCCATCCTAGTTCTTCTATTAACCTCGTAACACTAATACAATTATAATAACGGCCTTTAACAAACCTAGCGGATCTCCTTTGCACGCGCTCGAATTCTTTAATCATACCTTCCTCGTATGGATCCCATATACTAGCGGCATATTCTAAATGAGGCCTGACAAGTGTAAAATAGCTTCTTTCTCGTACTCTCTCATCGCATTTGCCTAGAACCCTTTTTACGAATCCTAATCTACGGTTTGCTACACTAGTTATTTCCCTGATGTGTTTCCCTCAAGACATGTCTTCAGTGATGGTGACGCCTAAGTATTTAATTGAATCTACGTTACATATTTTGTTATCTTTGATGCAATAATTATTCCTTGGTATTTGAAATAAAAATTAACTCATAAATGTTACATCAGCAAATAAAAATGGACGAATATTACTGGACCGCAATGTAAACGTTTATTCTAACTCAAACAATTAATTTCTCCGTAAGTACAGACGCCGGCCGACTTCTGCTTATAATGGGACCAACGAAGAAAAAAAAAAGGTTCCACCGTCGCGGGAATGATAGATCTCACAGGACACAGGGGTCGAGACGCTTAAAGCCCCATCTGAAACTGTCAGCGATATTCGCCTTAATTCGTATTGATGATGCGCAGCTTTACACGTTATTTAGGTAAATTGTGGATCATTTGCCAGGTTCCGAAAGATGGCAATTAATCATAGCGCGGAAGTCGACGCAAATCATTTAAGCACGCGAGGGGCATAAATTTTCTTTCCGCGGACTTTCCGTGGGTCTAAGCGGAATCGCACGGAAAGGTGCGACCATTCGTTCCTCAAGGCTTGGCGATAATACCCACGGTCAGATTCAACCTCATTAGAGATTAAAAACGGGCATGGAAATGAGGCGAATGCCATGGTGGCAGATTTCCTTTAGGATTATAGAACCTAATGCCTGACACAGGCAAAAGACGCCTTAAAGTACTTAGGAGGTCGACACCCGTGGTCGCGCCGCCACAACAGGATTAGAATCGTGGGACAAGATAAGTCAGATGGATGAAGAATTTCACATCCCAGGCATTTAACACGCTCACGTAAGGCCGCAGGGGTTCCTACTCATGCGGAAATTCAGCAAGGAGATGGTTGATCGTTCACATCAACACCTGCAATCGGGGTTGGTCACCGGACACCATGGCGCTGGCTCTAGCCTGAGAAGTCCACCACCCAAGCATATTGATTAACGTCCCCGGGATCTGGTGTTTAAAGGCACAGTTTCCAATGAATACCCAATTTTTATTCGTTCGTTGATATCCGCAAAAGAGATTTGAACCCACACGATAAACCGTGATTTAATTCAAATTAAATTTAAACATCGAATATATTCATAGGCCAAATATTTTACACCATATAATTTTTACATCTACATATTACCGTGCAAGCCGCCTCAAGGGTATTTGGCAGGAGGTGATTTATCACAAACATGCACTATAGTGAGAAAATTAACTTTCATCAACACGCGCAATACTACAGGTATGCTACCAATGCTACAACTATTGCATTATTCTACAATGCAACTGCGTAAGCAAGATGCAAAAGTCATGCAGAAAACGTGTAAAAGACGATATTAGTACTACAAGGCAGATTAACAAACAAGCCTTAGGGATCAAATCAAATAATCAGTTATACTACCAGTCGAAGCTTCTGAATGAAATCCGGGATAGGCAGGGTAGATGGCTGAAGGATGTAATAATAGGTGATGGGTTGCTGAGGAGTGTTCTGGAGGGAAGGATGTTGGGCAAGCGGGGAAAGGGAAGAAAGAGAATAGGTTTCACGGACAGGATAAAGAAAGGTAGATCGTATGCCGAGGCGAAAAATGATATACTAGAGGGAGATAGGCCCCTGAAAGTGTAGAAAACAGGGAAGATATTCTCTGACGTTCAACATAACCTACCTTTACCGGTAGAATACTTGAAAAAACACTACCAGTCGACTAGCCTATGGTCTCTTACCGATCGCGGGAAAAACGACATTTTAAATCTGTCCATTCTGCAGTCTATTTAGCTAATTTTATACTCACGATTACACTTATCGTAAATGGATAAAGGGAGTTAGGCATTGCGTAAAAAAGTAACTGCGTTTCAACTCGCTGGTTCGGGTTTGCGATATTTTTGGAGATTTTAATATCGCAATTCGGACCTCTTCTTGGATGAGCCCTATACGACTCCAAATGGTTATATGCCCCTTCCAACGGATGGGATACTAAACTCTGAACCGCCAGGTGCCTTTCTTTAATAATAGCTTAATTCGGCGACAGGTTTCTCTCCACCCTTCTTCGATTCGTCATATAATCAACCGCTCAATAAAATAACCACGCATCTCACAATCAGATGACACACATGCCCCCAAAATTGGTCTGAAAGCGTTTCCGTGGTGTAGTGGTTATCACATCCGCCTAACACGCAGAAGGCCCCCGGTTCGATCCCGGGCGGAAACAATTTTTTTCGTAGTCTTCTTTGATTGAGCAGAAAATTTAAATTTTATAAGCATTTTCTGTATCCGTAAATCTCGCTTCCACGATATTTGTATTCGCCATGATTGCATTTAGATCTCCAGAAATAGTACTTATTTTACACTCAAAAGAAGTTATTCAAACTTGGAAATTATTCGTGACTGCGACATCTCTGTCTGTACGTGTTAGATGCCTCGTGTGATTAAAAATGGGCATGGAAATGAAGCGAATGCCATGGTGGCAGATTTCCTTTTGGATTATAGAACCCAATGCGGTGCCACAGGCAAAGGACGTTATGCATTGTTTGTCTTCTGGGATCCAGTCACTATAGCATGTATTTCTTCCATCTCGATTCAATAAATCTATAACTAATACGACTTCGATTAACGATTCGTCAACGCGAAAAAAGATCCGGCAGGAGAGAAATTTCGCTTGTGCACTGTGCTCAGAACCATGGGCCATCACCCGCAACTTCCCTCCTTCCCGAGATAAAGTAATGATCATATTTGGCTATTCTAAACGCAGAATGAAAGGGCCCATTGGTGGATCGTTAGCTAGTTACTAGTTGCCGTGTTGCTCATCAGCGATTTTATCCCTCTGTAATAAAGATATTCCAAACGGTTAGGCCAAACTCTTCAATTAATCTGCAATATCTCCCTTGTTAGACCCCACTTGGAATACACTCCAGTGTTTGGGGTCCTCATGAGGTAGGCAAAAAATAAGGTTAGAACGCGTGCAGAGAAGATCAGCAAGATACGTGAAAGGCCGTTATGATAGTCTTGCTAAGGTTACTGACCTCATGCAAAAACTAGGATGTAAATCGCTTCCAGAACGTCGACTGAAAATGAGACTCAATCTTTCATGTAAACTCAAAACTCATTTATTTTCCGACGAAGTTGATAATATCTTACGAACTCCAACATACTACAGTAAATTGGACCACGAAAATAAAATAAGGGAAACAGCTAGTTGAACAGAAAGGCTTAAAAAGTCTTTATTTCCGCAATCGATAAGATACCATAATGGCTGCGATGAGACTTTGAAGTCAGTTGTCAGGTAAAGTAGCTAATTAACTCATATACAGCGTAATGCATGTTCCTAAATCTGCCGAGTCCTCCAAACACCTCGTTTTGAATATTCCTTGTGTGACTCATGTATCACGTTTTCATAGTTAAATTATAGATTATTTTAGTAGTTTCTTTGGCATCTGTATCATCACGATAGTGTGGTGCTTGTTGGTGAAACTAAATTTCTTCGCTCTGGTTCGTGTTGGTGATAAGTCACCTCCTGCCAAACACCCATGAGGTGGCTCGCAGGGTAATGTGTAAGTGTAGATTGCTCTGATAATACGATTCCGTTTTTATTTTTCATGTGTTCTCTACATCATATGCCATTTTTCAGCCATCAAGGCCGCTTTACACGATACATTTTACGGTACAAACGAATAGATGAACTCTTTCATGAGGAAAATCATAGCATGAAAAGCGGAAAATTAAAAGATTGTTAAATTATTGGCAAAGAAAAGAATGGCAGAACGGGAATCTGCTCAAATTCCATTCATTTTCTTGCACAGTCTAGAATACATTCGCTTGTACAATAAAATGTACCGCGTAAAGCGGCCTTCAGAAGTATCTCAAGGACCCCTTGGATAACCCTTTGCAATCCGGTGTGCACTGAGCACGAACCCAAATCCTTCTGGAAGGAAAAAACTTCACCATTTCACAGAATGAATCTCCGCCCATTAAGATTTCACTCACTCCACTAATATCTCCGGCACGTCCAGCTGCTCTACCGTTTCCCCAACTCATCTCCTCCCCTTACATAATTAAGCAGATATCAGTCACAATTCCAACCCCCACGAGCCTAATAAGGGAAAGATGTTTGCCTTCCCGACCCTACTCTCCCATCAGACAACTGCTCTCCGGGTGACGTCACGCGATGTTTCCCCCCCTTCTCATCGGGCAGACCCTTCGACTGTTGGGCCAAGCCGCCTTTCTTCCCTTAATGGTCACGACACGAGAGCGAGACGCCCTCAGAAAACAACCTGCATTATTGAAGCGAGCGTCAGGAGGGCAAAAGCAATGAGACGGTCACAAAGTCATCCACTCCGGCTCAAACAGAACTCTGGACTCCGCACGCAAAAGGGTTACCTTTCTCAATGGAGAGAGGCGAAGCAGGGAGTGAGAAAGGCAAAGGATAAGCGAAAAACCCTCGTTTTTCTCCACCCCTTCTGTTCCTCCAAACACCATCTCCCTCCTTCCTTCCTCCATCTGTCCTGTTTGCCTTGATTCCATTAAAAGGGAGTTGCTCACGACAAACACGTTTTGATGGGCGTACCCACGAGTCCAACGTGTTCGACTACCACACGCCAACTGTCGTCTTGGCTTTTGAACTCCCTCTGCCCCCGCCACTTCCCAACACAGCGCCTTCCGGAAGCCTACCTACTGTTTTCTTCCCCAGTTATTTGGTCTTCAAAACACAGTGGCATGAAGTAGTTCTCTTTGCCGTGGATTTATCGCCATTGTGTGACATTCACAGTGGAAAAATCATTCGCCTGGACTGGGAATTGAACCCAGATCCCTTGATTTCGCCCGTGGTTCTTCGAAAATGTCCAAAATAAATAACTTTGTTTTTAAAGTTGGGCTTTACCCCGTGGACTGTAGCGCTTAACGCTTGCGCACAGGTACCTCTGCCATTATATGCACGGTACCAATGAGGACAACTTGCTCCTTAAAGCCCCCATGAGATTCACAGTGGAAGAGGACGCCTGAGGAGCTTAATTGGTTAGAGTACTCGGCGCGAAATCGAGGGATTTGGCTTCGATTCTCAGTCCAGGCGAATGATTTTTCCACTGTGAATTTCATACAATTGTGTGATCATTAGCGAGTGACTCCCTTGAAGTTACATCTACATTTCCGTAATACCCTGCGAGCCACCACGAGGGTGTGTGGCAGGGGGTGAAGATCAACAAACATGCACTATTGACATGCAAGTAGGATATTTAAGGGAGACATGCTAGAGAACAGGGTCACATGCAGATAGATGGTTAGTATCTACATAATAAGGAAGGGATTATTGGTTGTTATTACATGGATCACGCACTACAGGCTACTCTAACTATATTTCACCTACCCATCCCTTTGCTACGCTGCCTATTGTCCTCTCTTATGGTACGCGGGAAAAATGACATTTTAAATCTACCGGTACGAAAATCTATCTCTCTAATCTTGTTAATCTGATCAAGCCTAGCATAATACGCAGGGGTTCTTAATATATATCTAACGTCATCTGTGAACAAATCGGTTTCGAATTTAGTAAAAGTTAGTACGCGGCTAGTTCCGTTGTTCTGTGAAAGTGGATATATTGAACATTGAGATATATGTGTATCGCAATTGTTGTCTTTGCTGTGGAATTATCGAACATAAGGATATATATCGCAGGATTCGGGGATCGGGTTGGTGTGGGCTAGAGTACTGGCTAACCATACGGATGGCCAGGGTTCAAATCCCTCCAGAGGAGGATATTTTTTTTAGGAAACCGTGGTCCCCTTGGAGCCTTTCGTTAAGAGCAGACTAATGCCGACGCCGAGTTTCTATCCACCCTTTCCTGTTCCCTACGGCGCAAATGACCTTAAACGTCGGTCGCCTCCCCAAATATTCAATCCAAAATCACAGGATTTACATCCAGTAAAAGTCTGTGTCATAGTGATATATTGTGCAAAAATCATGACTTTCACATCTCACAATCTCCATTTCAAATACCATATAACTTTGAATTGGCGCCTTTGCTTTTTGGCATTTAGGCCGAGAAAGATAAGGGCAAAGATACTGAAAAAAGTAGAATCAGGAATAAATATAGGTGTTTTTATTAAATTGAAACTTTTACAGACCACAGAATATTTCAAGATTCAACACTAGTTGAAGTCAGAAGTTGCTGTTGAAGTCTGGAATATTCTGTGGTCTGTAAGAGTTTCAAGTTAATACATCTGTGATGGAGTACCGCAAAGTTAACGAAGATCGAGTATTATTCTTATGTAGGTAGACAGCTATTAAGTTGGTTACATTAATTAAACGCGGATGGCCCAGTATTGATTATTAGACTATCCTTAAGTTTCAAGTTTCGGGAGATGCATTAGAAAATATGAGCAGAATATAAATAAGTCATAAGTTTGGGATATAGAGTAATCATTAGAAAACAAAGACAATGAGCCTTTCTAGGACAAAGAGAATATGGCTGGTCATAAAAATTTGGAAGGCGTAATATTGAACAAAGAGATCGATTTGATTATTCGACAAGTACGTTAGAGGAAAATGAAAATCATCAGAACGAGACTTAGCTAGGCTAGCGAAAGAGGCGTCAGCAATTGAAGAAAGCTGAAGATGATGACCTTGTGTATGGATGTAAAGAAAAGGCTTGTGACGAGTTCAATGGGAACGGAAACGCTGTGTTGCAAACTTTGATAAAATGAGAAGGGAACAAGCAACAGGCTTGAGGAGTCGGTGTGAAGGAGACTTGAAAAGGTGCGGAGGACGAAAAGGACAACCAATAGGAAGTGACTGGAGCGGTGAGTGAAGAGAGAAATGTTCCGGAGGCGATTAGATGGCATAGTAGGTGGTAAGAAGAGGGAATGAAGAGTGAAGAGATGCTGAAGGCCACAACAGAGGAATTCTGGGTAAGAGAAGAAGGAAATAGAACAGGTTTTATTGACATAATGACGAGAGGCAGGGCAGGGTAAGATGAGATGAAGAAAGAAATCGTACAAGGGGATAAGGACCTGCGTCTGCAAGCATCTACAGTATTATCATCCTCCTTCATTTAAAATAGCCGTAATCAGTAGACTCCCTTATAAATAAGAGCCTTAAATTTTCAAATGTCATAAACCATGCTTGGCTCTCTCGTGAAAGAATAATGACTGTCGGGAAATACTCTCGCATAGTGAATTTTAGCTGTTTTCATTGTCCAGAACATAATGAAATTGTTTGAAAATCATGTTACAGTTTGAGTATTACGAATGATTTCAACACATTCAGGGGAGATATTGTGGAAGTCCGTAATATTAACAGAAACAACAATTGCACTTTTCCACAAGGTATTTCAATGCGTACGACGCGATTCAGCTCACAGAGCCATCATCAGGTACAAGACGTCATCATCTTGAACCTGATTATGGTCCTGCGAGAGCTGAGATGCGTCGAAATTAAAATATCTTGTGGAAAAGTGTAGTTGTTGTTTCTGTTATAATATTCAAGTATTACTCATTCAATCACCAAGGTGATGGTTTGCAGTAATGAAGAACACTATGAACCCCCAATAATGACAATTGGAGGAGAGAAGCTAGAAGTAATAGAGGAATTTGCCTACTTGGGAAGCAGATTAACAAGAGATGGTAGAAGCCAGAAAGAAATTATAAGGAGAATACATCCGGCCAAAATTGCATTCTATCTTAGAAAGAACCTACTCACCAGCAAGAACATTAGTTTGGAAATAAGGAAACGGATTATGAAAGCATTTGTTTGGAGTGTGGCCCTATACGGGAGCGAAACATGGGTAATAAGAAAACAAGAGAGAAGGCGGCTAGAAGCCCTGGAGATGTGGCTCTACAGAAGGATGTTGAAGCTCAGCTGGAAAGATAGAGTCACGAATGAAGAGGTACTGAAAAGAGTTCAAGAAACCAGATCCCTGTGGAGGCATGTCCAAACGAGAAGAGACAAACTCGTAGGGCACATTCTAAGACACGACAACATCGTTTTAACAATAGCAGAAGGAGCTATAGAGGGAAGGAATCGCCGGGGACGACCAAGGATGTCATTCATGCAGCAGATTGTGAATGATATGGGTTGCACCACATACACAGAAATGAAGAGAAAAGCAGACAGAAGAGAGAAATGGCGTACTGCTGCAAACCAACCCCAGGGTTGAACACTGAAGAAGAGGAATCAACATATGCGCCACACGAAGTTATCTTCGACGTCCTAAAATGGCATACCCCTCACACTGTCGCAAAGCGAGGCGAAAATTGCCAATAGGGCGATATCGCCAATCGGTATAAACCCGCAGAATTCGATCCGCAACGAAAACGTTGGCAAGGTAACACATTAAAGAACATCTGCGCTCCGACACGACCAACGCCTCGTGACAGAAGCAGGAATATAGATACTGAGGACGACCGAGCAACAAGGGAAGGAAAACGGTACTATTAATTTATTCATTTTTTTTCACCCCGTTGCTCCCTGTCTCTAAAGGGCTCTAAGTGCCATCTTATTGATTTAGCTTCATTTACACGTGGTATATATACACACAAACGGCTGCGCGGGATGGCGAAAAGAGAATTACACCAGCGGAGCGGACGACGAGCCGTTCGGACTCCGCTTCTTAATGGCGCACGTGCATGCATTCGTGTCTCCAGCACGGTCTATTGGGAAGGCGGGGTTTTGGACAAGGGAGAGAGGAATGGAGAGGGGAATAGGGGAGGATTTGGAGTGGGAGAACGTAGGGGAAGGGGTGGAGAGAGACTCCCCTTTCCCTCTCTTGATGATAGCGTGTGATGCTGATCGACACTACTTGAGATTGGCTCCTCGTGAAGAAAGAAACATTTTCATGTTATACGAGGGCAGTTTTTTTTCAACCTCCGATAGGCCGTACATAAAAGACAAGTGAATATTTAAAAAATATTTTATTACTAAAAGTTATTTACACTTATGGTTACTTTTCGACATTATCACCTAGGCGATCGACGCATTTGTTGTGCCCGTGGACAAGCTTTACAATACCCTCTTCATAAAATGTTGCCGCCAATGAATTTAAATGAGTCTACAAATGGGCGTTGTCCGTCAGCATTGTTGGGTCCCAGCGAGCACAAAGTTTTCGAAGCCTAAATGTTCAGTAACAATAGAGTAGAGAGAAGATCTTGAAACTTACTTATGGTGAGCCTAAGGTTTTCTCTAACCACTTCGTCTCGTTGTTGAACAAGCACATCTGTAGCAGCAGACTTGCGTCATTGACCCCCTTAATCATGCACATAAGTTCGGCCATCTTTAAATTTTCGATACCATCCATGCACAACACCATCACTGATTAAGTTTTCTTCGTACACTCTGCTCATTCTTCGATGAATTTCTGCTGCACTGTCCCCTTCTGCTTACAGGGAACGAAAAAAGCTTCGCAATTCGCACGTGGCGGGAGAATCGATTAAGGCGGCCATGTTTATGTGACATGCGGTACGTCGGTATGGCGGTAAGTGCATTCCTCTTTACCTACACTGCAATGATGGCCATTGGGACCATGAAGTCACCTCGCATTATTATTAAATTTCCGTAAAGCGATATTCACGAACTGCTAAGAATTTAATTGTGCATTTGTGTGATTAAAGTTGGAAAGGAATAAAATATATCTGTTGAGCTGACGATATTTAAAAAGTGTATAATTACGTCCCATGTGTAGTACTACATTTTTTATCTACAGCCCAATGCATTATGATTAATTGTAAGTAAAACCCACGCATATTCATGGTAAAATCGGTATGACGTGTTTATTTACAATCTGTCAACTGTATTTACATTTGAACTTCCGTCTTTTATCACTAGGCAGCACCACTTTCCAAAAAGTTGTTTGTTTGCGGAATTCTACTCAACAGTTTTTGGCGACGAGATCACAATCCACAATATATATTCATGCTTAAGTCCCAGGAAATGTTGACAAATATGAAAGGAGCAAGTAGCCCATATTGAATTCGATCGCGCGGTCTTGAGTTCAAAAAGTCGGCCAGTTTTTATGTAGTGCACCAAAAAAATTAATTTTATTTTCCAACTAAGTTATTATTATCTTAAGAGCTCAAACATACCACGTTCGATCAAATCATGAAAATTAATTCAAGGTAATATACTGCAGAACAGACATGTTTAAAACAGAACAGACAAATGCCGTTTTTGCAGCGATCGATATGAGAACATAATGCCTGCCACAGAGACTTTGAAGTAGATTAATCTACTTCAAAGTCTAATCTAATTAGTCTAAAGACAGTGTAGCTGATTAATTGTTGTTGATTGTTTTGAGAGTTGGGAAGTACGCCTTTAGGCGATGGTAGCGCAATCACAGCGAATTGAAACCTCGTGGAAGATAGATGTGCGGATAGAGAAAATACTGATAAAATTTGAATATACAGCGTAATCGAAGCAGTCGACCAAAACAAATTGTTTCAGCGCAGTGCACAAGAGTAATTTCTCTCCTACCGTATCTTTTTTCACGTTGACCCGCCCAAAATCGAAGTCATATTAATTATAGATTTATTGAATCGAGATTGAAGGGATACATGCTATAGTGACTGGATCCCAGAAGACAAAAAATGCATAACGTCCTTTGCCTGTCGCACGCATTAGGTTCTATAATCCTAAGGAAAATATGCCACCATGGCATTCGCTTCATTTCCATGCCCATTTTTAATCACACGAGGCATCTAACTCGTACAGACAGAGATGTCGCAGTCTCGAATAATTTCCAAGTTTGAATAACTTCTTTTGAGTGTAAAATAAGTACTATTTCTGGAGATCTTAACGCAATAATGGCGAGTACAAATATCGTGGAAGCGAGATTTACGGATACAGAAAATGCTTGTAAAATTCAAATTCTCTGCTCAATTAAAGAAGTCTACGAAAAAAAATTGTTTCCGCCCGGGATCGAACCGGGGGCCTTCCGCGTGTTAGGCGGATGTGATAACCACTACACCACGGAAACGCTAGATAGATAATTCGAGGACATGTGTGTCGTCTGGGATAAGCGGGTATTTTGGTGAGCGGACGATTATATGACGAATGGAAGATCGGGGGAGAGAAACCTGGCGCCGACTGAAGCCAATATTAACGAGAGGCGCCTGGCGGTCCAGAGTTAAGTGTTCAATCCGTCGAAAGGTGCATATCACCGATTGTAGTCTTAGAGGGCTCAACCAACAAGAGGTTCGAATTCCAACATTAAATTCTCTCAACAAAAACGATAATATAATCTAGCGTCTAGATTCAAGTCCAGCTCGAATCGGGTGGAAACATAAGTCTAGGAATTCTTTCTTCTGAGTATAAATAAGTCTGAGGGCATGTGTAACGTATGGGATACGTGGCTATTTTGGTGAGCGGTTGATTACATGACAAATGAAAGAACGGGGGACAGAGACCTGGCGCCTACTAAAGCTATTATTAACGAAAGACGCCGGGCAGTTCAGAGTAGTATCACATCCGTTGGAAAGGGCATATGACCATTTGGAGTATTAGAGGGCTCATCCAATAGGCAGGTCCGAATGGCATAAAAATCTCTAAAAATATCGGCTTTCGATTCGATCCCCGAGCCAGCGAATTGAAACGCAGTTACTCTTTTACGCACACCCAATCCCCCTTCAAATATGTACGATAGATCAGATCATGAGAATAAAATTATGAAAACAGACTCCAGAACGGGCCAGTTTAAAATGTCGCTTTTCCGCGATCGATAAGAGACCATGATAGTTAACATCGCTAATGGTGTTATCAACGTTAATAGGTTAGTTAACTGGTAATATAGCCAATTAGTTGACTTGCTCCCTAATGTATGTTTCTTAATCTGCCACGTAGTGCTAGCAACATGTTTTGCATGTTCCCTGCATGACTCTTGTATAACGTCTACGTAGTTACATTGCAGATAAATGTAATAATTTCTGTAGTATTCTGAAGTATGGCGCACGCTGGTGAAGGTTAATTTCTACACTAAAGTGCAAGTTGGTGATAGGTCATCCCCACCGAACGCCCTTGAGGTGGCTTGTAGGGTGACATGTAGATGTAGAAACATTGGTATTGGCAGCGAGATTGTCACGGTATATTAATGATTTATCTGTATGTGGAAATTATTTTTTTAAAACAGCTACTTCATCATTGATGAATTTTAAGACCATCAGTTTGCAATAGCTTTGTTCGGTGGATGATTTGCCGTAAAAATATAGCTCTAATTTCACGCTTCAAGACGCCATCTTCTCTCTTATTCAATCAATGAAACTAAACGCTCGAAATTTGAATGACATTTGCATTGCACTGGACGCAAAAGAACAACAATGCATGACGAACTTTAATGGATGATTTGAAACGGCTGCAGGGAAAGCAAAATTTTTTTCCCATACCTCCTCCTAAACAGGAGATGAAAGCGTGCGATACCGCTCGTCACGACGACTCCTCATCTGGTCGCCCCCTCGTGACAAGAAAGTCCTCCACGCCTCCTCACCATACACCACGAACCACAGCGGTTGGAAGGGCAGTGCCAGCTTAGGTGCACTCTCCATACGACTCTATGCAACTCTACTCAGTGCCACAACCTCAGAGTGGTGCACGAATATACATGAACGCTCACCATGGGATCAATGCGATGAAAACATTCTGCGTCCAGGAAATGGCATTAAGAATTTTTTGGTTTACGAGGCTTTTCCCCTTCACGAAAAAATAGAACCAAAACAAATTTTATACACACCATGTTAACTGACTAATTGTATAAGTGTTACGAGCTCAATAGAAGAACTAGGATGGGAATTACTATCAGAACGCAGGTTAACATTTAGGTTAAACCTTTTAAGTAAATTCGAAACAAAGTTGTTCACAGATGACGTTAGATATATATTAAGAACCCCTGCGTATTATGCTAGATTTGATCATATTAATAAGATTAGAGAGATAGATTGTCGTACCGATAGATTTAAAATGTCATTTTTCCCTCGTACTATAAGAGAGAACAATAGGCAGCGTAGCAAAGGGATAGGTAGGTGAAATATAGTAAGAGTAGTCTGTAGTGCATGATGCATGGAATAACAACCAATAATCCCTTTCTTATTATGTAGATGCTAACCATCTAGCTGCATGTGACCCTGTTCCCTAGCATGTATACCTTAAATATCCTAGTTGCATGGCAGTAGTGCATGTTTGGTGATCTTCACCCCCTGCCACACACCCTCGTGGTGGCCGGGAGTGGTGACCACGCGCTCCCGGTCACCACTGTGGTGACCGGGAGCGCGTGGGTTTGTACTTCTAAATTTCGTGAAGTTTGCGTGAATGTTAATATATCATACCTTGCCGAAATCCCCTGAAGGTATCTTTCAGGGTATTTTGTAGATGTAAATTTGTCTGGTGAAGAGAAACGATTGCCTTTCAGGGGATGTCTTTGCATTAATAAATCTGTCAATTTATCACTTATGCCATTTATTCAAACCAACTTTATTTTTATTTCATTTTCCGTTTGCCACTTTTAGCTATAGTAATTCAAATGGAGGCATCCGCCAGCCAATATATGACAGCAGCATTAGGGAAATGATGCAGAAGGTTAATTTTGATAATGGAGGGATGTTTTAGAAGAAATCGGCGCTGGACATACCTGCATCTGAGCAAAATTGAGTAAACTGTTTCTCGGCCCATCCGATGATTTGAGTATGTTTATAATTTACATATATATGTATTTATTCAATAAGAATTGAGGGTATCGCCCGTCGTTAAAGGAACAAATGGAAGTGGAATAACGTATACTTATTGGAGCCACGTCGAGAGCAGTTCAAGAGCTTCCCACGTTCAAATAGTTCTTTATAGTAAGAATGATTGAAGACTTTAGCTTGTTAATCGTGGTATACGGCGGTATATGTCTCTTACACGGGATGAAGATTGGCCGATTGAATGAAAAGAGGAGTAAAATGAGGAAAATTATATTTCAGAAGAAAGCCGTAGCTAGCCGTCAAAACCTCTCCCAGCTGGTAGAATGAATGATCTACATCAACATCTACGTGATACCCTGCTAGCCACCACGAGGGTGTGCGGCAGGGAGTGAAGATCACCAAACATGCACTATTGCCATGCAAGTAGGATATTTAAGGGAGATATGCTAGATAATAATAAGTTTGTTATGATTATTGTACCGATAGATTTAAAATGTCATAAAAATTACATTTTAAATCTATCGGTACGACAATCTATCTCTCTAATTTGGTTAATATGATCAAACCTAGCATAATACGCAGGGGTTCTCAATATATATCTAACGTCATCTTGGAACAAATCGGTTTCGAATTTACTTAAAAGGTTTAACCTAAATTTTAACTTGCGTTCTGATAGTAATTCCCATCCTAGTTCTTCTTTTTAGCTCATAACATGTATACAATTATCATAACGGCCTTTAACAAATCTAGCGGATATCCTTTGCACATTCTAATTCTTTTATCATACCTTCCTCGTACGGATCCCATATACTAAACATTACGCCTTCAACTATTAATTTTACTAAGGATGTGGGCTAGGAAGAAGAATACTTAAATGATAAAAGTGGAATTGAGTAAAGAGTTACATGAAGCATGTTTCATGTTTCGAATTTACTTAAAAGGTTTAACCTAAATTTTAACCTGCGTTCTGATAGTAATTCCCATCGTAGTTCTTCTATTAAGCTCGCAACACTTATACAATTAATGCAATGCAATTAAGCATCGTGCTTGTCATGGCTTGAGGGAGAGCACGCGAGAGGAGAATACGGAAAAGATATCCGCCTGTATCTGATATTGTAAGCGTCAAACGTCTCAGGAAGGAGGAAGTGGAAGTCGACTGCTTTCTTCGACATCCCTAAAAGCCTTCATCGCCTTCCTTCCCACTCGAACAACATCACTCGCCCCTGACACGTGCTCTGATGTGATTCCCAGCTCTCAAAGACTTCCTTCTGGGATTTCTATCCGTTCCGCGAGTACATTTGAACAGATAGGACGGATTAGAGAACGGTTCACAAAATCAGAGGAAACTGCAGCACTCGAGAAAATAATGAGGCTGCGTTTCCATTCAGTGGCCCTATTCATGACGGACATGAACTCGAAAATTACGGGGACTTGACTTCACGGTTAAAAAGTAAATCTCGTCCTTGAAGGTAGTTTTAGCGAAATATTATTTAACTTAGAAATCGATGAATTTGGTCTCATTTTAAAGAAAAATATATCACTCTTCCATTAACACAAAAAAATTCAACCGCTCACCTCATTACTTTCAGAGATATTTGCCAGAAAATACCAGCCCATTAAGATGGGAAATGGTACATGTATGCACTCCAGAGAGACCTTACATTTAAAACGAGGCATTTCCTACACTTAGATCTCGTCAAAACATCAACAGTATGAAGTTTGTGTTTTCTCAACTATTTTGGAAAATTAATCATTTTGTCACCGCAGTAAATTCTTCGGAATCACAATAATCCTTCCGTTTTGATGGAGTTTCAAACGCACCGCGTGAAAAAAATGAATCAAGTTGAAGACTTATTTAGATATTTTCATTTGATTATTTACGATTTCTGTCATGTAAAACAATTTTATTGCGCCATTAATGATGCAAAATGTAATTCGTTTGTCTCACAGCTGGTGAAATTAAAACGTACAATTTGAATGTGGTCTCCATTATGACTAGGAAACTCTCTCGCTCTCACTGCCTTAATGGCATTATTTGATCTGCCGGAGGCAGTGGCGTCAGATTTTCGTCAATGTCTACATCTACGTACTGCCTTGCGAGCTACCGCTTTGGCGTATGGCACGCGTTATCGTCATCATGCAAATGTGCTGATGAATGCAAAAATGTGATCGTGATTTGTCAAAGTTTTCCAAGGTCACCAATTTTAACTGTAGGTGTGCCTCTTTTAGTACAGTGATTGTAAAAATGTCCAATCTACAGCATTTTGCGTTTGGGATAACAATAACGGAAA
The DNA here is from genome assembly GCA_963169105.1 of Ceriagrion tenellum. Lineage (NCBI taxonomy): Eukaryota > Metazoa > Arthropoda > Insecta > Odonata > Coenagrionidae > Ceriagrion > Ceriagrion tenellum. Next base: position 60,757,936 of record OY720639.1, on the reverse strand, counting down.
CGCGAAAGAAGGAACCCACATTTCACCTGTGGCTACTTATAGAATAACAAGTCTTTGTCCGATTTAAACCATTAAATCATACCGTTCTATGCTACTAAATTGCATGCAAATTAAACTTGAAAATGCGAGGCGACAAATGCGTAATGGATGAAAAGCGAGGAAAAATTTTATTTTTCCATTTAACAAATACGCCATTCTCACAAAAAACTGTTTGCAAGAAGTGAATATTACCATGAAATTGAATGGTGATAAAATATAGGCACAAATCCATCTTAGTTTTTGAGTTATTATCAAACGATTACACGGGACTGAAGCCAAAATGCGCGAGTTCAAATCATATGGCTTTCCACCCTCATTTGGCCGGAAAAATATTGTTCATTGAAAATATAAACGTCCAATAACCTGCATTTTTGTATCGTAATCTAATTCCCTTATAGCCAAGGAAATTTGGAATGCAAGCGAAAAGGTTAAATTTGGTACTTATTTAGATTTGCACAGACGGGTCGGAACCTCCTTATTTACTAAAAGGAGAAGAAAGACAGTTTGTTGTTTCACTGCCACAAAACAAAATACCAAGGACACGAATATTGAATTTCATTCCCATCCTCAAAAAGATCGCTGCTCATCTACATGGAAAAAAACAGGGACGCAAACCATTTAGTCATAAAAATTACAATTAAACGAACGACTTCCGGTGCATCAAGATACACATGCCTTGTCTGACGTAATGCCCCCCGAAGGTGGAGTACAGAAAACTTTCTCCGTTGAGGGCGGGTCTATCCTAAGCCTAAACTGGGAAGAAATGATCGAACAAATTAGCAGATTGTGTGAAAAGATAAAATCCTGCCAGCCATTCAGACAAAGAGAAATCATTGAGAAGCCATTGTCTCGGGCGTGACTTCGTGGAATTTGCTCAACATTGTACATGAAAAGTATAACTCAGTTATTCCGCATAGATTTATTGACAGAACGACCTAGGTTTCGACGAAGCTCTGATGATGACGAGCTTCGTCAAAACCTAGGTGGTTCTGTCAATTAATCTATGTGGAATAACTGAGTTATACTTTTCAATTACAATCATTGAGAAGCATTAAGAAGTGTTACATCCTAATTATATATCAACAATGGTAGAATTTTTAAAAGATGTAATAAAATTAATCCACACCATAATTAGCGTTCCTTGACACGTGACATTCAATAAATATTAAGAACAACGGGGACGCACAGCAAAGTTTTTATTCAGTTTAGCCTCTTGGCAGTCAAGCCCGTAGCCGTGAAGTCAGATTATTTTTATTCTAGATAATCGTAAGTGGTCGTTATGAGCTCGAAGGCTACACTAGGCTTCATCATTGGCCGTTCAATCCTAAGATTGGTTGACTGCAGCCCTCCACCTGTTGTCAACAGGGAATTAGGTGAAAGAGAGATAGGAACGGTATATTAAACAGGTGTCGCATAATTCGTCCGTACATTTGGTGAATGTAACTTACGTAGGAAGCCGGCCTGGGCTGATTAGTAACTATTAGGAGTGTTTCTTTGAGCACTCCTCCATGTTTTGAAGTATTTTGCAGTGAAGTGTTTTGAAAGGTAAAAGAAATGCAGGCGTGAAATCTAGTGAACAGCTGAGTGACAATTGTCACGCACCCTTCCCTATCTGATACTGGTTCCCTTACTTGGGAGAATTTAAAACATTCCACCAAGTGGAGCCGTCAACAGTTGAAATATAGTTCCCTTACCTCCTGGTATCCCGATGGTATCCTTACCTCTTGGTATCCGTACTTTATTCTTTATTTGGTCCATGAACGTGTTCTATGGTCTTCCTTTGGGAACTTTTCCCTCTCTTTTGTCTTCAATTATCTTCTTCACAAACCCATTGTGTCTCAGGGTGTGTCCAATCCATCTGGTTCTTCATTTCTCAATGGTGTTCCATAAGTTCCTTTCCTAATCCAATCTCCTGAAAAAATTCATCATCTCTTATTTTTCCCGCCCATTTTATCTTCAGCATCCTCCTTCAGCACCAGGTTTGAAAGCCCTCTAGTCTGTTCTAGTCAGCTTTTCCATACTTCCGATCCATAGAGTGCCACGCTCCACACGAATGTTTACACATACTGTTCCCTGGGCTGTAATCCTATCTTCGATGAGCACAGCAGTTGTCTTCTTACCATGGCCGCTATCTTATCTTGGACTATTCTCCGTTTGATGCCCGTTGTACTCCTTTCGTCTCACGAGATTGTACTTCCGATATATATAAAAGAATCCACTTGCTCTAATCTCTCTCCTCTCAGGTTGACTTCTGCATTTAGCTTTCCTATTCCACATTCCAGGATTTTATTCTTCATCTTATTTATTGTAATGTTGCTTTATTGGAGGCTTAGATAACCTAGCAATGTCAAACACCAGTAGAGGTAAGAAAAACACAGAGGGCTCGTGACCCCGTATTCAGACCCCCCGCGGCATATGTAGAACTGGGACGCGCGACGAAGCGAGAAATACTTTTCCGAGCAGGTAGGTACAAAAAATTCCTTCTTTCCAAGCATCATTTGGAATCATAGCAAAAACAGCGAGACACTAAAATAAGACGCATAACATACCATGCCCATCTGTCCTCTCCCACATCCTTTCCCTCACTCCCTCCCCCCGTTCACGGCCCCTGTCCAGCCACCCCCTCTCCACTCGCTTCTGCCAGGTTAAGGCAATTCGAGAGGAATAGTTTCCCACTCGTAATGGAGGCCACATTCGAATTTTACGTTTTAATTTCAACAGATTCAGAAAGTAAGACTTAAATATTGCATTATCAATGGTACAATGTTATACTTTTATACAACTGAAATTCTATGTAATTAAATAGAAATATATATGTATAAGCCTTAAAAATTGACACACATACAAAACATATGCGGCACAGCTCTAAAGAAACTAGGTTTTGTTAGGCGTACAATAAGAAAGTCCTTAGATGAAAAAGTAAAAGATATGCTACTTCGCTCGGGTTAGGCCACCCCTTGAATACGCCGCGAACACTAGGAACCCTGGTCCAAGATTTAACCAAATACATAAATTCAATACAAATAAAAGCAGCGCGCTTCATTAAAAACTACTACGAGAGAACATAGAGTGTTTTACAACTTTTAGAGGGATTAAGGTGGGAGCCCCTAGGACTACATGCTAGTCTTGGGTTGCTTGAGAAATTCAGAACTGATATTTTTCAGAGCGGCACAGAGGATATCATCATGACGCCTCACTACATCTCTAGTTCTGACAGAAGTGATAAAATAAGAGAGATACACTGTTGAACGGATAGGTACAAAAACTCGTTCTTTAAGGTGGAGCACAATAAAAACTGAGCTCCACTAAATACACTCCCATAGAACACTTTAGCATTTCACCTCCCAAAACCTTACATCTTCATAAGGCTGGCGACCTAATACCCCCTGCCACAGTGCCATGCGGTGGCTCGCAGGGTAGTACGTCGATGTAGACTTATTGTTTCTCGCGGCAAGTTTAAAACTCTTTAACAACGGGCGGCATTTTTTGATTCTGAAAAATTTACTGCGGCGACAAAATGATTTATTTTCAAAAATAATGGAGAAAATATATTAACTACAATCTATTAATTTATTACGAGATCTAGGTTTTGCAAATTATTTATTTTTAGATGAGGTATCTCTAGAGTGCATACACGTACCATTTCTCATGTAAAATGGCTGCTTTCTTTCGTAAGAAAACTCGGCAAATAGTTCGGTAAGGGTCAAATATTTTGATACGTATCTATGGAAGGTTGGGATATATATTTCTTTAAATTGAGACCAAAGTCATTGATTTCTACGAGAAGTAATATATTTCTCAAACTACGTTAACATGTTGATTAACATGTACAATTTTACTATGACCCTCACTAGGTATAATAGCTATTTGGACTTGAGGTAACTATCTTAACATCATTATAAGCTACTTACATCGCATACAATTTCCTGCATGATATAGCTCCTGCATGATTTAGTACCCTGTAGTGCTATTTATCTCTCGAATTAGTAATAGGTACTACTCAGTAGTGTTATCTTAAGTAGTATACTGCAGGTAGCATGTTCGTCCATATAGCTCTCTTCTAGTGTCTGGTCTGACCGCGTACTGTTACTCTGACTGCTTTAAGCCTGCGCCTGGCATTCCTGGGGAGCGTGAGGTTCGGATTTCATCTGGGATGTGGGTTTTATGCCTGGTGTGGAATCACCCCGTGCCACACACCCTAGTAGTGGCTTGCACGGTGTATCGTAGATGTAGATTTAAGTCGTAAAGTTGGCTGATTTGAAGGAAATTGAGTGCGACTAGTGCGCCTTGGATTGGAACAAGGTCCGAGGAACTTCCCCTCCTCGATCCCGCATAATACGTGGCTCTCCTTGTCTCTTTCCTCATTCGGTTCGTGACTCCGTGATCTGCACCGGCGTGAGTTGGTCGGACACGGACTTCGTGAGTCCGCCGGGGCCAGGACGCGTTGGAGAACTCCCGAGGCACGATCGGGCACGGGGTAAACAATACAGCGACACGGAGCGAGTGGCGACGATCGCCGATCACGGAGAGTGTTTTTTTCCGCCTGAGGTCCGTTCCGGAAGTCATACATGCTCGCGCTCACAAGAATGCGGTCGTCGAAGGACTCCTTTCGCTCGAAGTGAAAACCATTCTGCACTTCCTGCCAAACGATTCGTATTTAACCATCGATTAAAGAAGGGAATAGGTGGAGCTACACCGTACAACAGCTCAGGGTAGTATTGGAGCCAAAAGATCCGCAAGTTACTTCTACTTATCAACCTGCAAGCCACCACAAGGGTCTAAGTCACACCCGGTGTTCCTCAGGGAAGCGTGATCGGCCGCCATTTGTTCATTTTTTATTTTAATAACCTAAGTTCTGGAGTTGGCAAAAAATTAAGATTATTTGCAGACGATACAGTTACAGCGAAATATGCGAAGACGCGGACTCAGAAGTTCTGTCGTCGCAACTTAACAACGTTCATTCGTAGTTCCCGGAGTGGGGGTTAGAATTAAATATCAGTAAATGCACCACAGTTCACTTCCAGCGAAAGTCATTACACAGATGCCATACCACCACTGTGGGTGGAGTAAACGTCAAATTTTCAGGTACAGTTAAATATCTTGGAATTACCTTACCTTCAGATATATCGTGGGGACCACACATATAAAACACATGCGGCACAGCATTAAAGAGACTAGGTTATGTTAAGCGTGTAATAGGAAGGTCCTCGGATGAAAAAGTAATACAGAGATGATACTTCGCTCTGGTTAGGCCACACCTCGAATACGCCGCGAGCATTTGAAACCCTGGTCATAAAGATTTAGCCAAAAAAATAATAAAATACAAAGAAAAGCAGTACGCTTCGATAAAAACCGCTACGAGCGAACAATTAGTGTCTCACAACTCTTAGAGGGATTAAGGTGGGAGTCCCTAGAGACTCGAAGGGTACACGCTAGGCTTAGGCTGCTTGAGAATTTCAGAACGGGTGTGTTTCAGAGCGACACAGAAAATATTATCGTGACGCCTCACTACATCTCCAGGTCTGATAGAAGCGATAAAATAAGAGAGATACATTGTCGAACAGATAGTTACAAAAACTCTTTCCACGCTCAATAAGCGACCACAAGAAAAACTGAGCTCCACTAAATACACTCCCATAGAACACGTCAGCATTTCACCTGCCAAAACCATACATCTTTACACAGTTGGTGAATTAACCCCCCCTGCTACACGCCCATATGGCGGCTTGCAGGGTAGTATGTATATGTAGACGCAGAAGGGTGTATGGCAAGGGACTCTACAGAAAGAAACAGCTGTATCCTATGCAATTTCAATAAAAATGAACTGAAATACTACTTATTATGCCATGAGAGAATAATTATACGACGTTCACCAGCACTATAGACTCAAATGTAAGAACAAGACAATATAAATTATTCCGATGGCCAGATAAACTTTATACAGCCATTCGACACCAATAGTCCTCGTTTTTTACTACGCAGCTTTTTCCACTTCAGTAGTCTGCTGAGTTAAGACCACAAAACTTCTCTCACCAAGTATGTAGAAAATGTTTTTTTTACTCTACACTCTCAGATTTATAAAGAATGCTGTCCATCTTGCAAAATTATGCTAGGGTCTTCACCACAAACATATGAACGCAAAAAGGCAACGATATGGACACAGCTGAGATGTTTATAGCAACCCCCGTCGTGTCTCGCAGCATAGGTCCTCCAATTCAACAGCTCAATTTTCTAATGACTTAATGATTTAACTTGAGTCGAAACCTAGTTTGGAATTATAAAAACCATTGTGGAGTAATACAAAGCGAATTTATTTACAAACCAGCTCAATTTCCAGCATCATGCAGAGGACAAATAATCTTAGCAGTATATCAGGACATATAATGCAAATAAGAATCTTGACCATAGTGAGTAGGACAACCTGCTTTCAGACCAATTCTGAGGTATGATTGAATTTATGAGGCCGTGCTAAGGAAGGTAGTCACGAAAAGAATGTGGCAAATCTCGAGAACATTGATAAAACTTCTTCTGCCTGTGGCATTCTTCAATAATTATTATCAGTAAATAGATAATTCTAAAATTTTCCAAATTCTTGTTGTAGGCATGAGATAGATCATTTGAGGGCTAAAATCAACATTTCTGAGACCTAAAGTAGCCCAATTTGTGGGCAGCTTTGTATGATGGTTACAGTCGAATCAAGGTTGTTTATATTGCCGCTGTGACCGTGAAGGAGTACAATAAGGTTCAGAGACATTACTTATGGGCCTTCAAAAGAAAGGTCTCTTCATTATGTTGAGGGCTAGCTGTATTTTTTTTTGTATCGGAGCACTTGACATGCTTCCATACAGTTAGCTAGGCTAGAAGAGTCAACAATGATATTATGATAGGCATGACTTCCTTTTTTCAAAGAACCACGGCACTAGCCGCGCAGTTACTTTAACGGAGCCACCCGCTAGTGATCACACAACTGTGAGAAATTCACTAGCAACTTGCTCCTTAAAGCCCCTGTGAGATTCACAGTGAAAGATGATGCCTGGGTAGCTTAATTGGTTAGAGCAATTGGCGCCATAACGAGGGATCTGGGTTCAATTCCCTATCCAGGCGAATGATTTTTCCGCTGTGAATTTCACACAATCATGACTTCATTTGTTGGAAGGAAGTGGTCTATAGAGCATAGTATTTGTTCTTCCCCTGGTTGCACTTATAAACTATCATTTAAAATGTTTTTCTATCTATAAAACGCCGTGTGTCCACAGTTATTTTATTAAAACCTGAAGAATGTACGGTTTTTAGGATGACAAAAATCAAAGTCCGTATTTATTTTGAGTCGGTCCGTCGAAGAAAATAGCGCAGCCGAAATGTACAGATTTGTCAGACCAAGGAATGAAAAGTAAACATTTTTTTCGCGATCGTTTGATTTACTCAAAGGCCAACATCGTGGGATTCCTTTACCAACGGCAATCAACGTGCTAAATTTTTGGCTGCATTTCTGTCACCTGCGCTATTTTCTTGGTCGAACTATAGTGCTTAGTGCTGGTATAATTTGACCAAGATAATAGCGCATGTGACAAAAATGAAGCCAAAACTTAGCACGTTCAATATCATTGGTAAAGGGATCCCACGATGTTGACCTTAAATAATACGATCGCAAAAAAAATTTTTATTTTTCATTTCTTCGTCAGCAAAATCTGTAAATTTCAACTGCATTTTGTCTTCGACTTACTCAAGCGGAAGAACTGAGTTTTATTTTTGCTATCCTCAAATTGTTAATTCTTTAGGTATGAAAAAAATAGCTGTGTATACACGGCACTTTCCAGAAAGGAAAAAAATTTAGAGAATAGCTAATATGTTTCACCTGAGGAAGAACAAAGATGATTCTCTCGAGGCCGCTTCCTTTCATCAAAGGAAGTCATGCCTATTATAATATCATTGTTGACTCTTCTAGCGAACGAAACAGTACAGAAACATATCAAGTGCTCCGATACAAACGAATACAGCAAGTCCTCAACATCATGAAGAGACCTTTCTTTGGAAGGCCCAGAATTAATGTCTCTGAACCTTATTGTACTCATTCACGGTCACAGTGGCAATGTAAACAACCTTGATTCGACTGCAACTATAAAAAAAGCAGCCTCGACAAGTTTAAGCATCCACTAAGGTTCATCACAACGCCTACCGGCAGGTACAAACTAATGATTGATTTGAAATCAACAAAGGAACGGGCAATCAATAATTCAGTCAAAATCAACCCTCTACGGACGGAATTAAGGAAAATCAGCATGAAAAATATACTGCTACTATATTAATCTTTTAAAAGTGTTATTTCAGCATTTTATTATTGCAATTTTATTAAAGTAACTTTTTATAAAATAATTTTGAATTGTGATGTATTTGTATTTTATATATTTCATTTATAACAATTTACCATTTCTTTATTTAAATAAATAGACCACCTGGTCCCCCAAAGCTAGATACTTGCCTGGAGGTGCCACTACAAAACGTACAGTTGTTATATGAACAAATATTAAAACAGTAAAAATTCAGATGTCAATTTAAATAAAATAGTTGAAAGTACAATTTAAATAAACATATATATATATATATCAGTTTAAGTTCTTTCATAAAATCATAATACGTAAAAAGCGGTTGTCACACTAGGTTAAAATATTTAACATCATGTTACAAAATCAGTGAGAAGTGTGTAAAAACTACAAACAAAAAAGTACAATATAGTAATTATAAAAGCCACACAACACGTAACAATATGGAATGTGCACACAGCCCTCGAAATACACAACCACATGAAATCCTAGCCAACATCATTCATAAGCCAATATTTCATTTTCTTTTTAACTTCATACATAGATTTCATATTTTGTAGCTCTAATGGAAGTTTATTTAAGATAATAGGAACTATTACATTGTGGATTATTTGCCCATAAGAAGTAAAAACTGGGGGAACTTTATATGCCTTTGGCTTACGCCTTACCATTGTATGTGTTTCATCATACTTTTCCCTGCAATTCTTGGAGAAGTAGTTATCAACCACTAATATATAAATGTAGACTTTATCAGTGGTTAGTATATTATATTTTTCGCTAAGGAAGCTAGGCGCATTAAAACCCTTAAAGTTATCATTAATATTGTGATTAATCAATTTAAGTATCCTTTTTTGGTTTCTAATTATGGGTTGTAAGCTTGACTTTGCAATGCCTCCCCATATTAAGAGGCCATATCTGATAGTGCTTTCAACTAACGCGTGATGCATCATCATCTTTACATTAATGGGCAATACATTCTTAATTCTATAAAACTGATATATGAGTTTCCTGGCGTTTGAGTTAACTTTATTTGCATGAAGTCGAAATTTGAAGTTCTCATCCACTAGAATTCCAAGGTAGGCGTAAGTGGACACCTGTCTCAGCAAGTTACAATTACAATTAAAGTAGGCGTGCTGGTCAGATGATTGTAAACAATTGTAAGGGTGATGCTTTAAATGCATTTTTTTTGTTTTGCTAACATTACTAGAAATATACATAACTCGGGATTTCCGTCCATTAATATTTCATTTATTATCATGAGACCAAGTGTTTACTCTATTAAAGTCATCCTGCATCTGCCATTCAGCAGTATCAAATTGAGAGTGGCTCATAACAAGGACCAAATCATCTACATATAAAATAGCATCACAATGCTTAATATGTAGACATAAGTCATTAATATACAAAGTAAAAAGGATTGGACCTAGAATGGAACCCTGTGGTACTCCGCAGGATAAGTATCTAGATTCACTCACAGTGTCATAAATCATAACCTTCATAGTACGCCCGTATAAATAATTCTTAAACCAGTTCAAAATATTGCCATGAATACAATAGTTTTCCAGCTTTTTAATCAGTAGACCAATATCAATGCTATCGAAGGCTTTTGTGAAATCAATATATGTGACTATAATATGCATATTTCTATCCAGATTAAAGTTAGTAATATCGGAAAACTCTATCAGGGCATCTTGAGCTCCTCTTCCTTGTACAAAAACAAACTGTTTTCTTGATAAAGTATTATTTTTTCAATAAAACTTATTAAAAATGTAGCTACATATTTTCCATAATTTTATCAATACAAGACAAGATTGAAATTGGCCTATAATTAGCTAAGATGTTTTAGAATACTTTACATAGTAATAATTACTCCAGGTATACTTCACAATTACCTTCATAACGTTCCTTTTTGAAACTTTCCCAATTTTTTCTTCATATGACAGCGGTAAGTATTGTTTTCAGAGTTCCACCAGGCACGCCATGAATAGCGTCACAGAATCATCTAATCAAATTGGTTGACAAACCGCCGTAGGAGACGCAACTTTTCACAGACTTAATCCGAAGCGTTTCAATACTGTCTATCGCAGCAACTAAATGGAAAAGCCTCTCAGAAATTAGATATTTCAATGATTTTGAAGCGTAACAAATTTGACTCGCTCGTCCACAGAGGGTTAAATACTCGAATGACTCACTTTGGAGAGATCATTGTCGGGCTCAGAGTATAAAAGGGCCAATTCCATCGAAGTGACTTTTGATTAAAAAATGTTTTAACTTAAAAGTACTGTACTTGTATTCCTCCCGCTAGTCAGCTGCACTCAGTTCGCCAGAGACCTGAGGCCTCGGAGGGGCAAATAATCAAACTCTGAACTTGGTTCTCTGAGGCACTAATGATAAACGGCTCACGCCATCCCGCAAATTGTTAATTTATAAATAAAGAAAAAGGAATCTGACCCGACCAAACACTAAGCCCTTCAATTATTAATAATCAATTTTTATATCGATGGTATAGTGAAATATAACAAAATCAACGACCTGAAAGACTCATGCGCCATGGAGAATAGTTTGGAGTAATGAGGAACTCTATGGCATTTTACAATGATGCCTGAGGGGGCATATTAAACTACAGTTAGTTAATCAGGCACTAGTAGATTTATATACGCATCGTCGTGAGCGGGAAGACGACTAGAGGAAATGGAAGGAAGGAATGAAAGCAATTGAAAGGACAAAAGATATTGTGGGAGAGGCTGAAATCCTATTGAACGGGGATACATTCTGTAAGATCGAAATGTTCTTCCCTCCAGAAGGGAACGAACTCGTGCCCAGTGGAATCCGTAAGGCCTGGAGCTATCAGTGGTCTCCTTGAGATACTTATGATTATTGAGCGACGGTGCATGAAATGAATACTGTATTAAGAATATAAAGAACGAAAAATCTTTCAGAGCATTACCGGTCGGAGTTTCTTTGACGAGGAGATTTTAAATCGCCAAATACGTTTTCCTACCCAAAATCAGAGGCAGGAAAAATACACACATTACAATGGGAAATTCTAGCAACAATGGATTGATTCCATGAGACAAACCCATGAAAGGCTTCTGTAATGCATAGGTAGTAACGCTGCATTCTTAATAGAGTTTCGTTGTAATATCCAGTGGAATGCGAGGAAAACTTAGACTTTAGCACAATTATATCAAACTTATAGACATGCTATGGAAGATGGATACAGATTACGCCAGTACGTTTTAATAATGAAAACTCCAAATAATCCTTGAAAAGAGAGTCAGTGAGACCAATAATTTTTCTCACGGTATATAGTACCGATTCAGCAGACGAGTGATTGGTTAGCTGTTACTACAGGGAGGCGGCGGACAACTGTGAGCCGGTTTGTATGGTCAAGAAGGAATGAGAGTTTTTTTATAATTTTGAAAAAGACTTTGAATCGTCAGACCTTCTAGGATAGATGTCACGAAACGTATTCAGTATTAATATAGAGCATAAGATTTTCGGAAATAAAAACGCTGTCAAAATGTTCCCAGGTGAAATTATTTTTCCACGCGAGATCGAATCGGGGACCTTCCATGCGTTGGGCGGATGAGACAACCACTACACCACGGAAACCATTTGGAAACGAAACGGGGCAAGCAGTAAGGGATGCCGGCATAATCGCATTTCTGTAAAATAGTTGCCCTTTTCTTGCACTAATACATATGGTCGCCGCTGAATTCAATTTGCCTCATAGGCATTACAATTGCGTGCTTCACAAGAGCATTTTATGTTATCGTAATACCGACCTTTCGATACAACTTATACCACAAGCCAAAGAAATAATGTCAGACCAATAGATCCTTTGTCAGAGAGATCTTTACTTTTTTCTCACGGTATATGGGTCTGTTCCAGCTAGCGATGGTCCGCTTGTTATACGAGGAGGCGAAGGACAACAGTGGGTAGGCTGGTATGGCTAAGAAAGGAGGAGAGAAACTCGGCAACTTCAAATAAGAGGGCAAAGACGCCCTCAGTTTAACGTCCCATCCGACGGACGGAGAACTGCATTTCCACTCGGATGGGATGTTAAAAGTCCGAATGGAAAACTTTGTAATACAAACCCTTTAACCTTCTAGGATAGATAAACGTGTAATTCGCATAGTAAATGTGATATATATCCTAAAAGTTTGCAAGTTTATCTACCGGTATAACCATTGGAAAACAATACTCAAATTTATCTGAAACCACTCAGAACGGTACAGGGTTGAGAGGATTGAACCACGCATTAGAGAAGTAACCGATGATAATGGCGTCGTCATTTGAAGGAAACCCTCGAATTGAGGTAATCATTTATGGAGGTATTATCTTTAATTATTGTCGTTGAAAAATATATCCAGATGGGAACCCACCCCGCGGCCACCGAGAACGAAAAAAAGTGTTTCCGCCCGGGATCGAACCGGGGACCTTCCGCGTGTTAGGCGGATGTGATAACCACTACACCACGGAAACGCTTGAAAGATAGTTCGAGGACATGTGTGTCGTCTGGGATAAGTGGGTATTTTGGTGAGCGGACGAATGGCAGATCGGGGGAGAGAAACCTGACGCCGACTGAAGCCAATATTAACGAGAGGCGCCTGGTGGTCCAGAGTTCAGTATTCAATCCGTCGAAAGTTGCATATCACCAATAGTAGTCTTAGAGGGCTCATCCAACCAGAGGTTCGAATTGCTACATTTAATTCTCTCAACAAAAACGATAATATAATCTAGCATCTAGATTCAAGTCCATCTAGAATCGGGTGGAAACATAGGTCTAGGAGTTCTTTCTTCCCTTGTACCATTCACGAATAGCGCAAGAGCAAAACGAGACCTAACTTATCTGAACCCACTCTGAACCGCTCCGGAACCCTGACTTTAATGTCGTTCAACATTCCTGATTGGAACCCACCATGCAGGCAGTAATGAAATTGGTAAAAGACTTGGGAAAAATTAACAGAAATATAATTTTTTCGTCATTGGACTCAGAGTTCCACCTTGATGTTTATCCTTAATCATTCTAAATTCCACCTTGATGTTTAATCTCAATCATTATAAATGAATTATTTCGCGTTTAGAAGAAAATTTGAGCATATGTTCCCGAAGTTTTGCGAATTCAGTTCATGTCCTGTGAGGATACTTGTTAAAATGGCATTGAGTTGCCCAAAAAAAAACAAATCGGTTTTTAATTTTGTCCAGAGATATTCCTAATTATGACCTCCATCTGTACATAAACTCTAAATCTGTGAACTACACAAAAAGCGATTAATAATATAAAATATTACGGGTATAAGCAGCATATGATATCGGTTTTTTTCCCGACATTTCGTGACCCACTGCTGGTCACTTATTCATGGGAATAAAACTTGCCAATGCTGCTGGCTTTTCTACATATGCCTCCATCATAACTGAGCCAAGTGGAAGAGATGTAAGGAGGAAGTTAGGAATTGGGGGGGAAGGTGGAGGTAGAGAATTTTCGCAGATGACTAGGTTCCATGCGCTGCTGATTATTTTGAAGCTCAATTGAAATTATATTTATTTTTCTCTATGGCATCACGGATTAGCTTGGGTTTAAATCTTTCCACCTTAGAGAAGACTTTGGATTTTTCAAAGTCAATCGCGTGCCCTAAGGACTAGCAGTGGGCCACGAAACGTCGGGCATAAACCGATATCACACCCAGCATATACCCGTAATATTTTATTTTATCTATCAAGATGAGCCGCTAAAGCTTCAATCAAGAAATAAACAAAAAACGCTCCAACCACCTTTATTCACCTGCTTTTTCTTGCACGTTCTCTTCTACCCTCTCTATAATCCAGCTGACGAAAAAACACGCCCCGAATCAGCACACCGAGCGTCAGAATAGCACGACCTGCATGCATGGAGACGTGAACCCGCAGCGATTCGTGGAGGGCCACACACCGCAGCCACGTGCATTCGTTCTTTGCAGCGGCGGCAGCTCGCAGAAGGTCAGTCTGCGAAAGAACACGTCCGGGGCAGCGCGAATAGGCGTGCCCGTGCCAATTACATAAATAAACGAAGCAGCGCCTCCAAGGACGGCGCCAATGAAGGCGGCGGCGGCGTCTGCTGTTGTTCCGAGTGATAACAAAACACTGCCAGCGGGGAAGGAATAGGCCATTGTTTCACCCGGAGCGTAGAAAGCAAATCTGCCAGTGCCGATACAAAGGATAAAACGCTGCAACACATGAAGCCATTGTATAGATGTTCATTGCGGAATGACGTGATTTTACGTCATCGATGACTATACACCAGAACGGATGACGTAGTATCACGTCGTGGGTAGTCTTAAGTCTTTCAGCCATCCTAGAGGGCGCTGTACAACTATCTTTCAAGTAACTAATAATGCTCATTTGTCGTTTTAAGATATTTCAAAAACTTTTCATTTTCGTATTGAGATGTTTTCTGACTACTCAAGTTAGGAGAAGTCAGTAGTGAGTATCCGTGGTCATACTTATTGCTCAACTAAGTAAACAGAAACAAAGTGCTCGTTATGCACTCATTTCAGGTAAGATTTTGCCATTTAAATCTACCCTGACATGCGTGCATAACGAGCACTTTGTTTCTTCTTTGCATAACGAGCACTTGGCAGGAATATGGGCATCTTTCAAACACTGCTGCTGATACTTCATCACAAGAATAAATAGCACCAAAGAGTACGTTTTAAATCAGTATTTTAGCTCGTTCATACAGTTGGTGGAAAAATCACTTAGAGAAGCATGAATTTTTATATAGAGAGCGAGTAATTAAGTTTTCATTGATATCGTAGTCGACGACCATGAAGAATCGCAGGCCTAATAATCGCTATGGATTCCAAAACCCCACTGTCCGGCATCATCAGGTACAAATCTTAAACATGAAAACTAAGAACTCCTATGAGGTGCAGTGTGATACAGGGAAGCTCAAGCCTCTACACCCAAAAGCAGCTGTCAGCTTTAGACGAGCGCTGAGCTCGGCGGCGGTGCGCATCTATACAGGGCGATGAAGAGAACACTTGGACGCAATGGAACGGTAACACTGCGAGAACACCCCATTCACCTCGTTCCCAATTTCATCCGAAATGCTAGAGCAACAATCGACAGCCGGTGCAACAAGGGAAGGATTAAGCGCGGAGTAGCAGCGCCGGCCACGGAATGGGGAATGGATTTTCTATTGTGACCACCTGAGCGGGAGACTCTTGGGGAGGAGAAGGAGGGGCTGAACAATCGGAGTGAAGAGCGGAGAAGGGGAACCAGGAATGGGAACCATACTATTGGAAGAACTTAAAGAAACCAGGGGTTGTGGAGCAACGGCGTCAATTGTATCGTTAGGAGAGGGATGGGTCGGCGGGGTATTTGCAAGAAGTGACACCCGGCTGGGAATACGGCAGTCTCACCCACACCTAGGAAAGATAGCTGCCTTACATGCGAAGAAAGTGTTTATGGTTAAAAGACAACGTCTGGGCTTAGAGAAGATATACCTACAAACTAGAACACAGTCCGTGATAACATTCGTGTGGGGCGGGGCACTCCAAGGATCGGAAACATGGACCATTGGAAAAGCAGACCAGAAAAGACTAGAACCATTCGAAACCTGTCGCTGAGGAGGATGCTGAAGATAAAATGGATGGACAAAATAATAAATTATGAAGTGTAAGGAAAAGTAGAGGAAGAAAGAGCCATAAGGAACACCTTTCAGAAGATAAGAACCAGATGGATTGGACACACCCTGAGACAGAATGGGATTTGTGAAGAACATTATTCAAGGCAAAAAAGAGGGAAAAGTCCCCAGAAGAAGACCCAGGAATAAGTTTATGGACCAAGTAAAGAAGGAAGTGCATAGGACGAGCTACCAGAAGGTAAGGGAACTAGCATTAGATAAGGAAGGGTGCAGGGCCTAGTCAACCAATCTCAGGATTGAACGACCACAAGACTTATTTCACTTATCCTGATTCTCCAGTCTGATGAGGATCTTGGCCTCCGTAAGCGGTCTCCGATTTCTCCTCTCATGCGCAACTACACCTTTCAGTTCCGAATTCCCGTGATTTGAACAGCCCTCTCCGTATTCAGCAACCACTGCGTTATCGGCATTTCTCTTTTGCACTTCGATCATCTATCAATAGAAAAAACTCTTCCTCCATCAATTGGTCTGGCAATTTATCCAAGTGACTCAGAGCATGTATACCATAGATGACGCGTGGGCTATCCTTGCAATGCATTGTTAGTGGGGCTAGAGCAAGTTGGCACGTGACGTCAGACATAGCAACCGAGAGATGTTTATACACTTGAGCCTGGAGAATAAGCATGAGTAAACATGAATAATTAATTTCTATCTACGCCTTCTCCCTCAGCAATGTCATCAATTCTCAGTCAGATATAAAATATTAGTTACAACTTTCGGACTGGAAAAAAATTGAATATTGGTCAGCTAATACCCATTTCAGACCAATGTGCGTCTGCCATCATGGAGTGCATGACAAGGTGGAGAACCCATGAAGGACTCTTAAGGAGAGGAAGAGCTTTTCGAGTTCCAATTATCACTGATTGTGCAGTAATGGCTCGTCGAAGATCATTCAGATATGGATCCAGCCATTTCAATCCTTTAAATCTTGTATTCAACGTTAATCTCCGGCAATAAACTTTGCTTCTACAGCCTTTCGCGGCAAAAAATGCTCATATAAATTTCAAAGATTCCTGCGAAATTGAGTGGAATTTATGCGTAAAAAATGATCACTGGATATTTACGCTGTATAAATATTATATACTCGCTGCAAATATTTATGCATAAAAATGCTAACCATGCAGTTGAACTTAGAATATACAACGTAATGTTTACTTATAGGCTTTTATGATTTTTATTATATCCGGCAGGCAGGAGTAATGGAGTGCGAAAAAGACGTTCAACTGATGCAAATTATTTCCACATACGCAATTCAACAAATAATTGTTACAGAAAACGTAATTGAATGCAATGCGTATAAAGTGATTGGTAGATCAAAACGGGGAGTAAATTCTTAATACGATATTTGGAAATAAAACTATATCAGCCAATAATCGAGTCAAGCACCATCTAATACCAATGCTTGAAAGGTGGTGACGAAAAAGTGCTTTAAAAATAAGTAAGTAAATGATTTTTATTGTGCTTACCCTTAAGCTCCTTTTTTTTACAGCGATGATTCAGTGACAATAGGACGATATATTCTGTTCCAAATCCCTCGATGTAAAAGTAACGACGTCCCACGATGTAGATGTGCAGGATTTACCTCCTAGAAATTTAATATAAAAAGTTGTGATTATCGCACGGATGTTAGAAACAAGGAAAATTTTAACTTGCAAAAAATGTCTATCATAATACAATCTATTGAAGATTTATGAAATAATTTCGTTCCAACCATATTTTAAACAACAAAACAACGATTTATATTCAAGAATGACTTCAAGAGGACTTCCTAGGAAACTTATTTTTAGTATTTTCAATGACGCAAGCAAATAGTTAAAAAAATTTCAATATCTTCATTGCATACCGTGTAATATGCACACTTGAAAAAGGGTAGTGAACAAAATGTTCCTCAGAAATAAATGAATTCATTCATTGAAACATTTCCCCACGGCTGTTAAACACTATCGATTTAATTACCCTCGCAAAAAAAATCTTGAGCGCGAAGGACGGTGCTACAACAGACGATACCGCCCATTAAGATTCCGAACATCTCATTCACTCCTTTAAATGAGCTTCATTAACCTTTTGATTCCACTTCATAAATCTAAATCAATCGGGAACGCAAAAAACTCGCATAAAATATACTGCTTTTTTTCGACATTCGTGAAAGAGGACACGGGAATGGGTTTAATGGTTCATCGGTCACAAAAGGACGTTCGTTCACAGCGGGATGGAATGTTAGCAGCCATTTTTCCCTTCCCCATTATACTTAACGGCACGAGTCAACATAAAAAAATAGTACAACCCCGAACGTTAGCGACCGTAAATCAAATTGTCTGCGAGTAATTTTTCCACGATGATGTCTATCTATTAAAAGAAAAAGTCTTCCGCGGTTGGCAACGCCGGAAAGAGGAGACGGGGGTCGTACAGGTGGGAGGGGAGGGGCTGGAGGGGGAATGAGAATAGATGGTAGTGGGGGTTGGAGGAATCAACAGCGGTGGTTGGAGAAGTGTGCGTTGAGAGATGACCCGATGGCGCGGGGTGAGTTCAGAGCCGGAGAATGGTCACACGGGGTGCGCGCCGACTGAAGTGCCTTCCCCCCCTCAATTGTTACCCCTGGGCAAAAAAACACCATTGGTCTCCAGTAGTATCTCATGAGAATTCCAGCACCGCCGGATACCAGTGGCCAGTGGTTTCAAACCCGTCCACGCGAGGTTACTTCTGGTCGATTATGTTATAGTCGCCTGTCCACCACCCTTCACTATCCATGGAACAACTACACAATGGAATCAAATACACCTATTTTCATGGTATTCCCAATGTATTTATTTACATTTTATATCCGGTGGCGGCGGGGTAAAGTCCTCGCCTGCTACCCTGAAGGTCGCGGGTTCGAGTCCTGCCTGGGTAGAATATTATCTGCCCAGGACATGGGTGTTTGTGTCTCGTCCGTTGTTACTGTTATCCACCCGGCGTAAATTGGCACATTGTGCTGTATTCGGGATAGTGAAGATAAATAAAAATAAAATAAATATGCATTAACTGGCTTTCTTCATCGGGCTCTTGATGGGTAGTTGAAAGATGAGGATTTCTTCGCATTGCATTCATAGTTCCACAAAGCATGTCTCAAGAACTAGATTACAGTTGACGAATGAGGGATGATACCTTTTTTGGTTCCAAATCCAACCGGATGAAATTTGTACGCATGAACTTACTTCTCATGAAAGATTTCAGGAGATTTCCAGGATATACAGTTCAAGTACAATTCTTTGGGTGGAGTGCATATTGATGAAAAAGATTAGATTTTTGTCATTATTGTACGAGGTTAATACGCTGCTACCACATGACTCCAATACAAGCAATTTAGAAGATTTAGAGGAGATTTACAGCTATAACCTTAACCCTTCGGCTAACAAGGGGGGTAACTCAGTTACCCCAACGCCACACTTTTACTGTTTTTATTTACAATTATTTTCTGATATTTTTATGCTTCCATGAGTTTGTTTTTAAAAATCTTACAATACGATTCCATGTGAAATCTTCATTGATTGATAGTTTTTTTTTCTTCTAATTTCTGAAAAACTCGTTGGGGTTACTGTGTTACCCCTTTTGGGATAGTTCGTCTCAGATTCACCAGCCCGCTTTCTGAGGATCTGTGCACCATTCACAGCAGTTTACCGAGATTTAAAATAACAATGGGATTCTATGTGTGCCATCAGATGTATCAAACCGCGCCGTGCACGGCAATCGTGGTCATCACGGCGCCTTCAATCCGACGGGGCGCGGCGCTGCGCCGTGAAATGTATATGACACCTGATTAAATTGTTCGGGTTCCTTGACTTCTGTGCATGTGTGGAAAGAGCAGCAAATGAAAAGCCAAATGTTGTGAAACATCAGGACATCCGATTAGACCTAGATAGGACATCCGATTAGATAATTGTATGCTCCAATCGGAGCCTACAATTATATTTATGTGTTATTTAATTAAATATAAATCATATTTATTATAATTTTGTATAATTGTTTTTATTTAAGATTTATGTCACACAGAATCCATTTTTTGTATAAATTAAGCGAATAAACAAAAAAATACTGTGGGGTAACCGAGTTACCCCCCTTGGGAGAGGTAAGGTGAAAAAATACCTTGGTAGCCGAAGGGTTAATGTCGCTATGTAAATAAAAGCCAACACATTCAGGATCCATGCCTCGACGTTAAAACTTGCTTTAGTTTTTATATTTCCACTTCGACATGAATGACCAGTGTCTTCACTCCCGTACAGGATGCTCCTTCAGAATTGCTTGGTTACAGTGCTGACGAAGCCTACAGCACAGGAGGAGAAACATAGGTATTTTCGATACTGACGCGGAATTCTCCGAAAGAAACGAGTCTTAACCTTGAGTCCAAACATAAATTGGACACAATAATCGCGAAAACAAGATCAATGCGGTCTTCATCTTTCAGATGACAGGCCCCTAAAGATCTATCAAATAGGCACTGTTCACAGCGCCTCTGACCGGATGTTCAGGAGAACGGGCTTCTGATGGCCATTTGCCCCTCCCCTCTGGTCGTCGAAAATTCCGTGAAATTTACAACCTATTAATTGGGGACTTTAAAGACTGGAATAAATGTGTTCTTCGTAAAAAAGGGAATTGATACACAATTGAGGGCAATTTAGGAGAAATTAACAGCAGAGGTGAGAGTCACTAGCAATGCATGCGTTGGATATGAAGAGATTGATGCTGGTGGACGAGAGGGAGATAGCTTCTTGGGTGAAATTAGGGAGAAGGAAAGAAATTTCGCCGCTCTATATAGCAAAAAAGTGGAGCTTTCTCAGAGTAAGATTGGTGAGGGAAATTGCTCCTCGATCTTCTTGAATTCCATCGCATATTTCATGAATTGTCTGCAGAAAAATCCTATTTTGGAGACTTAAAGCAGATCACCTGATAAACGCTGCCCCATGATCTTGCTTGAGTGCTAACTCGAGCTTCTCCCTATTTACCAAGTTTAAAAAAATTACTGACTCATAATAAACATGGAGATGCCGGGGATCGAACCCGGGACCTTTCACATGCAAAGCGAACGCTCTAACACTGAGCTTCATCCCCTTCCTGTCTATATAACGTAACTCGTAAAGCCAAAGCATCGCTCAAATGGGGAGTATGAAGGGGAGATTTTTTTTATTGGAACAAGAAACCAATACATGGAAGGCTGGCAGCCCAAAAAAAGGACCACATTCCTGTTTTCGGACGATAGCTAAAGTCACATTAGCAAGCCCTCCCCCCTCTTCCATCGCGTACTTCATGAATGTTCAATAGAAAAATCTAATTTCGATGTATCCCTATTCTTAGAAGCCCTATTCCTATATACCAAGCTAAAAAGATCTTTATTCAAAGGTCAAATATTAAAAAAAAATCTTTATTGGATTTCATATCTTCGACTGGATATCTTTATTGATTCGGATGAAATGTGAAGACGCCAGGGTTTGGACATTAATTGGATGAAAAAAATGTGCGTATGCCGGGGAACGAACACGGGGCCTTTCACATGCAAGGCAAAGGCCCTACCTTTATATTTGACCCACGAAATATGTGCATCAAACTCACCACTCAAAAAGGCCGAAATGGAGAGATTTTGATTATTCGAGCAGGAAAACCGAAGAATGGAACGCAGTCTCCCCCCCACAAAAAAAGAACCCCATTACTGTATTCGGACGATCCCTAACGTCACACGCGGAAGCCTCCCAGCACCCCCCTCGAGCGAAGAAGAGGGATAAGCACTGAGGCGTGGAGGAGAGGAGCGGACTTAAGGGTAAGAAATGGATGGTGGGGAAGAAGCGAGGAAGGGGTGGACGAGCGAGCTTCCTGCCTGCATCGGAGGGCGATGGGAAGGAGGTCCCAAACAGGGGTAGGATGAGGGAAGTGACGGAAGAGGACTGGGGGCTGAGGGGAGCGATTCAGGTGCCGAGATTTTTAAACGTTCCCCCCCACCCGTGAGAGACACGCACGCACACGTGAAAGCTATAGTGGTGGTGGCGGCGAGCAGCAGCATCGCAGGCTTCTCGCTCTCACGCACACGCGTATGAACAGAGACTCTTCTCTTTCCTCTCCGTCTCCGGTCCCCCTTGAAGTGAGCACCTGGGTCTCGCTTTCGGAGGACACCGTGAGAAGTGCCGTGAGGAGGGAGCGGTGGTTTGGCGACCGGCTGCGGAGGAAGACTACACACGGGAGCATGGGAAAGGAGG
The DNA here is from genome assembly GCA_963169105.1 of Ceriagrion tenellum. NCBI lineage: Eukaryota > Metazoa > Arthropoda > Insecta > Odonata > Coenagrionidae > Ceriagrion > Ceriagrion tenellum. The sequence continues at coordinate 60,735,665 of OY720639.1, read as the reverse complement.
AATCAGTGCGAAGGAAGGGAAGGGAAGGATAAGCCCTGAGAGAGGAGGAGGAGGACCCGCTTCCTCGGAGCGAGCACATGGATGCAGTCGGATTACGAATGCGGAAGGCGTTCGCGGTATTCCATTCCGTACATAGCTTATTTTTTTAAGGAGAGAAATACGTTTTATTGAGCTCTAGGTTTCCCCATAGAAGCAAAACAGAAAATACATATCAAATTTCGCTTTCGATGAAATTCAACAACTAAATCATACCTGGAGAACAAATCATAGTGAACAAAAATAAAATAAAATTCTAATTGAGTCTCAATTAGAGAAAACAATTTCGCGAGAGCCGCTTCAAGAGAAACAATCCCTCGAAAACAGTTTCGCGAAAACAGCCCCAATATACAAACAACTAATATTATTTTTCGAGCCCTCCATAATTTGTCTGACATATCCCATTCTTGACCTTCCACAATTATTAATTCTAATTCTTTACTTTAAAGTGTCCAACGGCATTATGTGCCCACATATTTTGTACTTGTAAAAATATTTTATTTCACCCATCCTCTTCTCAAAACCCATCTATTGATGATTCTCTCCGTCCATTTCATCTTCTAATAAACTTTGTATTGATATCAGAAATTAATTAACCTTCAAATTAAAATCAGAAAATTTCTAAGGTGTGGCAAGAAAATTAAAAATAGTAATATCCCAAAAATTGGATTTATAGGGCAATCATATGTGGAATCTTACCGAGAAACTCATTGCAATATGAAGAATTTCAAGGATTTCCACAGGTAAACGCCGCAGGCAGAGCCTTTATTATCTTCTTACCGTTCTTCGATAACACTACAATTCTACTGCTGGCATTATTCTCCGTAGCTATTACTGTCAATGCTACACTGCCGAGCTAAATCTTATGATGAAGTTGCAGTTCTCTCCATTGTTTTCGGGTTAGCTGCGTCAAGTTTTATTCAGATGACGTTTCGTGGCCTATGCTGGCCACATCTTCAGATCAGGTCTGAGTAGCAGACAGTTTCAATAGAGATGATGGGCATAGACTGAACACCGCTTGGAAAAGACTCGTACGCAAAAGCGCGCCAAAATCGGGGTCCTCGACGCTGATTGGTCGCGCCACTGGTAGGCCAACCTGAGGATGGTATATATACAGGGCCATTTCCATCAGTCGGCTTGTGTTGTTTTGTTTTATATTGTTAAGTTTGTGGCCTGGCGGTGGTTTTAGCGGGTTTCCCACCGTCCTAGGGCGAATGCCGGGCCAATATCTTCCCGCACCAGTGTATGTGTTCCAGTGATTTCCCTGAAGAGGCGACAGCCTAAAGCGGGGTCCACACCATTGTTTTTGTTTTTTGTTATTACTTTGTATTTGTTTTGGTGTGGAATAAACATATTTTGACTTGACTTGACATCAGTCGGCTTAATTACCCTGAAGAGGCGACAGCCTAAAGCGGGGTTCACACCGTTGTTTTTGTTATTTGTTATTCTGTATTGTTTGGTGTGTAAATAAACATATTTTAATGTAAGAGAAACAATTGCACTTTTCCACAAAATTGTTTTAATGCGTACAACGCGTTTCGGCTCACAGAGCCATCATCAGGTACAAGACTTGTGAGCCGAAGCTCTGTGAGCCGAAACGCGTTGTACGCATTAAAACAATTTTGTGGAAAAGTACAATTGTTTCTCTTACATTATGAAGAACTTCCACGACATCTCGCCTGAATCTGTTGAATTTAAACATATTTTGACTTTGACTTGACATCAGTCGGCACTCAGACCTGATCTGAAGATGTGGCCAGCATAGGCCACGAAACGTCATCTGAATAAAACTTGACGCAGCTAACCCGGAAAACAATGGAGAGAACTGCAATCCAGCGCTGCGAAAGCCTCAAACAGAAATTATGATGAAGTTATTCAAAAATTAGAAAATACCCACCCTTCTTAAAAATGCGCTCGGCGGTTAAGACGAGGTATCGCTGCAGCGTCGTATTGCACCGAGCGAGAGTTCACGGACCCACCACGCCTCTTACACCAATCCACTTATTTCGCAATACCCCACAGGTGTGAGCCGACGGGCGACGGAGATATGACACCCCGTGTGCACGTCCTCCCTCCCCAAGCCTACCTACCCCTCGCCTCTCAAATTACCCCGGACGGGTATGAGGAGTGTAACGGGATTCGAATTGTCCGAAACAAGTAGCCGTTGCAATGAGAGGGTCGCGCCGGAAAATGCGGACCTCGCCAAGCCCCAGTGGTTCAAATCAGAGGAAAATGCGAAGGGATAAATCAAAATTTCAGAGAAATACGAGAGGGATACATGACGACGATGTGAGTTTCATCGAAAGAGTACTTGAGGGGTTGTGATGTTGTGACCTGTATATGTCGTCAAGTTCCCATCTCTTACTGATGGCAACAGCTGTTTTCCTCTTTTCTAAAGTATTGGCGGCAGCGGTGGAATTGCTTTTCGACCTCTCCCTGAAAGGTGGGATTGTTTTTCCGCTCCTCCCTGGAGAATGGGATTGGGAAATCCATCCCAAATACTGTGGGATGCTGACATTCTTGCGGATTTTGCTGCATAGATACTGTAGGAGTATACTCTTAACCGGCGTCAGATCAATAGTCACTCCCTGGAAGTTGGGATTGTTTTTTGGTCCCTTACTGAAGAGTGAGATTGGTAAATCCATCCCAAATACTGTGAGCTTCTGAAATCCTTAAGTATTTTGCTGCCTAGGTACTGTAGAAGTATACTCTTTACCGGCGTCAGATCAGTAGTCACTCCCTGGAAGGAGGGATTTTTTTTTTACCCCTTCCTGGAGAGTGGGACTGGTAAATTCATTGCAAATACTGTGGGATTCTGAAATCCTTTCGTAAGTATTTCGCTGCCTAGGTACTGAAGGAGAATACTCTTTACAGACGTCAGATCATTAGTCACCCCAAAGTCTTATTTCAACTGCGTCTTTAAATTCTTTTGCTCATAACAATTATAGTTTTCTTATATTTTATCTTCAGAGTTTCTAATGAAGTGGGGGATTATTCCTCGCTCGAGAAGCGAAGTCGGGTTATTAACGGTGGATGCGTATGGCAAAGTATGATATTAAATTTGTCGAAAGAAGCAGGTAAGCAATTATAATATATTGTTCCTCTCTATCTTTAACCCAATTCCCAGCTTACAACAGTGACATAACATTCGTATACATATCGCCCATATACGTGATCTAAATCACAAGCAAGCGTTATGTCCTAGATAACTGGCGGCAAGTGCCCAGTAATATTTAAAAGTGATCACGCACAAGAACAAATGAGGAGCCCACAATATCTGTCGATAATTTTTTTCTACTCTTTCTGCCTGAATTCGCGAAGTCCAATCCGTTAGCAATCTAATCTCTCTTTCGGTGTATTTTCTAAAAGTAGCAATACAAGCCCCCCAGGTTTTGAAGTGCCCCACAAGCCCCCACATTCAAGGTGCTGAAGTATGCGCAGAACGGACCACGTCAGCGCATTTCAGCGCACATGAGGGGTAATAAATTGAACGATGAGCCGGCGAAACGTTTAGTGATCTGCATGGGCCTATCACTCTTTCGGTTTACGAGAGTCACAGAAAGATTTTTAGCTCATTGTTATCAACTTTATTTACAAAATTATTTATAATCGCAAGATTTTTACCACAGTAGCAATCAATATTAAATAATCATATGTCCAGTTTTATTTAAGAGAGGTTGATCAATAAACAAACCCAACATATGTCAATATACTTCTTTGAATATCAGTGAGTATAAATAAAACCCCCAGACTGAGGTAGATTTTCCTTTTTTATATTGATAGCAGCAACACTGAAATAAAATTCTTCGTAGATCAACATTGTGCATTAATCTGATTTTGAGGTCGGAATTGTGGAATCACTTCAACAAATTATGGAGCGAAGAGGATTGAAAATAATTTTATCAGTCCAGAATCACGCCTTTATTAATGAAATAGGACCGTGGTTTCCTTAACATTTTTTTCTCAAAATACAAAATCTTTCTTTTTCCAGTTAGCTTGCCTAAATACGTAAAATACTTAGTATAGGTCATAGATCATAGGTCTCACAGATCATAACCTCTTAAATAAGTGCATATTTGCACTTAACCTCGTAATATCATTTTACGCTCTTGTACGTTTAAGGTGGGAGTCCCTAGAAACTCGGAGGCTGCACACTAGGCTTAGCTTGCTTGAGAAATTCAGAACAGGTGTGTATCAGAGCGACAGAGAATATTATCATGACGCTATACTACATCTCTAGGTCTGACAGAAGCGATAAAATAAGAGAGATACATTGCCGAACAGACAGGTACTGCGGCTCGCACGGTTATATTTAGATGTACATTTTCTTTTCTGACAATAGCTGGAGGATTTTTTGTACCTCTAGACCATTCAGAAACGTTTTGCCAGCTAGAACCATCATTTCGTAGATCGCTCGAATGAAAAACATCACAGCGAAAAAAGAGAACGGTAAAATTTTCCCAGATTCCACAGTGGTATTGATTCAGATGACCCAGCTGGCACATTATCACCGGATATTTTCGTTCTGCTTTAGAGTCCTAAGAGAACAAGCACCTCACCTTCCCTTATTGGGAGTCACCCGACGCGAAAATACTTTTTTTCTTAAATGAAGCGTGAGCAAACACAATTAATCCCGACGCTCGTACGACACAGATGTACCCTGGTCCACCCAAATATTTCGCGCCGACCTCAAACTTAGAGGAGCGTTTAAGCGTCTTAATTTCGACCTGATCCGGTTGATACGCCTTCCGACGTAAATGTACCGATTAATAACGCAAACAAACACCCACCGCATCGTTCGCGTGACACGAATAATAATGGCGCAAACACCCAGGGCAAATAAATTAGCATCGCCGCTGGCAAAGCGGAGCGTCATGCTTCCATTAGCAAGCCCCGCCCAGGGAAGACGATCGCTGCAGCTTCGTGGCCGAAAGCTGCAGGATTTCCCCACGGAATGGTCGTGGCCGAGAGTGTGGGCATCCCTTTATCAATGTCTTAAATCGGACCATAATGGTCCATCATAAATATTTACTCGTTTCAATCGCCCCGCTAATGGCTCCATCCCGATGACCAAACAAGGCGCAGAGTGGGGAAATGAGGCTGATCTCATCATCAAAGATTCAAAAAATCGGGACACCACAACGCAATGACAGAGTTCGACAGCGAGGATAGGGAAAAAATTTTGGTCCGGGTTCATGCCCCATCGGTCCAACGTGAGAAAGGAAAACATGAGAGTTGGTGCTGGCCCAAACTGCTTGCCAATATTTTAGTGCAGGACGTTCGAGGGCTTATTCCGGTGCGCCTGGTCGTTGTCTTAACGAATAAGGGATGTTATGAACATAAACACGAATGATAGAGCACGGTGGAACAGCTGCTAAATGAGCGGTCATTTGAGAGACAAACACGAACGACAAGGCGCCTTCAGATTAATATTCATCGAAATTGCTCCTTCACCTTGCGGATTCCCGGTAAAACAAATATTAACTACCATATGGTTATTTGAGTTCAGAATAAATCCGGGCGTCACAAAATAGCTTTAAATGACGTCACTAGTATTAGTGATATCAATCTAGACGGGAGTGTTACATCCGTGTACCAGAAATGGCAACACAACTGACTTGGCATGAATATGATTGGATATTTAGGGAGGCGACCGACGGCTAAGGTCATTAGCGCCACAAGGGATAGGTAAGGGATAGAAACCCGGCGAATAGAAACCCGGCGCACAGAAACCCGGAAACCAGGGTAGAGGCTATTTCATGACCACGAGTTCATACATTCGCGCAATTGTGGGTGCTTACATGATACAATTTTAATGTTTAATGTGTTCATGTAACTACTCGCGCGGGTAAATGCATCGTGTAAGCACGGCTTAAACACAGCTAAGGAAATCGACTTTTTACACCACTAACCATGGCAATTTTACGTTCAATCTATGAATAAAACGTTGGATTACCCCAAAAATACACGCTTTTACTGAAACTCGATCTGCCAACATTTCCCTATTTTCTTTACATTTATGTGAACGCCATTTTTCACTACGAAGTACATCCATAAGACACACGAGTTCATAGTATTGGCTTTTACTGAAACTCGATCTGCCAACATTTTCCTATCTTCTTTACATTTATGTGAACGCCATTTTTCACTACGAAGTACATCCATAAGACACACGAGTTCATAGTATTGGCGAAATATTCCTCATATTGGGTCTTTTCCCGGAGACTGCTGGGAGAAAGAAGGCAGATTACAATCAAAACCACTTGCGCCATTTCCTGCCTTCTAACTCTTAAGCCAGCATCGTAAAGAATCGCGAGCAAAAAAATGAACGTGAATGACGAAAGAGGCTAAGCACGGCTGAACCATTTTCCACGAAAAAATTCGGCGCGCGCTGTTCTAAGAATGGCAAGTAAAAAATCGAGACTTTTTACTCATCGGCCCTTTTTTTATTCGGTCGCATCCCCCAAAATATTTCCGTTTTCTACGAAATAGCCACCGTGTCCTCCATCCCCCTCTCTCTTTCAATGACCAAGGGAAGGAGCGACACAGGAGGACTTAGACTACAATGCTGAGGGATATCTAGTGGTTTTTTCCCTCTTCGCGAGACCCCTGGGGCTATGAGGACAGAACTGACGACGCGTCTCTATTATGCTCTCGGCATTGTTGCGAGCGATAATGGGGCTAGGTGAGGGGTGGCACAGGAGTAGGATAGGGAGGGGACTAGGTGGGAGAGTGGGCGAGGAATTCCAGGGCATTGCCCCTGGTAGGATCGCGGAATACTTGGCTGGGAGTTGGTAGTCGGCAGGGGATGGAATGAGACCCTGCGGTACGCATCGGGCCACACGAGGGGGGCTTGCTCGCGTTTTTGTGCGCAGTAAGGGATTGCTTTGGCATGCTCGGAAAAAAATAAGACGGTGGTGAGAAGGAGGGAAGGTAAAGAGATGGTGCGGTGTGCGAGCCCAGGTGCGTCTTTCTGTATTGGGTCAGAGGCGAAGCAAGACGGAGAAAGTGTTGAGGCGGCAGTGAATGTGCCGCTTGAGGAGCGCGGGGTGAGAGAGCCTTAAAAAGGTTCTTTTACCCATTCATGCGACGCGCCCCTTTGGGTCCGAGCTCGGATGGGAGAACAAGGGGGGAATAGCAGAAGCGGCTCCGCGGTGGGGATTGCGGGAACCATCCTCCAAATGCTTCGTTCACTTTGTATTACTTGCGCAGCAGTCGAGTAACATCGGTGGGTAAATAAACATCGACTGATCGATACGGTGGACATAAATTGACCAAATGGCGACTAAAGGATAAAGAAAAGAAAAGACAGATCAGCGGTGGTCACATTTCGCATAGAACTTAATAACAAGCCCAGCGCGGGGGGGGGGGGGGTGTTTATCTTCCTGGAGGAAAAGGATGCATATGATGAAATGAAAATGTCCTTTATTAGGACAATTATCAGTTGTAAACATAGAGCTTTGTTTGCGATTGTATGCATTCACTTCGTTTATTAACTGAATAAGGCAAATTGACACTAAAACTCTTATGTTCCTTGCTTCAAAAAGTAATAAATTTGGGAAAACCACAAGAAACAGATTTTCAAAAACTTTCATCACACTTACGGTTTAGTGACTTACCCGAAATAAAATTTTATGCTACTTTTTCGTTGTCAGAGTTTTGAAGTTAAGATTTTAACAATATGCACTTTTCGAAATTCTCATCTACTAAATATTTTGCACAAAATCGCGTTACTTCAAGGCACGCGATCTCAACCGAAAAAATATCCCAATTATGCTGGGACTCTATCCCTACTTAATGTTTAATTTTCCCGATTCCTTACTTCATGCAACATGGATGCTTTGTACTAGAAGTGTAATACACGTACATGTACCCTGTGTCGTAACTTGAAGTAGTTGGAATTTTATTGCAATTGCAAGTTGAATTGTTATTATTGCCTCGGCTTGCCTTCTTCAAAATTGGTCAAGAATAAAACTGCCTTATCATTATAATTATTATCATATATGCTTTTGCTGAATGTATATGCTAATATAAATTTTTTTTAATGCCTGCAATGAATTCCATTTTTGGAAGGCTGTCTTCATTCAGATCTTTGACCTGTGAGGTTACCTAAAGCTCAATTTTATTTACACACAGTATTGTACAAAAACTGTGAGTAGTTAATTATTCTTATTCGTATTCTACTGCAGTAATAGAGATTTATGCTTCAAATAGATTAGAATAACGATAAACATTAAGAACAAAATTACCTGGACCAAATAAAAATGACTTTGTTAACTCCACTAGAGGTTTATTAGCACGACCCGGGTTTAGACACTTTGTGTCATCTTCTGGTGACACGAGGTGACCTTGACCTGAAGATGACACGAAGTGTCGAAACCCGAGTCGTGCTAATAAACCTCTAGTGGAGTTAACAAAGTCTTATTTAATTGGTCCATGATGGATAATTTCCACAAAGTAAAGGCTGAAATCATTTCCTTCTACAAAAATTACCCTCAGAAAATAAATAATAAAATAAGGAGGGAACGAAATATGGGAAAGTTGAATAACCGTTTCCTTGGCGTGCAACATTTTGGCACGAGTGCCAAGCGCTCGGATAAAGGATTTTTGGAACAATGAAAATAAAGTCGGTTTATTTTTTTGGGGAAAAATGATCCAATGGGAGGCCATCCGGAAGTAACGGCGGAGCGAGCATCGGACAACAGATAAGGTGATGATAATTTCTCACTTCAGAGTTTTTGATGGTGAATTCTGGACGAGATAATTCGTAACAATCGTAACATAAATGTAATTACAACAAACCTTCAGACAAATCCAAACAAATAAAATCAGCATTAAGAAATGAATAGAAAAACATCATTTAGGTCTGACCTTATTTCATGAACTGCCACAGCAGATACATTGATTTGAATGTAGCTGAATGGGATGAATTTGAATGAATGAAACTGAGATGTCGCATACAAATAAAAAATGAGAAAAATTAAACAAAGGAGTAAAACGATGATTGCCGAATATGTACGAGAGATATACCGAAATTCTAACTAGAAAAAAAAAATTGTTTCCGCCCGGGATCGAACCGGGGGCCTTCCGCGTGTTAGGCGGATGTGATAACCACTACACCACGGAAACACTTATTCATGCAAGCGTTTGCGCTGGGTCTTAAAGAAGAGCAAGTATAATGTGGATGAGGTTCCTTAATGAAATATTATGACCCTGAAGCTTAAATATAATGCATGTGCATCAGCACATCCAGAATTCAGATTCCGAGACTTCATCTAACCTCGCCCGGCCGGCGGGTGGGGCTCCTTGAAAAAACGGGTGAACGGCAAGAGAAATAAGGAATGAAAATTGATTTTGTGCTTCAATTTTAATGCCGCTCTTCATCAAAATTATATGCAGTTAATAAAATAAGTAGTTATGAGTGGCAATACCAAGATGTATCAGTCTTTTTGCATGGAAAACGTCACGCGTATGCAATCATGAGGGATTTCATTTTATAAATTAAGAATTTATAGCTCCTGGATATCGTCATACATTTAACGGTGTGTAGTTTGCGTATTTTTCTATCTATTTAAAGAAATGAATGAACTGGTCACGGCAAAAAAATTACATAAACGCAATAACACCTTCTAATTTAAGGACTTTTCCCCGTTTAGTAAGAAAATAAAATTAGAGTCAATATTCAAACTTACGCGTGCATATTTAGTTAATTTAAGGATATTTCAGTCAATACAACAATAGTTTTGCCCCATTTAAATAAAATATTTTCGCGTCACTTATATAAAAATCTTTACTTCATACTTTTTACAGGAGTATTAATACATCCAAAATGGTTTCTGTTATGACTAAGGAAAAATCTCGCTCAAACTACCTTAAGAGCTTAATGAGTTGATTCTACACACGCCCTCAGCCATAGAAAATTTTCTTCAAAATATTTACAGGCAGACTTCGTCACATTTCTTCAGTACTTTTGTACTGAAAATAATTTACAATTAGAACCTATACTAGTCATCAAAAAGGCCGTTTATAATCTGTAGCAATGATAAATCGCGAGTAAACAGGCGTGTTCCCATGACTTCATCACACAAGCATTAGGCCTCGTTCACAACAACTTAACTTGGCGTAACTAAGGAGTTGATAACTGAAGAAGAGCGTCTACTGGTTCACACTAACTTAAAGCGTCGTAACTCGACTTGGAATCGTCATTAGTCGAGAAAAGCACAAATTACTCTTACAAGTAGCCAGTTGCAGGGAAGATGGTATTTTCTATCGAGTGTCTTGTGAACTATCCAAAGTTCTCTTAAATCGCTTTCATAACTGATGCACGGTAGACTGGTGGAATATTTCACTTATAGGTCTGGGTGATATTAAGTCAAGTTACGGGAAGTTAAGTTGTTGTGAACGGGGCTTCAGAAATTCTGATAAAGTCAACAAAATTTTGCAACAGTGAATACACATCCGGCTAGGTCATTCAGTGATCTATATAGCTGAAATGGCACCTCGTCCGATACGGAACCATGGTAAATCAGGATTTAAAATGTAAAAACGAAACACTTGTTTGGATGAGGACTCGTCGTTGCACCTGTAAATATTTATTGACTTGAAAATATTATTAATGCTTAAGAACTCCTAAGGTATGCCATATCACTTATCTCAAATTTGATAATAATTATTATTGTCACAATTCTCGCACTGGATACCATGTAATAATGCACATTTTATCTAATTTGTAACATTTTACTACACCAATGGATGCCAATGGGCAAAAATATACATAATGGATTCTAATGTTTGGAATCGTTGCTAGGTGTTGCTTAAATTTCCACTTTTAGTTCACCAAGCTCTTGGCGCTACTTAGAATAAAGTGTTCTAAGTCGACTCGTAAATGGCCGTTGTCGATTGTTGTCAACGTGAGACTGTGGTGGATATTCAATAACGATTGAAGAAATATGAACTGCTTGATGCTGTGAATAATAGCTGGCTATTTCTGAGACCTAACAGTTACTTTGTGAATGCTAGAGAGAAATATCCACTACAGGAAGTGTGTAAGAATAAGAATAAGAATACTTTATTTGCTCTGGGTACATCACCCCTAAGAGCATTACAAAAGTTATGAAAAACAATTATCAAAAAAAATTATCAAAAACAATGGGATTTTCAGCTCTCACAATATACAATATACAACAATATAAGCATAAAAAACAATATACAACAAAATAAGCATTTAAGAACCACAGAGAGTGAAGAAAGGTGTGAGAAAAACTCATTCAATGTTTATCAGTGAGAAATCCACAGTAAAAAGTTCGGAACCAAAAACAATATACAATAAACCAAGCATTAAGTACCACAAAGAGAGTAAAATATGTGAGACAAACTTATTAGATATCAACAGTGAGAAGTCCAAAGTACCAAGTTTGGAATTACTTTGCAAGCAGGTAATGATATGTTTTGGATTTAAAGGTAGAAAGAGTCTGACTGTATTTTATATAATTCGGTAGAGAGTTCCATGTTGCCGTGGCGCTGACTACAAATGATAGGTGATATTTTGTGGTACGATGCGCGGGGCAGTACAGATTGACAGGGTCACTCCTGGTAGACATGCTCCGAGATAGTGGAGGTCTACTAAGTAGGTCGTAAATGTACCGAGGTTCTCTCCGGGAAAATAGCACGTAAAGAAATGTGCAGAGCATGTATTGGCGTCTGTTTTCTATATTAAGCCAGGCTAGTTGTGCTCTATATGGAGTGATATGCTCGGCTCGGCGAATATTAAAAATGTATCGAATGCAGGAGTTCTGCAACCGCTGGAGTCTCTCTTTTTGTTCATTAGTCAAGTCACTGAAGACTAATGAGCAATAGTCAAAGTGCGGAAAAGCGAGTGTAGTGATAAGTAACTTTTTAGTATGAAAAGGTAGTATATGCTTGAAGAGTTTGAGTCGATAGACTGTGCTATTGATCCTATTTGAAATTTGAAGTACATGGTCGTGCCAAGTGAGGTTCATGTTCATTAATATTCCCAGATTCCGAACGACGTTGGAAGATGGTACAGCAACGTTGTCTAGAATCACATTGGGGAATTCACCGAAATTTATTTTATTTATGATCCTCGCTGTACCAATAATGATTGCTTTGGTTTTCTCACAGTTTAGGGTAAGAAAGTTCGCTTTGGCCCAGTTTGCCACGGCGTCAACGTCCCTGTTAATTTGAGCGATCCCTTCATTTAGGTCTTGCAGATGACAGTGATAATAAATTTGCAAGTCGTCCGCATATAACATATACTTACAATTTTTAATTACTTTAGGGAGATCTAATATGTAGATAGCAAACAACAGGGGACCAAGGACGGATCCCTGGGGGACACCTTTCACGGTAGGTAGCCAGGAAGATAGATTACCCTGAGAGTCCCGAACTGCCTGTTGCCGCCCAGTCAAATACGAGAGAAACCAGTTAAGAGCAGAAGCAGAGAAGTCGAGCAGCTTCATTTTACTGAGAAGGCAGGCATGGTCAACTCTGTCGAAGGCCTTACTGAAGTCGAACAGGACAAGTATTGTTACCTTCGACTGGTCAATAGCTAGACGGATGTCGTCGGTAACTTTGATGAGAGCAGATTGCGTACTGAAGCTCTTCCTAAATCCCGATTGATAGGGATCCAGTTTATTTTGACTGTTGAGGTAGTCGAGAACTTGCTGGTGTGCTATTCTCTCAAGAACTTTTGAGAGAGCACATAATAATGATATAGGGCGATAGTCGTTAATGGTCTTAGGATTTTTAGATTTTTTTATTGGTACAACTATTGATTTTTTCCAAGTAGATGGGAAGACTGATGTCAGAAAGGAATGATTAAAGATGTCTAGAATGAATGGGAGTAATACGTCTCCAGCTTTAATAATAAAGTCTATGGAGATATTATCAACACCCACAGAGTTGGATTTAGAGCTGCGAAGAGATTTTTGTAGTGACTCTAATGAGATATTTTTAAAATAAAAGTTATTGTTATTAAAAGGCATAACAGGGTCTAAACGAGCTAAGTTACTAGAAAAATGGGTGTTGTTTCCGGCCAGACTGCCAGTGAAGTGTACATTAAACTGGTCCAACGAGAAGTTGCAATTATCTATTGCGTCTCGTTGCCGTATTAGACCAAGAGTTCGCAGCTGTCGCCAGACACTGTTTGAATCCTTAAGAGAAGAAAGGGCAGAAGCATAATACGAGCGTTTGGCGTCGTAAATGAGCGATTTGACCTTATTCCTAAGAGATTTATATTTTGAGAAGGCCCAATTTTGTCTGGTGCGAATGAAGGTAAGTCGAAATTTGTTTCTCGCGTTGATATGAGTTTTAATTTCATCAGTTAACCAGGGCGACGGAGGTCGCTTGTAGAGGCGAGTTCGTATGGGCGCATGAGTGTTAATGCAACTCAATAGGTTAAGATTAAACGCATCAAGTTTATTATCAATGGTACCAGCAGAAAAGGTTGTACTCCAGTCCTTCGTGAGTAGGTCAGACTGGTAGTCAGAGGGTACGAGTCCTTTCGAGTCGCGAATGCGAAGGGACACGGGGGGGCGACGATGTGCGATAAATTTATAGGCAATGTGCACAAGATCGTGAGAGGATAGAAAAGGAACAGGGTACTGATTCATGCTCACAACTTTCTCAGGTTCATCAACGACACAAAGATCGATGAGGGTGTGACTGGAGGCAGTATGGTGAGTGGATTGAGATGGAACCAGATGAAGGTTGTAGCTAAAGAGAAGGTTCTTAAGATAGAGGCTATCATTATAGTCACGATTCATATCAATATTGAAGTCGCCAATTATAACTAAGTTATATGAAGTTAAGGAACTCGAGAAGATACACTAGAGTAAATGGAATGTGTAAGAGGTATATGAAACTTTCATAGTGAGCCAACGATTCTGAGAAGTTAATTGTGAGTCACGAGAAATTAATTGTGCATTTGTGAAGTTAAATTTGGAGAGGAATTAAATATACCTGTAGACCGGAAGATATTCAAAAAGCTTGTAATTACGTCCCGCGTGTAGTACTACATTTTTTTATCCACTGCATTATGATTACTGGTAAGTAAAACCGATAAGGCGTGATTATTTACGATTTGTAGGCTATTTACATTTGACAATGATACTCAAACGATATCGTACTGCCTACCAAATGTATTTCAAACTCTTATAACACGTGTTTGGTAGATAGTACGATATCGTTTGAGTATCATTGTTAAATATGCTGTTCTACAATATATCCAATGTTCTACGATATCGTACTGTCTACCAAATTTATTTCAAATTCTTACAACACGTGTTTGGTAGACAGTACGATATCGTTTGAGTATCATTGTTAAATGTGCTGTTCTACAATATCTCGCCGGAGAAAGAGGAGTTTATTTACATTTGAATTGCCGACTTTCATCACTTTCATAACAATCGACAAAATTGTTTGTGTACGGAATTCTAGGCAACAGTTTTTGGCAAGTCATCAATCCACACGTATATTCATGCCTATGGGACTCAAACAGCGAAATACGAACGCCATTATTGCCAAATATTGGAAAATTTCGTGATGACCACAACCATTGTTTACTTCCATCAATTATTTGTTTGGAGAAGACGGAAGTTATGCGTAAGCAGGACGATGCCGTGCAAGCGGCGTTACGATTCGAGATATCGCTACAATTGCTATTTCCATGGATGACAACTTCCATGTGTACAGCCGTCATAATGGAAATTCTCCGTTTGCTTGTGCACGTAGCGCTCTTTACTGTTCCCAATAGGTTTCGCTGCCCGTCGCGCAGAATCTAATGAGCGGAAAGAAAGCAAAAGCGGGGCTGCCATGTGAGCAGCGCACTAGAGTAAATGGAAAGATTCCGAGGATACCGAGTCAACAGAAAGTACACATTTGTCCTTTAACGCTTCCCAATTTTTTCCGCAGTTCCCGAATTCCTGAGGTTTCCTATAATCCCATACCGTATATCCCGCGGATGCTTTTGGGCTAATATGTACTGTCAATTAAAAAAGTGGAGTCCGTTGAATTTTGGAAGCTGTATCTTCTAGTAGGGACGACAGATTTTAATGAAGTAAAATGCATTTGATAGAATGATTATATCTACGTTTATTGATGCATGTAGAATTTTTTTCTAACCTTATCTGCAATAATGCGATGTTTTATTGGCAAATGGGCCCTGTTTTCGGCGCACAAAATCCAATGTACCGACTTTATGTTATCGCCATTCTCTCCATATTTAGGATAGAGATTGGAGATTCCCACATTAGTTAGCTAAACATATTTTAAACATTCTGTTTAAGGTTAGGAACTCGAGAAGATATCCTTTTCCTTTTCTTCTTTCCATTTCTTCTTCCGGATTCGGCCACGTCGTAGCTTTTCTGACAATGTTTCTCCTCCTCTTCTGGAGGCGTCTTCAGGTCAAAGGTGGTCATCTTCAGGCTGAAGACGCCTCCAGAAGAGAAGGAGAAACCTTGTTGGAAAAACAACGACGCGGCGGAACCCCGGAAGAAGAAATGGGAATACTATTTTCAGTATAATAAAGGGGAAATATTGTTTTAATGTTGAGTTTTACACGAGGTGTTGCATCGATGATCACACATCGAGCATCGCCGATATCTTCACAACCCCTGTTGGGCAGGCGGCATGCGATGGATGGATGCAACACCGTCCAGAAAGAATGGCTAAGCAAGCCCTTTCACTCCATTCTCACATGTACAGCGTTGCACACATCTTAAAAAAAATAAATAAGAAAAAAATCTCTTCTTCCTTCCCAACCAATTTCTTTACGTACGGTCCCCCCCTCGACCAAAAAACCCCGACCGTCTCCTACCCAGCATTCGCCTCTCTTTCATCCGAGAGAGATGTGTGTGGGGAGGGAGACCAGATGGTGAACACAGCCGTGTTTGTCACGTGAGAAAGCCAAATGGTTTTGCGCGCCGCGAAGAAAAAAAAGCACGTG
The DNA here is from genome assembly GCA_963169105.1 of Ceriagrion tenellum. Classification (NCBI taxonomy): domain Eukaryota; kingdom Metazoa; phylum Arthropoda; class Insecta; order Odonata; family Coenagrionidae; genus Ceriagrion; species Ceriagrion tenellum. The sequence continues at coordinate 60,719,665 of OY720639.1, read as the reverse complement.
GTTGGTCCCTCTCGCTGAGGAGGGGAGCTTTGAGGAGATGGCAAGGAACTCGGGATGAGGATATGAAAAGAACAATTGCTCCCGCACCGGGGAGGTAGGGGTTCGTGACTCGGAGGGCGGGACGGAGTCAACGGAGTCACAAAGGCTGGACGGATTGAGTCAATCGAATCGCCCCATGAACGGACGGACAATGGAGGAACGACCGACAACGCCTCTGTGGCGTACTTGCACCGGTGGGGGCTATTTGCGTCGACTTTGAAAATATTATCCTCCGGCGGCGTATGGAGGGCATTTTTATATTCATCTCAGTCACTCATCTTCATGAAAGTCTTCCCCATGAATTCTTACCTGAGATATTCAATACTGGCGTGTTTCAGAGCGACGCAATATTATTTTGACGCCATACTAAATTTCCAGGTCTTATAGATGTGATAAAATTTTGCTGCGCGTGTTAGAATACAGGGTGAATTCTCGAAGGGTCGAGTACAATGAAGATAAATAAGAAATCGGTTCACCGCAATCTGAGACACAAACTTATTTTAATATCAATATTAATGGGAGAGCATTTCTGATGGAATCAATGTTTGCGAAAACACTCCGCGAAAACCTTTTGACCAAACACAAATACTCGAGAATTTCACGCCCAACAATTCGAGCATTTTCAAATCGCACTGGCAACAAATCGGGATTTTCCGGCTCTCGCTAGATTTTATTAATACGCAATAACTCAGGTATATGAAAATAACGATGCTTACGCTTGTAAATTAAAAAGTCCGTAAAGTCTGGTGTAATTACCTCATTTGCAAAAGCAGGTCCAAAAAACGTTTGGGCCGATGATATACTATCGAAAGCTCATCGAGAAAAGTTGTCAGAAGAGGCTGATACTTTCTACTAACTCCATCACCTTGACCTTTTCCATATTATTCCCACTTCAACAATCAACATAAACTATCTGAATTTTCCAGTAGCTCGAGCAATTTAACTTTCACGAGGACAAATAATTCAATACCTCTCATTGTATCCGGCACTGAATAGTGGCAATCTAGCTTGTATTCCGGACTTGAGGCGTAAGAAATGCCATAGATAGCCCGAGGACATAAACGCCCCATTGGCAGGAGGTATATGAACTAATCTTCAAGTCGCACATATATCTATACAACAGACCATCAAGCTCACAGGGGAGTTATGTCTCTTTACATTCACACTCTCAATGCAAACGAGACAGGTCGTTAGTTTAACGATGCGGATTTATGGATTGCTTACCACAATTTTCCACGCTCTAACAAAAGAAAATTGTCGGATATGATTTCAGTCACCAGCCATGATGTGTCATTACCATTCTTAGAAAGTAAATTACAGTCCCTCTACAAATTGTCGTTTGAATTGTCCCTCTCTTCAATGCGGAACAGACTATAGTGAGATGAGATTGATTTAAAATAATTTTGGACGTCTTTCATACCATTTTTATGAACAGGGATAACACTATTACTATGCTTTCAATATCAGCATCCACTGCTACTCTTTGAAAAAATCACTGGGATACTTTAATACATAAAGAAGAAAACATCACTTCCTCTAAATATTTGACAAATATAAATTTTATCAAACGTTGTCAACACGTTTCGGTTCAAATCTCGGTCAGCGAGGCCGAAGTATTCATCTTTAAGATGACTGCTAACATTACCAATATCTTCATTACTAAATCACTGCATTACTTATGCAAGTCTCTCACAAAGCTCACTTTTATTGAGATCACTCGGACTTAAGAGCCGCAGTAACTAGAGGATGTCTCGAAGTTAAACCACAATAAGTGTCAGTGGGACGGAAGAATTACGACGGACAACAAGCGCAGAAAAGCCCAAGTTAAGAAGGCGTTCATGGGGAAAAGACAACTACTGCTCTACTAGGACTACAAACCAGGAAACAGTATGCTAAAACATTCGTGTGGCGCGTAGCACTCTATAGATCGGAAGCATGGACAATTGGGAAAGCTGACCAGATCAGACTAGAACCCTTCGAAACTTGGTGCTGAAGGAGGATGCTGAAGATAAAATGGATAGACAAAATAAGAAATGATGAAGTGTACAGAAGAGTAGAAGAGGAAAGGACCATATGGAACACCATTCAGAAAAGAAGAACCAAATGGATTGGACACGCCCTGAGACAAAATGGGTTTGTGAATAGTACAATTGAAGGTCAAATAGTGGGAAAAGTCCCTAGAAGAAGACCCATGAATGAGTTCATGGACCAAATAAAGAGATGAGTATATAGGAAGAGATACCAGGAGGTAAAGGAACTATTATTAGACAGAGTAGAGGGCTGCAGCCAGCCAATCTTAGGACTGAGCGGCCAATGATGATATATTATAAATTAAGTAAATTAGAGAGTAAAGCCCTTAGAGGAAGAGCCAGGAATAAGTTCATAGACCAGAGGAAAGTACGTCGGAAAAGATACCAGGAGGTAAGGGAACCAGAAGTAGAGAGGGAAGGGTGGAGGGTTGCAGTCAACCAATCTTAGGATTGAACGACCAATGATAAGCATAAAAAATTGAAAACGGAGAACGCAAGGCCAGCATTACCTGACTTCAAAAGGTTTAAAATTTGCCCGCTATACATTTTTCTAGAGGGCATCTTTTGCGTATCGAAAACGGACTTCACACGTACAATTTCCCAATTGATGTGGAGGAAACCACACAGGATTTGGAGCACAAGTGGTAGACCACTGGCACAAGTGGTGGTACAGGTCAAACAAATGTAACGTAGGTATCCTCTGATGAATGACAGTCACTTCTGCGTAAAAATTAGGCAAAAGTCGTGTAGGGATGGCTACTAGCGAAATTATGTGCCACACATTCAGCAATTTCTCCCGATAAGTTTGTTTTTAACGTTGGAACTCCTTCATGCTCGGGTTAGAAAACTTCAAACGAAGCTTATTTAAAACTTATACCTCAAGGTGGCTCTGGCCTCAGAGTCATTTATTCCGGATATTCTGAAAACTCGAATGCAGCATCTTTGGAGTGCATTCTATAAATTGAGATGAAAATAAGTGTTTCCAGAATAGTTTTACTGAATATCAGCCACGGAAGTCGATACTTTAACGCGGGCTCTTGTGGATATTGCCCAGATTATACCAGAAAAATGTTCATTTGAACGAGAAAGCTAATTTAAGCTTTTAATTGAAACATTTAATAAAAGGCAAAAAAATCGGGAAAATTTGAATAAAAATAAGGAACAGGCATCTTAATACCTATTTTTTTGTCATTAGCGAATTAGTTCCGTAATTGAAGTCAAAATGCGGAAGTTTCACGCAAATGACGCTGCAGTCGGCTCCTATGGCACGGTCGTTCGATTCGATATAAACGTAGCTCTATCGATATGGACATTTGCAACCATTTCCACCCCACTGCCGCCATTAATATGCTAACTGAGCATTTATCACCATGGCACACCCAAGAAAATCTACTCATAGCCAGTCATCATTTCGAACACAAATGCACTGACTAATCATCAAAAACGTTGAACATTCTACGAAGTGCTCAAAGAAAATACACTAAAATAAGCACATTAATGGCGGACATCTTTGCGTTGCGAAGACCTATATCGAATAAATGAATACAATCGATACTGAACGACCTTGCTCCTATGGCTGAACAAATGTGGTCAGCAAAAATATACTCCTGGAAAAAACTTGTATATATTGTACATTGTTTTTGGTTTTCAATAAGCAACACATTTCGTCAGAGGAAGTACGAATTATCAAACTGATTTAATAAGAATGTACTTGTCTTGACTCACACGGTCAAGCCAGAGCTACCCTCATCTACGTCTACGTAATACCCCGCGAGCCGCCGTATGGGCGTGTGGCAGGGCGTGTTTGGTCACTGGTCACTAGCCGTGTAAAGGTGTAAGTTTTTTGGAGATGAAATGGTGACATGTATTATAGGAGTGTATTTAGCGGAGCTCAACTTTTACTGTGGTCGCTTAGTGAGCACTGAATGAATAAGTTTTGTAAAGATCTGTTCGGCAGTTTATCCCTCGTATTTTATCACATCTGTCAGACCTAGAGATGTAGTGAGGAATCATGATAGTATTCTCTATGTCACTCTGAAAAATATCAGTTCCGAATTTCGCAAGCAACCTAAGCCTGGTGTGTAGCCTCCGAGTCTCTAGGGGCTCCCACCTTAATCCCTCTAAAAGTTGTGAACACTATATGTACGCTCGTAGCAGTTTTTAACGATGCGCGCAGCCTTACCTATGATTTTATTATTTTTTCTGTTTGATCTATTTGACCAGGGTCCCAAATGCTCGCGGCGTATTCTAGGTGTGGCCTAACCAGAGCAAATTAGCATCTCTGTTTGACTTTTTCTTTCGAGGACCTTTCTATTATACGCTTAACAAAACCTAGTTTCTTTAATGCTGCGCCACATATGTTTTGTGCGTGTAATTCTCCACGATATATCAGATGTTAAGGTAATTCCAAGATATTTTACTGTATCTGAAGATTTTTTGTTTACTCCAACCACTACTTTACTTTACTCCACCACACACCTACTACTACCTTTAAGCAAACAAAACAATCAAGTCCTAAAACAAACTAACACCTAGAAGAAAAATCAAGCCAAAAAATACACCTATGTTCAGAAATCGTGAAATAAAACACCCAATCCGATCCTTAAGCAACGCAATTTTAAAAAATTTTGAGGGCGGACAGATGCCATTAGAGTCAATCAATGGCAGGGAGAGATGAATGACAGAGATTCGCAGGAGTGTTTCAGGCTACATTCACCGCAAATAAAAAACAAAATAAAATTCGACGCACGAAAACGAGACCGACATCAATGAAACGGCGTATCGTATTCGATCGAGAAATTTTAAACCATCTGGTTCGCAGAAAAAAACATACATAAAAGCGGAGATACTTTTTCCTCGCTCCCAGGTCTCATGCCACCGCCTGAATTATAAAAAAAAACACAAACGAAAAGCTTTTCGATGACGCTTTCCTTCCCATCCCGACAACGACTCCCCTCTTATTCAACCACAACGCGTCTCGACGCAAAACAACTCCCGCTCTCCGCCATCAAGGGCAGACGGACAGGTATAGGCTTCGCTCCGACACACTGGCGCCACCACACGGCCTGTCGTTGAAATGCCAAACCACCCCACACCCCCTCCGTTCCATTCCCGTCCACCCAGCTTCTCTTCTTTCTCATGCCGGATCGGATAAACGCGTTCCCACCCACTCCCCGGCCGCATTCCAACCCCCAAGTCTCAACCCCCCCACCATGCCTCGTTCCACACCCCTCCATTCTCCCGAAATGCTCGGAGAGACACCCACCCCATATCGTTTCTTTCCGGTCATACATCTACATCTACCCCTGGTAAAAAATTCTGTATAGTTTCCTTATAAATGCTTCTACAGAATTTCTTAAAAGGTTATATAGATATTCCTTAAAGTATTGAAACGCCATTTTACGGAATTCCCTACGACGTTCTGCAGAATAACTTAGGATGTTCTGCAGAACACCTTAGGACATTCTTATGAAAGCGTTTCAGGCGTAACTTGGTGGAAATGTTCAATATCCAACCTGTTAAGAATGAAAAGACGATAGTTAATTTCCCCACTGTTTAATAAATACCGACCATGGCCTTGAGAATGACATAAAGTGTCGAGACCACGGTCGGTACTTATTAAACAGTGTGGAAGTTTACTATCGTCTTTTCATTCTTACCAGTATGGATTAGGAAGTTCTGTGGAATTCCCTACAACGTTCTGCAGAATTCCTCGTTCTACAGAATACCGGCCCCGATGGCGGCGGGGTAAAGTCCTCGCCTTCTACCCAGAGGGTCGCGGTTTCGAGTCCCGCCTGGGTAGAATATTATCTGCCCAGGACATGGGTGTTTGTGTCTCGTCCGTTGTTACTGTTATCCACCCGGCGTAAATTGGCACATTGTGCTGTATTCGGGATAGCGAATATAAATAAAATAAAATAAAATACTTCCGTAGAGTTGCCGAAGTTATACAGAACAGCTTGTAAGGAGTTATTTTGCTCTGAAGAATATAACTCTACAGAACATGTGTTCTGTAGAGTCAGGCTCTCATGTTCCGTACAGATCCTTAGAAAAGGAACTAGTTCTGAAGAAATAGATTCAATTTCTGTAGAATTTCATACGTTCTACGGAACAGCTTCTAAGGAATTTTTTAGCAGGGAAATACCGTGCAAGCTACCACTAGGGTATGTGGCACGGGGTGATTCCACACCAATATGCTGAACACTGGGTCGGTTAGAGGAATAAAGGGCGGAATCGGGTTGAATTAACTTATTCATTACGAAGAATACAACTCTGCAGTTGATAGAAAAGATAAAATAGGATAGTTACACTGCCGAACAATTAGGTAAAATACTTACTTTCCCACGCACTATTATGCTCCGTTCGCATTTTACCATTTTTATTACGTTGACCCATTACAAGGGGAAATTAGAAGTTATGCCAACGCCCTGTTAGTATTAACCATGTTAACGTTTTCTATTAGAGTCTTTTATATTACACTAAATGCACCTCTTAATTCTTTTATCCCTAATACATTTTAAGATTAAGATCCTCCATCGTCAATTTTTAGTTTGCCGTGGCTCCATGGGACCTTGCGTCAGGGATCTCAAAATCTAAATGGCTGCAGCGTTTAACGTTCTTTAAATTAAATATCGTGACTCATATACCAGTAGGTCACAATTGGACAGCAGATAAGTTGAATTTAGACTTCAACGGGCAATTAAGTTCGACTTACAGTTCTTTTAAAATTCCTACAGTTTTTCTTCAGTATCGGTTCGGATTTGTCAATGAAAAGGATTGCTCAGTTTTTCCATATATTTTTATTTCAAGACGACTCACCTGAATCATTATCGCGTGACGATGAGGTTACACGTCGAAACCGGGGGTCGTGTTGATATAAATTTACGTGTTAACCAATCGATCTCAGATCGATCTGACCGGATCAGCTCGGTATGGTAAACCTGACGAGCTAGTAGGATCTATCTGAAAACGGGCCGACTCGGCCCGCTTTCTCAGCCAGTCAGAGGTTTCAGATCGATCTGAACCAGCGAGTCTGTGGCGCCTCTCGTTATTCTTTCGGTTGTCATTAGGAAACCAAATATAATCGTTAATGTTCATATGTGTAGTTACCAGTCGTAACAATAGTGCAGTAATGGCGAGTGATGTGGTATTGATAATATCGTAGCATATCGTAATGCGATCTCTAATTGGGCAATTTTGTTGACACGGAGTGCGACTGATAATTTCCAACTCTGCATTTGTTTACATACCAGGTCAATAGGTCAATCCTGCTTTAACTGATAGATTCTATTGTTCAATATCGATATTTTCTGTCCGGGTTGGTAAACCAGGCGATCTGGTTCGGCTAGCTTGAAATTTTCAGATCGGTCCGAGTTCAGAACGATCTGAGATCGATTGGTAAACGTAGTGAATGTTAAGTAAACTCCACCAAGTCCCGCCTGAGACATCTGCGTTCATCGGTTCGGAAGTCAAAGGTTAGGTCATTTTTAACCAAAATGCGCCGGACAAACTTGTAACCTCCGAGTCTTCGGCGAAATACCGTCGCGTCCTTCCACCTTTCGCCTGAATCTTCATCTTTTCTGCGCCATCTCCCTCCTCACCTTACCCCACTGCGTCCTCCTCATCCCCTCCACTCGCTATTCCCACCTTTCACTCGCCGAAGCGGAATTCTCGTCCCGTATAAGGTGCGTTTCTCACGGATACGAATGAGCCCCTCAAGGGGAATGTATTAACTCATTCACGAACTCATAAATATACACACGTATATACATACACGTTCAGAAATGAGTATCCATAAATAAGAACAAGCCCGCGGGACCTCGCCCACTCCATAATATCCTCTTCCCTTTGATTCCCCTTTGATTCGATCCGGTGGTCGTTGCGTCTGTGCCAGCATTTGCGATCCTAAAGGTGAAACTGAGAGTGAGATGGAAAAATAAAACTATACTGGAAGATTCGGTACACGAGCGAATTATTCGCGCCCGCCGGAATTAGGATTTTATAGTGGATTAAATTAGATACGGTGAAACCGGCCTCCGAAGCCACCTCCCTTAAGCGTTCACCCCGCAAAGCGGCCGATTTTTTCGGGAACGGAATGCATTTCCCATACATATGAGCCATGTAATTTTTCCCTCCCTTCAGCGGTCACCTCCTTTTGCGGCCATTATTTCATGGATCAGCCAGTGGACGTTTAAGGTAGTTTGAGCGAAATGTCATTTCACCTCTAAATCAATGAATTTGATCTCGTTTTAACGAAAAACATCGCACTCTACCAAAAATACCTAAATAATGGACCCTCACCGGAATACTTTCTGAGATATTTGACGAAAAATACCAGTCCTTTTACATGGGAAATGGCACAAGTATGCACTCCAGAGAGACCTTATGAGAAAATGAAGAATATTCGACACTTAGATCTCGTCGAAAAATTAACAGGGCGTAGTTTGTCTATTTCTTCGACTATTTTTAAAAATAAATCATATTGTCACCGTAGTAGTTTTTTCCAGAATCGCAAAAAACCTTCCGTTGTGAAGGAGTTTTGAACGTATTGCGTGAAAAATTGAGTTAAATCAAAGACTTATGTAAATGTTTGCATTTGATTACCTAGTATTTCAGTTATATACAAGTATATTATTGGACTATTAATAAAATAGTATTTTGATTCAGGCATCATATATATGCTTAAACTAAAATGTACAATTCGAATATGATCTCCATTACGACTAGTGAACTATCTCGCTCAAACTATCTTAATACAGGAATAAGTCAATTACTCTATCACAAAGGGTTGCATCAGTTGCATTACGTGGATTTATAGGAGCTGACAAAGAGCTGTTAGGGCGCGAAAAAGGCAATCAGCAGGGATACTCGATGGAAGGAACAGGAAACGATTGAGAACGTATTAAGGAACGTATTGGGATGCTGTCGGTTGCGAAGCAGGAGTGAAGTTACGGAACGGAATTAGCATAACAGAAATAGGTTACTATATGGCATTAAAGAGAAAACACTGTTCCACGTCACCGACATCTGGGTAGGGGAATCATTTAAATAAATGCCAAAATTTCGACGGTTGTCGTTAACTTATCCATTATTCAATTCGGTTGAATAAACGCAACTTCTAAGTCTTGATTACCACATTTTTTAGTAACTCACTAACCGACCTGAATTTGATTGTTTTATAATTTGTAAATGAATGAATAAATAAATAAAATTTTCTCCGTTTTATTAACTATGCACGTAGCACTACTCATACTAAAATCAACAGAAGCTATTATTCAATTATATATATATATATTTGCAATGCTTAGAACCCTTTATTCCATAGAAGTACATTTATGTCAACACACCAAAATCACCTGACCATTTGGTCGATTAAAGACCATGAACATTCACAGGAGCGTGCCATGAAATGTAAGTCAGGCTTAGATTGTCTGCAAGGAAACATTTACAACGCCTTTGGACGAAACCGATGAAAGCTAAACCACAATATGACAACTCAGAGTCCACTACTTGCGTTTGATAGAGGCAAGTGACAACTACAGCAAACATTTCAGCGACTATGAGTCCTACAGAACTTATTAACTAAGTGACAACCAAGGTTGATGAAGGATCTATGCCAGTACATACATAATGAACTGAAGACTAATAGAAATTTGCAAATAGGACGTATTGATTTTATTGCTACAAATAAAATTGGTGTATTGAGTATCACAAAGAATTCGATGACCAAACTGCTTTAAACATGATCAAGGGAGGTGGTATTGCCGTTGAAAGGCATGTGATGCATCTTTTACAAACTGGCAGATGGATTTCAGGTTCCGATGAAAACGATACTCTCTGCATCACAAGGATATGCTACGTAAATAAAGAGGAAAAACCAGAAAAGAGTAGCGATCCTGATTACGTGTGCAAATGTGACACTAAAAATTCAAAGGAGTAAATCCCATGGCTCTGGTCGACCGGAAATAAAAAATACTCCCTCACCTTTCTGGAAGGGAGTAAGCGATGTGTTGATTACATACGACAGAATTGATTCGCGACTACATTTTTGAGAATCGCAAGCATCCCCGATGGCAAACAACAGGTCGAATCGTGAAAAAAATTCGAGGAGAAAATCTCCAACTACCACAGAATTACTTTAAAATCTTGAATGGTAACAATAACGTACAAATGGATGAAAAAAGGGTACCGCGCCCGTCCGTTAGATAGGAAAATATGCCTGACCTTTCTCTTACAGAGTCTAACGTTCATTTTGTCCTAAATTTAGGATTTGTTTCATTTTCAACAGTTTAGAGCAATGGTTTTTACAACTAAGCTAAAAGTCGATTTTTTGCTTAAACTGAGGATATCACAGTATCATCAGCTTGGAACAGTGGTTTCCACAACCGAGTTAGACGTCAACTATATCCAAAATTGAGGATTTATTTCATTTTCATCAGCTTAGAGCAGAGGTTTTTACGACCAAGTTAGACGTCAACTTTATCCTAAATTTAGGATTACTTTAACTATAATTAGCTCAGAGCAGAAAAACGCCATCCACTACCAGGGCTACATAGTAAACCGTCAATTTTATCCTAAACTGAGGATTTGCTTCAGTTTCATCAGCAAAGGGCAGAGATTTTCACAGCATAGTTAAACTTTAATTTTATCCAAACTTAGGGTTTGTTTAAGTTTAATCAGCATACAGGAATGATGCACATTCACCTGAAAATAAGGGTTCTCGTGAAGATGCCTTTACAAAGTAAATCTCCATCAGACCGGAGGTTAAATGTTGTTCTAGGAGGAGCAGGATAATATACAGTGCGGTACTCTGTGTATTAACTTCACACTTATTGTCTTTCCAAGAGCAAATATTATTTCCTGATGTAACTTGCTTTGATTTTGCGGGATGACAGTTATGATAAAGACAGATCCAAGTACGGCTTTATTCGCGCATTGAGCGAACACCGGGTTTCTCAGCTTTTAGAGGGATGAAGAGGGAGCCTATAGTGAAGCAAAGGCTACACGCAATGCTTAGTTAGCTAGAGAAATTCAGAACAGTTAAGTTTAAAAGCGACACTAATGTTATCATTTGAACGCCTCACTACGTATCTTCCTAATTTCACTACACTTGTCAGGCCTCATTTAGAATATGCCGCTAGTATATGGGATCCGTACGAGGAAGGTATGATTAAAGAATTAGAGCGCGTGCAAAGGAGATCAGCTAGGATTATTAAAGGCCGTTATGATAATTGTATAAGTGTTACGAGCTTCATAGAAGAACTAGGATGGGAATTACTATCAGAACGCAGGTTAGAATTTAGGTTAAACCTTTTGAGTAAATTCGTAACAGTAAGTTATCACAGATGACGTTAGATATATATTAAGAACCCCTGCGTATTATGCTAGGTTTGATCATATTAACAAGATTAGAGAGTTAGATTGTCGTACCGATAGATTTAATATGTCATTTTTCCCTCGTACTATAAGAGAGAACAATAGGCAGCGTAGCAAAAGGGATGAAAAAGGGTAAGTGAAAAAGGGTAGGTGAAATATAGTAAGAGTAGTCTGTAGTGCATGATGCATGTAATAACAACCAATAATCCATTTCTTATTATGTAGATACTAACCATCTAGCTGCATGTGATTCTATTATCCAGCATGTCTCCGTTAAATATCCTAGTCGCATGTCAATAGTGCATGTTTGGTGATCTTCATCCCCTGCCACACACCCTCGTGGTGGCTCGCAGGGTATCACGTAGATGTAGATGTATCTAGTCCCGACAAAAGCGATAAAATAAGAAAGATACATTGCTGAACAGAAACGTACCGAAACTCATTCTTTTCACGCACGACATGTGACCATAATAAAAACTGAGCACCACTAAATACACTCCCAAAATACAATTCACCATTTCACATTACAAAATATGATCTATTACACGACTGGTGTCTTAACACCTCCCAGTCACAAGATCCTCATCTCAATATCTATATTACTCAGGACACCGCACCATAACCTTTTAAAAGTCATTCAAAGTTGCCGGTGCAAAACTGTGGAACTCTCTACCTGAAGGATCAAAGAAACTGCAGTCTCTGAACAAACTTATAAACCGTATTTATACTATGTTATAAGTCAAATAAGTTTTCCTTTCTCATTTCCATGTACAACCATGTATCACCCAATTTTTTATGCCAGCTTGTATGTGTTTTTTGTACTTTATTATAACCATTTCTGTTGAAAATATTGTTTTCATGCGCAAAAATTGAATATTTTATTGTTGTTATATTGAAACCTTGACAAACATTTGTAGTGTTTTGGTTATACTCAAGAGGCAATGTCTCAGTGCAACATAAATTATCTATCTTTCTATCAAAAGTAAGCATAAAAGAGTAAACATAAAAGCTTCAGATACAGCAAGATATCTTGGAATTATCTTAACTTCTGATACATCGTGGGGAACACACATACAAAACATGCAGCACAGCATTGAAACTAGTTTTTTTAAGCGTATAATAGGAAGGATCTCGGATAAAAAAGTAATAGACAGATGCTATTTTGCTCTGGATAGGCCACACCTCGAATACGCCGCGAGCACTTGGGACCCTGGCCATACAGATTTGACCAAATTAATTAATAAAATACAAGGAAAAGCAGCACGCTTCGTGAAAGCCTGCTACGAGCGAACATATAGTTTTTCTCCGATTTTGGAGAGATATAGGTGGGAGTCCCTAGAGGCTCGGGAGGCTACACGCTAGGCATAGGTTGCTTGTGAAATTCAGAACTGGTGTGTTTGAGAGCACTCCGAGAATATCATCATGACGCCACACTACATCTCTAGGTCGGACAGAAGCGGTCAAATACGAGATACACTGCCGAACAGATATGTACAAAAACTCATTCTTTCCGTGGACAATAAGCGACATCAATAAAAACTGAGCTCCACTTAATACACTCCCATAATACACGTCACCATTTCACCTGCCAAAACCTTATATATTTTCATGGCTGTTGACCTAATACCCCCTGCCACACGACCATGCGGCGGCTCGCAGGGTAGTACGTAGATGTAGTTCTACCACACACCACAAAAAAACCACTTTCATTTCTATGTTCCAAAGGAGTTCACTCCTAGAACAATAAACGAGTTTATTATTATTATTATTACCACACGCCCATTCGACGGCTCGCGGGGTAGTGCGTAGATGTTGAGGTAGAAGTACGCCTTTTATCCGCGCAAAATTCACAATCACGACGCGAAGTAAAGAATAAAGTAAAATACAATTACATCTCCCAGCTCCACACCCTTTACTCTCCCTTCCCCTCAACTTTTCCACACGCGAAGCCCTGACAACCCCAACCATACTCCCTCACCGAGGTTTTCCACGTTCCCGTCATCAAAGCGGGCAAAAGGTGGAGCCTCTCCCTCTCCCCATTGTTTCTCCTCCCGTCCGAAATTCCAAGGGCGCATCAGATGAATGAACACGCAGGAACGCCGGGATGAGCGGAGACGCGCCCGTAAAACTCGGACAAAGGCATTGTCTCTCTGCGTTCCTCTCTCTCTCTCTCTCTCTCTCTCTCTCCCTCTCTGCATTCCGTGACAAGTGTAATTGGCCACCCAATTCGGACGCGAGGTCGGCCAAACGGACGATTCCATTGGGACGATCCATCCCGCGTCGGAACAGATGCGGGCTCGTCGATTCCGCAATTATTCCCCGACTCTACCCTTCCACTCATCCATCGACATCGACAGCGCATGCACAAAAGACCACCGCAATTTCCATTCCACTGAAACGAAATGCATCCATCGTCAAGGAATCTGCAGCTGAATTTAAAAAAATGTTGAATAAATTTCTGCCAAGCTCATGGATGAACCATGAACGAAGAATGAACGGATGGAATTGATTGTACTGCAAGAGAATTTTAGTTATCGAATTGGATTGGATTTTGGGGAGGTTACCGACAGCTAAGGTCATTTGCGCCTTAGGGGATAGGTATGGGAGGAAGGGTGGGTGGAAACCCGGCGTCGGCATTAGCCTGCTGTTAACGAAAGGCGCCAAGGGGACCACGGTTTAATGTCTCATTTTTAATTGACGGAGTTCTGCACTTGAAGTGACTTCCACAAGATACTCAAGTAGGGATCGGGTGTTCTCTAAAAAAACACCCTTCTCTGCAGGGATTTGAACCCTGGCCAAAGCTCTTGTTGCGAGTGAACTGTTTTGCGAGTGTGCATCCTCAATAAAACTAGAAATAAAATATCATTTCTAAAAATGCATGTGATATTTACGAAGTCTTGCGTAAATGTACGCGTCCGTGTTGTTCGTGATTACCGTTGTTTGAATCACCGATTTGATAATGCAAGTTTTGAAAGAGGATAAGATTTAAGATAAACTTGAGCGCCTATTTTGAAAGAAAAATCGCAGGAAAAGACTCTAGGAATCGGCCATTATTCATACGTGGGGCACTGGCATTCATAGATTATTAAATTGCTTTCCACGAACCACCCAATGTTAAAATATGTTTTGTATTAATATAAATATCAAATTCCCGTGGTCGGAACCCAGGTTCTAAGGGGACCATGGCTTAGTGTCTCATCCGACAGACGGAGTACTGCACTTGAAGTGCCCTCCACAAGACACTCAAGTAGAGATCGGATTTCCTCTGAAAAAGATCCTATTCTGCCGGGATTTTAACCCTGGCCGTCCGTATGATTAGCCAGTACTCTAGCCATTACACATACTCAAAGCAACAGACTTTGACAGCAAAGGTGATTAGCGCCATAGGGGATAGGTAAGGGAGGAAGGGTGGATGGAAACCCGGCGTCGGCATTAGCCTGCTCTAAACGAAAGGCGCCAAGGAGACCACGGCTTAACGTCTCATCCGAAAGACGGAGTACTGCACTTGAAGTGCCCTCAACAAGACACTCAAGTGGGGATCGGATTTCCTCTGAAAAACATCCTGCTCTGCAGGAATTTGAATCCTGGCCGTCCGTAAGGGTTAGCCAGTTCTCTAGCCACCACACCAATCCGATCCCCTTTAAGGTATCTCTTTTGGCGGCAGTTTTATATGGTTTCTCATAGTTATCTCTTAACGTTTTTCTAATCTCTGAGCACTAAGATCCGGATTTACGGTTGACAGTTTCGTCAGCTATTCCGTTGGCGTCAACAGTCAGGTGGCCTATCTCAAAGGTGTTTGGAGCACATTTTGTCTCAGGACAAAGTCGTGGGTTTTCATCGGTGATATCTATTATTATTATTTCCGTAATCTATCAGCTGCTTGGTAGTTTTGTGGTAGTTTAGGCTAATTTGCTTTAATCCTAAACGGATGGCCAATATATCCCTCCTGAATTCCTCCTATCGCTTCCCTCTTCTTATTTCGTCTAGAATTCTAATTCTCTTCCTTCCACTTCCGCGCTTCTCCAGTGATCTCCCCTCCATTACTCTCTTCAGCATTCCCTCTCTCTTTTCAATACGTCTTTCATCCATCTCTTCTGCCTCTTCAAAACATCCGCTTCTAGCTTCCTCTCCCCTCACTAAGCGGAATAATCAATTACCGATTTTTTTTTCATTTTTCTTTCTTCCTCTTTCTTATTCTTATTTTTACACGTAATCCTGAGCCGAATTTTCGGCACAAACTTGGCCATAATTTCGCCGCGGACATTTTCGCTCGCGGACATCGTCGCGAGCCGGACATAACGCGAGATGTTCTAAGTGCGGTTGGGAGATTTCAAACTGCGCAATATCGCCGACAACGTGCAATATCGCCGACAGTGCGCACTTTGAAATCTCCCTACCGCACTTAGAACATCTCGCGTTATGTCCGGATCGCGACGATGTCCGCGAGCGAAAATGTCCGCGGCGAAATTTGTGCCGAAAATTCGGCACACCCACAGGGGGAAATTTTTTGGACAAGGAAACTGGAGAAGGGGGGGAATTGCACAGCACTGACGAAAATTCAGGCACAATTGTGCCGAATATTCGGCACAATCTCAGTGGCTCTCAGATATATTTCGTGATGTTTCGAATTCATATGCTAATATTTTGCCCTAAACCTGAAATAATACATAATGCGATTATTATTACGGTTGTTAACAAATATTAAGGGAAGCGTTTTTAAAACAACTGGATGCAGTGGAAATGAGGATGTTGCGATGGACTAAGGGAGAGACAAGAAGAAACAGGGGGGTAAGAAATGAGTGATTAAGAGAGGAGGGAGAGGTAGTCGAGGCTTCGCAGAAAGTACAAGAGCGAAGATTACTGTGGTATGGGCATGTGATGTGAAAAGAAGAGGAGTATGTCTTGAGGGGAATGATGGACCTGCAGAAGAACGGCAAGCGATCCAGAGGAAGACCTACGAGAATATGAATATATTGCATCATGGGAGACCTGAGGGAGAAGGAGCTAACTCCAGAGGACACGAAGGACCGATCAGAATGGAGAAGGAGAAAGAGGAACTGCAACCCCTAGTCTTAAGGGATGAACCTGAAGAGAAAGAGAAGAATATTAACAACTCACCACGCATGAAATTTCCGGAATGATTTCGGACCTATTTATCAATCGCATTAATAATACTAACCAGTTGTTCTGTCTTAACTATTGTATTGCATAGTAGCATGTTAGTCAACGTAGTACTCCGCTAGTTTCTGGTCTGACTCTGAAGTCTCTCTAGTCAGTATTTTCAGGAAACCGGTGTTGTTTGTAATAATAAATGTATGAAAGACACAAAGTTTTGTTTACTACAATGATTAATAGCTACTAAACTCGCCTGTAATCTCCGGCATGTTATACTTTTACATGATTTAGTACCTTGTAGTGCTATTTATCTGTTGCATTAGTAATACAAACCAGTAGTTGTATCTTGAGTAGTCTACTGCATGGTAGCATGTTAGCCAACGTAGTACTCCGCTAGTTTCTGGTCTGACTGCGCATTGATATGCCAACAGCTTTTGGCCTGCGCCCAGCGGCTGGGGACAAGTGCATGGTTCTGATTTCATCTGGGATGAGTGTTGCATGTCTGTTGTGGAATCACCACACACCATAAACCCTAATTTGGGCCTTCACGGTATTTCGCAGCTTTAGGATAAGGAGAGACAGGGTAAGGAACGAGAGGTTTAGAAAGCAGGGAGGGGTACTTGAGGCTTTGCAGAAAGTACAAGAGTGGAGATTACAGTGGTGTGGGCATGCGATGAGAGGGGAAGAGAAGAATGCCTTGAGGGGAATGATGGACCTGCAGATGAACGGCAAGCTACCCAGAGGAAGATCTAGGAGGAGATGGGAGATATTGCATCAAGGAAGATCTGAGGGAGACGGAGTTAACACCTGAGGACACGATGGACCGGACAGAATGGAGAAGGAGAACGAGGAACAGCGACCCCTAATCTGTAGGGATTAGCCTAAAGAGAAAGAAGAAGAACAAATATCAAGGATTAAACTAAAGAGAAAGAAGAAGAACAACTATCAAGAGATCACGACGAGTCGAAGTTTCGAAACGTACCTATACTTAGGCCGTTTTCGAACTTGACAAACGCAGTTAACTTGCCATCAATTTATCTTGATTCCTAGGCAGACGGAGTGAAATCCTTACTTGACACTTTCGTAGCCGGTCTATGATGGAAGAGACATGAAGCGGCCTTCATCTCGTCAAACATGCGAAAAGCTCCATCCGTGTCCATAATTTTTGTGGATGATTGAAGTCGATTACTCCTTGAAAGGGAATATTATTTTTTAAATCGTATTGCTTATGAATGAATGAATCGTATTGCTTATGAAAATAATTCTCGTATATCATAATATAGTGAATTACGATTATGCTTCGATTGCTAGGGGCTGCTTAAGTGGACGACATATCGCTCACTGTATTTCACCGCAGTCAACGTCTTTATATACAAAAGGGCCTATATGAAAAAAAAACGAAAATATATATTTATTAATGTATTAACTCCCGAACAAACTACCTATGATCTTCAACTGTTGACTTATAAAATAGGCGCGTTGTAACTAACATAATTAAGTTGAAAACAAATTATATTTTCTCTAATGTTTTATTGCTCCCATTCTTTGATGAATTGGGTACAAACCTCTCCAATGCTCGACGATATTAACAATTATGATTTTTGTTAGCTAAAACTAATGCTGCCAATGAAATTATGGCTATCTGAGAGTACTTTCCATACGACCAAAATTCTTTCAACGACATCATTTTTTTTTCCTTCCAGAGCAAGGAAAACAGAATTTGATGATTCGATGAACTAAACAAGGACGGAACATTCTACAATGTATGGAATTATTCACAGAACTATTAGGTACCAAATCTTTTATCAGTATTTTCATTTGAAAAGCCTTTAAATACAGCGAATTCATCAATTTTTCCGCAAAAAATAATAAATATCACACAAATATACGTAGTAATGATAAAATAGTATCCATTTGAAAGTTTCTTCACTTCTATTTTCCATACAAGCCCATATTATCACACCCAGAATTCTAACTTAATATATAGTAAGCATAACAAGTCAGCTTTTTCATTTACTAGGTCTCTTAGGGCCGGTTTCACCACATCAGGTTACACCTTCGGTTAGGGTTAGGGTCAAAGCTAAACGATGTAATCTGTTGCACCACTTCTGGTTACTCTGTAGCCTTCGGCTGACGAATTTGAAACCGTAACCTCTACATCCACCTAGGGCTATCATAGTGGCCGGCGGTTACGCGCAATGCATGTTGGGAAACAATGCATTGTGGGAATATAATAATTAGTGAATAAGCAACATGGACGTTGGTCATATGCGCTTAAATCCCGAATTAAAAGATTCTGATGAGGAGATGAATATATATTGCAAGGGAATCGTGCGGAATCCAAAACAAATGCGACTAAGAGCCAAGCATTTTGAAATGTGGAGTGAAGAGTTTTACGTGAGATTTCGCCTCCATAAAGAGTCGGTTTTGGTTTTGTTAGCCACGATGTAGCAGAAATTGGAACACTCAACCGATCGATAAGTGCTATCTTCTTCTCTATATATATAAAAACGAATGTATGTCTGTGTGTCCTGTATGCATTACTACACCGTTGATCCGAT
This sequence comes from Ceriagrion tenellum, assembly GCA_963169105.1. Classification (NCBI taxonomy): domain Eukaryota; kingdom Metazoa; phylum Arthropoda; class Insecta; order Odonata; family Coenagrionidae; genus Ceriagrion; species Ceriagrion tenellum. Next base: position 60,700,545 of record OY720639.1, on the reverse strand, counting down.
CGCCATGAAACTTTAAGAAGTTGTTGAGTACACTTCCGCGAAGGTTTCGAAGGTTTTAAGTATAATTTTTTTTTTAAATTTCGCCCCCCAAGGCCCTCTCAATCTTTTGAATAGTTTTTGCGCAACAACGCCCGACGGGTAAGCTAATAATCCTTACCTCAGTTTTAATCCTATCGTGCTGAAATTTTGCCGAGTAATAGTTCAAGGCAGGAGGAAAGTTATCGGCTACTTTAAAATGATTTCAGGGTCCATAAAAGTCCCATGGCCCTTAGGTGGGCCCTTTAGGCGGGAGTCTCAGGGCCCTTAGGTGGTTCGCGGTACGTATCGGGTTTTGTGCAGTGGTTTCATTTTTTACTTTTTAAAATTATTTCCGCTCAAGATAGAGAGTTGGTATTTTTTTAATTAAATGTCTGAAAGAATGAAGTTTTTAATTCTTTCAATTAATTATCCTTTTCACTTCGTAATTGACGGAAAATTGCGTTTTTAGTTGCAGAAACACATATTTTTCAGTGAAATCAACAATACCATATTCGCTTGACAACCAGATTTCGCTTGGAATTCATATTGCTTAGTTGAGCTGATTAGGAATTCTAAGCATTGGAATTTGTGCATCGGTTAATTATTTCGCTTTTTAAAACAACTTTAACTAAAGATAGAGAGTTGAAATTCATTTTATCGCATATCCGATAGCATGATACTACTAAAATTAGTGGTATCATGCCCGAAAGAATGAAGTTTCTCTCTTTTTCAATCGATTTTCTTATAAGCAGTTTCCTTGACAACCAAATAAATAAACAAAAATAAAATCTTAATTAACGAATCGCCAAGAAACTTTAAGAAGTTGTTGAGTACACTCTTGCGATTGTTTCGAAGGTTGAATGTATAAAAATTTTTTAAAGGCCCTCTTAATCTTTCGAATAATTTTCGTGCAACAACGCCCGACGGGTAAGCTAATAATCCTAACCTAATTTTTCAAATACTATTAAATTTAAAAATACGATCTTTATTTTAACCAATGAGAGAGGTTCTTATTTTAACCAATAGAAATTGAGAAACCATTGAATTGTAGTGCGCTCGCCCCTGAAGGTTTCTGAATTATTAAATCCATTTTACATTAGGTGGAGCACCAGTCGTTTCAAAATATTTCTGTTGGCACGCGAGCTTCGCAAAAAAGCGAGGCGTGGCAATCAAGCAAGCAAAGCAGATCGTTTACGAGTTGCTCAATCACGTGCATCAGAATCATATTAGTGAGACATAATTTGTTTTAAAAGGTGCGTAATTTATTTTTGCTTTATATATGTTTTGGTGCAGTGGTCTCTTTGTTTGATTATTTTTAATTCTTGCATTCGATTTTCGTACAACCCTCGCTTTTTCCTAAAATTGTACATTTTTGCTCGAAATTATTTAATGTTTGTACTGCTTCAGCAAAAGAATATTTTATTTACTTGGAAGCCCCAGCATAGGCATGGAATGGAAACTCATGGCATCGTTTGTACGTTACATATTTCTGTGTAGGTACGAGGAATTCATTGGACTGAGTCTAAAAGTCGTTTAGGGACCAATTTTGATTCCGGAAAAGATTTGTGGGTCAAACCATGAAAAGTATTAAAATCAGTGGGGAATTCAGGATGGAGTATTTTATTTTTCAAATTTAGAATATGATCATATGTACTGAAATCAATGAGGTTTTGAAGTAAATTACGGGCTATAAAAGTAGGCAATTGGAGGAATTTTGTACATGTCAATGTGTGTACTTTTTTCATGTTCAGGAATCAGCATACTTTGTAAGTTTTACTCAGAATATTTATTGCACAACCGGTTCAGTTTACAAATTTAAGGCTAAAACTATTGAATTTGTTGAGTGTGTACTTTTTATGTGTGTGCCTGCTAAGAAAGAAAAAGAGGCAATGCAACGCATGCCGGGCACAGCTAGTATTTTATAAAAATCGTAATATTTCATAGTTTTCGATAAATCTGTTAATTAATGCAAATAATTTTGCTTGTCCTCAGAAATATGTCTTTGTCTGCGTGAAACCAAATACTCCTGGATCTCCGATTATACGCAACTAGATGTATGATGATAACTGCGGGAGATTATGCTGGAGTGTATAAATCCACGGCATATAGAGAGGAAATATATATTACAGAAAATGTGCAAGAGGTTTATGAAACGTCCATCGTGTGCCGACGACGATGTTTGCCAGACTCTGATTCTAATTTGAATGCATTAAGCCCGTTTGGCTTAAATAAAGAATTTAGAATGCCTTGTTTAAACAGAACTTGCTCCGTACCAGGCTGCAAAATGCGTCTTCGTGGACCCAAAATAGGAGACTTGGATTGATTCCTTTTTACCTACACTGCAATTATTGCCATTTGTAATACTCATGAAGTCACCTCGAATTTTTATTAAATCTCCGTATAGCGATATACACGAAGTGCTAAGAAGTTAATTGTGCATTTGTGTAATTATATTTGGAGAGGAATTAAATATATCTGTAGACCGGACGATATTAAAAAAGTGTCTAATTACATCCTGCGTGTAGTACTACATTTTTTATCCACTGTATTATGATTAATTGTACGTAAAACCAATGTATATTCATGGTAAAACCAGTACGATGTGTTTATTTACAAACTATCGACTGTATTTCCATTTGAACTTCCGTCTCTAATCACTAGGTGGCACCACTTTCCAAAAAGTTGTTTGTTTACTGAATTCTAGACAACAGTGAAAAGAAATAATATCATATCATACAAACCTTGTTAATACCAAAAGCACAGTGAAACACTAAGCTTTCTGTAATCCAAATCAGTCCAGCCGTGAGAACCAATGAGATCTAACGGAATACACTTCCGGTGGAAGATTTTAAAGAAACAATGTGGTATAAAAATATTGGCAGGTAAATCATCGTTCTTCGGGTGAACGTAGCCTCCAGTTCCGTGACTACCAGTCATTTCTCACTTGTGCAACGGATGACGCAAGTGACTGCCGGCTAAGACGTAGCCAGTGGCCAGGCAACCAGAATCTTTAACCGGAGATGGTGCAACCGGCCCTTAACTAGGTATCTAGACAATATGACGTCTGCGGTCTCTTGAATTTGACATCATATCCACCCAATGAGATCTAGGTTCCAAGGGAAGATTGCTCGATTTGCCAAATTCGAAAACGACCTTAAATATTGTAGGACAACAAAAAACTAAGGCAAAAAAATGTACAATATAACTCTCGCATAATAACTATGATTGAATACTGGTTTGTTCTACCACATTGAAAGGTATATTTCTACGTAATGTTGTCCAAATGTTTCATCGAGACTAAATTGAATATTTTTTTTAAATCAGTACTTAATGACCCATGGTAACCGCTCCGGCTACCTCGATGGACAATAGTTTCTTCAATTGCCCACTGAAGCAACACACGCGGACGTAACCCAAAAACCTCGACTCACCTCATCAACACCGCGGAAACCTGCGAACGAACATCACTCCGTCCTGTTCTTATCAAGTGGCGTTACTTTAACCACGAGGTGACGTAGTCTTATCGTCAACCGGATGTTAACAGAGAGATGGAGTTTTGCGTATTGCATTGGATTGGTTAGTTTCATGACATGCCGCACTACATTTCTAGGTCCGACAGAGGTGATAAAATAAGAGAGATACGTTGCTGAGCAGATGGGAACACAAATTTGTTCTTTTCACGCACAATAAGTGACCATAATGAAAACTGAGCTCCACTCAATAAACTACCGTAATTCACTTCACCATTTCACCTCCCAAAACCTTACATGTTTTCACGGATGGTGTCCTGACACCCCCTGCCACACGCCCATGCGGCGGATCATTTGGTAGTATGTAAATGTAGTTGACACGAGCGATAATGAGTTGAAGAACGTGTTAACAATTAAAAGATTTGATCATCACGATTTTTAACGTAAAACTGGCAGTGTTATCCAGTCCCCACCTTAATTTGAGGTAAATTTCCAAACATTGCATTAAACAAATGATGTGGTACGAAGTCACTCGCACGGGTGCATATACACCAGGGTTCAAATCCGCTATGAAAAGATCATTTGACTTGACCGGGATTTTTCGAACCCGGATCTCCCAATTGCCGGTAAGGTGTGTTAGCCATTTACACCACCAAGCCATCTTCCTTCAAGGCGAATTTCTATGGGGGTTTATCAAGCGTAATGTTATGGTACCTATACATGTAAGAATGAATATCTATGTACCGATGTGTAAGGAGGATCGATGCAATTCCACCGGAAGTATCTAGCAGCGACCCGGGTATCGACAGTCAACGTCATATTTAGGTGTGAATCATAATGCTGAACGTCGTAACATACTGAATGTAATTCGGATAGTATATGAATAAAATAAGGTGGCGTGATAAATTTACGATTTTCGGATGTCAAGCTGAGAATCTTGGAGTAACGGTGAGCTTCGCCGGAAGGAGAATTGATGGCTTAACGATATGCCGCGGGAGAGCAAAGTCCGGGTGTTAAAGTTCTAAATTCAACCACTATTTCTATAATTTGTAACCTGATAATTAAAATATTTCACATATCCGCCCGGCCGACAAACACAGTTTTAAAAATATGGCAGCGGTGGGATTCGAACCCACGCCTCCGAAGAGACTGGTGCCTTAAACCAGCGCCTTAGACCGCTCGGCCACACTACCGCTGGAAGTCAATGAGCGTCTCAATGTGGTATCTCGTTTTTAGGACCGTGGGATGTGCAAAAGGTTTCGTTTTTGAGAAAAATAATGAGTTACTAATTTAGATATGACGACTTTTTCCGACTTTTGACTTATGACGACTTTTTAATGATAGAAATCATTAAATTCTCCGGTTCACCAATGGAATTCCCCATCAGTTCAAAAGACTCAGGCGTAACTTGGTGGAAGTTCGTCATAATGAATACAACAATCGCACTTTTCACAGGTTTTCAATAGCAATTACAACGCGTTTAAACTCACAGATTCTAGACACTGAGAAAGAGTGCTTTTTTCTTGAAAATGTACAAGGTACCTCTCCAAGTGCCTTGTACTTTTTCTCAAAGTCTTGTACCTGATGATGACTCTGTGAGTTGAAACGCGTCGTAATTTTTATTGAAACCCTGCGGCAAGGTGCGGAATCCCCTATGCTCTTCAGAACATTTACTGCAGAATTTTTAGGCAATTTTAAGTTGATACACCAAGATGGTGGACCTTAGACAAAGGACAATTTCCTTTCACGACGCCAGTATATGTCAATGTGACTTTTTCCGAATGGTCTAGTACATGTGTGGTCTAACGATGACAGCAGGGTCCAGCAACAACTGAAATTAGCAATGAGACCAACCGAAATTTAGCCAGTTTTTTCACTTAAGGCAATCCCAGGAAAGTTGCCGGACTGATGTCACACCGACACTTAAATAACAATAACAATAACTTCTGTTGATCTCTAATTGATGAAGTGGAAATGAGTAACTGACTCTCTGAGTAACAAGGAAAGCGTAATATTTTATCACCTCTTTCTTATCTAAAAACAACACTAATTATGAGGCATTATTAAGAACCATGGGAGACTTTAACTATTCATCAGAAGTTATTGGTACACTCTCATTTTTAAGATTTTATTTAAAATTAGTTGTTAGTGAAATATTATCTTATCTTAACTTATTTTAACTCTTGATTTCTTCAATGACAACTCAATATTACCTTTTCAATATCTCTTTTTATTAATCACAATGAAACCCCAATTAAGGACCACTCCTGTCCAGTAACCACCCCTCTCAACGACCTTTTTTCAGCGGAACCGTCGGTGGTCGCTTAATTCAGGTTTCACTGTACGTACACCTCAAATTAATATGCATTTAAAATTCCCAGGAGCAACTAAATTATGAGGAAATAGACCCTTGTGTGAAAGTAACATCAAACAGTGTAGGTTTTCACAAAACCCGTCGCTTTCAGAGTTCTTCCATTTTTTTCAAATCAGCCACTGTCATTCAATGTCATAATTCTCCTAGAAACTGAACCATTGTCGAACGACCACCCCTCTTAACGATCATTTTTCAACGGAACCGTCGGTGGTCACTTAATGCAGGTATCATTCTACAGCGAAAACTGTCTATAAAGGACCCTGTACACAGCGGAAACTTGTCCATTACGGAAATTTTTCTCGGTCCCGACCTGCAGCATAGGAGTTTCCACATAATGGAACCTGCATATAATGGAACCTGCCCAACGCGGAAAAGTAAAGGTTTTTGATCAAAGAAATGATTTTTCCCCCTCTGTATTACGGAATTTCAAATTTCTCGCGAACACTCACGCTTATAGCTGGTTTGAAATCTCGTGTCCCATGCACAGAAAACCATTTTTGACTCGGAAAAAGCGACCATTATCCCTCAGGACTTCACCCCAGGGAACCGACCGAAGGGAGAGGTTTGCCTTTTCCTCCTACATATTACCTTTTCTAATATTCTTACTTTTATACACTTTAATTTAACTCAAAACTGTATAATAAATTATCATTTACCATTATTTAAATTTTATTATACTTCAAACTTATATTTCAACAGGCTCATGGTTTTTGTAACTACACTAATTTCAGTTTGATGCTACTTATGCTGACAAGCCTACGGCTTAGCAGGACCACAAAATTATAATTCAAAATTACTTTTAACATTCATGCCTTCATTAAGTGTATTTTCCCCTTTTTCATGTTTCAAATTTCTTTTTTCCTTCTTTTGTATAAGTTTCTTATTCTTTGTTCTTGTCTGTTAGTTTAAGGTATACTTTTTTTCTTGTAATGAACTACTGCAAAATCTTATTGTATTGTATTGTATTATTATTATAAAAGATATAATTAAACTCTAAAAAAAATTGAACTCTAATATAGGTACATACACACTTTAACTCAAAACTGTATAATAAATTAGCATTTACCTTTATTTAAATTTTATTATACTTCAAACTTATATTTCAACACGCTCATGGTTTTTGTAACTACGCTAATTTCAGTTTGATGCTACTCATACAAAATTTTGCATGTACATGTGATTTGTACTATACTCCCATTTCATAGCAATAACAACTTGATTTCAACCTCCTTGGTCGGACTAATACTCGGCCGCAAACTGTGCCATGGAATGGCAGCTGTATGGAGGAAATTAGAAGTAGAATATCACTGGGAAAAACAGCCTTCAGCTAAGTCAACCAACTACTTTCAGCGAAGGCAATAAACATAGGCTTAAAGAAAGGAATTGCAAAATGTTTTATTTGGATTGTTTTGCGTTATGGAACATGGGCAGTCCGGAGGAAATGGGAAAAACATCTAGAGAGTTTGAAAATGTGGCTGTGGAGAAGAATGGAAAGAGTATAATGGAGTGATAAAGTGAGAAACGAGGAAGTGCTGACAAGAATGAATAGGAAAAGGAATATTTTAAGATCAATAAGAAAGAGAAAGACGAACTGGATGGGACCCGTCCTGAGGAAAGATTGCCTGCTGAAAATAATATTAGAGGGAAAGATCGAGGGAAAGAGAAGGAGAGGAAGAAGAATAAACAATATGTTGACAGATATTATGAACGGAAGGAGTTACGAAGATATGAGGGAGGCAGCACAGGATGGACGAGCATGGAGGGAGCAGTTCAACTGAAGCATGTCTGAGAACAGATTCACCTCGGAAGAAGAAGCTGTGCCGAGGGTAAAAAAAAAGAAGATGAGTTTGAACAGCGAGGGTTTACCGGCAGCGGTGGCTTCGTCCGGATCGGAGGACCCCGAAACGTTGCAGGGCATCGATCGCCAAACTGACGCGCTCCGCTTTTTTTGCACAGAATCGTGAGATGAGATCGAGTTCATTCGATTGGAACATCGGGCCGAGGAGCGACAGACCACTTAAACCGACGGATGGCTAATTGGAATGAGAGCGCGGAGCGAATTCCGAGGCATTCTCCCCACATCACGATTCACAGCGACCGATTTTTAAACTGGAGTCGAATGTCAGCGGCAGGAGAAGTTGGTTGAATTTACGGCAATTTCGATGCCCCACGCCGAACAAGAGACTAGAGATTCCAGGGATTTCAACGGAAGGACGTGTACCCGTGAGGTGAATGACAGATTTGCGCATCGGACCACGATGAGAAGCCGACCGCATAATTGAGCATCTACCCATGAAAGTTACAGAGAATTCTTATCACAACACCATGATTCAATCTGATAACCCGTGGATATAACTGTCTTTAGACGTGGAAGTTACTTCTATTACAGCAGCCTTAGTCGTGTGCGAGTAGCGCTCATGGCCAAACAGGAACGAAACATATGTATTCTATACATTTATGGGACCCATAAGCCATGGCAATCAATCAATAAGTGTTGCAGAAACACTGAATAAATTAATTGGTCTTATGAGTTATGACATGAGAATATTAGTCCCATAAGTAGCCAGGATGGCGAATGCGCAATGGACCGCTCGGAGACTTAGCTACTTGATTCAAGAGTTTTATTGAGACAAATGACCAGTTTTTCCACTCTTAATGACTAATTTTTATGTGTATTAGCAATTATTTACAGGCTAAACTTTAATAAATTTTATCCGGCGGTAGAAGATTAGGTCAAACATTCGAAGCAATTACCTCTTGATAAATAAGTTAGAAAACTGATTGATGTGTTCCAGGAACCCGAATATTTTTATGAGGTACATAACTACATGAATCACATAACTATTGATTTCACAGATAAATATCTTTGCAACGGGCCATTAGACGCGTAAAAAAGGAAGTGATATGGCGGTAGGAGTCGATTGGGGGAGAAATATCAGCCGCTTTTAGTTTAAGGAGCTAATCTCAGAAATCAATAAAGTGAAAACAAACAAGAATTTCAAGGAATATCTGTTTAAAGCATGTACAACGTATCACTGGAGTTTCAGTTGAAGTACTTTCACCATTCCTTACGCGGATGTTTTCCTTCCCTTCCCGCATAGTTCACTACCCGTTGGAATGGATAAACACTAAAACACACAAAAACTGAGAGAAATTAAGAAATGCTTGCTTTTAATCCCATGATAAATTATTAGGAAAGGTAGGCAAGATAACCCATGATAAAATATAATACAATAATAGTAATATCCACACTTTAATATACTACTTCAACACCGACCATGGATTCGACATACTATGTCATTTTCAAGGTGATGGGACAGACACTCTCACATGTATTTATACCAGGGCCAAGGTAGGAGGAGGGGGTATATGGAAGAGGCGTGGGGGGGAAAGAGGGGGAGGAGGAGGAAAGTGGGAGGGGGAAAGAATAGATTGGGTGAACATATGAAGGTCGATGACGTGATGATGACGCGAATGGCACAAGCTAGCCGCATTGAGGTGTATGATCAACCGTCTAGTGAACATTCCGATGACGATCCTTCACTTTGATAAAGAACTCAAAGTAATAAAAACCATAGCAATTAGGAATGGCTTCAACATCAAATGCTTAGAAAAGGGGCTTAACCGCTATCGCTCCAAAAGAACTACCAAATTATTGACATCTCTGTGTATGGTCCCGAATAAATTTACCCGCTGGGTCCAATTACCTTTTATTAGAAATATATCTTATAAACTACAGAATATTGTTCCCAAAAATAATTGTAACATCTCATTTTATAACCCTTTGACGCTTCACAAGATTTTATTTAATTCTAAGGACAATTATGACCGTATGGACAAAAGTAGAGTGTATAAATTAAAGTGTGAGGACTGTGGTATCTGTTATTTTGGACAGACTGGTAGAAGTTTTAAATACAGAGTGAAGGAACATAGAAGAAGTTTTATACATAATGATGGAAAATCTTGTTTTGCAAATCATTTATGCCGGTGTAATCATTTTAGCAACTTTGACATAGGTATTTTACATCGTAATGACAAAGGGCTTAAATTGGATTTTATGGAAAACTTTGAAATTGTCAATAGCCCGGATGAACTTTGCACCGACGTTTTATTCTGTTCTGACTCACCTTTGTCAAAGCTAAGCGTCCCTATAACAGAACCCTGACCTTCACCCACACCCCACTTTGTCCTCTGTTTCACATCATCGACCTTCATATGTTCACCCAATCTGTTCTTTCCCCCTCCAGCTTCCCCCCTTCCCCCCACGCCTCTTCCATATACCCCCTCCTCCTACCTTGGCTCTGGTATAAATACACGTGAGAGTGTCTGTCCCATCACCTTGAAAATGACTTAGTATGTCGAAACCATGGTCGGTGTTGAAGTAGTATATTAAAGTGTGGATATTACTATTGTTGTGTTATATTTTATCATGGATATATCGCATTTCCACCAAGTAAAGCCTGAAACTATTTCATACGTAGGCAAGATAAGTTATTTGGAGAGCTATATGTCTATGTTTGCCTACCTCGGTGAGGGGGGAGTAAAATCCTTGCCCGCCAATCCTACGACCGCGGATCGAGCCTCGCCTAAGTACATGTTTGACGACAGATGCATGTTTCTGGGTACTTGTCAATTATCTGTCCGGGTCGTATGAGCTGTATTCGGAGGCTTTCGAAAATAAATAAATTCACCAATTATATCGTTTAATGTTACATTTTAATTTTACATTTAATATAATAATATAAAATTTGTGAAGGCCCTGGAAGGGATTTTTCACTTAGGAACGGTTGTTTATAAATAAGCGTTATTTGAGGAGTAATTGTCGTCTTTGTTCTAATGAGACTTATATTGATTCTGAGAGAATTTTGGAGAATAACAAGGTTATTGCGTGATCTTAACTTTGAGTTTAATTGTCTTCTTATCATCTCAGTGTCCGGAAAATTTTGGTGGTAATTTTTCCAAAATTACCTGGCGGCCTTAATAATAAAAAACAACCAAAGTACCCCACCTCGCTTTATCATCGAGGCACTTGGGACTTATATGCGTTTGGTGTTACACAATACTCATTAGTTTTCCGCATTCTAAACATACAGAGACACAGTCTAAAAGTATTACCTGGTGGGTGCCGTTAGAAATGGTAAAATCTTTGTATCACGTGTACTACTTGGGGATAAGAGGGGATTATTGTAAAACAATATTCGTCCTTAGCATTGAAACAGATGGTATTAAAAGTATTACGTCATCACACTGAAGCCTGACAACTTATATACAATCAAATTAGTTACCCATGCTCCTTCTTTTTGCTATACATAGCACGACGGAATGGACGAATTATTTATTTGTTTTTTTTTGGCAAAAGTCCCAAAAACGGCAAACCCTTTTTATATTAGATGACCAAAAAACAAATAAATCAGTAGCATTAACAAAAAATAAAAATAATAACAGATAATGGAAAACATTAAAAAAAGAACAGAAGAACGTGGAAGGAGACTTAGCGATAAGTTAACAGGGTAGATGGGGATGATTTGCTCACATGGTTAGTAAGGAAGGATTTGAAAGCTGAGGGTGGCGAGAAGAGGTCAAGGGAGGGTGAACGCGAAGCCAGAGAGTTAAACACTTTTGGAATGCGGTAGAATAGGGGGCGCTAGGATATCGAAGGGCAAATTTTAGGGATGTTAATAGGACAACTGTTGCGTAAGGTACAAGGAGGAACAGGAAGCGAAAATAGAGGAAGAAGGTAACTGGTGATGAGCGGATGAAAACCAAGAAAATCCACCATCTGTTCAAAATTAAAGGTAAGTAACTCTTGACACATGCATTGGTTACTAAGAGCAGGGGATTCCACTCGATTTAATCGATTTGACCGTAGTTTCTAGAGAAATATGGCTTAAATTTCAATATGGATATTTATTCAATTTAAATGCAAGGAGAATCCATAATAATGAACTATATGCATGCTGATTTCTAGCAAGTTATCCATAGAAAATAACGCAAAATTGTAAAATTAGCGCATCAGCCCATAAATGCTAAAAGAACATCCACATCTACAACTACGAAATACCATGCAAGCCACCACTAGAGTGTGTGGCACGGGGTGATTCAACACAAGGCATGCTGCACTCATCCCAGATTAATTTAGAACCGCGCACGTTACCCCGGATGCCAGGCGCAGGCCAAAAGCAGTCAGGACAACAGTACGCGGTCAGACCAGAAACTAGGCGGTCAGACTAGAAACTGCTAAAACAACTACTGGTTAGTATTACTAATGCGACAGATAAATAGCACTACAAGGTACTAAATCATGTAAAAGTATAACATGCCGGGGATTACAGGCGAGTTTAGTAGCTAATAATCATTGTAGTAAACAAAACTTTGTGTCTTTCATAGATTTATTATTACAAGCAACACCGGTTTCCTGAAAATACTGACTAGAGAGACTTCAGAGTACCTAATGGTGGCGTAACTGCCGAAACCGGTTGTTCTTGTAAAAATAAATCTGTGAAAGACACAAAGTTTTGATTAGTGCAATGTCGACTATCCACCAAGTGCAAACTTCACAATTTGAATCTGAAGCTAATAATCATGTTAGGATATTTAGTACAAATGAAAAACCTATTTTACCTAGTCAGAGTCAAAGTATCCTAGAGCTGAGCTATCGCCACTATTATGGTCCCTTATTGTGCGTGGAAAAAATGACATTGTAAATCTATCGGTTCTGAACTCTATTTCCTTAATCTAATGCCTGTGATCATTGAGTATCGGGGTTAACAAAGATGGTGGATAAGCAACACACACGTCACAACTTCCAGCATTGGCCACCATAGCTAACGCCCTCTGCATCAACGTCAAAGGTCCGTAGAGAGACTAAATTTTTCGACATAGCATCGCCACATAATTTCTCAACCCAGCAACGAAGCACCTGAGTAGTTATCTACCAATCCACTCGCCTTAGAAGAGATATTTACAACGCACACCTCTCGAACACAATGGGGAAGGTGATTCCCGGATGAACCCTGACGACGAAATGAGGAGGTCATTTTTTTCTCCTTCAAGCGAGAGGCGCATGGCGAATGAGGGAATAACTGCGTCGGTGAGACTCGTGATTGTGGTTCTCGGCCCGCGGGCAGGAATCCTTTTCTTCCCATTCTTCCGTCGGGAGAGACCAGAGGGACGGGACGAGAGGGTGGAAGGACGAGAATCAGAGGCGAAGGCGATCGGGACAGAGGGACGACAATGGCTTTGGAGTCCGGAAGGGTATGAGACGCGCGGAGTGTGACTGATCCTGATGGACGACGCAGATGATCGCGGGGCATTACGGACAAGGAATGAAAGGAGAATGATCAGCTGAAAAGGAAAATTTACGAAGATTAAGGAAAGAGTAGAGAGTGAGTGAGAAGCTTTTGAGAGAGACGGGAGAAGAACTCAATACCGCTCATTTTAAAGGTGACAACACACTCAAATTTTTCACTGTCGCCATTTGCATGAGACCGTATACTTCACTGCATTAAAGGCATCATTGAGGTAAATCGAGAGGGAATTACGTCAATTAAACTGTAGACTGACAACCAAACTAACAGCTGGATTGGTTATCCCACTGTGCTAAACAAAATAGGAGTAAAAACCAGGAAACAGTATGTGAAAACATCCATGTGGAGCGTGGTACTCTATCTATCTACATCTACATCTACGTCATACCCTGCAAGCCACCCAAAGGGTGTGTGGCAGGGGGTGCTTTCGCACCAGGCATGCATGAATGATACGGTAGAACACCGACATTACATTAAAACCCGCGTACCACACATGCAAAGCGCCAATTAAAAATCTAATACCCAAGAAACATTCTATCTTCAATCGTTCCAACATTCAAGGGATACAAAGACTACTACTACAGATTCAAAATATCATGCATAAATGAACATCAATATTTACATCATGCATAGACAAGAGAGTAGAGAATATAATGAGAAAGATTTACTGCCTGCCTATTGTCACTATACGCACTATTCATGACGACGATCACAGCTGTTATGGTCCCGAATGGTACGCGGAAAAAATGACATTTTATACCTATCGGTTCTACAATCTAGCTCTCTAATTTTATTGGCGCGATCTAATCTGCCGTAGTACGAAGGGGTTAATAGTATGTTTTTTACGTCGTCAGTAAAATGATTTTCCTGAAATTTATTTAGGAGGTTAAGCCTATAATTTAATCTACGCTGTGATAGCGATTCCCATCCTAATTCTTCTAACAGTCCAGACACACTAGCCAACTTATCGTAGCATCGTTTCACAAACCTAGCTCCTCTTCGCTGGACGCGATCTAACTCTGATATCAACCCCGTTTCGTATGGATCCCATACACTAACAGCATATTCCAGATGAGGCCTAACGATTGAAAAATAACAACGTTCTTTCACTTTCTCATCACATTTTCCGAGTACTCTCTTGATAAGTATCTCTCTCTATGGATCGGAAGCTTGGATGATTGGAAAAGCTGACTAGAAAAGACCAGAAGCCTTCGAAACCTGGTGCTGGAGGAGGATACTGAAGATAAAATGGACAGCAAAAATTAGAAATGTTGAAGTTTACAGAGGAGTAGAAGAGAAGAGGACCATATAGAACACCTCACAGAAAAGAAGAGCCATAAGGATTGGACACACCCTGAGACGCAATGGGTTTGTGAAGAACATAATTGAAGGTATAATAGAGGGAAAATTCCCCAAAGGAAGACCCAGGAATAAGTCCATGGACCAAACAAAGAGGAAACTATATGCATGGGAAGGAATACCAGGTGGTGAGGGAACTGGAATTAGACAGAGAAGGGTGGAGGGCTGCGGTCGACCAATCTTAGGATTGAACAATCAATGATGATTGGCTATCCCTGCTCTCTCTATATTTTCCAATGGTTAACACGACTGAATGGACGAATTAGGGAATGTAAAGCAAGAATATCAACCATCCGTTTGAAATTTACAACAACCTACTCATGAGACATTCACTGGCTGCTTAGTGCTATGGACTCTACTTTTTATCATAGTATTCACCGGGAATTCGGATTATTATTAATTTTAAAAAATAAGCAAAGTAATTACATAGAAATCATATGAAAGAAGAGAGTGCATGCTGGGTTCTCGTAAGTTATCGACGGAAATCATTGTGAAATTGCTAAATTATTGCGTTAGCCAAAAAGCGCTATAGTAAGATGAGAGTCGAAGAAGATGGCAGACTGGCTTCAGTTTCAAGCATTGGCCAGCATCGCAAGTGCCCTCTCCATACACCTCAATGGTTTCCACTGAGGTAGATGGGCGGATGTGAAGCAAGAATATCCACCATGCGTTTGAACTTTTTCTCGGCAAGTAACTCTTAAAAACATGCATTGGTAACATATTTATATGTATCAACTCGATTTTACTGGGGATTGGGTAGGTGTGGTGGCTAGAGTACTGGCTAACCATACAGTCGGCCAGGGTTCAAATCTCCTGCAGAGAAGGATGCTTTTCAGAGAAAACCTGATGCCTACTTGAGTGTCTTGTGGAGGGCACCTAAAGAGCAGTAATCCGTCTGCCGGATGAGACGCTAAGCCTTGGTCCCCTCGGCACCTTTCGTTAAGCGAAGGCCAATGCCGACGCTGAGTTTCTATCCACCCTTCCTCCCTTACCTGTCCCCTACGGGGAAAATGACCTTAGCCGTCGGTGGCCTCCCCAAAATCCAATCCAATCGATTTTACTAGTTTTCATCGGGAATGCGGATTATTATTAACTTAAATAAATAAAAAATAATACGTAAGAAGAATTCATATTCAAGGATTAAATGCACACTGATTTCTGGAGCAAGTTATCGATGGAAAACACCGTAAAATTACAAAATTAGTGCGCCGGAGCTAAATACAAATCAGGATTAACAAAGATGGTGAACAGGCCACGCCCACTTAACAGTTTTTAGTTTCGGAAGTCATAGCAAGCGCTCGCTCCATCTACCTCAATGGTAGACACGGTACAACGTTACGACCGAACGTTCCTCACCATTGCGGTGAAAAAAAGACTCTCCTCTGTTCCATACCAATTGACTCTCAATCCGTGATATAATTTCACGGCATTGCAGGCACAGTACCTCGTTCGGTACATTTCGTTCCCAGCCATTATGTCAAAAAAATAAACTTCATATGGTTTCATTCACATTCAATTTACCTTTACCAACAAATGGTAGGATTAAGTTCTCACCTAGTAGAATATTTCCATAATATAAATAAGAACACAACTTTATTTTTTCCACTGATTTATTAGATTAAACACAACCGGCCCTGGGTATTATGACATCGTTAAGTAATATGCATACAATCAATTTTATATTCATTAATTGTAACTTTTTAAAGTAAAAAATCAGTGAAAAACATAAAATTGTGTTCATATTTCAACCACCTTAACCAAGATAAACGAAATAAAGTCGAGTGAAACAATAGCAAGGCATTTTTCTGCCATATTAGTAAACATAATTAACTTCTACATAGGGACTCATTAGAAGTGCCTGATTTTATCACATTTATCTCGTTCCTATTCATCACTCTCATTGGTGAAATTTTTAATTCATGAGGTGATTCTAACGTAGCTTTTAACCTACCCTTGTAGCGATGAAAAACTATCCTCTGGAGACCGAAGACAATTTTAGAGGCGCTTCCGTCGCCAATAACTAGACATGATTTCCCTCCAAACGTACCGTATACCGGCAGTTTTTCGATGTTGTAGTTGGGCTCAAATATACCAGGTAGTAGCACTCTGTCGTCTACTAAGATTACCACTGGGGTTTGGTGCGATTTTAGCTGGATCTCAAAAGTAGTCACGAAAACTTTGCATGCCCATTACAATGGACAAAAGGTCTCAGGAGGCTATGAAAACTGATCATTTCAGAGAAATAAGTGTTTAAGAGCCAATTATTTTTTATCCTCGTTGAAAATCTCCGGCTCTGAAATTCTGTAGGCACGACAACATTAGCATGTATTATACCAAACCTCATGCGATAGATAAAAACATTATCGATTGCGCGGAGGTAAGCTCCTGCTGACCGAAGCATGGGGACACTTTGCGGTCAGCAGACTGCCAAGTTCCCTCCAAGCCGAGAGCGGACGTCCAGAAGAGGGGCGAGGGATAGTGAACGAGGGTGAAACATCGATCAGTCTGGGGGAGAGGTGGAGGGGGAAAGCGGAGCTGCAGCTGGAGGGTGCCGGAGGGTGCCGGAGGCTGCGGGTGCGGACGAATAAATCCGTAATCTCGGTGATGCATTATGGGTTTTTGGGAAGGAAGGAGTGGGGTGCAGCGGGGAGGGGGAATTGGCGAATACTTCGCGGGGAGGGGGGGAGGGAAGAAGGGGAATTCGAGACTTGGGGTGAAGTTATAGTGCCACCCCCGTAAATTTCCTCCCCTACTCTCCCCCGGATCCTGCCTTGATTGGAGAGGCCGACGGGGGAGGGGGCGAGGGAGTGCTCCAGGGCCTAGGGTTTTCATGACTCCAAGGAACGCAGGGTATGGACGAAGGGCTGCCAACTCCCAAAATGAGGACATTTGTCTCATTCCAGAATACCGTCGTACGCCTATGGTATTCACAAGAGATAATAATAGTAATATCTAACAGCCGAAGCCAATTACTAGAATAATATATTGACGATCACATACAACCATGCCCAGGGAGGTGTTAATATCCTACCCAGGCGGGACTCGAACCCGCAACCTTCGGTTTGGCAGGCGAGGACTTTACCTCGCCGCCACCGAGGCCGGCAAAATTAAGAATTGGCAACCCTAATCGCTTCCTGGTTTTCATTTTAGCAAATTTATTATTAATACTAATTTATTGTCATAAGCGTATCATTCTTACACCTTGAATTACGAAGAATTGAACCATAGCATTGGTGGGCCTCGAGTATGTTTATCTTCCAGAAAATGCGGGACTTGGAGTCGAATTTTCCAGTGATACGTTCCGGTTAGTTACAGACGGAAAGAGATATGTAAATAAAAGTCGGTTAGCCGTTTGTTAGATAGGTGATTTAGATTCCTAATTGTAGATTTTTGGAAATAAATTAGAAGAATGAATGGTTTATTTCGCCGAAATTAAAGATGAAAGTTAGATGAAAATATAAATTTCCCACCGTGAGGGAAAATTCATATTTTCCTCCCCTATTATTATGAAGGGGTTAGTATATATTGGAGGCACCTGCTGTCTACATCGAGCTCCGATGGACTCATTAGAAATGATAAAAAAGTTACATTTTGCCTACCATAAAATTTCTTGAAATGTTTGGAATCTCAGATTAGCAGAAAAATCATAACCGACGCTATAATATGAACGCTTCAATCGTAGTCACTAAAGAATCAGCATTTAGGTATATAGAAAGTCGAATATTGCAAAACTCGTTCATCAATTGATTTCATTCCCACAGACGACATAAAACTGGACAAGAATACAACATAACACAGGGTCTCTATAGTTAAATAATCATGAATATGGGATGGGACGGAATGGATATGACAGTATATTAAATATAAATTTTCTAAGAAGAAAATCTCTAACTAAAGGTGTTTTTAAAATGCATTAGCCACCATGTCGCTGACATTGGCCATGTAAGCAGTCAGCACATTCAGGAAGGTTTTTGGAATGGCCTCTCACTATTTTTTTCACCTCAATTACAATTTATAATCTGGGATCTCCACCATAATTCACATCTCAGTACATTGGCAACAGTTATTACCGATGCTCTGAAAAATGGCTGAATGCTTTGCCTTGCCTTTGGTTTTTCATTGAAATGCTCATTAGCTGCTTTGGAGCAGATATCTCAAATGAGCTAATTTCATTGAAATCGGGCAGTAGATTTTCACATATTCAGAGCAGGAAGTATAAAAAAGAGTATATGATATCTACCTAAGATTTGGTAGGTTGTACCTCATTTTCTCCATAGCTGAAGTCTTTCAGATTAACGCCCGTCGACTGCTACGACCACGGTGTACATATTCATCGTAAATTGCAGATAGGGGCAGCAGATTTTACATCAATATCTACAGACTACCCTGCGAGCCGCCGCATGGGCGTGTGGCGTTCTGTTCGGAACTGTATCATCCTTATTTTATCGCTTCCGTCAGACCTAGAGATGTCGTGATGCGTTATGATAATATTCTCTGTGTCGCTCTGAAATACACCAGTTCTGAATTTCACAAGCAAACTAAGTCTAGCGTGTAGCCTCCGAGTCTTTAGGGGCTCCCTCCTCAATACCTCTAATGTCTGTGAAACACTCTACGTTCGCTCGTAGCAGTTTTTAACTAAGCGTGCAGCTTTTCTTTGTATTTCATTAATTTTTTGGTTAAATATTACTGACCAGGGTCCCAAATGCTTGCGGCGTATTCAAGGTGTGGCCTAACCGGAGCGAAGTAGCATCTCTCTTTTACTTTTTCATCCGAGGACCTTCCCATTATACGCCTAACAAAACCTAGTTACTTTAATGCTGTGCCGCATATTTTTTGTATGTGTGTTCCCTACAATATATCAGCAGTAAAGGACGATGAGGATTACCCCTCCTAATTCAAGACGAGTCCGACGATGCTTAACTCCGGTTACCGATCGGGAAACGGTTTTTTCATCGCGGTTGGCCCATGTCCTGAATTACTTCATTTATAATACTGTGTATATTGGACTAGGAAAGGCTCTAAATCTACATACTACCCTGCGAGCCGTCGCATGAGCGTGTGGCACGAGGCGTTAGGACCCCATCCGTGTGAAGGATGAGGTTTTGGGAGGTGAAATGGTGAAGTGTATTATGGGAGTACATTGAGTGGGGCTCAGTCTATATTATAGCCACTTAACTGTGCGTGAAAAGATCAAATTTTTGAACCTATTTTTTCGGCAATGTATCTCTCTTATTTTATCACTACTGTCGGACCTACTGATGTAGTGTGGCGTGAAAAGGATAAGCAGCGAAATGGAGAAAGACAAGAGAAAAACCCAGTCAGAATCCGCCTACTACAAACGAAAGGCACCTACATTACCTACTCTGTAGTATGTTTTTATTGTATAGGTAGGGCCCAGAAAACCGTCAAATTTCAACATTACCGCGTCAAACTCTATGGCTTATTTCTTCAAGCTCTTGCGGCTTTAGATTTCCTCTGAATAACATCCCCCGTCGGGATTCAAACCCGAGCTACCGGATCTGGATCATGGTCGACACATACTACTAAGGAGAGCATTGTTCCTTTCACTTTAGTGCACCATGTAGATTTATTTCACTTTAGTGTACCATGTAGGTTCCATCTCGTCACTTAAGCGACGGGTCCACTTAAGTAGATTTGGGGACCCCAAATTAAGTGAAATTTGGGTGATATCGATAGTATTCCATCGAGGTGGCGGAGGCCTCACCATCGATAGGTCGAGGAGTTTCGATAGCCATACGCATAATACTTGTATTTACATTATTTATATGAGGAGTTGAGTGTATGTGCACTAGTCATTCTCCTAATTTATTAGCATCTGCTGAATTTCGTGTTTAGAATTCACCAAAATAGACTCAAAAATTAGTGCAATACGAAGATCTAACCATGAACACTAGCTGGGGCTACGATGGAATTAATGTCTGCGTGAAGACGCTCGTTTCCGTTTCAGTGCTGCTTTTACGTAAACCCTACTTAACTCTCTATGGACGAGCGAGTCAAATTCGTTACGTTTCCAAAACATTGAAATATCTGCATTCTAAGAGGCTTTTCTATTTAGTTAGACAGAACTGTAATGCTTCGGATTAGGTGTGTGCGGAAAGTTGCATCTCTTTCGGCGGTTCGTCAAATAATTTGAATAGATAACTGTGCGACGCTATTCATTGATAATGGCGTGTCTGTTGGGGCTCTAACATAGTTTTAGCTGTCATGTAAAAAAAATAATTGGGTAAGTTTAAATAAGGTACGTTTTGAAGGTAATGTTGAAGTATACCTTGTGTTAATATTATTAAGTACATATTATTTAATATTAAATATATTCCATACAAATACGTCGCATTTCAAAATGAATGTTAATATAAAATAAATTGCAATTTTTTTTGAAAAATGCTAAAATAGCAATTTTAAATAGCTAATATAGTAGCAGTATTTTTTTCCTGCTGATGTTTCATAATTCTGTCCAAAGAGGGTTGAGTGCACATGTCTACATCTACATCTACGTAATACCCTGCGAGCCACCACAAGGGTGTGTGGCAGGGGTGAAGATCACCAAACATGCACTACTGACATGCAACTAGGATATTTTAATGATATGTAGTGTATGCCTTCGCTCCGACTCTCATATCTCTCCCATGGCTTTAATATCATATGTATGTATGAAATGAAATATATATACACATATATAAATATATATATATAAATATATATATATATATATATATATATATATATATAAATTTTTACTGCTTGGAATCGGCCATCATTTCATCTTCACACCACAATTGTCTTAGTAAATTTTATGTGTTCCTATCCACTTTCTTTCTACCTTTCTGT
Organism: Ceriagrion tenellum; assembly: GCA_963169105.1. Lineage (NCBI taxonomy): Eukaryota > Metazoa > Arthropoda > Insecta > Odonata > Coenagrionidae > Ceriagrion > Ceriagrion tenellum. The sequence goes on along the minus strand of OY720639.1, from coordinate 60,679,168 downwards.
ATGAACATTTATGTGAGTATTTGCCGCTGAGCGGTCTGAGTGAATGAACGAACGAATATATATATATAAAATTCAATTTCAGCATCCTCAATATTTGTTGCAAGGTCGACCTGGGGATGTTCAATGAAAGCGCTCGGTCCGCATCCCCAGGTCGACCTTGCAACAAATATTGAGGATGCTGAAATTGAAGCCGTACAAAGTCAGAATGGTGTAGGAGCTTTGTGAGGGAGACTATGGAGAACGCGTCCACTTCTGCAACTCGATGGTCGAAAAATTGAACAATAACCCCATGTTCACGTTTCAGGAAATTATTTGATGTCCTTTGATGCTTCGCTTTGATATTTTCTGCTTTATTCGAGTTTTTATAAAAAATATTTTTACTTGTTTTAACTAGTGGTTTCCGACGAAGCCAAATTCCTTTTAAATGGGGCTGTTTCTTCCGCTCATGCTCGATATTGGACTGCAAGCAACCCCAACGTACGGGTTGAGCGGTCCCTCGACAAGCGTGGCGTGATGGTCTTCATGGCTATGACGGCTACTCACGTTTTTGGCCCGTACTTTTTTGAGGAGAACGTGAGAAAGGAAACGTACCGAGCTACGCTGGAGGAAAACATGTTCCAGGACATGGAGAGGGAGAATTACGGCACCACAGAGGAAGTGTGGTTCCAGCAGGATGGAGCACATGCCCATAGGTCCCGGGCGGTCATTCATGTACTCCAACAGAGGTTTGGCGAGCGGCTTATTACGATGGGGAAGCAAGTCACATGGCCGCCAAGATGCCCTGACCTCACGCCTTGTGATGTCTTTCTTTCAGGATTCTTCATTACCATTGACTTTGGCAGTCTTAAAAGTCTCCGATTCATCATGTTTGTTTCCCCGTTTGGCCATTTCTAACATCTGTGACCATTGATCTCAAAATAGTCCTTGGAGGTCAGGAGAAGACAAACAGGACGAGGGAACTTCATCTAATTCTTCACTTTTCCTATGATTCGATACGGTTGTGTGTTTGTAGGCCATTCATTTATGTCACCCTGTGACCTTTGACCCCTGAGTAATACTTTAAAGTCAAGGAATTACAAGAGTGACCTGAAGACCTTAATATCGACCTTGGCACCTTTTTAAACCTATGATTCGATACATTTGTTGGCTCGATTAATTTTTTGTCCCCTGTGACCTTTGACCCCAGAGTTACCCTTTAAGGTCAAGGAATGACAAGAGGGATCTAAAGACCTTACCATCGACCTTGGCACCTTTTTAATCATATGATTCGATTCGTTTGTGGCCTCGATTCATTTTTGCCACCCTGTGACCCTTGACCCCAGAGTAGCCCTTGAAGGTCAAGAGATGACAAGAGGGATCTGAAGACCTTACCATCGACCTTGGCACCTTTTTAAACCTATGATTCGATACATTTGTTGTTCTCGATTCATTTTTGGCACCCCTGTGACCTTTGACCCCGGAGTTACCCTTTAAGGTCAAAGAATGACAAGAGTGACCTGAAAATCTTACCATCGACCTTGGCACCTTTTTAAACCTGTGATTTGACTGGTTTGTAGGGGCGATTCACTTTTGGTCACTCCTGTGACCTTGACTGTGCCCTTTCAGGGGTCACGGTTGCATTTTCGAACTCGAAAGCTCTTCTAATGTGTTCTTCGTGCCCAAAAACCTAATAATTGAAGATTCGAAAAATAATTCTGTCTTTTTTGTATTTCGAATAATTTAACATTGAAAGCCCATAAGGCAAATTTTGGATATTTGGTTGGACCTTATTTCTAGGGTCAAAAAGTCAAATTTAAAAAATTTTGCTTACACTCAACAACACTTTTCAACCCAACAACAAACAACAACAACAACAACCTTTTTCTACCCAGGTACCAAATTTCATCTATGTGGCATAAAATATAGTGCCTAAAATTACAGGTCAAAAATGACACACGATCAATGGGACACTCTCTAAGTATAATATGAAATGCATGTAGTGTAGCCGGGGCATTATTGCCGGAGGAAATCAGTAAGTTTGGCTGCCCTGCATTTTGGGGCCAGGGGATTGACTCCTTATACCCTGAACCCCTCCCATCATCTCCCAACACTTCCGCATCCTAGGGGGCAGAAGAGTATTGGGGGGGGGGGTGAAAGGGCGGAAGTGAGATTGGGGGGAAGGCGGTGAGAAATTGTCTATCAAGGGAGATGGAGGGTGGAGGGTGTGGGAGATGTAATGCTGGAGGGTTCAAGGATATTAAAGCCACGGGAGAGATATGAGAGTCGGAGTGAAGGAAGTCGTACCGCGGGCATACGTCACGGTGGTCGGGGAGATAAAGAATTGGGGGTGGAGATGAAATGGAGTCGGGCCGGGAGTTTCATAGAGAGGGGTGGAAATCATTTGGGGGCTGTTAGCGCCGCGACGCGCCGCCCACCCCCATCTAGCCTGCTGCTGGCCGAAATGCCGATTGATCCAACCTTAGTTTTGAGCTTTTTATTGCTTTGCGCGAGATCGAAATACGTCATCGACGCTGGGTATCACTATTTGAATTGAATAAATTTCGAAAAGCCTTGGTACTTTTTCACAGATTTTTATTCTTAGTCGACCGGAAGCGAAAATCGCCGAGTACAAAAGTGTACTTCTCCCCACTTTGTTGTATGGTAGTGAAACATGGGTGTGCCAGGATAGATAAAAGAGTAAACTAGCCGTGGGTATGACTTATCTGAGGAGTGTTTGCATCCAAAGTAGGGTGGATAGGGTCAGGAATGAGTGGGTATTAAATGAATGTGGGTTAGATGCTCTAGTAATGGACATATATGAAGGGAGTGTGCCATGTTGAGAGAATGGATGATAGTCGAATAACGAAACAGATATATAAGAGTGAAATGAATGATGCGAGAGGGAGAGGTAGGCCGAGAAAGTTGTGGTTGAATGTGGTTGAGGAAATTCTTAGTAGGAGGAATATTAGGAGTCTTAAAAACAGGAGGGCGTGTATGAAGCAGTGTATGGGGGTAATTGAGGTAAAAGAGGTTTGCAAGGATAGGTCAGTATGGAGGAAATTATTGAAGCAGAGTTAGGCTAAACTTTGTGACTGCGCCTAGCCCGGAAGGGAACGGCATGACTGGTATATCGACGGTTTCGTCGTATAGGCGACATCATCAGGTACATGGATAGTTTTTTGTAGAATATATATAATTCAGAAAAGGGGAGAGGCAGGGATATTAGGGTGAAGGGATGGGATGTGAGGGACCGGTTGAAGGTAGGAATGGGCGAAATGGTGGAGTGAGGGGGGAGGAAAGTTTTGGAGGTGAAGGAGCGTGGGGGAGGAGTGGGGGGGATTTTGGCGGACGTTGGGTCAGATAAGCCGTTCACGACAGGGGACTTCATTGCGGTAGGGTATTGTAACAATGGGAGGAAGGGGTCTAGGTTAAACATAGGGGGATATCCAAGAGGGGGGAATAGTTAACAAAAATATTTTCGTTTGATAGGCATCCTTCTTTTAGGTGCTTCCTTATCTCCAGCTCCTCCAAACAGTCCATTCTTCGTCCATTTTTCTCTCCAGTTGGAGAATCTCCGGGACAAAATCACTCTCTTGAGGTCACTTTCCCACAGATGTTTTGCGAAATGGGGTCTGTCAATGTCCCCATTCTGCCAATGTCTCTTGTGTTCATCTCCTCTCACGTCGAACAAACGTACAGTCTGGCCCACATACATTCCTCTACAATCACCACATTTGAGCTCGTAAATACCATTTTTTCTCTATTGTCAATCTTGTCTTTAGTTTTTTTAACACCACCCTTAAAGTACAATCGTTGTAATGGGTTATTTTGAAATCTTTTTTGGGAAAAAGTTGGCATTTGAAGGCAATAAAATGTCTGTAAAGACTAACTTTGCACCAGCATTTTTAATTTTCTTTGTACTCGGATGACTTATGAATAAGTTCTTGAGCTCTGAAGAAGAATTTTCTGTATGACACTCGCTTCATATCCATTTTTCACAGCGATATATTTAATCATCCTGATTTCCATGGCGAAGTTTTCAGCAGACAGAGGGATGTTGAATAATCTATTTATCGTGGAATGAAAAGCGAACATCTTTTGAGAGGGATGGTGGTGGGAATCGAAAGGGATGATGTGGTCAGTGATGGTTTCTTTCCTGTAGATTGCGGAGTCGTAGCCTTTTTCAGTGGTTGAATTTTATAAAATTACTATTTGAATTGTTTAAAATTTCACGTGGTGAAAGCAAGTGCCTAGAGAATGGCCCGGAAATGGTGGGCGAGAGTACTTAGTAGAGGAAAATGAGGCTAAGGGTATGAGAACAAAATATACAACTCAAAATTTGAGGATTTGAAGACAACATCATCGATATACCTAAGATTAGAGATTAAGATTCAAAAGCAAAGACGCGGAATTTGAAGTTCTGTCACCTGACTTAAATGACGTTCATTCGTGGTGCCGGGAGTGGGAGTTAGAATTAAATATTTGTAAATGCACCACAGATCAATTCCTGTGAAAATCGTCACGCAAACGTCATATCTATACTGTGGGTGGAGTAAACGTAAAATCTTCAAATTCAGTAAAATATCTTGGAATTACTTTAACTTCAGATATGTTGTGGGGAACACACATGCAAACGATCTGCAGCACAGCATTAAAGAAACTAGGTTTTGTTAAGCGTATAATAGGAAGGTCGACGGAGGAAAATGTAAAAGAGAGATGCTACTTCGCTCTGGTTAGGCCTCATCTCGAATACGCTGCGAGCATTTGGGACCCTGGTCATAAAGATTTAATCAAAAAATTTAATAAAATACAAAGAATAGCTGCACACTTCGTTAAAAACTGCTACGAACAAACATATAGTGTTTCACAAATGTAAGAGGGATTAAGGTGGGAGCCCCTAGATACTCGGAGGCTGCAGGTTAGGCTTAGGCTGCTAGAAAAATTCAGAACTGGTGTGTTTCAGAGTGACACAGAGAATATTATCATGACGCCTCACTACATTTCTAGGTCTGACAGAAGCGATAAAATAAGAGAGATACTCTGCCGAACAGATAGGTACAGACACTCGTTCTTCCCGCGCACAGTAAGCGACCACAATAAAAACTGAGCTCCTCCAAATACACTCCCATAATACATGTCACCATTACACCTCCTAAAAACTTGCATCTTTACACGGCTGATGACCTTCCTCCCTATGCCACACGCCCATGCGGCGGCTCGCGGCTCCACAAAGTCTGTGCCAATACTCTCCCTTATGCTAGGAAGAGAAGTTAAGAATACGTAACTAGATAAAAACCAGGAATATATCAGACATGGTGAGACGATTATCATGGATATAGTGACGCCAAAAGGTTCTTTTGGGTATTGGGGTGCTTCATAATTTGAAAATAATTTTCAGTTTTAATCTGTAATTTTCTCAGAATCATTACCAAATAAAATTTTAGCACTCACTTTTGAGGAAAAAAACCGGAGGGACATTAAAAGGGGTGTAAGAAGTGGGAAGAAGATATTACAACACATATTAAGAGCTGTGATAAAAACATAGGTGATTTCATTGAAGCGGGATTGAGTGAAAATTAAAATGACGAGAGAGTATAAAGGGAATTTAAACAGCTAAAACAGCAGGTAACCATTATCAGCAGGAATGAATCCGATGCTCATGACGATTAGTAAAACTTTTCTCGCCAAAATCTTTGGGAAGGGAATTTCTAAGCAATTACCAATATTAGCAGAACGCCGATGACTATTAAAAATGAGTTTCAAAGACAATTCACACTATTATAATAGGCAATAGCGAGACTTAAAAGCATAGGTAGGAATATCTAAGATACCTATTGCTTCCCGGAGACACCTTAGTTCGTTCTAAAGCCTCATTAATGAATCAGATATCAAACTAAATTCAAGTCGTAGCCAACGGTTTGATGACTACATTTATCGCAAACCATGAGGACCGTACATTCATAGGAGCACAAGGACCGTGAGGAGATCAAGTCATCATGATGCGTCGCTTAATTCAAGACGTCATGATGCGCCACTCGAATTACCAGAATAGAATCATAAATTTCCGTGATCATGCATAAACATGGGTACCTACTCACGCGAACTCCGTGCTTTCACCGCCGTCTAAATGGCTCTTTACACCCGCAATGTCTCGACGGAAATAACACTAAGCTGTCATCGTCTGCCTGGGAACGAGTAAAAAAAAAGCAGGAAGTTCTGTAAACCAGATTACATTCAAATAACACCTCCGTTCTCTTATTTACACGGACTGAGCCGCATTCAAATCCCCACATGTTTGCAATGCGGACTCATCATTGCGAAGGGAATTCTAGCAAGAGAGGAAAGTCCCACAGAAGACTTCTGGCACCGTACGGATGTTAAGGCTGATGTACAGAAAGCTTCTGGGATTTACAGATGAAGCCCGGGGTTGGCTGTAGACCAAAGATGTGGAGGGGGTGGGCAGCGCAGGCAGGGAAAGGCAAGTGAAGAGAGAGAGAGAGACGCGGTGACTCGGGACGGGAATGAATCGAGCCAATCGGAAAGCGGTCCAGTCGCCGCAGTCATCGCTATGCAAATGTGGATTACACGCAGAAGATGCGCTAAGCGGCTTAGTCCCACCAGGGTTGAGGGGATTGGAGAATGAGGCACCATCGGGGTGAAATGGACACAATGTGGGTGTTTGACCCCAGCGCTCAACAGTCAACAACAAGCGGGATTTGGATGACGAAGAGAGCAAAAATAAGGAATATCAATACGAAATGAGTGTAAGCTTCATGAAAAGCACGCGCTTAAGTAAAATATTCAAGACCGAGTGAGATGGACCATGTGAGTCTTTTTTTATGAGGAAAACGATAAAAATATGGCAAACAACACATGGGAATACACTTATGATGCCGCTCGGATACACATTTATGGTTCAATAGAGCGGCTATTTCCACCCTGCGTATATAAAGATTCACATATATACATTAACATTCAAAAGATTCTCCATCTTTTGCGCATAATTGTAGGTGTTCATACACTGAAGTAATTGAAGTAATTGCTCAATGCATTACAGAAGCGATGAGAGAATTTCGCAATGAAAACATGCATCATATGGTGAAAGTAAGAAAGAAATAATAAATAATAATAAATTAATAAGAAAGAAAGCTTAGCCAGACAAATAAGAAAGAAGGTTTAGCCAGACAAAGAAGTAGGAAGTCATGAACTAGACCAGGTGGAGGAATGTAGTAGCATCTACATCTACTAATTACCCTGCAAGCCACCACAAGGGTGTTTGGCCGCGGGTGACTTACGAACGCCACACTATTGGTATACCACAAATGCTACAGGAACTACTAAAATGATCTATGATGTGTCTATAAAAACGTGACACAAGAGTCATGCAGGGAACATGCAAAATATGGTGTTAGCACTGCTCGGCAGATTTAGAAACATGTATTAGGGTGCATACGAATTAATCAGCTACGCTGCCTATCAACTAACCTAATTCAAAGTCTTAACGCAGCCATTATGGTCATTAATCGATCGCGGGAAAAAGCGTCATTTTAAACCTTTTGCTTGTGAGGCACGGCATTCGAAAATAGAGAGTGCAGAAACGGTATAAGGAAATGTTTTATCGAAACTCGCCCGCCCGCTCGCCGCTAGCAAAGTACGCAACGGCGACAGTATACTTGCATTTAACATGAGAGGGCGAGAATAAGTAAACTGCGAGTTTCTCGCAAATACGTACGTTCTAAAGGAAGCTGTAATGAAAAACGATGATAGTTTCCGCAACTTAAAGAATAGGCCCAATTGGATTATGAGCCATAGAGATTTATTAACTTAAAACTTTAGCAGACCACAGAATATTTCAAACTTCAGCACGACCCGGGTTTCGATGGCGAAGTATAATCTTCAGGTGATTATACAATTCAATTCAATAATATGTTTATTTCCAAACTTAAAACAAGGTACAAGAATCAACAAGAAACAATAACAACAGGTGGACCCCATTCTAGGCTGTCCTTTTACGAAATACTCCGTTCTAGGCTGTCCTCCACTTGCGAAAAAACCTAGGCCCAATATCGCTAATTTGGCTGGCTAAGCGGATAGAAGATATGAACAATATAATTACAATTATGAATTACTGTTCTACCGCACTTGGAAAATATTGAGTAAATATGTACGGAAGAAGGGTGTAATTAGTATGTTTGATACGTATATACATTTTGAAGCTGAATACTGCCGAATTCTCTCTTTTACCTCTATGGACAGAATTATAAAACATCAGCATGAAAAAAATACTGCTTTATTTGATTTTTTTAAGTGCAATTTAAGCATTTTTTTAAAATTACAATTGATTTGATAATAACATTTATTTTGAAATGTGACGTATTTGTATTGCATGTATTTAATTTTTAATCATACTTCACATAAAAATGTTTACACAAGGTACCCTTCAACATTACATTCATAACGTACCTTGTTTAAACTTTCCCAATTTTTTCTTCATATGACAGCTGCAACTATATATTTCATAGCTCCACCAGGCACGCAATCGTCAGTGAATAGCGTCTCACACATTCATCTATTCAAATTGTTTGACAAGCAACCGAAAGAGAAGTAATCCGAAGCGTTACAATTCTGTCTAGCGCAGGAACGAAGTGGAAAAGTCTCTTAAAAAATCAAATATTTCAATGATTTTGAAACATGACAAATTTGACTCGCTCGTCCATAAGACGAGCTGAGAATAGGATTTAAATGCATATTTTTTTTATTTATTATTTTATTTTTCCTTTTTGTATTTTTATACTTTTCTCATTTACTTATCTCCTTTTTGTGATCAATTCCAATTTAACATCAATGTACAAATATATAAGGAAATTGAAAACAGAATCACCTACAGAAATAAGATACACCAGTGGAACGGTATGCCAGAGAACGAAGTCCCAAAGAAACCAGGGGCAAAATGGAAGGAAGAGAGAAAGAAAATCCACGGAGAAAGAATGAGAGAAGTGTGGAAGATAAGAAAGAAACTTAATAATGAGTCATAATGCTTTGCGTGATCCAATAAAAAAAGGTCCATACGCAACTAATAATAATAACTAGCCGACCCGTGCGAATATTTCGCACATTATGCAACTTCTTCCTGTTTCTTCCTTCTTTCTTCCTGTTCTTCTACCTGTTTCTTCCCATGGACAATTATATGTTATTTATGTTTGTGTTAAAGATACATAACGTAAACGTAAACTGTCACACTGCATGTAGAATGTAAACAATCTAACTAAACGATGTGTGAATAGATGGCGCCACCTACAGTCTTTTAAGCACGTAACCATAGCCAACATATTAGTTGATTATATTGTCAACAGTTGTGACTGTATCATTTTTTTAACAAAAACATTAATTTAAAAATGTTTAACAAAAACTTTAATTTTAAATCATTTGTCTATTTTTCGTCAATAGCGGGGAACATAAGCTTTAAAACGATGTTTGAATCATGAATTTTGATGAAGAATTACGGGAGTTATGGCGTTGTGACATAAAAACACCTTTGAGAAATAATATATATGATAATATATTGGGCCTTTCTGGCCCATGAAATATTTTGAAATAATAATAATAATAAATGAATTGAAATTGGGGTTAATTCCCTGAAAAACAAGCACAATATACAGACGATATTTCAGTCGATCCGAGGTGACTACATCCTCATATACCCCCGAGCAATGCACTTCCTTTGACACACTTCCTCCACCTTGAGAATGGGAGGAATTGAGTGAAGAGAAAAAACTCTGGAAGAACCGTGACTCTGCGTCAATTTAGTCATACGAAGAATACAGGGCAGAAGAATGCAGATAAAACGGCCGACCTCCCACGAATTCTTGCACAAGCACGCACCCTCGCTCGACGGGCGAGATGAACGCGGAGATAATGTCCCCTCGCATTGACTGGCCGCCCTTGACGTGATCGATGTGGGGCTTGGGGCTTCATGGATGGATAGCAAGCGAGGGGCGAGGGTAACGAAAGGGGAGATGGGGGGGCGGGGGGACCCCAGGGCACACGCTCTTAGCCCAGGGTGCAATAAAAGTGGGGAAAGAGAGGCTTTGCACCCCCATCCCACCCCGCCAATCGACGGGCCGTGGCGGTGGTGAAGCCAGACTAGGGTTGTTACCCCGGGAGACGAAAGGGTCGGGGTTGACAAGGGAGGGGCCATTTGATCGCTCATGAATAACATGTCCGCATTATCCGCCGTGACTGCAGTGGGTGGAAACGGTCGATCCCCTTCCACAGTATCAGAGCCCCTTTTCACCCCGCTCCCTGCTGCATTTGGCCGCCCCTTGAAGAATGTTGGAAGGTAGCGTAGTGGCGAAGGACCGTTTTGAAGGGGGAACGATATTATAACGCATAGACCCATATTGGTAAGAAAAATCCACATCATAGTTTTTGGGCATTGACTGTGCGCAGACTTAAGATGTAGCGAATGAGTCAATGTTTATAGTATTTTTTCTATAGATGTGTTACTTTTTGGCCATAGGGTGGACGATTTTTGGAATTTCACACACGAAGTTGCAGGTGACCGAGATCTAGCAACACCTGACTTATGCATGAAGAATTAGCAGCCGAGCAAGAGTGAGATGGCCAGAGCGTGGCAATTAGTCAACTTGCAATCAGGTTATTCAAAAGCGAAGAAGTAATGAAAAAGGAAAAGAGAGCGAACCTTTATTTGAGAGTAAAATAAAATCGCGGGCTAAAGCTTGTCTAATATAAAGCAGTCCATTACCCGAAGACTGGTTTTCTGCTCGTTTCCATTCCATTCTCTACACATCTCAACTCTTTATCCGCGGCATCTCGAAGGATGTAGCGCAACTTCAGGGATTCTCTCCGTGTCCCGTTGCCTTTGATTGACGACAGTTTCTTCAGCCATTCTACTGGAGTCTTAAAGCTAGAAGTCAGTCGTACCTCTGACCAGAGGAGGTCAGCAGGATGGCTGGTGGAATCAGTAGCCATCCAAGCACAGCACAAAGCGAAGGAAATATCGAGAGCTAATCTGCTTACCAATTCATTCCTACATGATGCCTTTTTCTAAAAAATTACAACATAGTTGAAGGATAATCAGGTTTTTCCATCGGGTCAAACTATCCATCTTGGCCGACGTTTCGATGTACAAGTCGTCCATGAATACGATGGACGACTCATGCATCGAAACGTCAACCAAGATAGAGAGTTTGACCCGGTAGAAAACCTGAGTACCTAAACTTCACAATACACCGGGAAAGCCTTAGATCTTACAAATTGCAACGTAATTCGGAGTACCGTTCACCATGTATGAGCCAAAGCTAGGCAATTGATGGTAAATTACTCTTATCTCGCGGAGAGGCCGCCCACAGAAGACAGTTGGAAGCTAACTTAGTGGCGAAGGACCGTTTCACAAGGTGAATGAGCAACAAAACTGTCACACATAGACGCACATTTGCTAGAAAATTCTAATATATAGAAGTCAACTACCCGAAAATCTTCCTCAGCCAAACACTTGGTCATGCAGCTGGCTAACAAATCTAAATGATAACCAAAAGAACCTGTTTCGAATATCAGTAGAGCTAAATGATTTATTCATGGTAGCTTTCAACACTTCGGAGTTATATATTTGGTATTTATCGCTTCTATTGCACTCACCGACTATAATTGATAAACTTTGATTGGTGTGATTCTATTACGTAACTGGAGAACTCTTGATCATCCTCGCCAATTAGTCGTAGTCATCCTTCTTTCCATTACTGTTTTCCAAATCTAATTTCTCTAAGGTAGTCCTTTTAGAAGGGATTCTATCACTAGTTAAAGGGTGAAAACAGGGCAGTAGTATTACTAGGGTTAGGTTTCTCTCGTGGCATACTAGATAAAATGTACCCAAACTAGCCGCTAGAGCGTCGTAAGCAGGGAAAGCTGCGCGAAGTGCGGTAACTGCTAATACTGGTAGCCTCACATACTCGACTCAAAATTACAGCTAATAGTCACGCAATTTGACAAGGATGCAAGAAGTGGAATTACTACAGTTGAAGTTGGGCGCAAGGCTTCTTCCTTCATATTGCAAGGTGCGAATCAGACTCCTACTTGAGGCAACTCTATTCTTTGACCTCTGTCCTTTTAGAAGGGATCCTATCTCCAGTAGAATAATGCAAGCAGGTCCAGGGTATTGCAAGGGTTTGATTTTTTTGTCGCTTACTAAAAAACTACCCGAACTGTCCGGTGGAGTGCTATAATCGGGGTTATCTGCGGGAACTGCAAAGGCTGCCAACCTCGCATGCTCTGCTCAAAATTACTGCTAACTGTCAAACGATTTTACAGAGATGCAAGAGGAAAAATTCCTTGAATTAAAGTCGGGTGCAAGGCTTCTTCCTTCATATTGCAGGGTGCGAATAAGACTCCTACCCCGGGCAACTCCACTCTTTGACAAACCCACCCCTCCGGCGCAGTCAGCTTCCTTGTCCCAAGTATTCATCCACTTCGAACCCCTCGATTCCACTCGGCCACGTGTTCACCGTGGTCTCCCAGCCACCCTCCTTCCCTTCTGCCACCCCTACCACCCCCCATAAAACACGTAAGGCTCGACTTGTCTCTCCCCCAACCTTCACCCAACCCCTAGAAAAAAATATCCTCCACCCACCCCTTTTCTGAAAGTCCACTTCACTTCCACGGGGGGAGTGGAGCTTTTGGGGGAAGTGGCGAGCGCGGGGAGGGGAGGAGAGGGGGGAGAGAGAGGAATGAGGGTGGTTTGGGAGCACTGAGGGATTGCGAGGCAGGAATTTGCCATTGCCATTCAGGGGGATGGATGTGCCGTCATGGGTTGGAGCTCCAAGGTTTTTCATTAGGGCGCTAGCTTGAATTAAAGGGAAAATGCGAAATACTTTCGAGCCTTCGGATTTCTGGGGGAGTTTGAATGGAAGTTTCGAGCCGTGAGTGTGTTGAGGAATGGGAAGAGGCCAACACAGCAGAAGTATAAAAAATAGATAACTTTTAAACACACGACCTTGAAGTTTGTTTTTCCCTACAAACAGTATAGCACATTTAAAGATCGCTATTTAACCCCAAAAGGTAGGTATGACTTCCCGTTAAAAAAGTTAAGTTTCAAAAAGTTAAGTTAAAAAAAGTTAAGTTAAAAAAGGACTGTTTTTCTTCTTTACCCCTCGTAAACAAACTTTTCGCATAATAGAAAAATATTTTGCTGTTAATATTTTACCTAGAATGAAATAAGCTCAAGTTCAGTGTGTTTGAAAGAATCAGCCTAGGTGTTCTCTGGATAGTATAATTCAATTCAATAATCGTATACTTCCTGCGCCGACGTTAAATGAGGGGGATCCTGGATGTCTTCAAACGATTTTAAAGCTGACGGAGGTTTCGGATGGTAAAAATGAGAGATCACCATAGTATACACAAGCCAAGTACAAACATAGATAAGGACGCAATGGCTGTTAATTTTTCACTTAAAGCAATCAAACCAACAAGACTGTTCTTGATAAGTTGTCAGATAACATTGAAGAATATGCTGAGTGTCGATATGATTTAACATAGGCTTATATGAATGGAGAAAAAATACTATGGTATCAGATTCGCTAGAACGATCCCATATTCTACACGTATCTCCATAGCACTCTTTTCATTTCCACTTCAGGCCATCTGAGAAATTGGATGTCGCATCCAGGTCAAGGCAGAGTCCGCCAGCCCTTTTGTTATCGCGATCCGGTAAACGCGATAAATTTTTGACGAAGTCAAACGGCTTCACTAGGATCTCAAAATGTGGGTGGGTACTCTGCAGAGACGTTTCCGGCTCATAAACAGCAAAATAATTCACTCGATACGATCGAATGCAAATGTAGCTTTCGACTATAGTGCTATAGTGCATTGTTTGCTCGCAACGACTTCATTTGTCTCCGAGAAAATAAAACGAATGGTCACCTCTATTCAGTATAAAGATACGTACAACACGTTACCCGAGAATTTCACAATTCGGATTCAACAAGGGTGAGGCAGGCGGAAAGATGGATTACGATGGGTAAGGGATACGGAGTTTATTTAAGGCTGCTTGCAAGATTTTGAGGATAAATGCGACACGGTTTTCCACTGAACATAGCTAGTCCCTGAGCTTAGCTATATACCAGATGCTAGGGCATTAAAGAGGAGTTTGGGTTGGGAAAGAGTCGATAGTGACCTTTGTGCCATAAGCAGATTAAGTACATATGTGATAAGAACGTTTCCTCGTAATTAAAGGTAGAGTTTCAATTAACAAGAAATACACACTATGTTAAAATGCACTTAGTAGAACTCGCAGTGTCTTCTTCCCTGTACGATACGCAACCCTGACAGATTCATTTATTCATAGGTTACTGACTTTATGCTGAGAAATCTCTGCATGCTGAAATTAATAAAAAATACTTAGTAATTGCAAAAGTCACTTACATGATAGTCAGAGCGGTTTCAGCGCAAGAGCGTAATTAGTCTCGATAGTGACACTCTTACGTTGAAACCACGGTCGACTATAATTTAAATATCATGCGGAAATTTAACTGTATTAAGCGGTACTTGGTGGAATCAGCATGGACATGCGGAAATACTAAGTGTTTTAATTAATTTCAGTTTTCGCGTGATTGTCAAGTGATAGATGCCGTGACGAAATAACGTTTTTCCCTCAAGTCTAACAACCAAATGCCACCGCGCCAAATTCCAAATATTCATATTACTGATGTATTCAAACGCTACAGTGCGTAAGTAGCCCGCTTAAGAGTTATACGCTGGATTTAGAAGCAATTTTTTCAATGCCTGTAAATTGAGAAATAACCATCATGCTTATCAAATCGCTTTAAATGTTTTCAGAAAAAATCTATGTCTCTCGAGAAATACGACATAGGGTTGAGGGACATTGGTCAAGCAGCTTTCTGAATACCGCGAAAAGGGGGTAGTCTGTCGTTTAGTGTGGAGGGTAAGAAAACTTATAACAAGAACGATCATTGCAGCCAGAAGGAGCAAGAAGAGAGATGACTCACCACTACCAACCGTACAGTTTCCACTAGTCTCACAATGGGATCTCAAGATAGGGTCCCTGGGCAAGTCATAGAGAAGGGTGATTTTTAAACACTTGTCTTACACGGGTGAACCTACTATCCAAAGATCGAGTCCGTTAAGTTTAGGAAGCTTTATCTCCGCGTAGAATCAGCCGATTTGAAGGAAATAAAATGCGAATGGTTAAACAATTATTTATACAGTCATTGAGTCATGTAGAAATTTTTTCTCCTCTTATCTGCACTTTTACGATATTATTAAAAAAAAAGGCCCTGTTTCCGGCGCTCAAAATCGAATGGTCCGACAATACTGTTGTAAAAGCAGTAAACCTCGGCTAATACCAAAACTAACAATGCCATAGAGATTTGAGTTACACCGTTGTAACCACAATGACGACAGCATTAACATAAGTACAGAACCATTAGTAAAACATTCTGGGATTTCCAATGACGATTTTTATACATTTTCCTTTTGTAATCAAGTGTTCGCCCATGGTTTCAGTGCTGTGCACTGATGCATATCATCGGAACCATGGTCGGAAGAGTACACAGAGGTATGAACATACGAGAAACATCCAGAAATTAAGTTCCGTTTGCTTTCATTGCCACCGCACGCTGCGATCGCAGTTTCGCGCATGCGCGCTACTTTCCCTGTCCTATTGAGAAGAACTTAACTCCAGTATGAGTTGGCTAATTGTTGGGTACGCTTCGTAGGTCTTGCTTGAAATGGCGGATAAAATTGTAACTCCCGTCGCCGATGGATGCTCACCAGCGGTATTGTGACAATGCCCGTCCTCACACTGCGCATGTGACACAGCTTTTACAGATCCTTGGCACGTAACAATTCAACCACCCTCCAAATTACCCGGAACTCGCTCCTGGAGACTTCTATTTTCTCTTGTACCTAAAACCGAGCATTCATGACAAGATGTTCAACAATGACGACGAGATATGAAAATATGTTGTTACTATGTTGAGAATACAGGCGGTACCTTTCAATGAAGAGGGAATACAAAATCTTGTGCCGTGCAATGACGAGTCCCTATAAAACTGAGAATTGTGTAGAAAAATAGTTTCAGGTTAAAGATTTTTTCGCAGTAAATTTTTTTCTGAAAACTTACTTATCTTCTTTGACCTGTCAAAGGGAACTTACTTTCTGGATGTACCTCATACTTACTGGAATTGCAGCGTTTGAATTACTCTCATCATGAAAGAACTCCAACCAGTGAAGCCAGAACTGCCACCTCCGTCCACTTGTGTACTCCAATTCTAGCCACGCAGGCCTACGCCAGGAACTTGAGGTAGTTGGAGCGATTATCGTTTATGTACAGATATGCGAGATACTTTTTATGCTTGTACTCATATATGATATGCGCAGATAAAAGCGGACAAAAATTGAATGTCACCGAATTTGGTGTTATTTATTGGTTATTTAATGCAATTTTAACAGAAGTAATGGCACTTGTCATATATTTCGAAAAACTTCGACGACATATGCATAGATTTATTTCCTAAACGCGAAAACCTAACTTTCATATTATTACAATGGCTCTTGTTAAATATCAAGGTGCTATACAGAATAAAAAAAACGTATTTACATTTCTAGCAGGCCCTATTTATGGCCCCACCCTTTCACCTTTCCACCCAACGAACGTATGTACACTGAAATAAGAGATATATACCTTGAAAATGACATTGCATGTCGAAACCATGGTCGGTAAAAATAAAAAGAAGCGTGGAATGTACATAACGAGAAATCATTTCACGTATTTACGCAAGATTTTTGCTTGAATTTCGAACTTAACGCCGTAAAATCTTTGTGCAATGGAGGCAGGTGACGAGGGTTGTTATTTTTGGTTCCCCGGCCAACCGTTCACCTCAAGCGAGTTGAAAGAAGTATTGGCATACATGCCTCTGGTAATATATGTTGCCCGATATTATTACTAACATTTGTATCACTGTGATGTAGCATCTGAGGGATTGAAACTATTATTTTTTTCTTTTTTGGCCATCATCATCATCAAGTAGCAACTCCAGTTTCCCGGGTGTTGTCTATCAGTCTCTTCCAACTTCTCTTATCTTGGTATGTTTGTTGATATTGAACTTCCTCCCAAGAGCTCCCCCTCAGTTGGATGTCTTGTTTCAGTTGGTCGATCCACTTCCTTCTTGGTCTGCCCGCTCTTCTCTTCTCAAGTATTTCCTTTTCCAGCCATACCTTAGCTACTCTGCTCTGTTCCATCCTCATCACATGACCATACCATCCCAGTCTGGATCTCTTGACTTTTTCAATTAATGATATTTTGCATCCAACCTGTTTTCTAATGTCTTCATTTTTTTTCCCTGTCAAGTCTTGTCTTTTGTACAATCGTCCTTAGGAATTTCATTTCGTTGGCTTGTATTCTACTGTTGTTTTTTATTCGGTTGATTATTCACAGTGTTAATGTTCTCAAATTTTTGAGAATGTTTTTCTGTAATCTATGCAAAAGTAACTAGGAGAGTGTTTATTTCTAAAAATGTAATTTTGTTGAGGACTAAAAGTTCTTGAAAAAAACTCTGTTCTAATATTTAGTCTCAACAATG
This sequence comes from Ceriagrion tenellum, assembly GCA_963169105.1. Classification (NCBI taxonomy): domain Eukaryota; kingdom Metazoa; phylum Arthropoda; class Insecta; order Odonata; family Coenagrionidae; genus Ceriagrion; species Ceriagrion tenellum. The sequence goes on along the minus strand of OY720639.1, from coordinate 60,661,574 downwards.
CTCATTGGGAAGAAAACTTTAAAATAAAATTATTACATCATATTATTTTACAACATTATACGTAATTTCTACAGCATTTACAAATGCACACTTAAGTGAAGTGCGGTCCAAGAATCTTTTGTCGACTTACTTTAAAAATTATTTAAATTTTCCACACAACGACTAACTATTACAACAATTACCAACCACCTTAGGGGAGAGATGTTTGAATACTTTGCCTCCCCTTCTGTCAACCCTACTATCACAGATATTTTAAAAAATCTAGGTTAATTTTGATATAAATTAGCTCATCATGTTTCAAATATAAAACAGGAAAAAAAAACTGTTTCCTTCCCTGCCCTCGTCTAGGTAAGTGGGCGAGAGAGAGCGCGAACCGAAGAGACAGAGAGAGAGAGAGAGAGAGCAAGTCGGCAGTTATCGATCCCCGGGGCGCCATCCGAACGCCGCCATTGGACGAGGGCAAAGCGTGTAGGAGGGAGGTCGGAGGAGCAGGATATGGCGCACCGACGGCGCGGCCATACCGACGCTCCCTGCTACGAGGATGCGCATATAGCCAGGTCGCCGGGACAGAGTGGAGAGGGGCGTGTGGGGGGGGGGCGGGGTGGCAAAAAGCAATAGGGGTGGAGGGTTGGAAGAAAGGGGCAGATGGGGGAGGGGAGAATGGAACCCTGATCAATGCCGTGACGCCGCTTCTAAAACCCTCCTGCCTCTCCACCCACGTTCCGAGGTCCGCGTGACGCCGTTTGGCTTCGTCAAAAATTTATCGCGTTTACCGGATTGCGATAACAAAAGGGCTGGCTGACTCTACTTTGACCTGGATGCGACATCCAATTTCTCAGATGACCTGAAGCGGAAAGGAAAAGAGTGCCATCGAGATACGCGTAGGATATCTAGTTCTAGCGAAATCGCTAAAAACATTAGGATAAAACGTGAAAAAAAGATAACAAAAGGTTCATTCAAACTTTCTCTGGCTGATAGAACACTAGTGGGGATCGGATTGATGTGGTGGCTAGAGTACTGGATAACCATGAACGGTTGGACGGCCGGGGTTCAAATCCCTGAAGAGGAAGATGTTTTTCAGAGGAAATCCGATCTCCACTTCAGTGTCTTTTGGAGGGCACTACAAGTGAAGCACTCCGTCTGTCGGATGAGACCTTAAACCGTGTTCCCCTTGGCGCCTTTCGTTAAGAGCAGGCTAATGCCGACGACGGGTTTCTATACACCCTTCCTTCCTTACCTGTTCCCTATGGCGAAAATGACCTTAGCTGTTGTTCACCTCCCCAAATATCCAATCCAATCCAGAGCACAAGTTGCAATAAGATAATGTTGTAAACCGAGTTATGGGATCAGGGTGAAAGATATGGCATGAATTTTACGGGCATAAACAGTACTGAGGCTATTACTTGAAATAAATTGGGAATGCCAGAACAAAAATAAGATTTGGAGGGCACAAGTTTTGAAAAAATAAAGAGAATTTTGAGTAATCAGGGAGTACATTTTTGCATAAAAATCGCTTTGTATCAACGGCCTAAGTGTAGGTAGGGCAGAGTTTGAGAAGTTGGTAAAGTAAAATACGTCGATATGGGACGTCTAAACACATTCCATAGTCGAAAGAAAAGAAATAAATAATTTTTTTTACCAGATAAGTAAGCCAACGGAGAATAAATAATGAGGAAAAAACTTAATGGATGAGGGTTTTAATGAGTAAGTGAGGTTTTTACGTAAGGAGGAAGTTAACTATAACACGCGCAGTATTTGTCGTGGCACCCAGAGTGAATGGATGCTCGATGGGAAATAGATACAAAAGAATAAAATTGCTTCCGTAAAAGGAATTAAAATGCGCAGAAGAACATGTACAAGTATACCACTGTATCCACAAATATCGTTATGGAAACATCAGAACTGACTTTGAAGTTAATCACGAAATAGCTCCCTGTTTAGGTCTTAGAGGAAACACTGATAGATTGGAATATTTGAAGAAATCTATTGGCTAGAGTATTTGATAACCATACGGACGCCCGGGGTCAAATCCCTGCAGAGGAGGATGTTTTCCAGAGGAAACCCGATCCCTTCTTGAGTGCCTTGTGGAGGGCACTTCAAGTACAGTACTCCGTCTGTCGGATGAGACGTTAAACCGTGGTCCCCTTGGCGCCTTCCGTTAAGAACAGGCTAATGCCGACGACGGGTTTCTATCCACCCTTCCTCCCTTGCCTGCCTCTATGGCGCAAATGACATTAGCTGTGTGTCGTCTCCCAAAAGTCCAATCCAAATTTATATGGAAAGGGATGTAGATAGAACCATAACAGACGCTGTTGTGTTAGATAGTGAGAAGTACACAAGAGCAATGGAAAACTCCCAATCCCACTCAAATTTAGGTAGTTTGAGCGACATATCATTACACCGAGAATTCAATGATTCTGGTCTCATGTTAGAGAAAAATATCTCACCCTTCTAATCATACCAAAATATCAGCCCCTCACCACACTAATGTTCGAGATATTTGCCAAAATATACCAACATTTTGCATGGAAAATGTGTATGCACTCCAGAGAGAGCTTATTTTAATAAATGAGGAATTCATAACACCTAGATCTCATCCAAAGATAAAAAGAGTCTAGTTTGTATGTTATTTCGACTACTTTTGTAAATAAATCACGTCGTCACCGTGGTGATTTTTCACAATCGCAAAAAAACCTTCCGTGGTGAAGGTTTTATTAACGTGCCTCGGGAAAAGATGATGCAGTTTTAGGCTTATGTAGATATTTTTATTTTATGACAGAATTTCAGTCATAGAAAAGTATATTATTTTACTGTTAGTAATGCAATATTTAGTACATGCATCTTACAGGTGCTGAGATTAAAACGTCCAATTCGAATATGATCTACATTATGACTGGGGAACTTTCTCGCTTAAACGGCCTTAATATTAGTTGAAACTGGTACGACGTCACGCCCACGACTTAGCCGGCGTCTGATCCTTCCTGAATTAGACTCCAGAACTTACACATGAGAGACGTCGAGCATTTGAAGAAAAAGAATACGGGAATAAAGTAAAGTGCGCGTCATCACGAAAAAAAGCGAAGTGCATGCCGAGCAGCGATGGTAAATATAGGAATTACTCTCCAGGGAGTTTTGGCGAAAAAGGAGAGAAAAATGGGGAAGAGATGGATGAATTGTATTTCGGGACACGTATACGATATCGCGAACGGAATGCGATTTCTTTTTTCGCCGATCGAGGGGGTGGGTCGGGGAACCAAATTGAAGACGTGGGAATACCGTACGTGACCGTTTTCTCTCCTACGTGTTGGACCGGAGCGATATTCATTTAATCTCATCCCTCCGAGAATAAGCATTTTACCATCCTCTCGGGATATGAGAGCTCTCAATCCAACGAGCGGAGTCGTTTTCCTCTCGGAGAGGGATTATGAAATATGAAACGGAGGAGAAAGTCGGCGAACGGGGCATGACGCTTCCAAGACAGCAGTCTCGAAGACCAAAGATTTCGGACTCATTTGAAAATATCGATTTCTCTTGAAGTATGGCGATTAGAGGTGGGAATTTCGGTTCATTTTGTGGATTCGGTTCATGGGATTTGATTCATGGCAATGATTCGGTTCTTTATATCGTTCATAATGAACCGAATGAACCAAATCCACGATTGAATCTTGAATCCATGTGAATCTCGAATCCGTGTGAATCTCGAATCCGTGTGAATCTCGAATCCATGTGAACCTCGAATCCAAGTGAATCTCGAATCCATGTGAATCTTGAATCCATGTGAATCTGTCGACTTACTGCATTTCAAATATTAGTGTGCGAAATAACAAACAAAAAAGTGAAGTGTGATGTTCCAATTCGGAAACACAAGACCTTTGACAAGGTGTTTCAAGGGTATTTACAGGGTTCTTATTGAACGATTTGGATTTGGCGGATTCGGAGAATTGATATCAGAATCTTCTACACAAATCGTTCATGTTGAACGATTTGGATTCGGCGGATTTGAATCTTCCATCAAATCGTTCATTTTGAACGATTCGAGTGGAAAACGTTGATTCGATTCATTCGGTTCATGCCATTGAATCGTACATTCTGAACGATTCATTCATGAACGACACAGCTCTAATGGCGATAACTACACATGCACGTAGCCACTCGCGCCATTCCCTTTCGGGATTGCCACAGTCACAGTACTTATAGCTGTTATACCTAGGAATTAGGCTCTCCACTAATAATATCCTATGCAATGCATTTTTCTTTGCCTTACTTTTCTGCCTCTTTTACGTTCTTGCGTTACTTCGCACACAATCTCCCATTCTTAAAGTTGCTTGGGAGAGATCGTTCCCTGACCACAATAGAAATCATGTTTAAATTATACGTTTCAATTTTATTAGTTGTAGGAAGCATGAATTAAATATGTTACCTTTAATGGTATAATTAAATACTTTTATCCTAAGATGGGTCCATCAAGTAGTTCCCTTTCAAGGTTGGGGACATTCAAAAGATCAAGCTCTTTATTTTAGGCCAGAAAAACTGGCTTTATTTCAATGCTTTCTCCAATACCGCGCTATCCTTGCAAACACACGTGTATTTTGCTTCAGCTGCTTTCGTGCATCGCTTCTAAAGTGATTTCTAATGATTTTGAGCGCATAAATCTTGGAACAACACTTAGTTTCAATGCTTTTTTAAATTCTCTTGCTCTTCCGCGATTCAAATACTCGGATAAGCCAGCTAATTTCTACATCAGGCTCTACTGAGGCCAACCTGCTCGACAAAATATCTCACTTTCCCCTCTGGTCTGCTTCAAATAAGAAATATTAAAAACAGGGCCCGTTTTACGGGCCCAACGCTGAGAAATAAGCTTCCTTGACCAGGAAGAGGGAGGGCCGAAAAAATTACAAGTATTTACACACGATTTGCGCTAAAATTTCGAATTCCACTCCGTAAAACCCAAGTCATAGCAATACTTAAATTGAGAATAAAATTTTAAACAAAATTATCTACATCTACTTATTACCCTGCCAGCCAACACAGGGATGCTTGGCATGGGGTGACTTATCACCAGCATGAACTACAGTGTAGAAATTTATTTTCACCACCATGCACCACATAATAAGTATGCTACAAATTCTACAGAAACCACAAAATTGTTCTATAATGTAACTAAGTAAACGTGAAACAAGAGTCATGCAGGGAACATGCAAAATATGGTGTTAGCACTACCCGGCAGATTTATAAACATGCATGAGGGGGTATACGAATTAACCAGCTACATTACCGGTCAACTAACCTACTTCTAAGTGTCAACGCAACCATTATGGTCTCTTATCAACCGAGGAAAAAACGTCATTTTAAACCTATCTGTTCTGCAATCTATTTCCCTTATTTTATTTTCATGATCTGATCTATATGTTGGAGTTCGTAAGACATTGAAAGCTTCTTCTGCAAATAAATCTGTTTTGAATTTACTTAAAAGATTGAGTCTAATGTTTAACCGACGGTCTGATAGCGATTCCCATCCTCGTTTTTGCAAGAGGTCAGTCACACTAACGAGACTATCATAACGGCCTTTCACATATCTTGCTGATTTTCTCTGCACGCTTTCTAACTCTGTTTTTAAGCCTATTTCATGAGGATACCAATCACTGGCAACGAATTTTAAGTGCGGTCTAATAAGGGGGAAGTAGCTGAATTCTCTAACTCTATCGTCGCACTTTCCTAGTACTCTTTCAACAAATCCTAATTTACGATTAGCCTGACCAGTTATTTCCATAATATGTTTGCTCCATGTGAGATTATTGCATCATTTACATTGCAACGTGTATGGCTTTTAAGTTATATAAGTATGAATGTGCAATTGTTTCTAAATTCTGCGATAGGAAATGAATTTCAAAAACCTTGACGAGAATTTATGCAGAATACAAGTTTCCTCAGTGCGGCATAGCAACGAAATAACTCAAACACACACTCCACGCAAGCAAATCGAATAACTATGGTGACCTGATTGGAGCCTGGGGTCGCCCAAAGCGTCCCGAAATGGTGTCCTTTCCATATTTTTCAGCGAAGCGTCGCGGTACCTGCGTGGAATAACAATTTGAAAAATGGCAATTTAATGGTTGATAGAAATAGGTATAGAAGGAAGAGCTGCGAGTGGAAAATGGAGGTGTGAAAGGGGGAGGACAACGAGGGAGGGCTCGGCGCATGTCAAGGGGCGGGGGGGCGCTCAATTCGGCAAGGGGAAGGAACTGGAGGAGGGTGAGGATGAGGAGGAACGAGAGGGAGGGTGGGAGGGAGGATTTTTTCCAGGCGGGTCCATTTTGGCGCCGGAGGGGAGTACGGCATTCGACGTGGCGCAGTGCCACGCGAACAAACTGACAATGGGACGAACAGGTGGATGGCATTGTATATACACTCTCTAAAGGCAGTTATTTCTCCACTTTCGGAATGCAGAGTGTGTATTTAAAAAACGCCACTGATTGTGTAATAACGACATTCGTACGGATCGAGATATAGAATCAATTGCTTTTTATTTCACATTAATCCACCATAAGAGCTTAGGAGTATCAGGTGTGGCAGGGTACGTGAGGCGTCTCCTTAAGGAAATTGAATTCAGCAAAGCACGAGTTGGAGTTAACCCTTTGAGTGCCACGCGACGATATATCGTCGTTTGCAGAATGTGCCAGAAGTGCCAACGACGATGTATCGTTGTCTATGAGGAGACCTGTTTAAACAATGAGTCATTGCTAAAATATTTAGTTTTTTTCGTATTCAATAGCAAAAAAACATCCTCTTTCAAATACAGAAATGATCATGTAAAAATGGTAAAAAATAATAATTAATTCGCCGTAATAAACAAATAATAATTTTACGAATAAAGGCCTGCAAATATATCAGAATATCCATGGCACTTCTGGGGGTGCCCACCAAAAAATTGGTGGCTCTCAAAGGGTTAAGATGGACTCTGAGCGTTGAGTGAAATGAAAACAGAACTTTACCGTAGGGGGAAACCAATGCGTTCAGCGAAGAATAGCAAATTTGCCAGATCACTCGTTCCCGGTGTCAATGAGGAGCATTTGATGCTACGACATCGCAACCAGAGGCACATATACCAGTGCCGGATTCAAGTAGTCCTTCTTAAATAGGCATAGTAATATTTCCTTCCTTCCGTAATAATAATTCCAGTCCTTCACAATGATAATTCATTATGGATTCCTCTTTACTCTTAAATGACGCGAGGAAATTACAAATTACGTAGATCATCCCATCAGGGATCATATAGTACACGAGAAAAACTGGGGAGCTGGGTTGATCTTATCCCATATCTTCGACCTCACATATGATAATACGGCAATGATGTGATGGGTGATACACATATGTGTGGCACATATGATAATACGGCAATGGGTGAAAAATATCGCTCACTGGATGATTTTTAGTTCATTTTTCTTTGCTTGCCGGACGATTCTGTTGGCCCGTATGTCCCCAGAATCCCGATAGGCTGCTGAGCCTGTCATCAGGTTTTCCAGGGAACGGAACAACAGAACTTGACACACATCCATGCCCTGGGTGGTGAAAAACCCACCCAGGCGAGGACTTTACCCCGCCGCCACCGGGGCCGGCTCATATTCATCGAGTATACACAGTTCAAGAATATTACAGCACACACAATGCCTCCTGTGAACTTGCCATAACAGTCCTAGCATATTATTATATTTTATTCTCGCTCTTGCCAATACTTCCATATCGTGTCGTGGGTTATCATCTTTCTTAATCAGTTCTTTGTTTAATCTTAGCATTCCATAAATTTATAGAAATTCGATAAATAAATTATCTTCAAAATCTAAAATAAAATCGTAGTTATCTGAACAAAATAACGATTAAAAAGTACTAATTAAAAAAAGAAATATGAAGCTTAAACGATTTCATTCTCATGCATTCATACTCATGCATTCATCGAGTGTCTGACAAACGTTCCATAGATGTATTTACCAGGAGAACGATGTATTTATCGCGAGATTTCCTACCCAGCGTGGGAACAAACAAAAAATTGAAGGACTAATTACTTTCATCCCACATTTTTCAATAAATACAGCCGTTAAGTAGTATTAGAATCTACGGAAATATTTTACCGCGTGATTATCATCTAATATTAGAAAAAACTGAAATGAAAAATTGACTTCAGAGGCTAACAGGATACTTCTTGTGACTTTTACTGCAGACACTCTCCTTGAGGGAGCAGACGCTTCCTCAAGCTTTAGAACGAACAAAAGCCTAAAGGACTAATTACACTCATCCCAAATTTTTCAAATCAACAGAAATATATCGGTAATGAAACCCACGGAAAATTTAGCGGCGTGATTTTCATCTAATACTAGAAATAACTGAATTGAAAAATAAATTTCAGAGAATTCTCTTCAAAATTAAATTCCAGACGTTCTTCTGAGCCTCAAGCTTCAGGACGAACGAAAGACTAAATACTTCTGTCCCACATTTTTCAGTCAATGCAGATACATATTGATAGTGAAATTCACGGAAAATTTCGCCGCTTGATTTTCATCTAATATTAGAAATAACTGAATTGAAAAATGAATTTCAGATAATACTTCAGATTTTCGCTGAAGACGTTCTCCTCAAGCTTCCGAACGAACAAAAGACTAAAGGACAAATAACTTTCATACCACATTTTCCAACCAATACAGTTTCCTATCGGTAATGATATTCGCGGAAAATTAAGCCGCGTGATTCTAATCTAATATTAGATTTATTCAGTTGAATAAATTTAACAGAATTTACTTTTCATGATTTTTGCTGCAGACATAATCTGTGGTTTCAGGTCTTGTAATTACATCGATGGAAAGCTTGCCAGAAACTCAATAAATACATGGTATAAGCTTCACTATTCTCACTTTAATTAGTACATTTTAATCGCTTTTTTTCAGATAACTACGATTTTATTTTAGATTTTTAAAGATAACTTCTTCATCACTTTCCATCAATTTATGAAACGCTACGGTTAAACAAAGAACTGATTGTGAAAGATGATATTCCGCGAGATGATAAGGTAATATAGTCAAGAGCGGGAATAAAATATAATAATATTCTAGGACTGTTAACACATTATAGTCCGCTCACGTAAAAATACGTGTTTCCGCCACCAGCGGTAATGGTCCGGTCTGTTATATAATATGCAACGAATGAAAGTTTCATTAAAAAATATACATTAGTTCTGGAGTTGTGTGAATTTAATTGTATACATGTACCTTCCCAACAAAAATGCAAAAAATGGCCGGCCCCAAGGGCTAGTCAAATTTAAAAGGCACCGGATCAAGAAGTGTTAAGACAAGTTCACAGGAGGCATTGTGTGTGCTGTAGTATTCTTAAACGGTCTTACTATATGAACATGAACAAAAAAAATCTTCCAGTGAGCAATATTTTTCACTGATTACCGTACTTCCATCACATCATTGCCGTATTATCACATATGAGTGGAAATGGAACATAACTGCACTATGAAAAAATGAGCAACTTCCACTGTGATAATATTTAATGCGACCGCTTTCGCATTTTACAGCATCTTCAGGCGCTGTAAAAAGCGAAACCGATTGTAATAAAAATTATCACAGTGGAAGTTGCTCATTTTTTCATGGTACAGTTTTGCTGCAGACGTTTTCCTCCTCAAGCTTAAGAACGAACAAAAGACAAACCGTGACAACTGTCTCGCCCGAACACTCGAGCTATAGGATGACACTGAGCTCCCTGGAGACAGAGAGACGACAGTCGCCACACTCCCACTCCTCACGGCATACCAAAAACCATTCCAATGTCCCTCCAGGTTCCCCTCCCCCATTCTCCCTACCCCCAATAATGCATACAGAGAGCAACCTCCCACCCCCCCTGAGGGATTCGAGCCCCCCCGTTTCCCCATCCCTTCAGCGGACGTCGTCTGCGCACGTGTTCGCCTCGGAGACTCGACTATTCCCTCGTCTCCCTTTTGCAACTTCAAGGGGGAGAGAGGACGGAGTATGTACCCTGTCTCCTCCCCCACACGAATATAGCCATCCATAGCCCCCACTTCCCTTACTTTTCCCATTCCACGTACAGTTGGTGGAAAATGAAATGGGGAGCGACCTCCGTTACAACCCCGCACACAATCCAAAGCCTCCACTATCCACCCCCATCCACCCCCTGCCCATACCCTAAATCCGACCGCCACCCACCCCCACATATATACACAGGGTTGCACACTATACAGTAAGCCCCACCACTCCGCCCCTCTCGCCCCAACCCACAGCCCCGATTCCCTCCATGCAGTTCCACCACCCCTGCTCATCCTTCCCCGCCCCTTTGACGTTCATTAGCGGAGTAGTGCCTCCCCGGAGGCTTCGCATTTCTCCAGGGGGGGTGGGATGAGGAGGAGGAGGGGACGGGCGACGTGTGCCAACCACCCCTGAGACTATGGGGCGGCCGGCGGGGTAGGGTAAAGGCGCGCATGGGGAGGAAGACCTTTTCGGCAAGGTTGAGTTTCGCTACGAAGCGCACAAGCAGGCGTTCTACGACTACAGTCGGATTTCTGAATAGCGCTAATGACGACGGTGAAGGATGCAATGCTCACTTCTTTGACGCGACAGACAAAACGAACAAAAATGCGCGTAAATGCTTAACCCTCTGTGGACGGAATTATGAAATAAAAACTGTTACTATATAAGTTTTTTAAAAGTGCTATTTCAGCATTTTAAAAGCAATTTATTTGACAACAGAATTTATTTTGAAATGCGATGAATTTGTATTGAATATATTTAATTTAATTTATTAGAATTTTACATGGTAATAATTACTCAAGGTATACTTCAGCATTACCTTCATAACGTACCTTTTTTAAACTTTCCCAATTTTTTCTTCATATGACAGCTGTAACTATTTATTTCAGAGCTCCACCAGGCACGCCATCGTCAATGAATAGCGTCACACATTCGTCTATTAAAAATTGGCCGACAAACCGCCGAAAGAGACGCAACTCATTTCCACGCACTTAATCCAAAGCGTTACAATTCTGTCTAGCGCAGCAATTAAATGGAAAAGCCTCTTAGAAAGCAAATATTTCAATGATTTCGAAACGTAACAAATTTGACTCGCTCGTCCATAGCGGGTTAATGTGGCTCTGGCTGTGCTACTATGTGAGTCAAGTCAAACACCACGGATACGCATTTGAATTTATCTATTTTAAAAATTCCTGCTTCCAACTTTGGTTGGTGGTTTACTTACTGAAAACCAAAATGAAGGTACAAAATGTGCAGATTATTCCAATATTTAATTTTAAACGACCACACTCTCCCAGCCCTACGAGTCAACTGCAGCGCCATTTTCATCTAACTACTCATTTTAACATCAACTATGATAATATTTTGCTAACAACTTTGAAAAAATAGGCAGTAAGATGCCTATATTTAATTTTTATCCAATCTCCCTAGACTGTTCGCTTCTCATAATCTGTTTTAATTAACCCATTTTCGTCACCCGTAACCATTGGCTACACCTTGAACGCGCCGTGAGTATGACGCTCTGAAGGAGGAACCGTGAACATTATTGCAATCAAATTGTCAACACTGCGCCGTTCAAGGTCACGATCACCGAAATATATTGCATGAGTATTTTAGGTGACTATAGGACTAAGATACCATAAATTCGTCAAAATCCCACTAAAAAATTTTCTGGGTGTAAATGATTTAAAAGCTTGAATATGCTTCCTGGTTCAAGTTGACGTTTTTCTGGTGTAATTTGAGCCATTTTCCCATGTAGCCATGCAAAAATATCCACTTTTAATGATTAATTACTGTAAAAATTGCCTGTAAACACTAGTTTACTTCCATCTCACCTTATAAAACGCACTTTAAAGATTCCATATTCAATGCATCAGAAAATCTGGAAAAAGTGACCCAGAGGCCGGAGACACCTCAAGTAGGACCTGGAAACCCGATCTTGTTAACGGCGGGTAAAGTGAAAATGCCTCCACTAACCTACCTTATCTGATTACCACACTATAGCTGTATCATTTTCTCAGCCCCGGTGAAGGAGGGGTAAAGTCCTCACCAGCTAACCCTAGGGTCGCGCCTGGGTAGAATATTATCTGCCCAGGATATGGGTGTTTGTGTCTCGTCCGTTGTTACTGTTATTCACCCGGCGTAAATTGGCACATTGTACTGTATTCGGGGTAGTGAAGATAAATAAATAAATAAATATAGAAACGCGGCGCCTTGACATTTGGCATCAACGGTCGTGATTACGAATTAAAGTTCTTTTATCGAAATGTCGGCGAAGCAGAAGATAATTAATCCCGGATGGAAATCTGGAAGAATTTACTACAAACCTAGGATGCCATCTCGGTCCTCCAGCACGGAAACGCTTTCGTTATCGTAATTTTATGATTGCGATCATGAGTTTGTAGCTGTATCATTTTGGTAAATCAGACCAGATATTCCTCATGTGTTTGCCTGAGGACGGATCGGCTCACCGCATATGGAGAAGAACTGCTTATCAAATTACTTGCAAACTTCGAGTACGTCGTTGAAACGTATACGTACCATACTTAAAATATACGACGATTTAAGTATATACTCTCTATTTCGTATTTGGGGAAAATGAAGACGATAATCTTGGATTTACTTGTCCCACAACTTTTGCTCAGTATGTAGTACACTTCCTAGAATCACTTCGGATGTATTGCCGGTAACGTATCTTTATATGGTAAAATATTTTTTACTGCTGTGAAGTCAATTACGAGGCTACTGTACTAATAAGTTGACTGCAATATGCAGAGTGTATGGATAGGATTCGAATATAAAACAGGCATAATCATCAAAAGCGAATGGTTTGATAGGTTAGATTTATTTTATAATTTTCAAATGTGGCGGGCAAAAACTCTAAGCTCAAAAACTAGGAATTTTAGGAGTAGAGAGTGGGCACAAAGCACTTCATACATGTAAGTTCAAAGTGGAAAATTCCAGTAAAACACTATATGTCCTGGGTACACTGCCAAACATCTGCCTTTTTATAGCATTGGGCTGCGGTATTATGTGCTTCTACAGCAATACTATGGACATCGAAGAAAATTAAAGTTTCTAACCATTCGTGGGTGGAATTTTTTTGACATGGTAGGAATTTTATTGTAAAGCAAATAAACCATCTTAAGTTAATGTTTAGGTTAAGCGTTTTGAGTTTTGAAATTCTCTGACCTTCTACGAAGTATGAGAGGATTAGTTCTGACCGTAGGATAGACAGCACTAAACTTATTCAGTAATAATATATGGCAAAAGATTTTCGCAGATAAAAACGCCATCAAAATGCTCTCAGGTAACATTATTTTTCCAACCATGATGGAATGGAGAAACTTCCTCGTGTAAGGCGGATGTGATAACCACTAAAACACGGAAACCATCTGGAAACGATACCGTGCTATGCAAGCAGTCTGGACTCCGACGGTACCTCAGTTCTATAGAATGGTTGCCGTTTTCTTGCACTTATAAATATGGTCGCCTGTGTTCATTTTGCTTCATGGACAAGACAATGGCTTCCTTCAGGAGTGCACTTTTTTCATCGAAATATCAACCTATCGACACACTTTGTACCTGAAGCCAAAGAAATGTGACAGAGCATGGAATCCTTTGTCAGAGTGACCTATACTTTATTCTAACAGCATATAGATCTGATTTAGGAAACGATTAATTGGTTTTCTGGCTACAGGGAGGCGACGGACTACTGTGGGAAAGTCGGTATGGTTAAGAGGGAAAGAGAAAAATTCGGCTTCTCCAATTGAGAGGGACAAAGACATCCTCAGTTTAACTAACTACGACGGACGGAGAACAGAGGACAAAGAAATTATGCGCGAAATTCCTGTTGTGCATTGCGGGTGATTCCGGAGAAGTGGAACTCCGTGGCTAGTCCCGGATAGCTTTAAATTTGTTAAAGAAATTATGACCGAGCAAGAGATCCCTTGTCAGAGTGGCCTTCACTTTTTTCTCACGGGCTATAGAACTGATCCAGCAAACGATTGATTGTTAGCTTGTTAGCTTGTTATAAGGGGAGGCGACAGACAACTGTCGGCAGGTTCGTATGCTTCATCTACATCTGCATACTACACTTCGAGCCGCCTGATGGGCGTGAGGCATGGGGTGTTACGTCACCAGCTGTGTAAAGATGTAAGGTTTTGGGAGGTGAAATGATGACATAGATTATGGGAGTGTATTTAGTGGAGCTCAGTTTTTATTATGATCGCTAATTAGGCGCGGAAAAAAGGAATTTTTTCACCAATCTGTTCGGCAGTGTATCTCTCTTATTTTACCGCTTCTGTCATATTTAGAGATGTAGTGAGGCGACATGATAATATTCTCTGTGTCGCTCTGAAACACACCAGTTACGAGTTTTTCAAACAGACTAAGCCTATGGTGTAGCCTCCGAGCCTCTAGGGGCTCCCATTTAAATCCCTCTAAAAGTTGTGAGACACTGTATATTTGCTCTTAGCAGTTGTTAACGAAACTTGCTGTTTTCTTTGTATTTTATTAATTTTTTTGATAAACTCTTTATGACCAGTCCTAATTGTTCGCGGCGCATTCGAGGTGTGGTCTAACCAGAGCTAAGTAGTATCTCCCTTTTACTTTTTCTTCCCGAGCACCTTCTGGTTGAGAAGAAAGGGGAGAAACTCGGCTGCTCCAAATGAGAGGCGCCAAGATGTCCTTAGTTTAACATCCCATCCAACGGATAGAGTGCTGCACTTGAAGCTCCACCTAGTTCGTAAAGAGCGATCTGGATTCCACTGAAAAATCTTCGCTACTGCTGGGATTTGAAAACAGGCCAATTGAAATGGAGAGATAAACAAGATTAAGCCTCGACTTTATGGGACGCAACGAATGATTATGGAGTCGCCATTCGAATGAAACCTTCGAATTGAGGTAATAATCGTTTGAAGTGTTAACTCTCATTATGATAGTTGAAAATTTTATCCAGGAGTGAATCCATCCCACGGTCCCGAGGATGAAAAAAATGTTTCCGCCCGGGATCGAACCGGGGACCTTCCGCGTGTTAGGCGGATGTGATAACCACTACACCACGGAAACGCTTGCAAATATATAACCCGCTTGGGCATCTATACTGGGCAATCCAAATCCACTATGATTTTAAAAATACAATTCCTGTACTGGTTTTGACATCCTTACAACGTCTCCTTTCCCGAATATGAGCGTTTCGGTTTATCTATAATTCTCCACATTTGAGAAATAGCTACAAAATAACAGAAATTTTCTCCGGCAAAGGACAGTTCTCTCATCTGACCGTAACGTTCCATTCACTGCGGTGCACTTCTTACGATAAAAATCACGACAAAGGGGCATTTATCAAGTAGAGGAAGTAATTATGAAAGTGCCGGATATTTAAGGCATATCTAAAAGGAGCATAGCAATTTCTGCACTACTGACGGCAAATTAAACCTGAACCAACGAATATAAAATTAAACGTAAGCGTTAAAATCAGTAGTAAAGTTGAAAATACGGCTCAACTATATGAACCAATCTAAACATTAATTTTCTAAGTTTTAATAAAATGATTTATTTCATTAATTTCCAGAATGTATTAAATTTTGAAAGTGAATAATTTATTTATAATCAATAACTTAGATTGGCTTTTGGCTTCTCAAATTCGCAGTATACTGTGGCTTGTGAAGTAGGCTAAGAACTACCTTATAGAGTTCAAAAGCGATGAGAGAGAATATCGTGCTCCAGCGATGAGCGCGGCTTAGGAAGGGGCGCAAGGTCTTGCGGGAATCGGAGGCTAAAACATTCGACTCCTTTATAATTACTCCCTCCATCTATTACATAAATATCCCTCGTTTGTGATTTATACCGTAAAAGGAGTACTGCAGTGAACTAAACGTAGTACATAACCAATTACAACTTTCTCAACCAATGTACTATACAGATAACAATAAAATTCTTTAATACGTGGTCATTCATGTATTTCACTCACGGCCAACGTTTCGCCAAATTCATTGGTATCCTCAGGGCTTTGCAATAAGAAAGAAAGGCACATACTGCCACGTTTTTGCATAAATATTAACAAAGAAATTGAAGCATCAGGAATGTAGCTATCATTGAGCTTACGATATTCCAACACCAACAAAGTAAACATCAACCCCAAACAGTAAAGAAATATGTATGCAAACAACAATTAAATTAGCAAAAATAAACTGTCTACAAATTTTGTAAAGGATAGTTCTATAGCAATAAAATTAATAATTCACAATTTTGCACACTAAAAATAAATATAAAATCAAAGTTAAAATTAGGATAGAATATATTTATGCTAATACGTGAATGATCACATATTCAAGAATCTTATTGTTATCTATTACCACGTATACCAGACTCAGATCGATCTGACCGGATCAGCTCGGTATAGTAAACGGAACGGGCTAGTGGAATCGATCTGAGAAGCGGGCTGACTTGGCTAGCTCTCTTAGCCAGTCTGAGATTTCAGATTGATCTGAATCAGCGGGGTTGCTATTGGGAAACAAATTATAATCGTTATGATGTGTGTTGCAACAACATGTAACAAGAATGTGCAGTAAGTGACATTGATGATATCGCAATCTACCTCCATTGGGCTATTCTGTTCACTTGGAACGCGACAGAAAATATCCAACTCTGCACTGGTTTACACATTTGCTATAACTGATAAATTCGATTGTTTACTATCGATATTTTCAGTCCGTGTTGGTAAATCAGGCAATCTGAGTCGGCTCGCTTGGAGTTTTCAGATCGGTCCCAGTTCAGATCGATCTGAGATCGATAGGTAAACGCAGTGTATGTAGTATATAAATTTCGAGTCTCTTCTCAAGAAACCACGAGTTAACGCATTTACGGTCAGATGAGAGGACTGCTTTTTTTTCTGAGAGAATTTCTGATATTTGTGGCTATTTCTCAAATGCGGAAAAATGCAGACAGACATAAACGTTGAATTTCGGGAAAGGAAACATTGTAAGGAGGTCTACAACAGGACACGACTTGTATTTTTCAAATCATACGTATCGCCGTGGTTTTTTCCCTTCGAGCCCTGTCTCTCGGCAGTTCCCCTTTATGGATCCCTTCTAAATGCCACGCCACCCCAGCGCTACACCCCCTCCCGCAGCAATCCAATTTGGTCCCCTCCATCCCCAACCCACCCTCCTAAACCCTCCCCCCACTCTCCTCTCTCTCTCTACGTCCCCTCGCACCCCTCTCCCCCTTCTTTCATTACGGAATCCCCTGCCATGCTCACAAGATGGCCGACGAACCCTGGGGCTCGCACAAGCGAAAATACCACCGCCCTTAACGAGAGGACTTGTGGGCGAGAAATCTTATCACAAGCGAAAGGCACAAGTCCACGGAGAGAAAAACGAATTTCCCAAAAATAAAATGCCGGTTCACAAAACACGAAGGAAGCAAGAGCGAAATCATGAAAACCTAATCGTTATGAACTTGCGCGTTCACGATAGGGGACGAAAGCGCTCAAAATGGAACGTAATAACGCGATTCATAACGAAATATGGTTCAGTTTAGCGTCTTCGAGCAGACCAGCTGCAGAAAAGTAAAGAAAAAGGCAATTTAATTGTCTAAAACACGAACGGGCAGTTTACGTTCGCGCAATTTTCCATTGAACACAACAATACACGCATGCAGGCCAATGTTGGTAAACCGAAAAACAATCAGAATTTAATTTCAAAGCAGTAACACGAAAACGTGTTCCACATTAAACAAGTCAAGTGGTAACCATTGTGAAGAGGCGATTTTTTTAAATGGGTGATTATAAATAAAAAGCATTGAGAATAATTACGTGCTATCAGGATGTGGATATAGTATTACAATCAAGTCTTACCTCCAGCTACTTCAGTGCTTTCAGTTCAAAGTGGACCAGATCTTGACACAACACCGCGGAGGTTGAGAGCAATAATGGAAGCTGAAGCTTAAGTAATATGTTCCTTGGAGTGCGAATTTCACCTAAGGAAAGAAATGGAAATACATGTATCAAGTGCTCAAGTAATTAAAGTAAACATAGTTACAAATACAGTGAATGACTGTTATGATGATTTACCATTCCCTCTTTTCACATAGTCAAATCGATTAGCTCGAAATGACAATCAACCAATTCCCATACATAAAATATTTTCTCATAAATATTTAGGTATCATCGAATCCTAAGTATTTCATTGTAATGACAATATTCCCATAGAACTGAGACAAAAACGAATCAAGATATAAGCAACTATTCCAAAGTTGATGAGACATTTTCAACCTGTTCCAGAAAAACAATTTTTTGCAGGAATTCAATTTTCAGCAAATAGTTTTTTAGCGGGAATTCTAATTTCCAAAACTGTTATATCACAAATCTAGAAGAATAACTTTTATACACGGTGAATTTCTCGTATAGGTACATCTTTCAGTTTGCTGACTGAACATGAGATACAGGCGCGGATATTCTTGTTTGTACACACGGTACCTTAAATAAAACCTAAATTAATTATTTCTTCTATCGCTGAAATTAGATTTAAGAAAATAATACCGACGGAGGGACACGTCTATTCTTCCCACGAAATGCTAATGCATTTCGTGGGAAGAATAGTCGAGTTCCACAGAGTCCTGTTTTGGAGCCGAGGTAATATTCAGCCACTTGAGGTAGGCTTCTGAATCTCATAGACGCGCTCAGCAAGTCTCGTTGGTACGCCAGCTCGGTGACCGTTTCGCTGCACGTATAAAGAACCCGACCACCGTCACCTCGAGTAGCAATAAAACTCAAAGGGGGGTTTCGCAGAGTCCCGTTTTGGAGCTGAAGTAATATTCAGCCAACTTTGCACAAGACTAGCCCTTATCCTTATGCACGGGGGAAGAATTTCAAAGAATATAGCTCTCCCCCTTTAGTTGAGAGCTCGAGTCTACTCTTAACCATCATAGGGGTAAGGGGCAAAACCCAATCAGTTTGATTCCCTGATGGCTCACCTCCATTCCATACACAACGCACCCCTCGCACAGTCAACCCTGCATGCGGAGACAAGAGTTGGTGGGGTACATGCTTTAGATCTTTAGACCCTGAGTTAGAATAACAGCATGAGCAGAGTTTTATCCTGGTATGTGGAGACCACTTTAAGTGCAGAACTCTGTCGCGTTGGAAGTTACATTTTGGGCTCCAAGAGTCCAAAAGTTTAGAATATATTCATCGTCATCTCTCTAGAGGCTTCCATAATCCCATCATCATACCCTGAAATCAGTCACAGGGACTAGAGTCAAGGAATATCAGGATACGAGCCATGAAAGTGGGGAAATAATTAGAATGGCGGAGAGAAGAAAGAAGAAATGGACGTTAACGGAAAGGCTTATCGTCATGCTCCATTCTATAGCCACCAATTGCGCGTGGTCAGGAGGATTTTTTGGAATTAACAGTGAGGCAGATTTTCTCTCTTTATAATTCCTTACAATTAAGAACTACAGACCTTGAATGTGGTTAAGTTATAATCTCCGTGTCATACTGGTACTCCCGAGATACCAATTTTTTCAAGTATTGTAAACATAGAGTCTAGCCTCCTGTCCGTGGAAGGAAGAAATATTGTGCAGATCATTTCGGCAGTGTATCTGCCTCATTTTGTTACTCTTAATAGTTCTAGTGACTTAAGTAATCTTAGCCAAAGCGAGAAGCCTTCCGAGTTTCTAACGCATCCCATCCTAGTCCTTACATCAACAGGGCTACACTTTCTACTAGCTCGATAGAGTTTTCAACGAAGCGTGCAGCTTAGAATTTTATTAATAACGCGAACTAAGTCATCCTATGATGGCAACGCTAAAACATTTATATCTAAATAAGAAACAGATTTCCAAGTTTGAACATTAGCGCTCTGGCAACAATTAAGCACAGGCAAATATGGGAACTTTTTTGCACCTATAACTAGCAGTTTCACCGCTTACTACCTATATAAATGAAAAATATATTGATGATATTTTGTTTTCAATTCAGTCGACTTCATACTCCATCCATTGCCCAGTTATTACTGTCAAGCGTTCCGTGGTGTAGTGGTTATCAACCTAACACGCGGAAGGTCCCCGCATCGATCCCGGGCCGAAACAATTTTTCCATCCCCGGAGATAGATCGCGGGGTGGATTCCGAGCTGTATAAATTTTTCAACAACCATTGTAAAATTTAACACCTCAAACGAAGATGACCTTAAATAGATGGTTTCATTTAAATGACTACACCGTTGTCTTTCGTTACATCTCTTATGCGAGATTCACTCTTTTCCATCCGAATTGCCGTCTTAAAATTTCAAAAGCCCGGGTTCAAATACCAGCAAAGGCGTAGATTTTTCATCGAAATCCTGATATCTCTTAACGAACTTGACGTAAAATCATTCAAAAACAGCACTCTATCCGTTGGATGGGTCGTAAACTTATGACATCTTGGCGCTTCTCATTTGGAGTAGCCAAGTTCTTCTCCTTCCTTCTTAACCGTACCAACCTACTCACTGTTTTCCGTTGCCTTCCCGTATAGCCAGCTAACCCATCTATCGTTTGTTGGATCAGTTCCATTTGCCGAGAGAAAAAAGTTAAGGTCTGACAATGGATCTCTTGCTCTGTCACACTGCTTTGGCCTCAGATACAAACTACATTGATAGGTTGGTGTTTCGATAACAAATAGATCATTTGTGAAGCAAGTTATTGTCTTGCCTCTGAGGCAGATTGAACCGGCGACCACTTGTATTAACGCAAGAAAACGGCAACTTGCTTACAGAACTGCGGTAAAGCCGGCGTCCATACTGCTTTTGTTGCCTTGTATTGCTTCATAATTGTTTCAGTGGTGCTGTGGTTATCACATCCGCTCCCGTATCGTTTGCCCCTCGAGCGTCGATACCAACTCCGGGTTTTTCTCCCCGCTTCTTCCACCACACCCAGTGTCTGCTTCCTTTCCTTGCCCTCCGACCCAGAGAAAAAAATCTCTAACGTGGGTGTACAGTACATAAGCTTCAAACTGCTCTAAACTCAGCATTAAGTGCAGTTCCAGTCCTCCCAACCATACTGGATAGTACTGCGGTTGCATTGTTAAGGACGATATGCACTGGAAGTGTACTGTAGAGATTGAATTGCGGAGAGCACTGTACTGAAAATGTGCGGCATCAACGTGGAGGAATTTTACTGTGGTTATAACTGTACTAAATCTGTGCTGTATTACAGAGATGGAAGTGCACTGTTCCAATAACTGTACTTCAAGAATGCTGTGTAAGGTGGTTAACTGTACTGTTTGTTTCAGACTGGTTGTGTCAGGCGAAACTTCGTAGAACTTGCTTAACATTGTGAAATGATAGCTGTAACTTAGTAATTCCACATAAACGTTATTGACGACCTGGGTTTCGACTTATGAAGTCATCATCAGGTTTCAACTTATGAAGTAATCACCTGATGATGACTTCATAAGTAGAAATAAGGTTGTTATTAAGTGTATGTGGAATTACATAGTTACAGTTTCATTTCACACTGTTTCAATTTAAGAAGAGGCTTGAGCAAAACTTCAGTCCAGTTACAGTATAGTTGAAGAACGGATCCACGTATGTCACTGCACAATTCTTTTCTCTGAGTACTCCTATATCGTAAAGTTGTGCAAATATAACTTAGTTGTCAGTCGCCTCCTCAAATAACTAACCATCTCACCAAATGTCCCTCCGCAAAGACAAGTAGGCAACCCTCAACTCCTCGGTAAGTCCATTTCGCCCTTCCTCTCCCCCACACCACCCGTCCCTCCTTCCTCCACCCCTTTCACCCTCCAGACCCCCTCGGGACTCCTTGACTTATTGATCTCCTGGCTCGCTACCCCCGTTCTCCGCCCTCTCTCCCCCCTCCATTGCTCTCCACTCAGCTCCCTCCGCCCTTGTCCCCCCCCGCAGCTTCCTCTCCCCAGCGACGCCTCCCATTGTTCAGTGCACCGCTATGTTGTCTCTCCTATCAATAATCAATAGCACGCCATAAGAAGGAAATGTGCTTGTATCCTGCATGAGCATTATATTTATTAACAAAAAATCTGCATTAAAAAAATCTTCTACTAAATAGAGTTGTAGGAGCACGAAGAAAATGTTCAGGGGATTCAGTAAGCTTTACAATCACAAATCCCTTGAAAAAAAGCACCATAGTTTTCACAGATCTACATCTATATACTACCCTGCGAGCCGCTGTATGGACGTGTGGCAGGGATGATAGGTCACCAGCCGTATAAAGATGTAAGGGGTAAGGTTTTGGGAGGTGAAATGGTGACTTGTACTATGGGAGTGTATTTAGTTGAGCTCAGTTTTTATTGTGGTCACTTATTGTGCACGGAAAGAACAAGTTTTTGTACCTATCTGTTCTGTAATGTATCTCTCTTATTTTATCTCGTACGTTGGACCAAGAGATGTAGTGAGGCGTCATGATAATATTCTCTGTGTCGCTCTGAAACACACCAGTTCTGAATTTCTCAAGCAACCTAAGCCTAGCGTGAAGCCTCCGAGTTCTATGGGCTCCCACCTTAATCCCTCTAAAATTTGTGAAACACAATATGCTCGCTCGTAGCAGCTTTTTACGAATAAAGCTGCTTTTCTTTAGACATAGACGCAAAGGTAGTTAGAGCGAAATATCATTCCAAATTATATTCTGGGAAAATGGAGCCATAAAATTGAAACTAAAGCCATGTTTCTGATGATATAAAAATATAAGCACACAGTATTAATAATATGATTATTGTTGATAAGTTATTGAAAAAATTCCGTTAAACAAACTATGCACTACAATGCAAAAATGTAATTGCCTTAATGTAGGTTGATTTTGGATAAATGTTTCACAAATATTCCACCGGGTAAGCATACCCATGAATCCCGAAGTTTCGGAGAACGACTTTCTCTCCAACCTCAGGGGTTCTGAAGCTGAAATTCAATGAAACATCAGAACTCCTGATGAAGTTGGGGAGATGAGGAGATGGGGATGATTTAGAACCCCTGAGGATGGAGAGCAAGTCGTTCTCCGTAACGACGGGACTCATGTAGCTGCTGACCCGGAGGAATACCCGAGAAACATTGATCCAGCAGATACGCCAGGAAAACCTAAGATCTAGGTTGATTTTGACAACCTCATACATACACGCAATGGCACTAGAGGGTTGCTCTCGGTGGTATGAATAAATCCATACACCTTTTTCCGCCGATATTTCGCAGATTTGTTCCTGCATCCGCACAGTATAACTAATGCTCAGTCTGCAATCCATCTTAAGCTCAGAGGATGCAGAAATAAATTTGCGTACACCGTACTAGACATTACACCGTACATTAACAGTACAAGGTAAAATTGAATGTTAGTCAGTAAGCGTTAAAGAAAAATCGGGGTTAAAAAAAGGATGATGGACAAGCCTCTCCCACGTAACGGCTTCTTCCATTGGCCACCATTGGAAGTGTCCCCTCCACCTACCTCAATCGCCCTAACGATTTCAACCGTTGTCAACCAAAAAGTTGGCTGATGCAGCTGAGCATCCCTGAAGATGGAGAAACATAGTAACGGGGAATAACCATCGCCAAACCAACGTTAACAGATATTTCTCAAAGTCCAAACAAAATAAATATATATAGGATAACAAACATACGTCGAAATGTTGAGATATCTTTCGCTCAACGCGGGTTTCACTTCGACTACGTGAGACATAACAAATAATGAACCCCAAAAATATTTATTACTTTCAACCGGTTTGACTCAGAGTATATGCCATCATCTGGTGCCATAAGAATGTGCTCTATATCAAAACCATTCGCAAGTAATAAATATAATTACGGAACAAGCAAATTTCATCCTTATTCCGTTTCGTACAGATTTTGTAGTCGGTACAAAGCAAAGGACTGTTTTCTTATAATCCAGAATATGAATTAAAATATCACTTAGGTCATCTCACGGTGGAAGTAACTATTATTACATGGATATTTTTGTGACAGGAAAACTGCGCTTCTTTTTATTATGAAGCAATTACACCAAGTTAGTCCTAAGGGCTCCCATATCAACCCCTTTACTTCGTCCCGAAGACTGTTTTACCCGTGGCACATTACTGCACAGTCTGATGTTGCATTGGAAGTGTAGTGAAATACTGTGTCGTGTAAAGAAGGGATCTGGTTGAATGGCTGCGTGAAAGGATGAACAAAAAACTACAAAATATTCCCCGCTTTTAATTCCATACCCACGTTAACGCGATTTTTGTACACTAACAGCGCAATTGAGTTATTTTGTGCGACATAGTTCCCTTGTCATAGCGGAGACTATATTCGCTGTATAAGTCGGAATTTCAGCATATGTAGGAAGTCTGAATTAAATATTGCATTATTAATTGTACAATTTAATACCTTAATGTGACAGAAATCCTGAGTAATAAATATATTTGACTCATTTTTTCACGCGGTTCATTAAAAACTCCTTGCCAACGGAAGATTTATTGAGATTCTGAAAAATTACCGCCATGAAAATATGATTTCTTTTCAAAAATAGTTGAGAAAACACACAAACTACACATTGTTAACATTTTAACGAGGTTTATGCGTTAGAAATTCCTCATTTTTAAAATGAGAGTGCATACACGTACCCATACCATTTCCCATGTAAAAGGGCTGGCATTTTTCGTCAAATATTTCAGAAAGTAGTCCGAGAAGGGGCTGATACATAAGTATATACATCAGTAGATACATCAGTATATACATCAGTATACATCTTTCGAAAGGTGAGATGTATTTCTTTAAAATCAGACCATATTCATTGATTTCTAGGTGAAATAGTATTCGCTCGAACTACCTTAAGCTCCTCGGGTAAGAAGGCCTAAACATAACCGTACACACATTTCTGCAGCCTCTCGCGCAATTCCACGCCTCTCTTTCGGAGACATCACCCCAGGTCACCTCCCCCAACAACTCCTCCCCCTCTGCCCGTTGTCTAGACGACGTCGGATTGTTACGGGCACGGCGCAGGCTCGGGCGCCATCTTGGATTCAAGGGTGGGGCGATGCCCACTCGACAATTTTGGAGGGGAGGAGGGGTGGAGAATAGTGGTGCGGAGGGGGTTGGGGCAGGAGGGGCGTCGCCCTAAAGGTTTGCAGGGGTGAGGTACGGAAAGCGGAGTAGGCGCGGACGGGGGGTGCAAGTAAGGATAACTGAAGTGCACACGACGCCATCGGAGCCAAGAGAGACGCGGCGCCGTGTAATTAAGGCTCTAAAAGGCCCTGGAGTGTGCCGCGGAATATGAGATGATTAATTAAAGCGGAGCATTTGGAAAAAAAGAGTCCTCGAAAGAATCCTCCACATGAATAGGCTTCCTTTTTTTTCTCGTCGAAGCGCGACCCTTGGAGTGTTCACTCTTGCGTTGAGGACTTCATGGGGGGGTGTCGATCGACGCGCTCGCGTACTCTGACCCGTTGAGTAACGAGAGACGTTTGCTTATGCGGCTTCACGAATGGATCCAATTGGAGTCGGGAGTTTGCGCAACCTTGCCCAGGCCACACCAAAAGGAAGGCAGCTTTACTCGTTACCGTAGACCGTAACTTTTTCAACGGGTATATTTTACATTTTCCAAGAACTACGGAACTAGCCCTGCGATAATTTTAACGGAGTTTCCTGCTTGTGATCACACGGTTCTGTGAAATTCACAGTGTAAAAATCATTCGCCTGGACTGGGAATCGAAAACCGGGCAACTCCATTAATGTTATGCCTGAATCACACGATCATTTTTTCCGTCCCTTTCAAGGGATAGCTCCAATGATTGCTCAAATGATCGCTCGAAAGTGATCGTGTGACTCGAACAAAGTCAGGGACGGCTCCAGCGATAGGGATCCCTATAGCTTTTTCCATCCCTGGGCACGTCCCTTTTTCCGTCCCTGGAGGCATCGCTGACTCCCACCATTTAGCCAATCAGAGCGCTCGGCCGCAAAGAGCGACTCTAACGCCACGTTCGGCTTTCAATGGAATGAGAGTAGTTAACATAGAAATGATGCGAAAAGGGACGGAAAAAATAATGGAAAAAATGATGGAAAAAGGGACGGCCAAAATGACCGTGTGATTCAGAAAATGATAGCTCGAGCTATCATTGTCACGGTCCCTGAAAAGCTATTATTGGAGCTATCCCTTAAAAGGGACGGAAAAAATGATCGTGTGAATTAGGCTTTACTGCGCGGCTAGTTCCGTAGCTCTGTGAAAATGTCAAAAGTAAACACCTTTGTGTTTAAAGTTGGGCTTTAAACCGTGGACTGGAGCGCTTAGCGCTTGTTACTGATACCTCTGGCATTATAAGCACGGTACCTGTGAGAAAAACTAGCTCCTTAAAGCCCCAAATGGATTCACAGTGGAAGAGGACGCCGCCTGGTTAGCTTAACTGGTTAGAGCACTCGGAGCGAAATCGAGGGTTCTGGGTTCGACTCCCTCTCCAGGTGAATGATTTTTCCATCGTGAATTTTACACAATTGGGTATATTTGAGTTGGAAAAACCCCACAAAATAAAACCCACCTTACAGCCTGGGGCAAGGGGATTTCTTCTCCATATCACCAAGGAAGCAGAAAATGTATCAAAAATGTATTTGAAACATTAAATCTTCCCGGATAATACTCTATATTATGCCAATTGTTCCCCAGTGAAATGGCACAAATTAACAAATAAATTGTTTTAAAGTATAGACACTAGTCATCCTCAACAATGCTTGGCACTTGTAGCAATAAATTTATAAATGAAACAAGGAATTGTAATCATTTTGTGTTAAGCATAACAAATAAACCTTAAAATATGCAAATTTCACTTATTTTGTAATTAATTAAATCAAACGTGTATATGAACTTAGCATTTTATTTTAAAGCGAAAAAGTCAGAGAATGTTAAGTTCTATTACATTATCGAAATTATCAATTCAGTATCAAACATTTAAACCGTACATCCCTCATCCCTGGGGATCCCTCAAGTAAACTGTTTCGAAAATACTAAAGGGTCAAAATCCGTATAATACTGTGTTTCTCATTTGGAAGTAAATATGACCATATTTACAGGTTGGTTCTGATTTTGATGGCAACCGAGTAACCATTATACGCCTTTTCCAGAGATGCGTCACCATAATACAAATCTAAACAAGGTACGTCGACCTTAGGATCCCACTTTCCTTCTTGGTTGATTTGGCGAGCTTGGCTCATATTGAAAATAAAAAATATGACTTATGAGACCTGAGAGAGAATCATAGTGTTAGGGATGGGAAAATAGGAGATACATCTAAGAAAAATTTGATGGAACAGAAATAATTATCAAAATAGGGGTATAAAAGCTTGAGTTTTAGAAAACGACAATTCTAGGGCAATAGCAACGACCTTTGCTCATAATGAATCGTATTCATCGAAAAAAAGATATTATGATACGAGGTCGAAGAAAAAAACGTATATGAATGATGCGAAGAGTTGATTTTGGTCCTGAGGGCTCGGCGTAAGTCGTGCACTCAACCTAATCCTCAGAGATAAGAGTCCACTTTTATCAAATGTTAATTAAATCAGACTCCAGTCCCTGTATACCTCCGTACTGAAGAGGATACCTACCTCACCATTTATCGTGAGATGCGTCCAATTAGAAGCTATCTTAATCACTGATGTTGGATCGTATGAAGCGTGTCTCGGCCTCCAGTACCGTCTACCTCCGCGAGACGGTGTATAACAAGCCAATTCAATCTTCATCTGACTGAGGGTCTGAGTGAGTTTAGATTTGCACTCGGGAATGCAAATTGGATACCGATACGTTCTAAAAAAAAGATTAAATCCTCGATAAAGTTTCAAGTTGTTATTACAAAGCTAAAAATTACTACGGATTTTCTCAATTTGATTTCCAGATTAGAATTTAATGGGGCATATCATAAAGTTTAAATAGCTGTTTTCCTTCGATTATGTTGCCTGCAGAAAATGTGGATTAGGACTCGGAAGAAAAACTGTATGATATGATAGCCTTAAAATCCGATGCCTTTTCC
This sequence comes from Ceriagrion tenellum, assembly GCA_963169105.1. Classification (NCBI taxonomy): domain Eukaryota; kingdom Metazoa; phylum Arthropoda; class Insecta; order Odonata; family Coenagrionidae; genus Ceriagrion; species Ceriagrion tenellum. The sequence goes on along the minus strand of OY720639.1, from coordinate 60,633,541 downwards.
AAAAGTAGAGCAATTTTTTTGAGTTATGAACTACTGGTCATCGGCAGCGTGTTTAGTTTGAAAACTCATTCAAACTGCTTCAGAAGCCTAGCTACCATCCTCATGTAATTCTAAAGATATATGAAATGCTAAAGATGTATACGATGGAAAGTTCATCCCTGTTAGGGTTGGAGACAAGCATTTCCTTCAATCGCATTGTTATAAAAATCCACCTCCCAAGAATCCAAATATAATCCTATGGTTTTTTTGTTTTGCTAGACGATTTTGTTGGCCCGTATGTCCCTGGAATCCCGATGGGCTGCTAAGCCTGTCATCAGGTTTTCCAGGGACCGGACCAACAGAACTTGACATACATTCATGCCCTGGGTGGTGAAAAACCCACCCAGGCGGGACTCGAACTCGCGACCCTAAGTTTAGCTGGCGAGGACTTTACCCCGCCGCCAACACCACCGGGGCTGGCGATTTGAAGGGCCAATACATAGACCTCCATGCAACGGAGACCCCTTAACAGTGGTGGCAACTTTTGGACTATAGAAATAATGCCCTCAAAGGTTGCACTCAATTGGGAAAACAAGGCTTCAAAGAAGCCATTTTGTCACCCTTAATTCCACTTAATTTACTTTTAACAAAGACGTTTTAAGGAGATTTCGAGACCGACCCCCGGTTGTCACCAAATTTTGTCCACTACGGGAGAGGCACTCCGTGGAGGATGGATAACTCCTAGAGCCCCTACGGCCCCATTCAGTCCGTTGGCACGAATTATCCCTGTACCTGTGGTTTCGGCAAGGAGTAAGTTCTGTGTCATGAGCCTCCCAGCCCTTGGATTTCCTTAATTTATCGCTGTCTCATTGGCAAGAAGGGATTCTGCCTAAGAGGCCTTCAGGTGTCATCCCAAAGATTGTATTGTCATACAATCGTTCGTACGACTGAATATGGGGGAAAATGTCTGAGCCTACAGTTCCTTTAGCACCGGGAAAGTTACTATTGTAACGACCAGTCAACGGTAGGTTAAAAGTAGCGGCCGCGAGAATAAAAAAGGCTTTGAAGCCCTGTATTTCCTAATGTATGCAATTTTTGATTGAGATCGAGGAAACGACATCTCGTCCCTTAAAATCCTTCAGAATATATTATTATTTTAAAAGAATGAGTAGCTTGGTGGTCTTCATATAGGCTCTGCAAGCCTATATTCTATGTATGTCCAATCCATTCCACACAACGCAACAAAAATTATTATGAAAGCACCTTAAAATCTAGGTATGCCTATGGTAGGAAAGCACCATTAAAATCTGGGTACACAAAGATATAGGTCAAGAGGGATGTGATACCAGCGGCGCTACGATCGCGTTTTAACGCTGAGGCTGACAGTAATTTAATAAGGGGAGCAAGGGTATTCGCAATGCAATCTCCTCGTAAGCTTACTCGTCAGCTATCTCCATGCTATTTCATACATGGGCAGGAGGTCATCTTCCTTTGTACTTGGCTCATCTTCGTTCTATAACCAAAGCATTCACCCGTTCGTTTGCTCCATTTACTATTTCTAATTCACCACACTTCCCCTCTTTCTCCGCCTATTCTTCGCATTTTCCCACCCAGTACAATCCTTAAGGCTACTTCAAGGAGCAAGTGTGTCCCTTCCCCTAAATGAGAAGCACTCCCAGAATGCGGTCCCACTAAACCTGGCGCAATATCTCAGGGATGTCGAACAGTGTGTCCGTAAAATCTCATAGTTGACAGAGACGGCCCAGGATAACCAAAGTAAAACGCACTTCAGCAGCGGACCTACACTGACCGCTATCATAGTGTGTTGCGATACTTTACGAAGTGACTGTACATCTGGCATCACTGATTACAGCCGGCTAACTCAGGCCTTACACGACACTGGGGTCATGAGTCCGCCCAGCTGCGGTGGAACATAAGGTTGAAGTTGGAATCCGGGTGTCCGCGGCTATTGATCGTCCAAAGAGCAAGAGATTAGATGGTTGCGACGACGGCGGGCACCAAGTGGCGGGGGGAGGGGCGTCAAGAGGGATGGCCAGGGGTGGGGGGGAGGGAGGAGTACCGGCGGTTCAGAAGACAGGTGTTCCGCCGTAAGGTGAGCCAGGGCGTGGTTGGTCTGAGTCATCCCGACGCCGTAGGCAACCCGCTATGTGCACGTGTCCGGCGGGTTTGTATAGACGACAGGCGTCGATGTCGCCCTCGAGGGGCGGAGGGGCTGACATGCATCCCTCCCTCCCTTCTCATTTCCGCGCGACGGCGAGGGTTCGTTTTTGGGGGATACAGGAGGAGCGAGATCAACATATATAGGGACACGTGCGAGGAATCGGCAGTAATGACTGCGGGCGTCGCCCGGCGGAGGGCAGCGAGATGGAGGGAAAAAGCCTTCGTTTCGGGTTTGGGAGGTTTAAGGGTTTGCCCTTGCCCTATAGGGGGGTTGAATCGGGAGGGTGGAGAGTGGATTGCTTGGCATGGCACGTGCCACGGTCGACAGTCAAGGGGAGAGTGATGGAGGAGTGAGCGGCGAAGTACGGAGGGTGCGGCAGTTATATACATGAAGTCTTGTATGAGCCGCGCCGGTTCAAACGACTGCGACGCACGCTTCAGCACAACTGCAAAGAATTTCAACAGGACTACTCTAAAATTATCCAATATAAAAGGTAAATAGTTTGCTTTATGAATGCGGTGAGCTTGCAACCGCTCCATTCAAACCGATGATGAATTCAAGCCTTTAATTATTGCAATAAGACATTCTCAATGGCGTATCTACTAATAAATTACGACTCCACAGAAAATATTCAGATTTTTCAACTGAAAATTTGACTAAAAACATATTTTGTTCCAATCCATCAATACTGCGAGAGCGAAAGAGAGCAAAATACAAGCGCTCGAATAAAATCTTACACGATTAATTGTTATTTTTTTTCAAGATTACTCATATATTGACTGAGGTGACTTGAACACCCAAAAACCTCAAGCGCAAACGCAGTTTTCATACAATCACCTAAATTTTAACAACAACAATTCCCAATCCTTCTAAAAAGTCTGTATTGCATCAGTCCTTATGCAAAAATAGGATAGATACTACGGTTTGGCTGAAATGAATAGAAAAAGTTGATACGTGTTTGAGCCCTAGCCGTTTCTTCACCGAGTAGATACAAGAATAAGACCTGCGAAAATAATATTTTCCATACATACCATTTGGAGAGAAAAGTATACACACTATGGATCATCTTTCATCCAATACATTGTAATTTATTCATTTTTATATTCATCTACATCTACATCTACATACTACCCCGCAAGCCGCCTCAAAAGGCGTGTTAGGACACCAGCCGTCAACAAAAAAAAATAAAAGTTCCGCCTAGCATTTATTAAAGTCCTTAATTGTTCGGGGGAAAAACAAATTCCCATACCTATCCGTTCGGCAAAATATCTCCCTTAATTTATCGATTCTGTCGGACCTGGAAATATAATGTGGTTCTAATATGATGTTCTCCGTGTCGCTCTGAAAGATATTCATTCTCAATTGCTCAAGCAATCTAAGCCTAGCGCGTAGCCTCCGAGTCTCTAGCGGCTCCCACCCTAAATCTTTCAAAATCTGTGTAACGCTTTCTGTACGGCCGTAGCAGTTTTTCACGAATCGCGCAGCTTTCCTTTGTATTTTATCAAGTTCATGGACTAGGTCTTTCTCCGCCGGATCCCATATGCTCGCTGCATATTCAAGGTGTGGCCGGACGAGTGAAAAATAGCACCTCTCTTTCACTTTATCATCCGATAATCTTCCCACAACACGCTTGACAAATCCTAACTTCACAAATATTTCTTATATGTGTCCCCCACGATAGGTTCGAAGTTATCGTAACTCCCAGGTATTTCACTTCATCTGTCGCATTTATGCTAACGCCATCCACAACATATACATGGGGATAGCTGGACGACCTACGCAAGAAATGCACCGCCGAGCGGTATATTCAGCGGTATCCGGCAAGATATTGTGGAACATCATCGTGAACCTACCCAATTTTGCTCCATTTCATTTTTATTCCATTCTACCAATCTTTGTTCCATGTGCTTTCCAGCCCATTTAAAACTTGATCTATTTCTGCCGTGTTATTAGAACTTAGCAGGGTTAGTTCAGCGTTCCGCGGATATAGTACGGTTGGCAGCAAATAGTAGATGACTGAGTGTTTTCGGGGATTTCTGAGTTTGAATCGGATGTGATAATCATTAAAAAACGCTAATTCTGGCGACGACTCTGTTCCACAGAGTTCAATGAACAGTGAAAGCAGGAAAACAGCAGCAAAACCTAATAATTCTACGAGATACGGCAAACAGAACATCTTATACCGCAACGGTATTCAAATCCGTAACTCCTCATTTCAAAAGTTACTTAACACGGCCGTGGACAGGCTTTGGAAAATAGGTATGTGTTTTACAAAAGGTTAAAAGAAAACTTTTTTCACTGGCAGGTTTGTAGGTTATTTTACGGAGGCGACCGACAACTGAGATCATTTGCGCCATTGAGGACAGACGAGTGGGTTTACGAGGGAAGGGTTAATATGGGAAGTTAGGAATAAACCAGGACGTGTCATAACGGGTCTCTCCAAAAAGAACCAGACGGACCGTGGTCTATTGTCCAATTTGACGGACGGAGTACCTCAATTAAAATCCCCTCTAAACAGCACCCCAGTAGGAAGAAGAAGAAGAAAAGCGTCTACTCGCGCTAGGGTAGCCAGTAAGTCAATTCCTAGTAAAAATTCAAACCGATTATCTCACTGGGGGGAAGGGAAAGGAAAAGGTATAAGCCGCGGTTAGGGACCCCTGGTATCCGACCGCAAATTACAGGGATCGAGCACGCTTGCAAAACCTGGTATTTGATCACTCAAAGGACGATCAGTCAAACCTACTAAAGAGTTACTCTTTCCACTCCTTTGAGGTCAAAGCCAGAGCCCATTACCTAAGTAGGAATCAGAATTCCACTGAATGTAACCACCACAGCCGGAATTCAAACCCGAGCCCTCGAGATGGGAAACCAGTACACTGGCCACCCTACCGACCCGACCACGCCGACCCGATCTCATATTGAATAGAAAAAAATCAAGAAAGGTCCTCACAAATCTTCACATCTTGGGTAACATGCTCGACTCTCGGGAATTTCAGCCAGTGTTACAAGCTTAGACAGTTTAATAAAAGTGAATTTAGACATCACAGCGCAACAGTTTAAATTTCATGACGTGTATCTTTAAGTGTTTCGGTAATGAGTCTTTCTTGCCATATAAAGAACACGCGTCGCATAAAACTTTAAAGAAAATTTGGCGCTGTATTTGTTCTAGTGATTACGTTTGACCGGCATTATTTAACGATGGAAACTATGAGACAGCCATTAGCAAAGATAGGAGAAAATATAACTAATAAATTCAGGCTTCACTTTGGGGAATCTCTCCATATCGGAAATCAAAACATTCAAGTAATGGTCCAATAATATTTTTATTATTTATAATATTTTTAGTGACCACTAATATTTTTAGACCTGAAGACGTCATTACGTGACGAAACCCGGGTCGTAAATAATAAAAATATTAGTGTACCATTACTTCAATGTTTTGATTTCCGATAGGAGAAAAGTTGACATAAATCTGGATTCAGAGACGGCCGTTCTCACTTTATAATTCTTCTGCGACACTTACTAAAATATATAGCTAAAGACTTACTAGCATCAATTGTACACTCGGCAGCTAAATTACTTAAGCATCAAAATCTACACACTATCCTAAACCACCGCGCATGGCGTAAGAAAGGGTGCGTTAGGACATCATTCGCGTCAGAATGTAAAAGATAAGGTTTTTGAAGGTGAAATGGTGACGTCAATTATGGAAAAGTAGTTAGAGAAGCTCAGTTGTTCCAATGGTCATTTTTTCCATTTATCTATTTAACAATTTTTGACATACAGTTCGGTCAGGCTAAGCCTGCCGACGGGACATATTTCATACTTAAACTGACAATTTGTTTTTTATAATATTCAATTTTGTACGTGTAAAGAACGAATTGTTGTACATATCTGCATGGCAATGTATCTAACTTACTTTATCACGTCTGTTGGACCTGTAGATATAGTGTGAATTCAAAATAGTATTTGCCGCGTCGTCAGAAACACATTTATTCTGAACTTCTTAGTAAATCAATGCCTCCATGGTCAATTCAAGGATTAAATAGGACGGTTTTGAGTAGTTTTTAACCCTTTTTCTAATAACTAGCTGTGGCTAAGCATATTTCTTTCATTAAATTAAGCAAGTGAATTTCCTTCCATAGCAACCATTACATATCGTGGTATATGCATTGCTGTGCAATCATGGAGCGAGTAAAAAAGAATCCTGCCTACAAATATACATATCTATATCTACATACTACCCTGCGAACCGCCTCGTGCGTGTGGCAGAAGAGGGTTAGGACACCAGCCCTGTAAAGATGTAAGAGATTTTTTTTTGGGAGATGAAATGGTGGCGTATATTATGAGAGTGTATTTAGTGGAGCTCAGTTTTTATTGTGGTCGCTTAATGTGCACGGAAAGAACGAGTTTGTGTACCTATCTGTTCGGCAATGTGTCTCTCTTATTTTATTGCCTCTGTCAGACCTTCTGTCGGATATGTAGTGAGGCGTCATGATAATATTCTCTCTGTGAGGCTCTGAAACACTACAGTTTTGAATTTCTCAAGCAAGCAAATCCTATCGTTCACCCGCCGAGTCTCTAGTGGCTCCCATCTTAATCCCTCCAATAGTTGTAAAACACTATATGTTCGCTTGTAGAAGTTTTTCACGAAGCGTGCAGCTTTTCTTAGGATTTCATTAATTATTTTGGTTAAATCTTCGTGACCAGGGTCCCAAATGCTCGCGGCGTATTCGAGGGATGAGCTGATCAGAGCAAAGTGGCATGTCTCTTACTTTTTCATCCGAGGACCTTCCTATTATACGTTAAACATAATCTAGTTTCTTAAAGGCATTCCACATATGTTTTGTATGTGTAATCCACACGATATATCAGAAGTTAAGGTAATTCTAAGATATTTTCCTGTATCTGAAGATTTTATGTTTACTACACCCAAAATATAGGTATCGCATTTTTGTGATGACTTCCGCAGGAAGTGAACTGTGGTGCGTTTACTAAGTTTTAATTCTAGCCCCCACTCCTGGCACCACGAATGAACACTGTTGCGGTCTGAAGACAGAAGTTCGTGTCCTCGCTTATTTCATGGTAGATAACTGTAATGTCTCCAAATAATCTTAATTTACTGCTAACTCGAGAACTTAGCGCATTACTTATTATAAACAATGAATAGAGGAGGGCCGATCACGCTTCCTTGAGGAACACCTAATGTGACTCCAGGCAAATCAGAGATAAAACCATCAACAACTACTTTTTGTTCACTGAGAAAGTCCCGTATCCAATTAACAATTGTTATTAACTCCGCATGAACGCCACCTATGTATAAGTTTTTTTGTGAGGAACCTTGTCGAATGCCTTCTTGAAATGAAGTAATATAGTATCAACCTGCTTTTTTGATTCACCTGATTTTGTGATATCATGAAGGAAGAGCGCAAGCTGCGTTTAGCAGGACCTTCTCTTACGGAATCTATGCTGAAATCCTGCAAACAAACCTACATTTACGCTAATTTCGCAGAGCTGTCATCATTTTTATTGGTCGTTCTTTCCTAAGATTGGTTGACTGCAGCCCTCCATCCTTCCCTATCTAGTGCTAGTTCCCTTACCTACTGATATCTCTTCCTATATACGTTCCTCTTTATTTGGTCCATGAACTTATTCCTGGGTCTTCCTCTGGGAACTTATCCCTCTATTTTACCTTCAATGATGTTCCTCACCAACCCATTGTGTCACAGGGTGGCTCCAATCCAACTTGTTATTCTTTTCTGTATGGTTTCCATATGTTCCTTTCCTCTACTACTCTTCTGTACACTTCATCATTTCTAATTTTGCCCATTCATTTTACCTTCAGCATCCTTCTCCAGCACAAGGATTCGAAGGCTTCAAGTCTGTTCTGGTCTGCTCTCCCAATCGCCCATGCTTCCGATCCATAGAGTGCTACGCTACACATGAATATTTTCACATACTGTTTCCTGGTTTGTACTCCTATCTTCTTTGAGCACAGCAGTTGTCAATTTCCCACGAACGCCTCCTTAGCTTGGGCTATTCTCTGCTTGATATCCGTTCTACTTCTTCTACCCCGCGTGATGGTATTTCCAAGATAGGTGTAGGAATCCACTTGCTCTAATTTCTCTCCTCTCAAAGTAACTTCTGCATTCATCTTCTCTTTTCCGCATACTAGGATTTTAGTCTTTGTCTTACTTATTTTATTTCTGTATTCTAGGAGAACTTGGTCCATGATTTTTAGTGACCTTTGCACATCCGCGCGATTTGCAGCCATGATTGCGATATCATCTGCGAAGCGGAGCATTTTTATTGCTTCAGTATATATTTCGTAGAGCTGAGAAGAACAGTATTGCCCGCCAATCAAAAAGAGGGCGAGAAAATGATGTGCAGCGACCTAATCCATGTTGCGTAACCGACAAAAATCTCATAATCCATACTTTGCATCGAGGGCGTCGCAGGGATGCCTTCGCCACGCACGCGTCCGGGACTAGAACTGTCTCCCCGGCGACCGTGAATCATGAGACCACCCTACATCTTGTCGCATCCCATAGTCGCCCAGCGGGTGGGGAGCGGGGTTATGAGGGTGTGGGGCGGCAGCGAGCGTCCTTTTGTCCCTTTCCCAGTCATCCCCTAACTTCCACCCCCTCCCCTATCGTGAGTCCGTTCCAACCCCCCCCATATATATGAAACGGTTCCCATTCCGGAAGTCCCGCGCTCAGTTTCCGGGAGCGTGCCGTCGCGCACTGGATGGGAAACCCGGGTGAGAGAGACTTTCTTCTTTCGTGCCGGATGGGTTGATGCGGCGGGGGGGTGAGGGGGGTGGAGAGGGGGCAGGGCCGTTCGGGCGGGGCTGTAAGCAAAGGGGGGGACGGAGAGATATGCGTGAAGTGAGACACAGGATGTGAGGGAGGGGATGTAAGAATGGGTTGGGTGAGAACGAGAAAGGGAGTTGGGCAAAGTGAGCAGTTGGAAGGTCGCCTACCATTCGCTTTGGTGCGCTGCTCACATCTTAGCATTACAGAGGAAATACTGCTGGCCCTACCTTTGTGGAAACTCCTAACCTGCATCTTCATAAGATAAAAAAAATACTTGAGCACTTCCACACTTTATTTCTACATCTACATGCCTCCTCGTTCTACATCTACATGCCTCCTCCTCCTCGTTCTTCCGCATTGGCGTGTGGTGTGGATGTAAGGACACCAATCGAGTAAGGATGTAAGGGATAAGGTTTTGGGTGGTGAAATGGTGACGTTTATTATGGGAGTGTATTTAGTGGAGCTCAGTTTTCACTGTGGTCACTTGTGCGGGGAATGATCGAATATTTGTACTTGTCGGTTCGGCAATATATATTTCTCTTATTTTATCGTTTCTGTCAGACATAGAGATGAAGTGAGGCGTCATGATTATATTCTCTGTGTCACTCTGAAACACATCAGTTCTTAATTTCTCAAGCAAGCTAAGCCTCAGAGTCTCTAGGGGCTCCCACCTTAATCCCTCTAAAAGTTGTGAGCCACTATGTATTCGCTCGTAGAAGTTTTTCACGAAATGTACAGCTTTTCTTAGTATTTTATTAATTGTTTGGTTCAATCTTATGACCAGTGTCTCAAGTGCTTTGCCACTTGATTTACTTCCGCATGGTTTCGGCGCGATATGCCATCATCAGGGTATTGAATGTCACATATCCTGATTATGGTATAACGTACTGAAACTATTTCCGCAAGAAATTAAAGTGTGGAAGAGAAAAAGTGTTTTTTACCTCTCCTCTATAGATGCAAGTTAGCATAACAGAGGAGAACTCTTACCGTCCTACTGTTGAGCACAATGTAGCGCGTCTTCATGACATATAGAGGAGGAAAGTTGCTTCGCTCAGGAGTTCAATCGCATCTCCGATTTTTGTCATTGCGTCGACTGTCATAAAATTTTTATGACACAAAATTTTTACGACCAGTTTTTCTTTTATGAAGTCAACTGCTTGTGCACAAGAGGATTATAATTCCAAAGAGGAAAATTTATGCGCCATGACCGAGGAAAACCCAACTAGGCGTCTTTCTCCCAAGTGGAATTTTGAGAGCTCAAAACGTACTGGAATCTCATAACTGCCGGACGCAAAGCCTGATAAAAATAAGATTCAAACAGATAATACAGTTTAAATACTTCAAACGAAACTGTTTCACGCGTTACTTGGTGGAAAATTTGGATATTCATGTGAAATGATAAAACTTGGTTAACTCCAAACTAATTTTAGAACCAACCTGGTCTCGAAAGCTCAAGCCTGGTTTTCAAGACTTTCGGTCTTGAAACCCGGGTCGGTTCTAGTTCAAATAATTTGTGTGGAGTTTACCATCTTTAATCATTTCAACATGAATTTAAATACTTCCTATTTACAAAGCATATGCTCTCTCTTGAGCTATTGAACTTGAGTCGAGCTTGAGCTAATGACTTGAGCTTGAGACTGGAGCTATTTTGGACTTCTTCCATCCCAAGTTATGTAACTGCTAAGGTTGAAGATGAATTCCACCTGTTCAACGTCTCCTAGTAGCATAATGTCTCTCTTCCGCATGCAATACTACGAACCTATACAAAATGGCACGAGTGGCATCAGTGGTAATTGTAACGGATAATTGTAGCTAACGACTGCATTAGGACGCCACGACGATTTGAAGTCAGCGACAGCACTGGGTGAAAGAAGCACGGAATCAGGCGTAGGACAGCTTCTCACACGCCCTGTTCCATTCCCGCGGGCGGTGGTCGCCAGTATAACTTTTTCTCACGCACATTAAGCATTTCTTGAGACGGGGAGACGGTCGTTGGATGAGGGCGGAAGTTACCACAGAGGACGTTGAAGCGTCGGAGCGTGAATAGCAGGACCAGAGGACGTGGGAATATAAGGGGGGAGGACAAAAAGCGCATGCGATGAGTGCCTTTGTTCCGCGAATAAAGCGCGTGGGTCAATCCATACCAAGTGGTCTAAGTTGGTAGCTCGACCATTTTAGAAAAAATTCATTTTTTGAGGGCAGACAGCCTTATGTTTCGACAGCTCAAAACAAGTTATATTTTATTTTTAGTTGCCACGGCCATTTTTCAATCTCGATGCAGAGATTTTTTAGCATTTGCAAACTTTGACATTAACTTCTGTTACTCAGCTACCATCGGTTATAGGAAAATGAAATGAATTTTTATGTTATACGCATACATGGAACTACAACTCTGTGTATGTCATAACGTGGAATTGTTATTTCTTCGTGATTATTTTAACAGACAAACTTACAAAAGTAAAAAACGTAAGGTTTCGTATATTTCGGAATTGTTTTGGGGAAGAATAAATTTTCTTCGACTCTTAAAAGTTACTCATAATATACGTTGACATTATATCTCTATATTAAAATAATTTGAAGTCCGAGGCTTGCATATTTTTATTTTTACAGAGCCGGCAATTTGCAACTTTTTAAAATTTTGCAATATTTGCATTCAAAACAATATGCTGGCTATGTGCTCAGAAGAAAACCTGAAGTCTATCATTTAAACCTAGATACTCGTGTAATAGTAACGATGGTCTAAGTTAAAAAAAATATATCAGTCTTCATATGTAATGTTTGTGGTACAAGTATTTGAACAATATTATTCGGGCGAAACTTAGGAAAAAAAAGTCATAAGAACAGATGTCGTTCCTTAAATGACCGATGACCTGGTGATATTTTTACACCACTCATAGCAGACGTTCTCGGCCATAAATCTCAGTGTTTAGTTCATATGCTTCCTTAACTTTTTTAACCCTTTCAGTGCGGCATGACGTCATATCACGTATGGTTGTCTTTACGCTGGTGCTGATGACGTGACATCACGTCATGGGTATCGTGAGTGTTTCAGCTTTCTCGAGGGGGCCTAGTGAAAGTTACCTAGTGAAAGCTGGAACACTCACGGTACCCTTGACGTGATATCACGTCATCAGTTCCAACGTAAAGACAACCATGACGTGATATCACGTCAAGCCACAGTTGATAGGTCAAAAAAGTAATCAAAAACACACCTCAGTAGCGTCGACAAAATTTGAGAAAAATCTTCGGTTGTGAGGGGTTTTAAGCGCAAGGTGAGATAGACATGGGTCAAGTAAAAGACGTACGCATTCAAATTTAGTTAAAAAATAAAAATTCCAAAGATTTCAAACAAATTTTTTGCGTCAATTTGCTAAAATATTTACTTCACGCTTCTTGCGACTGCTGAAATTTGAAAATTGCCTCTATTAGAACCAGACCAGACCAAGACGTCGCTTAAACTACCTCAGCTATTACAACGTAGCCTCGTAATCTAGTCTGATAGTACCAATGAAAATGGTACTTCAATGTACATCTACGAATATCTATGGCAGTTGGGGTGGATAGATAGAGCAAACAGTACGCTATCGACCACGGTCCAATGTGATACAGAAAAGAGTGTGGCTCTCATTGCGCCAAAAAGTAGTATTCCGACTCTGCCATACTATCACGTAACATCCAGCAAAATCTTGACCACATGTCTGGGAGTAAATATGTTAGCAACAAATAATTTGCCCGAGAAGGAATATTTTTTCCAAACATATGAATATTCATTTTTATCTGATATCGTTTTCTTTCGCATGGGTTACTTAAATGAAAAACCTGAGACAGTTATTGCATTGAAAAATTAAGAAATAAAAATAACTCTCGCACCTAAAGGTACGCCTTCTTGAATCATACGCTTATTTAATGTAGTTTATATATTTAATCACTTTAAATATTGATTAAATGTAAATCAAAACCATTTTGAAGTATTAACGATATGGACGATAAACCACGCCCACTTTCCTATCACGTGCCGAGCCGAATATTTTTAACATGGAATAACATGGAAATCTCTCAACCTTATAGCTTCCACAGTTTCATTATAAATAGTACAGCTAGTTTCGGAACTTACGCCATCATCAAGTACACTGGCGTAACTAATGATGATGGCGTAACTACAGAAACTATTGTACTATTTAAAATTAAACTGTGGAGGCTACAAAGTTTAATATAATACCATGTCGACCTTCAACCACATCCAATCTTCAACTTAAGAATCTATGGCATAATATCACTGAAACATGGAATTCATTCCTGTCCAAAACATATCAGGCATTGGTTACTTAGCCTCCATCACAATGAACAAGAGAAAACCCACTGTAACAATAACAACACTGTAACAATACTTCGGCATGACTAACCTTTCGAGGAGAAAAAACCACATGCTCAAACCAGAAGCCCATTCGCTGCAAGGGCTTTGTGCGCACATAATCCCAGGAGGATGCAACTGCAGTCTTGCATTGATTAACGGCAAGCCATACATAATCATCGTGGATCTCTACAAATGCATAAGTGGAAAAGGTGACGCCGTATTCACGAAAGCATTCCCAGATGTTTTATAATGCATGATTGACATATCAGTTCTGTTAACTTATTGATTCATGCGAGTTTAGGTTTAATACGTTACATAAGCCGGTCAGTTAGTTGACGAGAGCGCTATCGATAGGAGAAATTATAAACTTCGGATTACTTAAATTCTGTTTTTTTTTCGATAAAATATTTAACTTCAAATAAATAAAAAAGAGAGAAAGTGTTTAGCATATGTTCGCAATCTTAACGATGACTACATCATAACAACAATTACTCTTAGGGACGAGGACGCCCCAGTTAGCTAAAATAGTTGAAACGGGTGAATTAAAAGTGGCGCATCTGCGTTCGTTCTCCTGGTCAGGGAATGATTTTTATTGTATTTTTCACAACGGTAATTCTTCTAAAAATACCCAATCGGTGACGATACATGCCGTTTCATTATGGATAAGGTCAAAATATTTATTTCATAAAAACGTACGAAGCACAGGCTGAGCCGTCCATTATGCGCGGATAAGAAACTAAGAGAGCAAATACTCTGGTGGAAATTACGGGCCTAAGGCTTTTAGGAGTATAATTTTTAATGCATCGTCATTGGTCGTTCAATCCTAAGATTGGCTGACTGCAGCCCTCCACCCTTTCCTATCTAATTCCAGTTCTTTCACCTCCTGGTATCTCTTCATATGTACTTTCCTCTTTATTCGGTCCTTGAACTAATTCCCGGTCTTCCTCTTGGACTTTTCCCTCTATTTTGCCTTCCATTATGTTCTTCAAAAACCCATTTTGTCTCAACGTGGATCCAATCCATCTTGCTTTCCTTTACTCTATCGTTTTCCACCTGGTCCTTCCCTCTTCTACTGTTCTGACCACTTCATCGTTTCTTAAATTCAAACGCATCAATAGCTAAATATCATTATTTTCCCAAGCACACGCCCGAATATCGATTGCCAAGTCCTATAATGTTTTACATTACGAAATTAGTCTCCAAAGGAAATAAATACATAAAAAAACTCCAGCATTATTCCATTTTATAGGTTACATCGGCAAATAAGCGGTTAATTTGAGCTCAAGGCTTCTTCTGTTTTAGTCTGAGCTACCCTCCATCTATGACAAAACCTGGTTACATTTTCTTGCGCTATGAAACAAACAAATTTGCTAACATTTCCGTTTCACCCCAGAGTCTTTTTCTAGAGGCATTGGCAAGAGATAAAAAAATATCTGGAACAGCTATCATATTTTCATCCCTGCTTCATGATAATGCACAGGTCTAACGTCAGTCATTTTTTTAAGATTCAGAGGAGGAAGGCACATATAACGAGGACTGGCAAGCGGAGCAATTAACGAAGCAAATCTACTTGTTCAAGAAAAAATACGGAAGCGAGGGCAGGGAAGAACATCCCTCTTTGAAGTTTCCAAACGATTCCGGGAGGGGTGAAGGGCTAAGCTCCCTCAAGGCTTAGCGCTAAGGGGATGTAGATGGTTGTTTAAAAAAAAAAGTCCACGCATGGGATAAAGCGACCGTACCTTTGGCGTGAAAGGGGAGGCTATCTGGTGGTAGGAAAGGGGGAGGAAAAAGGGAATATACCTCAGAAGCTAGCTAGCTCACGGAAGACCCAGGAAAGGGACACGTGTCCGGATCCAAAATGGCGGACCCGGCGCACGTGCGACTCGGGCGCCGCTAGGAGTGGGGGGTGGACGGTCGCCTGGAACACTTGGGGGTGTAAGGGGGGGGGAGCATTAAAAGGATTCGATTGTGCAGCCGCCGGCTACACCGTGGGGGGATGGGGGTACACGGAAGGGGTGGAATAGGACTTAAGAGAAGGGGGTAGGGGGCTTTTCCGTGAGGAACACAAGGCGCTATAAGGGTATCGCCGCAATCATCGGTCCGTTCCAAAGAGCTATTCAGGCCGGAGCGTGCTAGCCCTGCGTGTTTCTATGGATGCGCGGCGCGCTTCGATATTTTTTTGACCAAAGTTACGAAAGAACGAACAGGCTAACCTCATTTACTCATGTCTGCCAGAGTTTTTTTCGCTACATGTTTCGTTGACGTTTTACCCAGTCAGGGATGTTGAAATCGGCAAAGCACGAATTATCTTTAGTTGTGCCGAATATATATACGAATGTATACAGTGCAAGCGAAAGTTAGTTTTCTCCTCCAGCTATTCCCGCCTATGAACCACACTATTCACGCGAAGTTAGTAGGAATAGCTTAGTGTGTGGAAATGGTAAAAAAATACCAGGGCAGTTAGTTTAAAGTCATTAAAAATATAAAGATTAAAGGGTCATATGATGTAAATAATACTTCCTTCGTGTATGCGACACGATCATTAACTTTAATAAAAATTTTAATGAAAAACCGATCATGGTTTCAGCACATGGTTCATTGTTTCAACATCAAGGATAATGGCACTAGGTGCTGAAACTATGGTCGGTTGTTATTAAAATTTGTATGAAAAGTTACCATTGTGTTTCACTTTGAAATGGATATCAATTACTTCCACAAAGTTATGCCAAGTACGCTTTTATATATGCGATCATTAACGTTATTGGACGGATCATTAACGTCATAAATCACCACTTGATAGAGTTAGAGAAAAAATACGACGCATATATTCTCCTACACTAAAACTCTTGAAGGTTAAGGTATATGTGCCGACAATAACGTTTAAACGATTTAAATAAGATACATGACAACCTTCTTCCAAAATATATACAACCAACCATACAAAAATTGTTGATATTGAATGTTACTCTGACAAGCTATAAGCTATAACGATCATAAGAACTATAATGATTTCTGGTGTAATCCTTTAATATCTGTTGGGGTTCTAAACGATTTGTATTCTAGAAGCACCGCACAAAATATAAATGTTACCGGCTGTGCCTTTTCCCCAATATGATTCAGTCACAGGAAAACCATTTAATATAAGACCCAGCCTTCTTTATTTGCTTTTTGAAAACAAAATCGTTTTTGATGAAAATGAAGTTTGTTAAACAACATTTGATAGGTGGCCGAAGAAAGTTATCGAGTATCAACCGTTTTTCCCACATATGTCAAGCATAAACACACAAGATAATTAGTAATGTTGCTGATACTTCTTTGAAGATAATACCTATGTGATGAACATAAAATCACAATCATTGTACAATAATCAGATCACAATTGTTATGTACTAACCAGCTGAAAAGTGACTCATTTACTTGCAGGAAAATCCTATGAATGGTATTTGACTTTGAATGTAAATACTGCTTGTTGTTTGCTCATTTTTTTCATTCGTAATCCAACTGAATGATTTGAAATACCAGATATCTTTTCTTGAATTTGAAATATTTAATTTTTTATAAGGAAATCTAATTTACGACTCAAGTTTTTAAAATTTTCATTCGCTGTTCATATATTTTAATTGTATTTATTTATTTCTTTTTTATTATTTTTTTCATGAAAATTGCATGCATTGAGAAATTGTCTACATTATCACATTCGCTTTTCCTGTCTGTAGGTTTTCGCAGGTTTTTCACACTCTCCCTTATATGTGGGTGTTTTCCTGTAGTAGACTTTTCCTTTTAGACTTATTTCAATTATTTTTCTGATGCGGGATAGGATGGAAGAAGGGACTGCCATAGTCTCAATCAATTAAGTCAATAAAGACGCAATGATATCATTATTACTCTGCGGTCTCATTTCAACGTCGGGGCTGTGTCCGCCATTTTAATCGGTATTCACATCCCACTGCAGCATTCGTCATCGGCAGAAAGTAAATCGTTAAACAGGTCTACTACATTGAGGGGTTAATCCTGCTGTTTAATGAGTAGTCAAACAACACTGGAAATTTTAACATTTCAAACTTCAGAGAACTGAACAGGTGCAGATAAAAGAAGTTTGAATCACGATTGGATTACGACACAAATTTAATACTTCCCATGTCTCTGCTGGGCAAAAGACACCCTTAATGACCCAGAAACCTTCCGACGTCACATAATTTGATAGCGAAAAAAAATCAATGCAGCGGCAAAAATTTAATCCATTTACGCCACCCATCCTATTCAGTCAGCTGAATGTTGTCGCCGCACGACAGCCCGACAGCAAATACACGCGCGTAATTGCATTTGCGAGACCTTACAGACGGACGGACGCAATCGGGAAAGTTGGAACAGAGTGCATTCGCTAGATGGCCATTTGTCTAGCGGATGTTGGGTATGCGCTCAAAGGGGGAGGGGAGGGGCAGGGGGGCGCTCTGTGACTCACTCGACGCATAGGGTAAAAGCTTTTCAGGGGCGGCCGGATGGAGGATGCGGAGGGTGTAGGAGGGAGGGGGGGGTGGTGAGGGTCTGTGGGGTCGGTGTGGTAGCTCCAGGGTCTAATGAAGAGTGACCGTGGTGCGGGAATATTGGTTTCATTAGAGGGAGAACTACGAGAGAATGGGTCACGTGTCGGGGAATGGAGGGCGCAGTAGAAAGGTCGGCGGCAGAATTGGCGAGCCGAATATGGAAGGGATATCTGGCCGATGCACTTAATGATAACATACCATGAAAAGTAAAACCATGTCCCTGTTAGGCCCACTGTACCGTTTCAAAGAAGTAGAGATCCCAGAGCATTACAGACCTATTTCACATCTATTATTATTCCTATTCTCTCATACTGTTCCCCTATATAGTCGATGTCAGCCCCAACTAATGTTGCATCTCTGCCATCTATCATTAACTTCTTCACACTTACTGATAAAAACAGTCTCTAATCTCCGCAACCTACCCTCTGATGCTGTCTTGTCCTCACTCTCCGTTAAAAATCTCGATAATATCTGATCAGAGAAAATAACTTTTACAATGCACTGGTCAGTTCACAGACCAACTATTTATTGCACACTCCGGATTTCGATTCCTGGGATCAACTTTAGGTTCTCACTGACTTGTCTGATGTCAGACATCGAAATCCGGACTGTGCAATAAATAATTTACCAGTAAACCGACCAGTAGAATGTAAAAGTTGTATTTACTAATCAACACGGATCTCCGCAAATTTCAACCGAGCTTTATTTCATTTATTACCGATAATATCTTCATAAAAATCGGTCTTAAACTTATCCATAGCACACTGAACTCAACCATTGACTGCCCGGACCTTGTCTCCTTGATAAATTTCAGAATACCCTCCCGACACACCAGGACTCACTCATTGCTCCATATCCTCACTCTCAGACTATAACTCACCTAGCACTCCCTTATTTCTCGCCTCTCTTCTCTTGAAACTTCCCTCCCTGAGAACATCGACCCTTTCACCTTGTCTTCCAACGTCTTCGCTAACCAATTCATGCGTCATTCCCAGAAAAAAGTAATTTTAACTCTCACTCCATGTTCGAGTATCCCACGTGACCCATTTGTTATCATCTTCTAGTGATGATATTTCGTTTGTATCCTTTTTTGTTTGTCTTATGTTCGCTATAAAATAGTTTCATGCTGTATGTGATCTTTTTTTTTAAACAATTAAATAAATAAGTTTATCGACACATCGATGTTCCATCATTTGCGTCTTTAGGCGGGTTGGCGCATGAAAGCTGAACATTGTGAAAAAGGCATGTGCATTGATTTAAATCCTCTCTTGCAAGGTGCCGTTCTGCTTGCATGTGAATTCCTGGTTTTTCCAAAAAAAATGACGTAAGTAAATTGAATATAGTCACATCAAAAATCGCCAAATTTCGGCAACTAATGCATTCTCACATCGCACAGTTTGAGTTTCAGAACCTTTCGCAAGTATTGTAAATATGAATAAATTCCGTTAAGAATATATTTGAATCATAAAGGAATAAATAAAGAATAAATTGAAGAATATCAAGTAAAATATAGATATTTGTAATATTTTAATTACTTTAACTCCATAATTTTCTTGCTTTCTACTTTATATATATATATATATATATAAATAGATAAAGTAAAAAGAATATAAAGAAAATAAAGTAAAGAATATGTTCCGTAAAGTTTGTACTTGTATCACTGAATGCATCATTAAAGAGTATCAAGCATGAGAATTGTAATAATCCATATTAATCAACATCAGAACAGTCATAAGTCTTACCGTTGAGCTCATTTACACATAAAAATAATGCCAACGTACAAAAATATTAACACGAATGAAAAAATGAGCCTTACTCCAGCTAATTTGAATTCCAGCTTAAGTTCCAGCTCAACATTGAAAAAATTAACTGCAGGACATATTGTTACTCTACATACTACCCTGCGAGCCGCCGCATGGGCGTGTGGAAGGGGGTGTTAGGACATCAGCCGTGTAAAGATGTAAGGGATTAGGTTTTGGGAGGCGAGGTGGTGACGGGTATTATGGGAGTGTATTTAGTGGAGCTCAGTTTTTATTGTGCTTGCTTATTGTGCGCGGAAAGAACGAGTTTTTGTACCTATCCGTTCGGCAATGTATCTCTCTTATTTTATCACCTCTGTCAGACCTATAGATTTAGGGAGGCGTCATCAAAATACTCTGTGTGTCGCTCTGAAACATGTATTAGATGCCATTTAGTAATATTTCACCATTTTTTACTCCCACAAGCAAGAAAACACTAATTTCGTTCGGTCAATTGCGCAGAAATGAACTTCAAAGGATCGATTCGGAGAACATTTCACAGTCCTTCCAGCAATTTGCCACTGAGCGCAAACTCCACGCTCTCGAAAAACATTGATCGGAGGAAAATGCAAATGAAGAAATCCGGGCGAATCATCGACCGGGATGAAAAAAAGAAACCCTGGCCTTATCTCGATCCAAGGCAGGCTGCTGCACGACAAGACCATGCGGGGAAAACATTCACTCCCGAAGGAACGACACGCGAGTCCAAAAGATTTAATGCTGATTTCCCGAAAGATATGAGTACTCTCCGAGATACAAGAGCTGGAAGCAAGGGAACTAACGGCCATCTCAGGCCTGGTCGCGCCATCGAGGAGTAGAAAGAGCGTGATCGAGCTGAGACAATTTGCATAATTGCATTTGCGTGTGGCCCGGAAAAGGCGACCAAGAGGGTTTTATACATCGCCGACACGAGGAACTTTAGTTTCAAGTAACTTTTTACTGAACATTGACATCAAAATATGAATTAAAATCAATGTCATCGAGCGATGAAGTGAAACCTAGCAACTGCCAAGAGAAAAGCTAGCAGTTCGGGGCCACAGTCTGAGTAACTGAAGTACAAAGAATGACTGAATCATCCCTCAAGTTATCCCCCTTTATGGCCAGTTGCAGGAACGACACATATGTATTCTGCAAAGTTATGGGACCCATAAGTCTTGTTAACCATTCAATATGTGTTGCAGAAACATTTGATAAATTTATTGCTTTCATAACTTACGGCATGTAGCTATGAGTTCCATAAGTAGCCAAGATGGCAGATGCGCAATGAATCGCTTGGAAACTTAATCACTTGATAAAAGAGTTGTTTTAAGACAAATGACCAGTGTTTTCACTCTTACTGACTAATAATTATGTGCATATTATATTATTATGTGCATATTATTCATAGGCTAAACTTTCATAAATTTTATCCGGCGGTAGAAGATTAGATCAAACTTTCGTAGCTATTAACTATTGGTATATATGTTATGTAACTAGTCCTGCAACCCGAATATTTTTATAAGATCTATAACTTCATGGATCTCATAACCATTAAGTCCATAACTAAATATCCTTACAATCGACCATTAATAAAGGTTAATCACGAGGAAAAATAAAGTAGCGAGGTTTTCTCTTAAAGAGGACGAGGATGGTCGAAAAGCAGCAGGGCATAAACAGGAGCAAGTAGGGCAAATTAATTAATTGGGATTTTGAATTCCACTTCAACTTCCTGCCGAATCCAGGAATCGCACTTGTAACACGCATCTAAACCCTGCTCTGCTCACTGGAAGGATATCCTTAACGGTAAAAGCAAGAATAATTGCCCGATGATAAAATTTTTTGACAGAAAAGTGGATTATTTACTTTATTCCTATGTGCCGATTGCATGGATTCTTAGCGGATATTGGAGTTGTACTGAAATAATTTTTCATCAAGGTAGTTTGAGCGAAATATTTCTCCAGTCAAAATGGAGACCACCTTCGAACTTTACGTTTTAATTTCAGCAGCTGTATAAAAGCACGAAATGAATAATGTAATCAATAGATTAAAAAATACACACCAAATGGGCGTATATAATTTTTCATTAATAGCACTGACATGAACGGAAAGCGAAAGTTATGGACATAATTAAGGAGTTTCAATTCCTCTACTAGGAGTTTTTCTTTGGATAAATTTAACACATTTCTCTTTGTCGTGAGATATAGAATTGGACTCATTCAAAATGTACGGTGGAGGCATCAATCCTTGCTTTCACACTTCTTATGCACTACCACGATGATGCTCCTGAATATATGCAGCCGATAATAAAGGTGAAATCCAATAGTCGAAAACAAAAACTTTTTTGCTAACGGCTTTTGGAGTTTCACCTATATTATTGTATACAAGCCGTAAGAGTTCACTTTGTTATTATCTGCAATAAATCTGAAATTATGGAATGGGGATGTTCTTCGTTAGCTTCAACTGTACGTTGTAAGCTTGGACTCCAAGAAGCCCTCTCTTAGCATAGCTTCTCTTGCCTGATCTCTCCAGATGATCATCCTTCGTCAAACATGTTGGTCTATCTGGGGATTACATTTTTGATACAGGGGTACGGAGTTATACAATGAGTAAAGATTTTTATACCAGGACAATAGTTAACAGCCATTTGGTCTTTATTATTTATCCATTGATATTCGAAGGTGGTAGAACTTTACCCATTCCAATAAATAATGTAATGTAATGGCACAAAAATATACATTTATACGAATGGAATTCTTAGCAACAGTAATATATATCAAAAAGTCTTCAACTTGACCCATTTTTCTCACGCGGAATGTTTAAAACCCCTTCACAACGGAAAATTTTTTTCGGTGGATCCTGAAAAAATTACTGCGGTGATAATATGATTTATTTTTAAAAATAGTCGAAAAACGCACAATCTATGCACCGCTAATTTTGTTACGAGATATTGGACATTCCTCATTTTGTAAATAGCGTCTCTCTGGAATACATACATGTACATTTTCCCATGTAAAATGGCCACCATTTTTTTGGCAAAATCCTCGGAAAGTAGTTCCGTAAGATGCTGATATTTTTGTATATTTGGAAGGGTGAGATAGTTTTATTTAAAATGAGCTCAAATTCAGTGATTTCTTGGTCAAGCGATGTTTCGCTCAAACTACCTTAACACATTGGACCCTGAGGAAAAAATTGTAGTATGCCACAGCAGACTGGCTATTTTTAACTATTTTTTTCGTTTCAAAAATTAATATTTAAAGTTCACAATGAATTATTTTAGGAACTTGAAGAGTAAATGTATCAATTCCAGCAAACGACACCCGTATAACTTACGTGGACCGCGAGCTACAAACACGGAAATTTGTGCCCGTATGCCTTACGGGCGTAGGCCACTGAGTCATTTAATGGCGCACGTTTATGTTACGGGCACCGCGTCCAATATTTTAAAAAAGTCCCACTGCGACTGTGTGAGCAAAGCGCATAATAAATGCCGAAACTTTGTTTCATTAGTTAAATAAATCATGCTGTAGTTCGCGAGTACGGCATTCATAAACAGATATGGGTAAAAAATACGCTGATCTTTACACGGAAATATTTTTAATGAAAAAAGTTTTTTCATCTATCCTTCATCCGGGGACTGGAGCAATACCATTCCACGCTAATTACCTGGGCTCATATTTCCAGGGTTACAGAACAAAGAAGTATCGAAGCAAGATTTGATTGCGGTGGCTATGTTGGTTAGGAAAGGGACGATGGAGACAAAATGCTTCAATCCTCTTACGTAGCTCGTAGGTGGGCGCGCGGAGGTCATTTTCAGCCTTATGTTTTTCTGTATTTTTTGTTCAATTCTTCATCGTAAATCATTATCGTTAGGATCAACTTGATGAATAAACTAGTACACGTGAGAAAATATTTGCACTAGAGAACGTTTGACGATGACAGAGACGAAATACAGGCCGAGTCAAGCTAGGACCATTCTGATATCTAGCGACATAATGTTAAGAATGAAACTACTTAGTTTTTTCCACCAATATATTTAACCATAAATCAACCGGTTTCGGCCTTTTCAGGCCATTATCAAGATTACAGGATAAAAATACCCAAAAGACAGCACAGCTTATATACTAAATCTCAAGGAGAGGGGAAGTGGTTGAAATAAGGGGGTGTGGGAAGGGGGGAATGAGAGGTGATTGGGCAAAACTGCAAGGGAAGGAACAAACAGATGGTGACGCCAGTTTCAAGGACTACGGGGTAGGAGGTGAGGGTACTGGCACAGAGAACTTGTAACTCAGTGGTAACTCAGTGTAACTCAGAGAAGTGGTAACTCAGGAGTATTTCTGTGCCTGTCTTCTACCTTTACCCTACGTAAAACCAGACATAATGTGTAACTGGAGAATACATGTCCCTCTCAACCTACTGCATACCATCATGCAATAGTTGCGCGCGCTTTTATGAATGAGGCGGTAAACTACCGCCCGCGCGGCCGGGTGAAGGCTATGGAAGCTGACTACAACGCCATTTCTAGGGAATAACCACATTTTGACTCCATCATCCCTTTCCTAACCAACCGCAATCAAATCTTACTTCAATACTTCTTTGTTTTGTAACCGCGGAAATTTGAGCAAAGGAAATCAGTGTGGAGTGGTATTGCTCTTGTAGGTCCACCAATCCAATTCTCTCACGCCAATCGCCGAGCGATTTCCGGGAAAAAGGGGACACAAAATAAAACAACAAAAAAAATAAAGGCCCAGAACACGATGCCATGGACAGTGCCTCCGAAGTGGCGCACGCCATTCGGACCGGGTGCGTAAGCAAGCAATCCCATCCCCCGGCCATTCTTCCCACCCCTCACCCGCTCTCCCTCCCGGAGATATTAAACGGACATCTGGCCGGTCACGTGATCCCGTCCCATTGCATCCTTCCTGCGCAGCTTTTTTTTCGTAACTCGCGGCCGGACTCCACCGAGGCCGTTCGTGAGTTGTAGCGGAGGCTTCACTCTCGTCACGTCTCCTCAAACACCCTTTCAATCTCAGTCACACGTAGGTTGCGTCACATCGGTATTTTCCTTGAGCAGTCTGATCTATTCGTAAACGCGCATCGGCCACGGAAGGTGAATGCTCGGATGACAGCACTCATACGTTGATTATTATGCGAATGCTTCCATTGGGGCATTTATACATTTATAAGGTTCTACGGCGTTTTTATTAGAAGTGGTAACTCTGGAGTATTTCTGTGCCTGCCTTTTACCTTTACCCTCCGTAAACCAGTATTACCCTTACCCAAACCACATTTGACAATATTTAAACGATTTTTTTGTATGTAGGACCAAAAGTGTACAATTTATTACCCCATTCATGCATTGAATCAAAATATGTAAAAGGACTATCGACAAATGTACAGTCTTGGCTTCTCACCAAAGAGAGTGTAGACGACATATTACATCTACAGCTACATACTACCATGCGAGCCGCCAAATGCGAGTGTGGCAGGGCGTGTCAGGTCACCAGCCGTGTAAATATGTAAGTTGCTGGGAGATGAAATGGTGACATGTATAATAGGAGTGTATTTAGTGAGCTCAGTTTCTATTGTGGTTGCTTATTGTACGCGAAAAGAACGAGTTTTTGTACCTATCTGTTCGGCAGTGAATCTCTTTTGTTGTATCGCTTCTGTCAGACCTAGAGATGTAGTGAGACGTCATGATAATATTCCCCGTAACGCTCTGAAAAATATCAGTTCTGAATTTCTCAAGCAATCTAAGCCTAGCGCGCAGGCTCCGTGTCTCTATGGGCTCCCACCTTAATCCCTCTAAAAGTTGTGAAAAACTATGTGTTCGCTCGAAGCAGTTTTTAACGAAGCGTGCTGGTTACCTTAGTATTTTATTAATTTTTTGATTAAATCTTTATTACCAGGGTCCCAAATGCTCGCGGCGTATTCGAGGTGTGGCCTAACCAGAGCGAAGTAGCATCTCTCTTTGACTTTTTCATCCCAGGACCTTCCTCATAAACGTTAAACAAAACCAAGTTTCTTTAATGCTGTGCCGCATATGTTTTGTATGTGTAATCCCCATGATATATTAGAAGTTAAGGTAATCCCGAGACATTTTACTATATCTTACCATATCTAGAGGTTTAATGTTTACTCCACCCACAGTATAAGCCCACACACAAACCCACAATATATCATTATTACTGTGTTTAAAATAAATCTATAAACTGTCAGATCGTAGCTTCTTGAGGTACGCACTTACATTGTTAAGTAATTTTCTTGATCTCACTACACGAGCTATATGCATGTTTAAGTGTAAGCATAACATGTTATCATTTGATGGTAGCCTTAAACAGGTTCTCCTTCTTGGCTACCTAAAGTGACTCGGTCCTTGTCATTGTGAATGTAATTTGTATTGGAGTGATAAATATTATTATTACATTAAAACTCTAATACGTGGATGACAGCCCGATAAAGTCCGACGAGACTATCTCTGGAATACAGCAGTGCGTTGCGCGCCAATTCGACGGTGTTAATTCTTTGAAGTCGCAAAGAGCAGGAAAAAAAATCAGTTTTACTACAGAAATTTCGATCACAAGCATGAAATCAAGGATATATATCGCAGAATCATCGGGCATGAAATCTCATTTTTTCCCCCGTCACGATAAGAAACCACAGTAACAATAAGAGATATACACCTACATTATCTACATCTGCGAAATACCGAGCAAGCTACCACTGGGGTGTGTCACACGGTGTGATTCCTTACCAGGAATGCGGCTCTCAACCCTGTTCAAGTCAGGCAGGCCGAAAGCAGTCGGGATAACAGTGCGGGACAACCTACCAATCCGTCCTCAATGGTGCAAATTACTTCGCTGCTGTCGGTCATCTCTCCCACGAAACCAACCAGCTGCTCTCTGGAGTGGAGGGACACCTATCCGATCGTCAAATGCTGAGTTCGTCCGCCTGGGATGTCAAATTTCGAGGGACTATTTGATGCCCTCTCCACCATACATATGTCAATACACTCCTACCAGCGAAGAAGCCGCAGCATACGTTGTCCCGCATTACCACGGAGACCGTGTTATTAGGTAATTTCGCTATCATCTGTTCAATGCATAGGTTTCTCTAAATGGCTGAGGTCTATCTTCATTTATTGTATTCTCATTTATTCTTCTTCATTTATTGTATTTATCTATTTCTATTTATTGTATTCCATTTGGTTCATTCTGAAATCTATCGTAAAACTACTTTGTATATATAATTGATTTGTATTGTTCAGTTAAAAGCAATAAGCAGCTATATATTCTGGGATGGTAGCCTCATCACAGATATTTCTTAGAGGCTTCCCCTTGTATGGAAAAAAAACCTGTAATTTATTTGTGACGTTTGTTTTTTTTGGGAAGTAATAAACTTATTATTTTCTTTGACCCGATGTTTCGAGACCACCCTACACCTACAAACAACAAATATCGTGCAAGCTACCAATAGGGTGTGTGGCACGGAGTGATTCCACACCAGGCATCCCAGTTCAAATCAGGACCGCGCACGTTCCCCCGGGCTATGTGCAGGCCAAAAGCAGTCAGGATAACAATGTGCGGCCAGAATAGAAACAAGGAGAGTGCTACGCAGACGAACATGCTACCATGCAACACTAAGTAGTTATGATACAATAAGTAGTTAGTATTATTAAAGCAATTGATAAAACGTACTACAAGGTAATAAATCATGCAATATCTGAAAAGCAAAAAAAATCATGCCAAAAATGCCATGCGGGGTGAGTTGTTAATACTGTTACTAAGATATTTAGCATAAGTAAAATAAAACTGCTTTACCTATTGAGGGTCAAAGTATTGTATAACTGATCCATCGTAACTATTATGGTCCCTTATTGTACATGGAAAAAATGACATTCTGAATCTATCGGTTTTGCCATCTATTTCGTATATCTTGTACCTGTGATCGTTTCTACCATGATCGTTTGGTTCTAGCAAAATATGTTGAACGTCTCGCAAAAAATACTCCACGTCAAACTTTCGTAACAGAATTAATCTATTGTGTCTCCTTCGATCAGATAGAGATTCCCACCCTAAAAAACATGCCTCCAATCCCATCAGAGTTGATAGTTAGTCCTGCCCTAACTATGTCTTTCGCTATTAATTTTTCTTTTCAGTTATCAATATATTCGATATTTTTGCTTCTTATTTAATTAATTTTTTAATAATCATCACACTTCAGAATGTCTCTATTAGTATGAAGACGACATTATGCCCCCATGTAGACTTGACTCCGTTATTGCGTACAATGACCTGTCATCATTACTGACTCATCATCCCACGTGGGATGCCCCGCACGATTTAGTTTTCTCCTTATCTCGTGGTATGCATGAAATATTAGTAAAAGGTGTAATTATCAGTATTATTGTCTTGGGCTATAAATACTGTGTTTCAACATGCTCGCCAACGTGGCACTCTCATAGTTTCTGTTTAAGCCGTACAAAGTTCGCGTGACTGCATTTGGTTACCGACTAGTGGTTAGGGGAGCGTGCGGGGTCCTTGCACTTGGATAAATGTTGCGTGCCTGGTGTGGAAACAATCTTTGCCACATACCCTGTAGGGGGTCTGCACGGTATCTTGTAGATTTAGGTGCGTAGGGGTAATGTTAAACGACCGTCGAGGTCCTCGCGCCGTCGTGTCGTGTGTGCAGCGCACCTCGTCAATTCTCCTACTTCCTTAAAACCGTATCACCCTTAAAACAACGGATATAGCGGTACAGATCGACGGTTTCACTGACGCCATTTCGAATAAAATACGTTCTCTCTGCTCTCCTCTCTGAGATTTTAGATGATCACGGGCCAACATATGAAATTTGATCAGATGTTTTATCACTTACTTTAAAGTTCCTACGCGTACGGATTTTAGGCCCATGATTTTTATCGCCTGAGATTTTTACATGAATGGCATCATAGTGGTATCCACGAACAGCAAAAATTTTATCTTATCAACTAGGCGACCATAGTTAAAATTTTAAGAATTTAAGTATATGAGGATTAGATCAATTTACTGCAGTCATCTATACGCCAACCTGACTAGCTAATGTTTCCCTATCATTAAATATCTTCTTCACAGCGTATCCTTAGACTAGTCCCTAGTCCTTAAATAAATTAGTAACTGTGGATTCTAAAACATAGGTGGCATAACTGTAGTATAGTACAGTCATTCATTTATTGGTCGTTCAATCCTAAGATTGGTTGACTGCAGCCTTCCACCCTAGACTGTCTAATGCTAGTTTCTTTACTTTCTGGTATCTCTTCCAATGTACTTGTCTCTTTATTTGGTCCATGAACTTATTCCTGGGTTTTCCTCTGAGGACTTTTACCTATGTTTTGCCTTCAATTATGCTCCTCAAAAACTCATTGTGCTTCAAGGTGTGTCCAAATTATCTTGTTCTTTTCTCTAGTGTGTTCCGTATGGTCCCCTTCTACTCATCTGTAAATTTCATCATTTCTTATTTTGCCCATTTTATCTTCAGCATCCTCCAGTACCAGGTTTCGAAGGCTTCTAGTCTGTTCAGGTCAGCTTTTCCCACGGTAGTATAGTGCAATATGGTAAAATTTCAACTCTTGACAAGCAGGAGTAGAAGCAAAATAGGAGAAACGAGTAGTAGGAGCAAAGTAGGAGAATTTTGCTTTTGCGTTAATAGGCGCAGTTTGACTGACTTGTTTAAGGTACAGTGTATCTATATCAGATAACTCTCCCCACTATCACATACCCTCGCGATGGCTTGCAGGATGTTACGCAGATATGGATGAAACAGACTACGATACATAAGTCCGTCTGTACCTTTTTAGAGGGCAACACCTGGTATACACATAAGTGACATGAGCAGGGGACACGGGTAATCCGAAGGAAAACAAACACAGACGTAAACGATCGCGCTAAAAAGGGTCGCACACATGCTCAAGGCGACGAGGTAGTGAAAAACAAAAAAGATTTCCCTTTCATCACCGCGCAGGAGTGAAACATCAACACCATTGGAGAGGGAAAGAGAGCCAGTGAAGCTGAAACAGTGGAAGAGGGACACACACCGACAGACGAGCGCTCGTAAAAAAAAACGACGCGAACGCGAGCACAGAAGGGCAGAGGCGTATATAGACGTGTGCATAATAATAATACAAGTTTATACAGACTGCGGGGGAGACAGATACGCGCGTATGGGATGGACATTTGGCTTTATGACTCTGGGTCACTTGGGGGATGCGCCGACAACCCTCTGGAGCGGGCACACACAACAATGGGGATGGTCTCCTTAGGGATACGGCGGCGGAAGGAGCAGAACAGATGAGCGGGAGTTTTGCGTGCGCGGTGCGACCCCTTGCTCCCTCATGCATCACTGATGAAGTGAGTAAACGGAGGGGAGGAGGGGAACAACCCCCCTCCCATGATACATACCCCTCCCCCACTTGCGATTCCTCTCTCCACCTGCCATACCCCCCCCCTACACTTCCCCCACAACCTTACTTTCCAATCCAACTACTACCAAACACTCTCTCTCTCTCAATTCAAAATGCAGTTTTTTAATGAATATTTTATCACCCCTCCCCTTTCTATCTGGCATGATAGGAGCTGCAGCAACGAACGGGATTGGTTGTGCAAGGGGGGGGGGGGAGGGATGGAAGGTGGAGATCTCGCATGTTGTGAAAGATGTTGACAGATGTGAACGGAACGCATGACAGGTGGGCAGTCTGTTAGGTTTCCGATTCCTCATGTATTTAGTCCTCCTATTCTCTTCCCATCCGTCGCTTCCCGGCCGATTGTTTCGGAGGCTGCGTCCCATGGACTGCCCTAACGTTTGTTTCGCGAGTTCTCGACCCAGTCCTGGGCGTGCACGGCGGGAATCGGGGCAGGCTTGGAAATACTGGGATGAACCGGTTACAAAGGCGACCACCGGATTTAGACTTTCAATGTCAAGGGGCATTCGAGACTACCGGTGGTTGTGAGGCGACTGGAACACTGTCTTCCTTTGGATATTTGGGGAGGCGACCATCAGCTAAGGTCATTTGCGCCTTAGGGGACAGGCGAAGCAGGAAGGGTGGAGAGAAACCCGGCGTCGGCATTAAAGCCCTAAGCAAAAGGCGCCAAGGGGACCACGGTTTTACGTGTCATCCGACAGACGGAGTACTGCACTTGAAGACCTCCACGAGACACTCAAATAGGGATCGGGTTTTCTATGAAAAACATTCTCCTCTGCAGGGAATCAGGGCAGGCTTGGAAATGCTGGGATGAATCGGTTACAAAGGCGACCACCGGATTTAGACTTTCAATGTCACGGGGCATTCGAGACTACCGGTGGTTGTGAGGCGACTGGAACACTGCCTTCCTTTGGATATTAGGGGAGGCGACCATCAGCTAAGGTCATTTGCGCCATAGGGGACAGGCGAAGCAGGAAGGGTGGAGAGAGACCCGGCGTCGGCATTAAAGCCCTAAGCAAAAGGCGCCAAGGGGACCACGGCTTTACGTGTCATCCGACAGACGGAGTACTGCACTTGAAGACCTCCGCGAGACACTCAATTAGGGATCGGGTGTTCCCTGAAAAACATCCTCCTCCGCAGGGATTTGAACTCTGGCCATCCATATGGTTAGCCAGTACTCTAGCCACCACACCATCCCGATCCCACTGCCTTCCTATTTTTAATTTCTACCAGCGGCGGAGATTTTCCAACAGAAGCCAGCTCCGGGGAATGAAGATATTCACATATTCACAATCTGGCAGTGAAGGTTTTTTATGTTCCTTTCCGCGTGGTTCAATTTTTGCGAACGACAGTTTCGGTAGCATTATAGCTACCTTCTTCAGCTCTGAAGTGAAGATGGAGTTGTTCATTTCCACCTTATAAAGGAACAATTACTTGGACACGAACACATGCATCTTCACTTTAGACCTGAAGACGGTAGCTGTAATGCTAGCGAAACTGTAGCCCACGGAAATGGAACTACGCGAAAGAGATCCCGAGAAACCTTCACCGTCGTTTTAACGACCCCACAGAAGTCTTCAATTCAATATTCAGAATTATTCAGCACCTAATTCCTCTAAGTAAAAGTCTCAGGTATAACATGGTGGAATACTTCAAAGTCAAAAATTCTTAAATAAAAACCAAGTTATTATCCGCACATTTATTTAAACTCACCACCGTCCATGATTTAAGTACATAATATTCAAGGTGTACCGCCACACGTGCACCTTGATATTGGCACATACATGAAGAAATCATGGTAGGTTGTGAGTTTCGGTAATATTCTGGAATGCAAGGTGGTTTTTATTGAAGAATTTTATAGCTCCTCAGCATTATTATGGAGTTATAATGATAGAGTTGTTCCAACAATTCAGTATATCCTTCGAAGTAACTGCCGTCAGTCACTAACTTCCAGGATCTGACTCTCTCATCGTTCGAGTTGCGAATCGCTTGGCCGCGGTTGTTCCGGTGGATCATTTTTATACCCTGAATGCTATTAAGGACCCCTATAACTTCCGTGTGAATCGTGAACTAGCAATACAGTAGATCCCCGCTTTACGATGGATTCGACTTACGATCAGAGCTGAGTTTGCGCGCGCTTTTTAAAATTTCAAATGTCTCCGATTTTGTTTTAAATCGATAGTGTTTTAAATATTGGTTTAATAATATTTTAAATAATTTTAATCCGGGATATTTCGTATGCATTGGCTCTGACGCGTACACTGAATGGATTGCCACTGATGCTCTTTAAACCGATTCCTCGTCCGGAAATAATGCCGATTCAATATACGATGGAATTCGCTTTACAATCGGTCCTCCAGAACGGATTAATATCGTAAAGCGAGAGTCTACTGTACTGGGATATCTTAGCCCAGGGGTGGCCTACCCGCGGCCCGCCTTGAACATTTTTCCGGCCCGCGAGATTCATCACACTTTAATACAATAACTTTAACAAAATAATAATAACTCATTATGTTTCAATTTTTCACTCCAAACTAATGTCTATAGTGATTTTAAATCTAATATGGGGATACATAATTTTATATGCGGCTCGTGGAGTAATGATGAATTTCCATAGTGGTCCGCAAGATCATATTGGTTGGCAACCCCTGTCTTAGCCAATCGCCACGGCAACAGTATCTCTCTTCCCCATCAACCTCTTTCCAGGACTTCCCCTGTTTTCATGTTCAGACCTGCACGGCGAGGAATGGGTCTTCATCGCTCCGTGACCGGCGACGACTTAAATACAAGGCGCCCTGCATTTCCCTGGCCACCAAAAGGGACCTCACTGCTGCTCTCATCAAAAAGACCTGGTTCAAGAACTCTCAATACTTGTATCACAGTACTTCGCCCAAGGGCGTTTTAAGTTCTTATTTAATGCAATAAATGCTCCATTGTGGGAGAAGTTATTCAATTCAAAGACTGCGTCTTTGAATTGAATTTCATTCTTTATCTTTATCTTTATTTTATTTTCGTCGAAACTTTAAATAAAGACAAACCTGTTGGTTTCGCCTAAATATAGTCAGATCAATTCTCTAATTGGTCGTTCAACCATATGCTTGGTTGAATGCAGCCCTCCACTCTTTCCTACCTATGCTAGTTCCCTTACCTCCTGGAATCTCTTCCAATGTACTTTTCTATTTATTTGGGTCCATGAACTTATTCCAGGGTCTTCCTCTGGAGGCTTTTTCATCAATTTTGCCTTCAATTATGTTCTTCTCAAACCCTTTGTGTCCTAGGGTGCGTCCAATCCATCTTGTTATTCTTGTCTCTATCGTGTTCCATATGGTCATTTCCTCTTCTACTCTTCTGTACGCTTCATTTCTTATTTTTTTCGTCCATTTTATCTTCACTATCCTCCTCAAGCACCAGATTTTAAAGGCTTCTATCATTTTCTGGTCAGGTTTTCCAATGGTCCATGCTTCCGATCCATAGAGTGCCACGCTCCGCGTGAATGTTTTGACGCACTGTTTTCTGGTTTGTAGTCCTACCTTCTTTGAGCATAGCTTTTGTCTTTTTCCCATGAACGCTTTCTTAGCTTGGGCTATTTTCCGATTGATAACCGTTGTACTTCTTCCTTCCCACATGATGGTACTTTCGAAATAGGTGAAGGAATCCACTTGCTCTAATTCCTCTCCTCTCAGGGTGACTTCTACATTCAGCTCCTCTCTTCCGCATACTAGGATTTTGGTCTTCGTCGAACTAATTTCCATGTTGTATTCCTGGAGAACTTGGTCGACGTTTGGTGACCTTTGAAGATGATCGTGATTTCCAGCCATGACTGCGATTTCACAGTTCAATTCAGTGACTACGAATTCAGTTTCTTGCGTCGCAGATTCCACGCACGGACCCGGCAAGCCGGAAGTCTGAGGTTTAAATTCCCAGTCTGGGAGGATATTTTCTTCGCGAGCCAATTTCTACGTTCTCGAAGGACGCAGCAGTTTCCACATCCCTTTCTCGTATTCACGTGATGCAACAGTTTAGACTGCGAATTTGTCGTATTCAAAGAGGCCATATATGTCCCCCGCTTTCGGGACCAAGAAACCATTAACATGAAAGACCAGAAATTTGCTCGCTCGGCGCTTTCATTGGACAAAGTTTTCACAATGCGCAGACCGAAACAATGGAATAAAAATTTCGCCGCAAAAAAAAAGGGCCCTGAACTTAATTGACGAAGCTGACGCAATGAATGCAAAGCACATTTGTCTCGCACATGTGTGAGAGCGGAGTGATGAAATCAAGCGGTAGATTCCCAGAAGGCTCCTTCGCACGTTTTGCATTAATTTAGGTTTCGTTCGATGACGTGGTGGTGCTTCCTTGTCGACGCCTCATGCGTAGCAGGCAAGCTAGCTAAGAGCTGGAGATACAAATCGTAAGGAAGGCGGAGCAAAATATATTTGATACACCATATCTTAAGGGAGTTTGAAGGAAATGTCATTTTACCTATAAATCAGCGAATTTGGTCTCACTTTAAAGAAAAATATATAACAAGGGTCTATGGCAAGCGAATTCGAAGGCTACTGTCATGGAAGTACCTTATCTTCTGATACATCGTAGAGATTACACATACATAACATAATGTGGCACAGCACTAGGTTTTATTAAACGTATAATAGGAGGTCCTCGGATGAAAAAGTCAAAGAGAGATGCTACTTCACTCTGGTTAGGCCACACCTCGAATACGCCGCGAGCATTTGGGAACCTGATCAAATAGATTTAACCAAAAAATAAATAAAATGCAAAAGGAAAGCAGCGCGCTTCGTTAAAACTGCTACGTTCATACAAATAGTGTCTCACAACTATTAGAGGAATTAAGGTGGGAGCCCCTAGAGACTCGGAGGCTACACGCCAGGATTAGCTTACATGAGAAATTCAGAACTGATGTGTTTCAGAGCGACACAGAGAATATTATCATGACGTCTCACTACATCTCTAAGGCTGATAGAAGCGATAAAATAAGAGAGATACATTGCCGAACAGATAGTTACAAAAACTCGTTCTTTCCGCGAACAATAAGCGACCACAATAAAAACTGAGCTCCACTAAATGCACTCCTATAATACATGTCACCCTTTTATCTCCAAAAACCTTACACCTTTACACGGCTGGGGACCTAACACCCCCTGCCACTCGCCCATGCAGCGGCTCGCAGTGTATTATGCAGATGTATATGAGAAGTAACTTCCATGTGCAAAACTCAGATTTCTAGATTCATTTTGTTATGGAATGAGATGGATTTGATTCTTTAATTCACACAGCTCAGAAAGATGAACGAGAGAGTTCACGGATTCGCCCAAGCATCGAAAATTACAGATAAAACGGCAGAGAACTAAAATCTCGGCTCCGCACTACGTGCAGAGACACCTAAATGACCGCAAAAGACTTTCACCGCGGGAAATTCTGCATTTGTTGGACCGATAATCGCATCACGCGGTCCTGCCAAACTCCGAGAGGGGAGGGAAAACTGCGACAGAATGGGGGAGAAAAAAGTGTAGAGGCATGATTAAGGCAGAACGAGGGAGATAGTTCCCTAATCATAATAGAGACCATCGAATTATACGTTTTAATTTCACCAGCCTTGAGACACAATTTTAACATTGGATAATTAATGGTGACATAATATAGTTTTACATGACAGAAATTGTAAGTAATCAAATGAAAATATCTATATAAGTTTTTAACTTGACTTATTTTTTTTCACGGGGTATGTTTGAATCTCTATCAAAATGGAAGATTTACTGTGATTCCAAAGAATGAACTGCGGTGACAATATGATTAATTTTCAAAAATAGTTGAGAAAACACACAAACTACACACTGTTGAGTTTTGAAGAGATCTAAGGGTAGGGAATGCCTCATTTTTAATATAAGGTCTCTCTGGAGTGCATGCATATACCATTTCCCATGTAAAAAGGCTGGTATTTTCTGGCAAATGTCTTGGAAAGTAATGTGAGTGGGGTTGAATTTTTTATGTCAATGGAAGGGTGATGTTATTTTTCTTTGAAATGACACCAAATTCATTGATTTCTAGGTAAAACGTTATTTCCCTCAAACTACCTTAAGGAAAGACGGGAGCCGTTTCAGAGAAAAAAAATACGGAATAGACTCGTAAAAAAAAAATAAAGAGAGGAATGCCAAATGGGTTGAGCGGGGTCGGTCGACTACGCTACCGCTCCCCTTGAGCTAACATTTGCGAGCTGAGGGATACATACTGGGTGGGTTGGTGTGTGAGTTGCCGGAGAGGAGGGGAAGAAGGGAGACAAGGGAGTAGAGGAAGAGACGGCGGGAAGAGGGGAGATAGCCAAAGAAGGGGGTCTCGTCCAGCAGTTTCGCATAGGAAGAGAAGGGTGAGGGAGCATATATGCGCATAAAAGGTGCTGCGGACGTAATTGGGAGTTCGATGAGCATGTGGCTCCCTCCAACGTTCTCGGGATCACCATGGCAACCGAGCAGATTGAGGGGGGGGGGGGAGTAGAGAGGAGAGCGTGGGCTGGGGATACGCACGCCTCAGGGTCGGCAAGCTTTTGTGACGGACGAGCCGCCTAACCTGTCCCTCACTAAAATTCACATGATACTGGCGAGGGCCGGGAATATTTTTCGTTTAAATAAGGAAAATTTAATGAGGAAATGAAAAAAAAATTGGCGATCTCCATTTCATGAATTTAATTGAAACTCCCCAAGGTTTCTTCTACACTTTAAGCCATCATCATCAGATGACGACGACTGTGACTAAAAATGACATCAAACTGACGAATTCAGGGTCGTTTCAATAAAATTAATAAAGTGGAATTCACAAAGTTAAATATTTTTCATTTTCTCTGTCATTAATAACTTCCACAAATTGAAGCCGGAAACCGTTTCCTCTGCCAAGAAAAATTTTGTTTTGCAATATAACAATTTTAAACACCAATTTTAGCTAAGTTATTTCATAAAAAATAAAGATAAATACACAATTATATGAATGAGATCCTATAACGGCAATGATCGAGATTACTCCCGTAGTCATAACAGAGGCCAAATTCTAAGCTGATGATTATACCAATTATAGCTTTATCAATAAATAAATAACAGAGATAACAATATTCTAAGCTCAATGGTGGGTAAATCCTTGATGCCTCAACTTTTGTGTTAATATTCATGTAAATTCCCGGCTGTACGCCTCTTTCTTTCTTGTTGTAAATCCCACAGGATGCCAATAAATTTGGTGAAGCGTTGGCTGAGAGCGAAATACATGAATGTCCACACATTCAAGATCATCTGCTTCTCTTAATTTTTAAAATAGATAGCGGTAAGTAGCACAAGTTACTACCAATAACACAAAAATATTGTTTCTACTTTGCAGGATTCCACCTGCCCCATTTGTCTCGCGCTCTCGCTGACGCCTCTCTGGAGCGAGCAGCTGTATGAAATTCCAGAGGGAATGGCCTCCATTATTTTGCAAATATCTCAAAACAGCACCTTCACGAATTTCAATCGGTATCGTCAGAAATATGAGAGCACTGGTCTCGAAATTATGTCAAATTTATCGATTTTTTGATAGTGATACCTGGTTAAACTACCTAAAGAATTTTAATGATTTAAACCCTTATTTGTGATGTGTCAAGAGCTATACTTTGGTCAATGTAAATTTCCAGAAGATTTTTTTTGGGATATGAACTAAGCTACGGTTATAGGCCTAAGTATAACGTTTTCAAAGAAGAAATAGAGACGCATTTATTCGAACCGACCTCTTCTTTCGAAGCATCTGTCATAATGTTGATCCCATAAAGAGTAATTTATCTCCGATATCTACATTTCGACAATTTATTCATGATATCCCATTTTAAATTGTAAAATTTCCTTCGCGTAATAAAAGGCATTACGAGTTAATAGTTTATGAATTAAGATGAGTCGTTTTACACAAATAAGGAGAGCATTACGACCTAGAATTCAATGCATTTCATGACATTAGGTAAAGACAATTGAGAGAAAGAAGTTTTTCTCACTTTCCAAACTGGTTATGATGAAATATGTGGAAACCAAGTGGGCAGGAAATCAAATTTTCTTCATCTGCTGGAAAATGGTCTATATTTCATTCAGCCATAACTTATAAATTCCGCGATGTAACGCTTGGATCTCTAGTATCATCACCATTGGTCGTTCAATCCTAAGATTGGTTGACTGCAGACTTCCACCCTTCCCTATCTAACGCTAGTTCCCTTAACTCCTGGTATCTCTTCCCATGTACTTTTCTCCTCATTTGATCCATGAACATATTCCCGAGTCTCCCTTTGGGAACTTTTGCCTCAATTTTATCTTCTATTATGTTCTTCACAAACCTATTGTGCCTCAAGGTGCAATCCATCTTGCTCTTCTTTTCAGTATGTTCCATTTGGTCCTTTCCTCTTCTACTCTTCTGTAAAGTTCATCATCTCTTATTCTGTCCATTTAATCTACAACATCCATATCCAGCAAAGGGTTTGAAGGCTTCTAGTCTGTTCTGGTATTATTTTTCTATTGCTCCAGTGTCATTCATTGCTTGTTTAATCCTAAAATTGGTTGACTGCAGCCCTTCACCCTTCCTTATCTAATACTAGTTTCCTTACCGTCTCGCATCTTATCCTATGTACCTTCCTCTTAATTTGGTCCATGAACTCATTCTTGGGTCTTACTATGGGAACTT
Organism: Ceriagrion tenellum; assembly: GCA_963169105.1. NCBI lineage: Eukaryota > Metazoa > Arthropoda > Insecta > Odonata > Coenagrionidae > Ceriagrion > Ceriagrion tenellum. The sequence goes on along the minus strand of OY720639.1, from coordinate 60,594,737 downwards.
TTCTCTCTATTTTACCTTCAATTATGTTCCCCACAAAACTGTTGTGCCTTAAGGTGTGTCCAATCCATCTTACACTTCTCTTCTGTATGGTGTTCTATATGGTCCTTTCCTCTTCTACTCTTCTGTACTCTTCACCATTTCTTGTTTTGTCGGTCCATTTCATCTCCAGCATCATCCTCCACCAGCAGGTTTCGAAGGCTTTTAGTCTGTTTAGGTCTGCTTTTTCCAGTCTTCAGGATATGATCGTTTAATTTACAGTTTTTTCAATTTTATCAATCAACAATTACAGAACCACACACGAAGGAATGTAACGTAACAGCAAGCAGCATGAGGCCCGGGGGTGCCGACGCAGTTCGCAGACCCCTGTGCACACCGCGCCGAGGGTATGAACGAAGGCTGAGGGGGAAAGGAGGAGGGAGGATTTCGGACGCAAATACTATGAGTTGCTCGGTCGGTAAGGCGAGGGGGTGGGAAGAGAGAGATTCATCCAGGGCGGTGGAATAGGGGGATTTTTTTTTTAAAGGCTAAAAGGGAGGAGGTAGGTTTGGGTGTGGAGGGAGAAAGAAGCGTGTTTAAAAAGGCCTCTCCGGCTCCATACAGGAGGGGGGGACTCTACGAGGGTAGAGTAAAACGGGGGGAGGAAGGTCGGTAATACTGATTTGATGCAGTAGGGATGGGATTTCCACGAGGGGTTGAGCCGGTCGGAGGGGAGAGGGATAGACGGCAGGTTGGCTTTGGAGTGCGCGGTGGAAAAGGGGGGAAAGAAAACGGGGGGGGGAGGGAGAGCCGCCCCGGGGTTTGTTTTGTATCCAGAGCACACCACCTGCCGTGAAGAAACGCCCCAACACCACAAAACAATACCGCATCGCAATACCGTTTAATTTATCTCCCGTGTATCGATGACAGGATCCCCACCGTGAAAACACGTCTCTCTCTCTCCACTCCAAGTGGAGGGAAAGAGAAATAAGGGTTGGAATCAATGCCACGCCAATGCTCGACTTATGGGACTGAGCGGCATGGAACAAAATTCGCCAACGGAAAGAAATAAAACTCCGTTAAGGTAATTTGAGCGAGATAGTTCCCAAGTCATAATAGAGACCATATTCGAATTATATGTTATACGTACGATCTTGTCCTTTCTCGGCGAATTATATGAATAAATGATTCTCGGGCTTCTAGCCGAGTAACAATTTTTGTGGCTGACGTTTCGATGGATAACACTTCCATCGTCCTCAGAGCAGTAATCATTCATTACTGCTCTGAGGACGATGGAAGTGTTATCCATCGAAACGTCAGCCACAAAAATTGTTACTCGGCTAGAAGCCCGAGAATTATTTATTCATATATGTTATACGTTCACCAGCTGAAGAAAGTATAAATTAAATATTTCGTCATTAATGGCGCAATAATATACCTTCACATGACTTCAATTCTTAGTAATTAAATAAAAAGGCCTACCTAGTCTTAAATTTGAATCATTTTCGTCACGCGATACGTTTAAAACTCCTTCATAACGGAAGGTTTCCTTTCGATACCGATATAATACTGCGGTGACAATATGACTGATGTCCAAAAATAGCCGATAAAACATACAAACGACGCAATAGTAATTTTTTGACAAGTTCAAGGTGAGGTTCGAGGTTCAAAAATATGGCAAAGTAGTTCGTTATAGGGCTGTTAGTTTGTTATTTTTGGAAGAATAATATATTTTTCTTTAAAATGAGACCAAATTCATTGATTTATAGGTAAAATGATGTTCCGCTCCAGCTACATTACACAACAAAGCGCAAGGAGCTATGGGTTCATAGCCTATTGAAAATTCGGGTAACTCTAAAAAGTAGTCACCGTCTTAAGTAATACGCTAGACGAGACGAGACGTCTTCGCTACGTTTAACAATGAATCTCAGATCGATTTGAACTCGGAACAGACTGATAATTCCCAGCAAGCCGACTCAGATCGTCTGTTTTATCAACACGGACTGAAAATATCGATAATGAACGATCGAATCCATCAGTTGAAGCACGACTGATGCGGTGAGTAAACAAGTGCAGAGTTGGAAATTTTGAGCCGTATTTCGAGTGAACAAAACCGCCCAATTGAAGGTAGAATTGCGAAGTGATACGATATCATCAATGCCACGTCACTCGCCGTTACTGCACTCTTGTTCTCAACTGGTTACAACACGCGCCTTGAATAATAGCGATTATATTTTGTTCCCCAATGAAAACCAAAAGAATAACGAGGAGCGCCGCAGACCCGCTGGTTCAGATCGACCTAAAATCTCAGACTGGCTGAACAATCGAGCCGACTCGGTCCGATTCTAAGTTCGATCCCACTAACTCGTTGCGTTTACCATATAGAGTTGATCCGGTGAGATCGATCTGAGGTCGAATGGTAAACGTAGTGAATGACGACGAGAGAATTCTGGATCGATCAAGGTTTATTTCCCATCGGCCACGCAGGACCTAAAATAACACAAAATACTCTCACGAGCAGTAGGTATACATATCAGGCAATCTTATTCCTACAGGTATTAAGTTCTACCAGTTTAATAAGCCCTCATAAAACTGCATCAGTTCACAACATAATTCAATTATACCCTAATTTAATGCGTCCAAACTCTTCGGGACTCGCCGCGGTGGTTTTAAGCTGTACTTACTGGAAACGCAAATGGTGGAAAGTATAGTTTGACAAATTACCGCACGTTAGCTCTGATCCTTCACGGGGAACAATGCCCGCAACAAACATTGTAGAAGTGAGGCAAACACTATATATGGCATCACAGGATTGAAAATCTCCTTTGAAATGCACTAATACTAGCTATTAAATGTAACTTCATTATCACAATTTCAAAGTTCAAATGAGCTCTTTTTGGGTTTAATTACTCCAAAAACGGAATGCTGTGTACTGACGCTTTCCCTGTCCATAGGGTGGCTATCCTTAACCCTTCGGCTACCAAGGATATTTTTTTCACCTTACCTCTCCCAAGGGGGGTAACTCGGTTACCCCACAGTATCTTTTTGTTTATTCGCTTAATTTATACAAAAAATGGATTCTGTGTGACATCGACCTTAAATAAAAACAATTTTACAAAATTATAATAAATATGATTTAAATCAAATAACACATAAATATAATTGTAGGCTCCGATTGGAGCATACAATTATCTAATCGGATGTCCTGTCTAGGTCTCATCGGATGTCCTGATATTTCACAACATTTGGCTTTTCATTTGCTGCTCTTTCCACACATGCACAGAAGTCGAAGGAACCCGAACAAGTAAATCAGGTGTCATGTACATTTCACGGCGCAGACGGCGCAGCGCCGCGCCCCGTCGGATTGAAGGCGCCGTGATGACCACGATTGCCGTCCACGGCGCGGTTTGATACATCTGATGGCACACATAGAATCCCATTGTTATTTTAAATCTCGGTAAACTGTGCTGTGAATGGTGCACAGATCCTCAGGAAGCGGGCTGGTGAATCTGAGACGAACTATCCCAAAAGGGGTAACACAGTAACCCCAACGAGTTTTTCAGAAATTAGAAGAAAAAAAACAGTCAATGAATGAAGATTTCACATGGAATCGTATTGTAAGATTTTTTAAAACAAACTCACGGAAGCATAAAAATGAGAAAATAATTGTAAATAAAAACAGTAAAAATGTGGCGTTGGGGTAAGTGAGTTACCCTACTTGGTAGCCGAAGGGTTAAAAAAATGCATACATTATTCGAAAAGATGGTTAGGAGCAATGGTAGCCTATGGGAAGCGATACCAACTTCCGACTCCAAAGGACGTTTCAGACGGTGCTTATTTCAGTACTGAAAGTCGAATTTAAGTCGGTATGCTTAAAACTGCATCGCGTAAAGTGTGTGATCGCATCCAATTACAGAACCGATTTCGATTTTCAGTGCAGTTCATGGATCCAACAACCAATCACAGGCGAGTCGAGCGTTTTGAAAGGATACCAATGGTGGAACTGCAGTCCATCGAAATAATCCTCGGGGTAGCTGTGAGAAGTATAATCGAGACAGTGTTATCTTTATACCACCAGAACTGGTTTTCTGAAGATTGTTTAATGCTTTGCAAACAACACGGTAACTATGTCAAAACCATAGAGGTATATATTATGAAGAGGGCACTCGCTATGCTGGCCAGTGCTGTAAACTGAAGCCAGTCCGCCATCTTCTTTGGTCCTAATTTTCCTAGAGCGCTGGCGGGCCAAAGCGCTAATTTTTTCGGGTTTTGTGCAGTGGTTTCATTTTTTACTTTTTTAAATTGTTTTCGTTCAAGATAGAGAGTTGGAATTTTTTTATTAAATGTCAGAAAGAATGAAGTTTTTAATTCTTTCAATTAATTATCCTTTTCACTTCGTAATTGACTGAAAATTGCGATTTTAGCTGCAGAAACACATATTTTTCTGTGAAATCAACAATACCATATCCGCTTGACAACCAGATTTCGGTCATTGCTGTTGGAATTCATATTACTTAGTTGAGCCGATTAGGAATGCTAAGCATTAGGATTTGTGCAGCGGTTAATTATTTCGCTTTTTAAAAAAACTTTAACTAAAGATAGAGAGTTGAAGTTCATTTTATCGCATACCCGAAAGCATGATACTACTAAAAGTAGTGGTATCATGCCCGAAAGAATGAAGTTTCTCTCTTTTTCAATCGATTTTCTTTAACGCATTTTCCTTGACAACCAAATAAACAAACAAAAATAAACATTAATTCAAATCTTAATTAACGAAAATGAAATTCTTAATAGCTACTCAAAAAGTAAGTACTCGAATTATGTACTTAACAATAATGTTCTTTTAGCCTGGCTGTGCAGGTAGTATGATTACAGTAAAGGGTTTCAAAAAATTGTCTGTCTACTCTATATTAACCAAGTTTTACAAATTTCATTGTTTTTATTTTACCATGTTATTTTTTATCATTCTGTCAATTTTTCAGTCATTTGACTTATAATTATTATTTTTCATGGGAATTATTGTCACATTGTTTACTTACTATTGTCTCACAATTGTGTAGATGCTCTGCAGAAGAAAATATTAATTTAATAAAACAATTACTTGAAATGTAGTCTGTTATCACAACTACTTACTAACTCCTCACCTCTTATATAAAGAGTTTTGAAGGAAGTATGATCCCGAGCAACGCCGGGTAATTCAGCTAGTAATAAATAAAAATGAATACATTCAAATAAACCACTAACTGAGGCAGTTAGCACAAATCAACAAAGGACATGTAACGTCATGAGGTCACAAATTCATCAATAGAGTAAAATCAGTATTCTATGAGGTAATTCCTCAGTTTTGTTTTGAAAATGGTGGAAGTTTCAATGTATTTTATATCAGCTGTTAGTATATTATAAATTTTCAGTAGTTCTATATAGTTCATCGAACTTCCGTGTAGTTCAACAAACGCCCAATGCGCACTGATTATTATCCTAATTATTGTTTATTTAGCCTGGGTTGGATGAAACGGAACCGTCCCCTCTTCCCCCCAACCCAGTACATACACAAACACTGAAATACCTAGTTCCCCTTACCCAGTACATATACATACACTGAAATCAGCTTCGTGTAAAAATTGGCTTCGAGGTATTGAATTCGATTCGAAGTTGAGAACTTGGTTCAGAGTTTTCTGCGCTGATTTCAGTGCTGAAATACGCATCGTGTAAAATGGCCTTTTTGGTCTTTGGTTCGAGACTCGGGGATGGAGTAACACAAAAATTTTCAAAAAATTAAATATGCCGTAATTTCCGGAGCGATACGAAGAGACACCCCTGCACTGCAAGACAGAATCATAATTTTCAGGCATCATCAGCTTCACCAGAGGGCATTGATGGGATATATCAAGAAGATCAGTACCGTTCTGACCAGTATCAACTGCCATACACGCGGGCGACAGTTAAGTTCACGGAAACGGCCGCTGTACAAGAATGTAAAGGGAAATGGAAACCATATAATTTCATTAATATGACACCATTTCATACAATACCAGTTCTCCTAGGAAGACAAACCCAGGCATTCATGATGTAGATGGATGAAAAATAATTGATTGAGTTGTTTTAATGTTATGCGACCGCCCCATAACTCACTAAACGATAAATGGTTACACCTATAGGCTAGATAGGTGGTTAGTGTACTGGATTCCCAGCTCAAGGTACTTCCCGTTTCTGTCACAGTACTGGCGGGGATCCTTTAAGGGGAGGTTTTCCTTTTGTATTCTCTACGATATGGATATCATCTTAAAGGTACAACTCTGTCCGAGGGTGGGACGTAAACCTGAGAGCTATTTAGTTAAATTCTTTATGAGCAGGCTAATGTTGCAATGCAGGCTAAGGTTGACGCCAGATTTTTCTCCATCCATTCAACGGTCTCCCCTTAGTCCTAACTCTACTATCATATCAATAGGTGAACTTGTCTATCTTTGTAAAGGGAACGATAGACAGCGCTCATAATAAAACCTGAACTCATATGTCAGAAGACATCTTTCAAAATAGCTCAAATTAGTACGACAGAAAACTCGAAATGGTGACCCCCACTAGGATTAGTTTGAGCTACTTATTATGCAGTAATCAGACCACTCTCCTTTCAGCAAAAGATTAAGGACTCCCTCGTAAGGGATAAACTACAGCCTCAGGAGTATATTGTGGAAATTTAAATACTTGGAATAAGAGGTCAACTTAAAACACTGTAATTCCCACTGACTCTTTCATTGCTCGTCAAATGATTTCCTTGCAGAGCAAAACCACCAACATTGCAGTGTATTATTATCCTTATAGAATTAATGTGCAAGTACCCTGTTCCATGAGGTCAAATTAGTTCACACGAGAGAGAAACATATTTGCCTTTCTATGCTATAGCAGTGTGCTTCATGTAACAGGGGAAGGTTTCCCTGAGGAGTCAACTATTTCCTGCGCAACATTTTGATGGTCACTCCACAAGATTCTCGTGATAGGTGCAAAATCGATGAATCTCGACACAATGAAACTCTTCAATAAGTATTATACCTTATGATTTACTTAAGAAATTCAAAACTGGAGTGTTTTAGAGTGACACAGAGGATATTACCATGACGACACACAACATCTATAGGTCTGACAGAAGCGATAATATAAGTGAGATACATTACCGAACAGATAGGCGCAAAAAATCGTTCTTTCCACCCACTAAAAGCGACCATAATAAAAACTGAGCTCCACTCAATACACTCTCACAATACATGTCACCGTTTATACCGTAGATGTAGATGCAGATGAATGGATGTCCCAGGTAATTTTCAGTAAACTTTTGCCAACAGTTCATGCATTAAATAATAAGATAAAGGCGGGAAATGTTAGGGTTGTAGAGCATGCTAAACAAAAAAAAACCTAGATATTTTCAATAGAGAATCATGACTGTTCAACTAAATGCTTCGATAAAAGTAATTTGTGCATTATTTTTGGAGTATTCTTCACTGGAGACTATTAGTGGGACAGCCCTTCTATCAGCGAGAATGGGAAATGAAAGAGGGAGGGAAAAAAGGCTATTTTTTCCCTCCTCCTCGAAAAGGGAACATACGGACAGCATATGGGTTTGGAAGCGACCGACGCCGCCTCCGCCAACACCACCAGGAGACACATCGCCAATGCCCAGGAGATTGACAAAAGGCATCATGGGGCTTAATAAAACGTGACGCACGATGAGTGCAAAGACTGTAGACCCACATGTCCCTTAATTACCATTCAGAATTACCGAGAGGGTATCAAAACAGTGGAGGAGGTCACAACACTGGTAGAATTCAACATCTCTTACGTAACCCATGATAGAACTTTTGAATGAACAGGCGAGATAAGCCTGCTACACTTTTTAAGCAAATTGTAAAATTATTTCATTCACGTCCGAAGTCATCCAGGAAATTCATTCCTAGTGATTAAAAGTAAATCTCAGTCCACCAAGATACTTCCAAATTTTCCCGGTCCTCATTTATACATACGGCAATGATACATAATTGAAAATTTATTTTTTTGAATGATACTGCTTCACCTGAGTGAAAGAGCTTCATCTATGAGTCAAGAAATGGTTTAGAGCTGATTCAGATAACCAAAACAGCAAGTAGCCGCACGAGAATTACTGTGGAAAAGCGATCTAAGAATGCGTAACTACATGCAAAAAATACTTGCAAATATCCGTTGTTTACTTGGCCGAATGAGGCGCAAATAATGAATACAATTATATTGGTCTCACTACGGGTTACATTCCTTCACGATTGCCGGCGTTTCGATATGAGACTTTCCATTCACCATCACTGTATCACTGTTTATGAAGGATGAATTGATTAAAATACAATACACATATACAGTGATCGTCATAACATACAATATACAGTGATCGTCAATAAATTTCCAAGTATTTTTCTTTTTCATCACTATATTAAAACAAATTGTTACCACGCACTTCCATACATTTCTCTAAGTTAACTTTAATTTCTTGTAGTACTTTGCAGACACCATATTCCTCATAAGTATTGTTCAACTTATTGTTTCACGTTACACTATATTATATCGTGAGTTTATTTTCTTGTTAATTTGATTTAAAACATGTCTTATGTCTGTATCTAGACCTACAACGCCAGTATGTAAATAAATGCAGAAAGATTCTCCAAGAAAAAGTGAATTCTTTCACAGCTATATTCTATCTAAATGTCACACAATCTTAAATGCAAAGCATTGATGCACATTGTCTTCGACATTCTTGCAGTTCCTGAACAAAAATGTTCTCAATCCCATAACAGTCCCCAATCGTATTAACGGAATAGCTATAAAAATTACAATAATTATACGTGAACGAGCACTTTCGCAGGGTTCACGTAATTGATGGCTTAGGGCTTACAGCGTTTCGCTACGTCGGCTGTTCATTGATGGTGACAGTATCGAACCCGTTCTAGTAATTTTCATAAGGCCCAAGTCGTTCCTGGGAGCATCTTTGACCTGAAAATGTTCCCAGGACCGAGTACATAGCTATCTCCATAGATAAACCGAGGCGATTAATTACTAATCACCAACATCATCAATTATATCCATTTTGTTTCGAAACAAGAAAAGGTTGAATAATGGGAAACAATTTTCGAAAAAAGATTTTAATTGGAATGAAAAAACTGTGGGTCCATTTCACAATTAATGGTGGCTACGGCTTCCTTAACCTTTATCCCCTTATTGTAGGAAACTCCGCTATGCATTAATACACAGCGGCAAAGGGCAGTGAGTATTTTTTGCACCATATCGAAAGTGAATTTAAGCTTGAATTTAGAAACGTGGAAAGGACAGCATCCTTTGATAGTTTCTCAGTCGAAAGGTGCCCTAAAACATTACGAGATACGGAAAGAATTTTGGCTAGTTTATAGACACTCACACCCAAAGCCCCGTTATTGAAATAATTTTTAAAAGCTTACATGGCAAATACAAAGCCTTCTCCAATTCACCGATTTTGTGATTAGGTGTGATAAAAATGTGCGATGGATAAGAACATAAAGTCGCCGACTGCATTTCACTATGATGAGACAAACCTCATACGTCAATTAAATATTCATCAGAAGAAGATCAGTATATCAAGCTAAAATTATCCATTCACAATTCGGCAAAAAGGCATAGATTCCACTGAAGAGAGGCGAGCTCATTAACTGAATTCCGACGACACGGAATATTCAAGCTCGGGATGGAAATGGGAGGAAAGGGATAATTTAGCCCCTCCAAAACATAATGAATGCCTCCCAAAAGAAGTTAGACGAAGAAAGTGCATTTATGAATCTGACACCTCAGAATATCACCCATGGAACGCACCAGGAACTTTTGGGAGCAACAGATACTCGAGAGCCAAGACGGTTTGTAGTTAGCCGGCTGATTTAGAAACTACGAAAATTACAGCCTCTTGAAGACTTTTAAAGAACCACTTGGCTCCACTGGTATCTCGTTACACCGCACGGAGTTTTTTGTAATATTTTTAGTGGTGCCCTCCACAGGTCATTGAGCGAAGCGACCATTTAGTCGGCCATCGACTATCTTCGGGCTCTAATTGTTGGTATAAAAAGGAATAATTCAAAAAATCGTTGGCCGATACAAACAGAAGTGGAGTAGCAATACAGATCATTCTTGTTTTCCCTTAAGAAAACAGTATCTAATGGTACGGTGGTGTAGGAATTGAAACTCCTGGATGAGATTAGGAAGAGGCAAAGAGAGACGAAAAGTTACTCAAGCCTGTGTGATAGAGGGGAGAATGTTGAGGTAGTTTGAGCGGAATATCATATAATCTAGAAAGCATTAAATTTGGTCTCATTTTAAAGAAAAATAAGTTTTCAATATCACGCCCTTCGAAAGATAAGAAACATTAAAACCCATAACCAACCAACTTACTGAGATTTTTGATGAATATACCAGACATACCCAGGAATAAGCTCATGGACCAAAATAAAGAGGAAAGTACATAGGAAGAGATACCAGGAGGAGAAGAATTACCATTAGATTGGGAAGGGTGGAGGGCTGCAATCAACCAATCTTAGGATTGAACGACCAATAAATGAACCAGACATTTAACATGGGATTTGTAACATGCATGACGAAAGACCTGTGGCTTTCCCGGCGTGAGATGTTAAGAAGCTCTATTCAGGAAATCCACCGGGTGCGAGACTCCATAGGTGCCGACGTTTCGAACGCCGAGTCGTCCATCGTCTTCAGGGCATTTTTATAATTCTAATATATTCTGCCCCGAGGACGATGGACTCAGTCATCAAAGCGTCGGCACTTATGGAGTCTCTTACCCGGTGGACTTCTCGAATGGAACTTCTTAACAGGTACGCGTATGCACTTCAGAAATACCTTATAAAAAAATGAAAAATTCCTAACACCTAGATCTCGTCAACCAATCAACAGAGTGTGGTTTGTATGTTTTACCGCCTTTATTTTAATAAATCATACAGTAAGTCCTCGATTTTCATCGGAGACACGCGTTGAAGAAGAGCGACGTAGGTCAAAACAACGTACAACGGATCCGGATATTCGTGACCACTCTTATCCCAGATAAGTCAAGGCGTTAATTTCAAAATTCGTTGTTTGCCTTTATCTAGGAAAAAATAGCTGTCAGATGGGATGGTTATGTCATCGTTATAAAAATACGCAAGCATATGCACATAAGGTCATAGTGCACATAATTAATAGCGTTAAACAGGGGAAAATTTTCCGACGACCCTCGTCAGCATGGACGTTACATCGAATCAGACGTAGCTATTTCACATAGGATAATTACGCCTCAGTTATATAAAACGCAAGCATATGCACATAAGGTCATTATGCAATAAGGTCACAAAGCACATAATTATTAGCGTTAAACAGGAAAAAATTTTCCGACGACCCTTGTCAGCATGGACGTTGCATCGAATCAGACGTAAATCGAAACGACGCATACCGAGGACTTTCTGTATTGTCACCGACGTTATATTTCAGAATAGCAATAAACCTTCCGTTGTGAAGAAGTTTCAAACTTACCGGGTGAAAAAATAGTCAATTTGGATACTTATGTAGATTTTTTTCCCCATTTATTATAAGTAAACAAACACGGTCCCTCTAAACCACATGGCTTGTCAGAAGGATCCAACACATATACATACAATGCGGCAAATAAAACAATGATGTATGCATAAAACACTTTTAAAAAACAAGTTACAACAATTCATAATATAAAACTTGATAACATTAAACATAGCTAATAGATTTAGGCATTCCACATTTTTGAATACTCAGGTATTCATGCCAAATATATAGAACATAACCAATCAAAAATGTTTAATTTCATCAAGTAACCATGTATGTACCTCTTTCTTTACTCCTGCCATCCTTTTAAGATCATCAATGCGTTTAGGCATGCAATTAAAAGTGTGTGGTACATAGTATTTTGATAACCTTTTACCATATGAATTGCAATATCTGTACGTTTCCAATGCAGGGGAGTTTCTTTTTGACATGCAATGTGTGTTTTTACATGGAATTTTATACTCTTCTTATAATAATTTTCCATTATAATTACACATTTTGTTAATTGGTCTGCGGTTAAAACTTTATATTTCCTACACAAATATTTTAATTCAGAATTAACACAATATTTACCTCTATCTTCATCAATCAATTTTAATATTCTCTTCTGGTTCCTGATTATTGAGTTCAGCAGAGTATTAGAAGCCATTCCCCAGACTGTTACTCCACATCTCAAAATACTTTGTGCCATTGCGTTGTACATCAAAATCTTTATGGATGGAGGTACTATATCTTTGAGCACGTAAATTTGATATGCAACAATTCTTTTTTTTAGTTTGTCAATATGGTGTGGAAATTTAAAATGTTCATCTATTACAATACCAAGGTAACAATATGTTTCCACCTGTTCCAAAGTTGAACAATTGCAATTAACATCACAAGCGATATCATTACAATGAATACAACTGTGAGGATGCAATTTTATCTTTACCTCTTAACTCTTGCTGCTCATCGAGGACGCAGGCTCAATGCCTCATAGGCTAATTTACTTCCCTATACAGAAAATAGAACTGTAATGATGCATGAATAGAAGACTAAATATATTATTATTATATTTTATTTTTTCTCACAGTTGCTGAAATAAAAATGCATACTACAAAAATGGTCCACATTATGATTCGGGAACTATCTCGCTCAAACTGCCTTTAGTGGAAAGAACCTACGTCTGTTAATTTTCATTCGCTGGCCCAATGTGTACGCATCAAACTATTCCGCAAATAGCACGAATTAAAAAACACGAAGGGAGGCGGAAAGAGGGAGGAGGAGGAAGAGGAGGCCGTCAAGAGGAAGGGGGATAGAGGGAGGGGTAGGAGGAGGGAGGAGGAGAAACAGAACCCGAAAATACAACTTGCTCCTTCTTCTTCTTCTTCTTAAGAGGAGCCAGACGCCTCCCGCGCACGCGATGAATAACGAACGGCCTCTCTCCGTAGCACGCGCACAATTTGGGAAAAAGCGCGCGCGCGCGTGTGTGCACACGCCCCTGGGCTGCGCTGCTGCTGCTGCTTACATCTGGCGCACGATGGTCGGGGGCAGGGGGTGCGGGGGATAGGAAGAGTGAGAGAGAGAGAAAAATCAAGGCGCTTAAAAATAACTGCACAAATGAAAGGCTTCACACACACACAAAGTATGGGATCTGGCTTTAAATGGCGCCAGATGTAAAAGCTAACAAAATCAGGGTAGACAGCAGCGGCACCACCGCGTCATTGGTTATTTCAGGATAAAGAAATCCAGCTCTCTCACTCTCTCTATGGCTGCCTGCAGATGTCTTCAGCCCAGGAGGGCTTTAGTCCATCCTACGTCCCTCTCTCTCTCCGTTCTACGAAAAGGGGGCGACGGAATCGTTTTACGAAAAGATTTACGCTGGAATCAAAAACCAAGGGTTTTTTTTTAAACTCGTAATGGTGCCTGAAATAAAGTAGAGGCGACTGTCGATTTATACATGCGGGAGTGTGTGAGGTAAACATTTTTATAGCTCTGCATCTGCGTTCAAGAAAGTTTCTCATTGCTTAGTCTAGCCGTACCGCATTCTTGGAGACACCTGGTTTGATAACATAAGTCTTAAGCAAAAAATCTGGGGTCGGAAATCATCAAAAAATCGGCCGGTCGAGCGGGTATGTTGCATCGCCTTAATGGGCCAATTTCTGCGCATAGACACCCAAGGCGACTTGGGGACGCAGTCCTATAATAATGATGATATATTGGGATAAGTATAAAAATAATAATATATGCAATAAACGCAAACATACTAGACGTTTACTTAACACGTGGAGGTTTAATTGGAACTATTGCTACTGGTGGGAAAAATAAGGATTGATCTGTCAACGCAGAAGTTCGAAATTTACACATTATACGCTAAAAAGACGTAGTTCTCCGTGTAGTGAATACGTGAATACTTGCAAGACTTACCCTTGCTACGGATAAAGAACTAATTGCCATCTAAGTATGAATGCACGTAGTCTCTGGTGTCCCGATTCTTTTGAGAACTCGAGGGAATGCAGTAAGTTGGAATTAGTTTTAGAAGAAACTAAAGATTTTTTGCCTCGAAATTACGCCTAAAATAAAGTAGGGGCGAAGATATTAAATGAATCCACTTTGTAATATTCCACAAGGTATTTATTACTCCGACCTAGGTTTCAACTTAAGTTAAGTCATTATCAAGGTCCTTGATAATGACTTTGATCTTGATAATGATCTTGATGATGACTTAACTTAAGTCGAAACCTAGGTCGGGGTAGTAAATACCTTGTGGAATATTACAAAGTGAAATCATTTAAAAGCATCGCAATGTTGTTCCACCAAGTTAAGCCGGAAACTTTATTATATCTAGGGCGACTGTCGATTTTTACATGCGGGAGAGAGTGACGAAAACATTTATATAGCTCTACATTTGCGTTCAAGAAAGTTTTTCATTGCTTAGTCTAACCGTAACACATTCTTGGAGACACTTGGTTTGATGAGATATGGATCAGGATAGAAATAATTATGTGCGATTAACGCTAACATAGGAGACGTATAGTTAAAACCTGAAGGTTAAAGTGTAAGTTGCTATTAGTGGAAACAATAAGGTCAATCAGTCAACGCAGCAGATCAAAATTTACACATAACACACTAATAAGACGTAGTTCTCCGAGAGCGCCAAATACTTGAAAGACTTCCTCCAACGGCTCTATACGAATTGACATCAAAGTATGAACATATTCTGGTGTCCCGATACTTTTGAGAACTCAAGGAAATGGGCGTTGGAATAAGTTTTAAAAAATACGCAAGAATATAAAAACTAAGAATTTTACGCCTCGCAGTGGTCCCCGACATAAAGTAGAGGCGACTGTCAATTTGACGATGTGGGAGAGAAAAGCGTAAACATTTATATAGCTCTACGTTTGTGCTCAAGAAAATTTTAAAAGTTTAGTCAACCCACAACTCTCTTCTGGGGACACCTGGTGGAGACACCATCGAGGTGGACGAAATAATAAATTATACCTATTGCTTCACAAATATTTCACTTATTGCTTCCGAGGTCGACGCAATATTCCTTGATTTCAAGAAGGTATTCGACAAGGTTCCTCACAAAGAACTCATATATAAATTGCAATTATGCGTAGTTAATAAAAAATAGTAAATTGAATAAGGGACTTTTTCAGTCACGGAAAACAGAAAGTAGTTTTGATGGTTTTTAGCTCTAATACGGTTGGAGTCACATCCGGTGTTCCACAAGGAAGCGTAATCGGCCCTCTTTTATGCATTAATAATCTAAATGACCTAAGCTCTCGAGGTCGAAGTAAATTAACTCTATTTGTAGATGATACAGTTATCTACCGTGAAATAAGCGTAGACGCTGTACACTGTACACTGTGAGTGGATTAAAGATCTTCAGATAAAGTTAAGTATTTTGGGATAACCTTAACTTTGATATGTCTTGGGAACACACATACAAAGCATATGCGGCACAGAATTAAAAGAAACTAGCTTTTTTTAAGAGTATAATAGGAAGGTCTCAGATGAAAAAGTGAAAGAGAAATGCTACTTTGCTCTTGTTAGTTCTAGTTAGAATATACCTCGAACATGAGGGGCCCTGGTCATTAAGACAACCAAAAAAATTGATAAAATACAAAGAAAAGCTGCACTCTTCGTTAAAAACTGCTACGAGCGAACAAACCCACAGTGTAATGTAGTGATAACAGCTCGAAGAGCTGTTTAAAAACGCCATTATTGCCAATTGTAAGTGACTTTCTTAATTACCATATTCATTATTTACTTCTATCATCTCTTGTTTCTGGCTTGGGAAAAGCCGGAACGCTTCGTTAAAAACTACTATGAGCGAACATAGGCGTTTCTCAGGTTTTAGAGGGATTAAGGTGGGAGCGCATAGAGGCTGGGAAGCTAGGCTAGGCTTAGCCTGCTTGTGAAATTCAGAACTGGTGTGATTCAGAACGACACAGAAAATATTATCACGACGCCTCACCACATCCCTAGATTTGAAAGAAGCTATAAAATAAGGGAGATACATTGCCGAACAGATAGGTACAATAGTTCATTCTTTCCGCGCACAATAAGAGACCACAGTAAAAACTGAGCTCCAATAAATACACTCCCATAATACACGTCATCATTTCACTTCCCGAAACCTTATCCCTTATATCTTTACAAGGCAGTTGTCTTAATACGCATGCCACACGCCCATGCGGCGACTCGCAGGGTAGTAATTAGAAGCAGATGTAGAAATTTAAATTCAAAACAATATACAAAATAAAATTTTTGCTTTAAGCAGCTTTTCAGTTCTTAAACCTGAGGGGAGGCAGGCTTCCTAAAGCAGACCTGCTGGAAAGCGCATGTTTCAAGAAATATATAGATACTTGAACCTAAATGCATATGGAAGTGCCTTTATATAAGACGAGAATATCGTCCTTTTTCATACACAATTATTAATATAAGATTCCCCAAGCGATCACCTCGATTTTCGAAATGGAAAACACAAATTCCACAATCACGGTTAAATATACATAATCCAACATATACAAACATGCATACATATTTATAAACATATCTAGGTTATTTAACAGGTGTTGTGCGACCATAAATATGTCATATCACGCTATATTAGTAGCCTTAACTCGTGGATGTGAAAACGGAATTAATGGTGCGCTAACTCATGGGCATTCAGAGATGACGCGAGGGAAAAACCGCGGTTGATTTCAAATAAGATTTTGCAAAAAAGCATATGAAGAACAAAGGAAATAATAATAATTTCATTGTTTATTAGAAAAATATTTGCTATTCATCATTGCTAAGAATGAGAAAGTCTATTCAACTGTGTATCAAATGCTAACCCCATGATAAATCATCGGGAAAAAGACCTGAGCTGGAAGAACAAGAAATTGGCAAAGGCCAAATTTTAAAAATAAAATTTAAAATATAAATTTCGCGGGGATTCATCACATAACTCCCATGAGCACAGATTTTGAGGGACGCCATGCACATTTATATTTAGATTGGACGGAGAGAGGGAGTTTCAGACACATTGGTCTCCCCCTTACCCACGTCCAGTACAGTCCAGTAGACTGGAATCCTTAAGATGTCAATACCTCGACAGAGATGGACATTACAGGTAGTGGAAAGGAAATTACTCTACTCAGAAATCCAACTCTCCAATCCGACTCTCCAGAAATTTTCTCTCCCCGCATCATCAATGGTCGTTCAATCCTAAGATTGGTTGACTGCAGCCCTCCACCCTTCCCCAAATATTAGTTCTCTTACCTCCCAGAATCTCTTTCCTTCTTCCTCTGGTTCCATTATCTTCTGGTATTCCTATGTACTTACTTCTTTATTTGGTCCATTAACTCATTCCCTAATCATCCTCTGGAGACTTTTCCCTCTATTTTACCTTCAATTATGTTCTTCACATACCCATTGTGTCTTGGGGTATGTCCAATCCATCTTGTTCCTCTTTTCTGCATGGTGTACCATGTGATCCTCTCCTCATTTACTCTTCGGTGCACTAAATCATTTCTTATTTTCTCCATCCATTTTATCTTCAACGTCTTCCTCCAGCACTAGGTTTCGAAGGCTTCGAGTCTGTTCCGGTCATCTTTTCCAATGATCCATGCTTCCGATCCATTAAGTGCTACGCTTCACGCGATTGTTTCTCGGAGTCATCGTTGCACAAAACGAAAACAATTATTAATTGCTCACATCCAACCCGACTATATATCGGCGTGTAGCGTGGTATAATTTGAGCAAATCTCAATTCTGGCAACGCAGAACCGGACGAGGTCACCTGATTGGCTGCGCGCGAAACTCTCCGCCCCTCATGCGTAAAACGCCAGCATGTGAACACGCCTTCAATTATCCGTTCACGATACGTGAGCGGCAGCCAATCAAAGAATAGCTTGTTTTCAATTTTACAAAACTTCCTACTATAGATTTTTGATCTCATTGTTAAAACAAAAATAAAGCAAACCGACCGTATCACAATATTACTCATTATTTCTGAGGACTTTAAAAAAATATAAATACGAAAATATATTAATATCATAAATGGAAGCTTTTACTTGGCGAAAGAACGTCATAATGATCGAGATAAGGACCCTATACTGGCCCCCTGTAACATACCAACACACCGGAGCCAAAACTGTCTGGAGAAATGATATAAATATTTGTTTTTACAATAACAACACCTTAGGCCGAATTTTAAATAATTCTAAAGACATAATTGACTCCAATTTGAAATCCGGAGTGCGTGACATGAAATGTAATTATTGTGAATGAGTTAATATAGGCCAAACTGGACGCTATTTTAAGACAAGATCCGCGGAACATAGGCGTGTTGGAGGAAGAAAGACGACTCGTCAGCTTTCGCGCGCCACCTATTGGAAACGGGCCATCGAAACGACTTCGTACCGGACATACTCCATTTCTCCGGGAAGGGACAGAAGATGGATGCCCTGGATCAGGGAGGTGATCAGCATTGAATACACCCATAACCTGCTCAACGATGTCATATTTCCCAACCCATCCCTTTGGTTACGCATTACCCTGTCTCCCCACTAGTCCTATTAACACCCTTCCAGTACCTTTAAATTTTCATTAGTACCGCATGATTCTTCCCACAGCTCACCTCCATCTTGTTTCACCAATGGTTGTTCACCCCTCCCTCCGATCACCTCCCTACCTCCCCTCCAAAACTGATCAGGGAGGTGATCAGCATTGAATACACCCATAACCTGCTCAACGATGTCATATTTCCCAACCCATCCCTTTGGTTACGCATTACCCTGTCTCCCCACTAGTCCTATTAACACCCTTCCAGTACCTTTAAATTTTCATTAGTACCGCATGATTCTTCCCACAGCTCACCTCCATCTTGTTTCACCAATGGTTGTTCACCCCTCCCTCCGATCACCTCCCTACCTCCCCTCCAAAACTGAGTGTTTCTCATGATCCTCTAAAATATATACCTACATCGATGAAATCATCTACTGTCCACTAAAAAAATTCGAGTCCGTTTAGTTTAGGACGCAGTATCTTCAAGTAGGGTCGACCGACTTTATTGAAATAAAATGCATACGATAGAATGATCATATCTACACTTGTACGTTATTTGTTTTGAAAAAAGGCCCTGTTTTCGGCGCTCAAAACCCGATCGCCCGACTTTATGTTATCGCCATTCTCTTAATTTTTATCGTAGAGATGAGAGATTTTGATATAAGTTAGCCAAGCATGTTTCAAACATACAAAAGGAAAAAAAATTCTTTCTAGGTTTAGCTTTACACAGTTGGTTTAGTAGAGGCCCATTTCTGGGTGGCAACTTCTCCAGGTGCGAGCTTTCCTCAAGTAGAAGTTCAATTGCCTCCGCATCGCAATTGCAAGGGGTGAAAGTCTTGAAATTCGATTCTCCAGATGCCTACCTCATTGCAGTGAGGGAAGCCGTGTTTGACGACTTTATTTCATTTCTTATGTCCTGGCGCAAGTGTGTGCCTTTCCTCTTTCAGACATTATTATCAGTGCTGTGGGGTTTGGCAGTTAAGCATAAGTTAAGCTGGGCCTCTCCCGACTGACGAGATGATGACAAATTTTATAACTGAAGTTATTCAAACATTTGGGCTGGGTAAACCAGTCATTCATTATTTTACCATCGGCGGTTCTAAAATCTGATTTCATCCTATTGCAACCAAGGATTGCAGCTATTGTGATATTTGACAGCATTGATCAGGATTAAGTTTGTGACTTACACAGTACATTTAATTTCACAGCTCACCTTCACCTTGTTCCTTCAACAATTGTGCAACCCTCCCCTCCGATCACTTCCCCTTCCCCCAAACTGAGTGTTTCCCATGATCCTCTGAAACGTATATACATGGCAGAATCCAGAGACTTTGTGCCAGAAGATAGCCTGACAGCCGAAACCGGTCGGTAACTTTCAAATAAATTGTGGAGATCACAAACTCGATCTTGATCTTTTTCAGAGAACTACGGAACTAGCCGCGCAGTAACTTTAACGGAGTCATCCGCTAGTGATCACACAATTGTGTGAAATTCACCGTGGAAAAATCACTCACCTGGACTGGGAATCGAGCCCAGATCCCTCGATTTCGCGCCGGGTGCCCTAACCAGTTAAGCTACCCAGGAGTCCTCTTCCACTGTGAATCTCATGGGGGATTTATTCCGTGGACTGTAGCGCTTGTCGCTCACACAAGGGTTCCTCTGGCAGTACATGCACGATACCAGTGAGATCAACTTGCTCCTTAAAGCCCCCATGAAATTCACAGTGGAAGAGGACGCAATAGGCGTCAATAACGTGATTTATTATGTCTCTAATCGGGATATAAAAAGCCATATAAAAAGCCCCCCCCCCCCCAGGCGAATGATTCTTCCACAGTTAGTTTCACACAATTTTCACACAATGCCTCGCAGCGGTTAACAATTCTTCTCGCAAAAACTGTCAACAGCAGTTAGCGATACTCTCATTTATATTAATGCACTCCTTGACGGGAGGTGGACGGAGAGCTAAGCTGACCAACATCCTTCCCCGTAACTTCAGGCAATGAACTCCGCAATTCCGCCGTCATCAAATATTTTGACAAAAACGACCGCCTTTCGATCGAAAATCTACATTTCCCCGAATAATAATACTCCGTCTCCCTGGCAATGGTGAAATCGTCACCGAGCGTTGGAAAACAAAAGGGAGGGAACGAGAGGCCATTTGGGGAGCTCGAGTGGAGCCCAGAGATTAACTGAGATGTGGGAGGGAGCGATGGAGGGTGGGGAAGGGAATTGCACCGAAGATTGTCCCTTTTGGTCACTTTCTTTCCACCGAAAGTCGACGCCTTTCGACCGAAAATCTGTGTATTTCCCCGAATCATAATACTTTGTCTCCCTGGCAACATATAGTGTAACACAACTGGTAGAGGGATTAAAGTGGGAGCCCCTAGAGACTCGGAGGCTAAACACTAGGCTTAGGCTGCTTGAGAAATTCAGAACTGGTGTGTTTCAGAAGCGACACAGAGAATATTATCATGACGCCTCACTACATTTCTAGGTCTGACAGATGCGATAAAATAAGAGAGATACTCTGCCGAACAGATAGGTACAAATCCTCGTTCTTTCCGCGCACAATAAGCGAACATAATAAAAACTGAGCTCCTTCAAGTACACTCCCTTAGGACACGTCACCATTTCACCTCCAAAACATTTACATCTTTACACGGCTGGTGACCTACCACCCCCTGTCACACACCCATGCGGCGGCTCGTGAGGTAGGATGTAGATGTAGAATTATAACACTCCGTATCCCTGGCAATGGTGAAATCGTGACCGAGCGATGGAGAACAAAAGGGAGGGAATGGGAGGCCATTTGGGGAGCTCAAGTGGAGCCCAGAGATGGACTGAGAGGGGGTGGAGGAGAAGGGAATTGCACCAAAGATTGTCCCTTTTGGTCAACGACTGGAAGCGAGAGAGGAGGAGAGCAGAGCCATCTGGTGGCCGCACGGTCACGGGACGCAACGAATCCCTCTGACAGAAGTGAGAGAAGTGTGGGGGAGCGGGGAGTATGAAGGACGGGGGGGGGGAATCAGTAGGGGGGTGGAGGGAATGAATGCATGAGAAGAGGGGGGACCAAACAAACCGTATCCTAACACCACCGTTCGCGATATGGTACTCGCCGACAAGAGGAACGAGCCATGTGGCCGCGCAGTACATGGGGGGGCGAGACAGAAAGAGAACGCGATAGACCCAAGTGTCGCGCGACACTCGCGGGCGGTAATAAGGGGGGGGAGGGGCGTACTCATCTCGCGGTCCCCGAGATACATCAGGGTATAGGGGAGGGGGGGAAGAGTGGGTGAAGAGGAAAGAGGAAGGGAAAATAAAGAACAGGTGTCGCTCGTCTCTCCACCAAAAGGACGTCAAACACAATCTGGGCGCATCGCACATGCCGACGAAAGCAACGCACGGCGCTAAAACTAGCAGTCAAAGTGGACAGGAGGTGAAAGGGTTTAACGACGCATCGCATGAATGTACGCTCATCTCCAAGGTTCAAGTTTGAGCAAAAATGTTCAATTCCGTTGCAGATTTTAAACTTTATATCAGTAGCTAAGGTAGACTAGGTAGACTAGAGGTAAACTAGAGTGAAAAGTCCCCAAAGAAAAACCCACGAATAAGCTCATGGACCAAATAAATAGGAAACTACATAGGAAGAGATACCAGGAGGTAAGGTTACTAACATTAGATACAGAAGGGTGGAGGGCTGCAGTCAATCAATCTTAGGATTGAACGACTAATGATGATGATCAGTACCTATCATCAATCCATCACACTACACCTACTCACTACCTTGCGAGCCGCCGCGCGGGCGTGTGGCAGTAAGTGTTAGGACACAAGTCGTGAAATGATGTCATGGATAAGGTTTTGGGTGGTGACATGGTGAAGAGATATATATATATATATATATATATATATATATATATATATATATATATATATATATATCCACTTGGCGAAAAACACTTGTAGTGCACAGATATAAAAAAAAGGTCACAGGCGTGACTAGCAGTTACATATAGAGCACAAAAAAAGTAAAACTCACAGAAATTTTGATATATTTCGGCGGACACAATCGCCTTCGTCAGAATGTTACTACCTTCTAACATTCTGACGAAGGCGGTTGTGTCCGCCGAAATATATCAAAATTTCTGTGAGTTTTACTTTTTTTGTGCTCTATATGTAACTGCTAGTCACGCCTGTGACCTTTTTTTTTAATATATATATATATATATATATATATATATAACTTTGTTCGGCAACGTATCTCTCTCATTTTATTGCTCATTTCGGATCTAGATATGTAGTGTGGCGTCAAAATGATACTCCCTATTTCGCTCTGCAAGGTTTTCCGAGTAAACTATTTCCTCCGATGCCTACTTAATTTAATCCTGTGATAAATTATATAAATTTGTTCTCATTGAAAATAATTACTTCATCAACAAATATAAAATACCAGATCTAAGTAAACAAGGCATTGCGCTGAGAGATAATAATAATTCAAAATGAAAAGATACTACACAAATCAGGGAAGTAGAATTCTGGATACATCGGTACCAACAACTTTTAATCAATTACCAACTAGTCTTAAAGAACTGGCCTCAGTCAGTGAGGTAAAAAAAGCAACCAAAGCATGGTTACTAGATGTGAAGAAGTAGTTGTAGACTTATGTAATAGACAAAATTGTGTAGTATTAGCATAAAAAAGGTAACTGTGTAAAAAACTTATAGACTGAATACCAAAATATATTATGTTAACAAATGAATAAAAAAATATTTTAAAATATAACGAGGCACCTGTTGACAAGCCAAATTTTTATTGGCTTAGAAGGACCAAAATGAGTTTCTTTTAATGTTAAACATAACCGATTTTTATCACCATTTTTTTATGTAATTGATTTTTATGTAAAATATTGATTAAAACTGATTTCTTTTTTATGTAAAATTTTGAAGTATCTGATTTTTTATGTACAATCAAATGGCGTTTCTAGTGTATTATTTTTCATATTGTACAACAAATTGTCCATAAAATATTTTTTTTTAATCCTTAATACTATTTAATGAAAAGTGGAGAATAGAAGCATGGGTCAAACTAATTTCATAGTAAAGAAAAAATAAAACCCATATTTGGATTACTGTGGTTTTATTGAGCAGAAAACAATATATAGAATTTCATTCAAAATTTATTTAAATTGAGAAAATATAACGAATGCACAATAGACGCACCAAAAAACAAAATAGCGAGAAGCTTTATCAAAAAAAGCGGAGAATAAAGTGTAATCTCCCCCCATAATGTCTTCGAGGAGCCTTTTACATGTCCATTCATATTTTCACTTCTCTCCTTGTCATGAAATTATAAGTTTGATAAAGGAGCAAATTACTTCATCGAAAACGTTTTTTCGAAACACTATTTTGTCATACTCCCATTTAGTGATAAGTATCCTTTCGTTTTATAACCAAGGGAAGTGCGGTAATATACCTGGAATTTAACTCAAGTTTAACGCGGGAAGTTGATTAAATAGTTAAGAAGGCCTCCATAATTTTCTCGTGAATTATAATTTTTCAGGTTCTCCTCGCGTTGCAGCATTTTCGTGGACGAACATCTCGCCGGCATTCCAGTCTGCTTCATCAGATCCTAATGAATAGGAGAATTGTCCGCCGCTATATATACTGAGCTCTGGTCCGTTGACTCCAGTCCGGAACACTCTTGACTGGCTGAGCAGTCGGACAGTCTTGGACTGTTGAAAATGCGTTAGAAACAAACATTTTCCACCGTACACGCCAGGCGCATGAAACACATGGTGAACGAGTGAAGTCATGCTCCATTCAATGGGCCATGTTAGCGTTCATGCACTAATGAATTTGCATTTTTGTAAGTCATGGCTGGGTTGCGTGATAAGTCTTAGGTGAACTATGGGCGCATTAAGATCATAATGGACCAATTTCAGATCATAGACACCCAAGGCCACTTGGGGACGCCGTCCTATAATTAATGTTGATTCCTGTCCTAGTCTCCGCCTTAAATATAAAGTCGGGTTGGAGGTGAGCAATTAAAAATTTTTTTCATTTCGTGCAACTAAGACTTAGAGAAACATTCGTGTGGAGCGTAGCACTCTATGAATCGGAAGCAAGGATCATTGGAAAAGCTGATCAGAAAAGACTAAAAGCCTTCGAAACATGGGGATGGAGGAGGACGCTGAAGATAAAATGGATGGAGAAAATAAGAAATGATTTAGTGCACCGAAGAGTAAAAGAGGAAAGGATCACATGGAACACCATACAGAAAAGAGGAACAAGATGGATTGGACACACCTTGAGACACAATGGGTTCGTGAAGAGCATAATTGAAGGTAAAATAGAGGGAAAAGTCCCCAGAGGAAGACCCGGGAATGAGAATGGACAAAATAAAGAAGTAAGTATGTAGGGATACCAAAAGGATAGGGAACTAGAGGAAGGAGGAAAAATATACCCGCAGGTAAGGGAACTAGTATTAGAGATGGAAGGGTGGAGGACTGTAGTCAATCAATCTTAGGATTGAACGACCATTGTTGATAGCGGATAGCCATCTTCCCTGTAGAAGCCATTCGGATTCTTAGCGATTTCGATCGCCTCCGGTATCAGCCAAGGGAAGTACTACTTATTTTCCTTGGCGATGATCTTTCTTTCTTCGAAATTAATTACGTGGCCCGCAGAGACTCGGAGGCTACACGGTAGGAAAGCTTGCTTGAGAATTTCAGAACTGGTGTGTTTCAGAGTGACACAGAATATTAACATGACGCCTCACTACATCTCTAGGTCTGACAGAAGCAATAATATAAGATAAATACATGACCAAATAGATAGGCACAATTACTCGCTTTTTCCGCGAACAATAAGCGACCACAATAAAAATTGAGCTCCACTATATACACTCCTATAATACATGTCACCATTTTATCTCCAAAAAACTTACACCTTTACACGGTTGGGGACCAAACATGTAGATGTAGATGAGAAGTAACTTCCATGGGCAAAACTCAGCTTTCTAGATTCAGTTTTTTATGGAATGAGATGGATTTGATTATTTAATTTACACAGATCAGAAAGATAAACGAGAGTTCACGGATTCGCTAATTATAAGAGCTAATGTGTTTCAGAGCAACACAGTATATTATCATGACGTACCACTACATCTCTAGGTCTGACAGAAGCTGAATAGGAGAGATACTCTGCCGAACAGATAGGTACAAAAACTCGTTTTTTCCCCGCACAATAAGCGTCCACAATAAAAACTGAACTCCACTAAATACACTCCCATAATACACGTCACCATTTCAACTCCCCAAAACCTTATCCCTTACATCTTTACACGGCTGGTGACCTAAAACCCCCAGCTGCACGCCCATGCGGCGGCTCGCAGGGTCGTATTTAGATATAAAAAAATGAACTACTAGAGATAGAAGTACCCTGAAAGTGTAGAAAACCGGGAGGAGTTTCCCCGACTTTCAACAAAACCTACCTTTTCCCCTACCAAGCAAGTAGATGTAGATGTAGAAACGGTCGTCCACAAAAATGCTGCGACGCATGGAGAATCCGAAAAATTCTAACTCAGTTGATTAAATATTTGGAGTTTTATGCCTCGAGGCATGACGCTCTACACTCACTATTAATGGCGGCGATGGCAGAGTTGAATCCGATGTAGGTGCTCGAGAGAAGGGCCCATAGTATCTCGCATATGACGCACGCAAGCGAGTGCCAAAGTGTTTCTCAGCCCATATTTAGATTTTTATCAACCACGCTGTCCACATGTTTCATACGCGAGGACGTCTGCTGCGCTTTATAATACCACTATCTTAAGATCTTGGCCCGTAGGTATTGAAATCAACCACAGGAGTTATCAAGAAGAGAAATTTTAGCAATCAAGCTACTAAATATTCAGGAATTAATCAATATCAAACTTGTGCATTCCAATAAGGTATAAACAACTATATATGTATGATTCCCTATGGGCGAGTTTTCGCCGACTGGAAAGAATTCATATGGGGAGTGTATTGCACACCATAAGATTACTCTCCGTAAAAAAAAATGAATGAAATAAAAATCCCCGATTTTTCCTCAGTGAATTTCCCTACATGCGGGTGACTCCGTGCAAGATCATACCTACCCTAGCTACTTCCGGCGTAATTGGCGCGCGATTTTCTAGTACGGACTCTAGACGCAGATGTTTCATGGATGAAAAATCGCAAAGAGGGGACATTAGCTTAGGGTTGTGTAGAGACCCTCGAGTCAGAGACTGGAAACCTTGGGCCGACTTTTGATTGGTGGACCACGGAATATGGCGGGACCAATGAGATTCGCGCAATTCGAATGAAGAACGGCACAAATATTTGTAAACGTTGCTTAGTAACATCTTAACCATTAAATTTATACAAGTGTTTTTTCGTAAAGATTAAATTCAATAAAAAACAATCAAAAACAATAAATTAATTCAACAAAAACGAATGAAGAGCGGCACAAATATTTGTAAACAATGCTTAGTAACAATTTAACTTTCCTTTTATTCGAGTGTTATTTATAATTGAACATAAAATTAACTTTAAAATTTTAAAATAACAAATTAATGGAATTAATAATATTAATATTTACGTGTTTGATTAACTATTTTATTGACTTAAGCACCCAGAGTGGGCCATTCAACATAATCGGCATCAAGTCTCTGACTTGACGGTCTATATGGTTAATTTCCAATCATTGCATCGACACATGATGTGGTACAAAGTCTCTTGAACGGGTGCATATACACCAAGTGTTGAAATTTGTCATGAAAAAATAATTTGACTTGACCAGGATTCAAACCCTGGTCTTCAAATTGGCGGTCAGGTGTATAAGTCAGTCAAACTGCAGCAGTGTGGAGACCCGGGTTCGAATCCCGGTCAAGTCAAATGATTTTTTTCATGGCGAATTTCAACCCTTGGTGTCTCTACGGTTGGGAAAAAAGAAAATTTGATCTCTTGTTTGCGGGAACACTCCAGCACGCTGATGCCCTTTCCACACCCCTCTCCCGTGAATGCCCCTCCCCCTACACCCCCCTCTTCCTTTTGCCTCCATCTCTTACGAGGACATGCGATGACCATACGCGAGAGACAGGCGGCCTATTGCTGTTTGCGCTCTTGAGGGAATGATGAGGGGAGGGCGGAGGGTGTGGAGAGGTTGGAGGGGGGGAAGGCTGAGAAGAGGGGGCGAGTAGGGGAGGGAAGTCCATGTGGGAGACGCAGAATCCGACCCCCCCCCCCCTACCAAACCCCTTCATGCGCCGACTGTTCCTGATGAGAGAGTCAGAGAAAGAGGTTCCCGTATACTGGGAGGCGGCAGAAGGCCGTATGTCGACTCTTTCCGAGGGCCAAAAAGAGACTCGGGAACCAGCCGCAGGCGAACGGGGGCGACTATGAATGAATAATACGCTTATTTCCATACTTAAACAAAATATACACAAGAAATAACATAAAACAACAACAACAAATGTAGACCCCGTTCTAGGCTGGCGCCACTTCAGGGTTCGCATAACATATCTACATATACGTAATACCCTGCGAGCCGCCACAGGGGCGTGTGGCAGGGGGTGTTAGGTCAACAGCCGTTAAAAGGTGTAAGTTTTTGGAGATGAAATGGTGACATGTATTATGGGGGTGTATATAGTGGAGCTCAGTTTTTATTGTGGTCGCTTACTGTTCGCGGAAAGAACGAGTTTTTGTACCTATCTGTTCGGCAGTGTATCTCTCCTATTCTATCGCATCTGTCAGACCTACAGACGTTGTGAGGAGTCATGATAATATTCTCTCTGTCGCTCTGAAATATATCGATTCTGAATTTATCAAGCAACCTAAGCCTAGCGTGTATCCTCCGAGTCTCTAGGGGCTCCCACCTTAATCCCTCTAGAAATTGTGAGACACTAAATGTACGCTCGTAGCAGTTTTTAACGAGGCAAATGTGATCACTGGAATTATATGGCATTGGTACGGGAAGATACTGGCCTGGCATTCGCCCAAGTACGGTGGAATACACGCAAAACCACCGTCAGGCCACCAAGCTTAACAAAGCAACAAATAACAAACAAAACAGACAAACATAGATAAAAAATTAATAACTATATATTAAATTGTTTTGCGAGCAACATGAATAAACTATGAGTCCATAACACATGAATATGTCCACTAACTCCCACCACAGAGATGCATGATATTGAAATTGGCCCACTGCGACACTCGATATTTAAGATATGTAGAAGACAGAATCAATATGAGACTTGGACAGCAGAAAATTGCGCAAGTGGAAGAAATTTGTTACCTACGCGGCAGAATCACTATCGATGGAGGAAGCAAGAAAAATAGTGTAATCAGTACAGCTCAAGCATATAAATCATTTCATCAGTGGAATATTGAAGAAATCAGAAGACAGAATCAATATCAGACTCGGACAGCAGAAATTTGAGCAAATGAGGGCAAGAATCCAATTCGTAGACATAAACCTTCTTGAAAGATGTCCTCTCTGCTAACAATACCCCTTATTTTGTTTATATTACTATGACAATCGATTCAAAATGATGAACGCATGTTAAATAACAAACAATTAAAAAAACAAAATGAAATTCACCATTAGACAAATAAATAAATACATGAAATTGATTATTGGTGATCGCTGAATTAATCAGCCATACAATTGACAGGGTTCAACATTGGGAACTGAATTACTTTGATAACCAATTCGTGAAAAATTTTCTCCATGAAATCGAACTCGGGGGAACGAGTTGATGTGAGCGAAATTTTTCTCGCCGTTTTTCCGCTATATCTGAGTGAAGACCAGTGAATTCATGTCAGTATCCCTTCGTCTAATGTCACCATTTGTAACTATTGGTGACAAACTTTTCCCCAAAAGTATTTTCTCTTGCTATCGCAACAGTTTAGGAAAAATGAATATTTTCCAACCAAGTTTTTTTTTAAAATAGGTGATCTTCGACACCGTCCTTAGGAAACTAAATTTTGTCGAAGCAATGATGAAAATTGGTACATTTTCGAGCATTTTTGGCACCATTCTTTAAGTTTATTCACTGTTTTGTCTTTGTCTAAAATAAAATCCCCGTCAAGGTTAGGTAAAGTAGTGGATTCTACAGCTGAAAAAATACTCAACTTAGGAACACTACCTTCATCATGCGTTAACGACGTGGATGGGGAGGTTTAGGGGTAGGGAAGAGTTGACACTTTTAAGTTAACATACTTAAGACACCACAGTAAAACATTATCGGGGTTCAATCTCTTTTCACTCACAACAAGTACGAGTCTCTAGGCTAAAATAATTATCAAGCAGTGTTCACTTGCACGTGGGAGATTAATACTAAAATTTCCTCAGTTTGTCTGACGCAAGAGGGCAAAGAGCTCACGTTTTTACATTTGAAGTAGATGATTAACAAATTACGAAGCAGACCACATATATGACTGATGGATATCTTAAAATCATGATATTATTAATGTAATTGATAATTTTCTGTTGAGGGAAATAATTTGAAAATATCCCATATTACTCCGATTACGAAGATTCCAAAAAGTTCCCATTTAAAATATTACACTCGTTGCCATCTCTGAAATTATTATGTTTTACATTGTTCCTAGCTGTTATGCATTCCGGATGCTTAGGTTAGTAAATTATCTGCTGTTGAGATGCGTAAGATGTTCACTGTTATGGTATTCAGATAGTTCCATTGTAGCGTTGTTTCCAAGCCTACTTTGTAGGTATATCATAGGGATTTCCATTGTTTACGTTCTTATTGTGCGAGGAACGACGACGATTCCCTGAGATAAGTCCCGAATGGGCCCGGAACCATGAGTGCGAACCGAAAGTCCAGCCCTACTTCACTTGAACTGTAACTATTCAGAAGAAGTAACGGCTCCGGAACGATATATTTCGTTCAAAGTTCTACTTTCGTTCCGTTAACGAAACTATAGGCAAGCAGCACATAGATTTTCATTTCTTAACGAAACTTTAGTAAGAAAAAGCCTATAAATTCGTTCCGGAACGAAACTAAAGTCTTTTTTTACTAAAGTTTACGTAAGTCCGTACTGGGATAAAATCGCTATCCGGTACAGTGCCTTGAACAGGGAAGAGCCCTGGTGAAAAAAGGATGGGAGAGGTTCCCGTATATGTGTACCTATTAGGAGATGAAAAGAGGCCGTATGTCGTCTCTTCGCTGTTCCCGCCAACTCTCCACCCATCAAGCCGGGCGACCCCCACCCCCACTATGGCCACCACAGATGGACGGGTGGTTTTTACGGAGGAGTCAGGGCGTTCTCCGGGTGGTGCCATGAGTGGTGTGCACTATCGGGAGGGACTCTCGCCGGGAAGAAGAGAGGAAGGGTGTTCGGCCTTGCTCTCTCGAGATATAAATGCATAAATGTGCGATTTGGGATGGGGGAATGGGGTTCGATTGATGAGTGGGGAGGAGGGGGGATGGACGGAGAAGAGAGGAAAGATGTTTCACGTTCGGAGGAAACCGAGAGAACGGGTTCGCAGATGGGATGTACACCATGGGTCGCCGGAAAAGAATAAAAGGAAGTCACATGGGGGGGGTGGTCGAAACGTCGACGTATCGAAACTATGTCGGGAGCCACAAGATATAACAGATCGAATAATGGGTGCGAATACCTTGGAAACACGGTGAATATGACCGGAATCGCGGGTAATATTTTGAGGCCGACTCAATATGATAGCGTCTTCATATTTTAACGTTCAAGGTAGTTTGAGCGAGATAGATCCGTAGTCAAATTGGGAACTATTTTCGAATAATACGTTTTAATTTTAGCAGCAGTAGGAAGCATTAATTTAATGCTGGATCATTCATAGTGCAATAATATACTGGTACAATTAATTGAAGGCTAGAAAAAATTAATTTAATGCTAGATCATTCATAGTGCAATAATATACTGGTATAAGACTGAAATTCTAAGTAATTAAATGAAAATATCCGCATGAGTCCTCAGTTTGACTCATTTTTCACGCGTTACGTTCGAAACTCCTTCGCAACGGAAGGTTTTTTGCGATTCTGAAAAAAATAGCGAGGTGACAATATGATTTATTTCTACAAATAGTCGAGAAAATGTATAAACTACACCGTGTTAATTTTTTGACGAGATCTAGGAATTAGAAATGCATCATTTTTCAAATAAGGTCTCCCTGGAGAGCGTAACTCAGCATTTCCCATGTAAAATGGCTGGTATTTTCGTCAAAAATCTCGGAAAGTAGTTCGGCAATGGGCTGACATTTTGGTATCTGTGGAAGAGTAAGATATTTTTCTTTAAAATGAAGCCAAATTAATTGATTTCTGAGTGAAATGATATTTTGCTCAAACCACCTTTAATGCTGGCGCTCGAGTGCGCCCACTGCTTCTTTTCTTTTTTTGTTTGCGTAAACAGCCGCGGATAAGTCTATTGATGGAGAGGGGAGGAAGGAAGCCATCCCTCAGGAGAGAGTGGGGAAGGTGTGGCCAGGCGGCCCGGGCTCGCGTTATGAGGGGAAGTTCGTCGGTGAACTCATTTAGGGCTGTGCTTCCTTGTGAGTCTCATTAGGATTTCGTCTTTCGGGTTTCATTTTATATCAGTCGTTTGGGATTTGTACGGGTTTTGTTAGGATCTAGAATCGGCGATAGCCTAAATAGGCCTGTATTTTCCGTTTCCTTTAGTATAAAATAAATGGTTGAAGGCGTGACATTGTGGAAGGCTACCACGGACATGACGAAAAAGAAAAATCTCTCAATAAATTCCACACTTAAAATTTTTATTACCAACCTAGGTTTCGACTGCCTTGCAATCAATTTAAAAGGTGAAATTTGTATTCATTTTCTTTGAAAATGATTGCAAGACAAACGCAACCTAGGTCGGTAATAAAAATTTTAAGTGTGGAATTTACTGAGAGATTTTTCTCTTTCATGTCTTCCTTTCTTTTTTTTTCTTCGCCCTGTCCTGTCTCCTACCCGTATTTATTCTCGATGATGAACAGGTGCTCGATTCAACGAGTGGATGACCGACACTGCATGCTCTGAGAGAATCCCTAAATTTTCATTATAATTATTTCCGCCCTCAACCTTTTCCCCTTCTGAGTGCGAGCGAAATCCTTTAACTTACCCGCACTGGCGCCCACCATATCGCCGATAACTTCTGTGCTCTCCCGGTAAGGGCATCACAATATGCGGTTCGCCCCACGTTAGCTATCTGGCTCCCACAAAGATACCACCCCTTCCGCCACGGACATATGACTACACTTATCGATAGCTAATTAGACGCCGCACAGTGAGCTGAAATAAAAGAAAGCTGGCCAAAAATCATATCTTCCATAGTTTTAAATTTAATACGACGAAATCTTCTCGGTTAATTATTTCTAGGCTCTCAAGCATAAATTTAGAGTTATTTTGCCAAAATGTTTATCCTAGGCCTTTTGTTTAACAAAATGGCGGAAATTGTAAAATTCCATTCCGTGCTCTCTATCAGTATCAAAAATATTCCTTTAAGAGTAATATTTTAATTGCAAGTGTAGTCGTTTCCAATAATTTTTAATGATGAATATACTGTAAATAAAATAAAATACATAAAATAGTCAATCATAGTTAATAAGAATGAGCTTTACAACTGACAGTGTTCATCAAAATCGCTTCTATCACTATCTCTATCTGAAATGGTTTATATCTCTATCAAGAAGCAAAGTCGGCATTTTATTTAAACCTGTCGTTAGTCCTCTTACATGCTTCCCATCGCAGGAAGTAATAAACGAAAAAATGTTTACTCATGACACTCGTCTACATTTCCTCTATTTCCGGATCTACTCCAACGTTGAACTTAATGTTAAGACGTCAACATTTTTTCGGGGTTGCGTCCGCGTATGTTGTTGGGTATCACAACGGTTTCGCCAGCTATCCTGCTGGCGTCTCAAGTGAAGGATAGCGAGAAGGTTTATGACATCGGGCACATCTCATCAAACGGCGCGCCGTTTCTGATGAGATGTGCCCACTTGCTTTTTTTGAGTTTGAGTGAGAAACTTGCACTTCTCTCGGAGTTTTGTTGAGAAAGGAGTAACATTTTCAATTTCACTTTCAATTTTTATCATCAATTTTTTTACTTGCAACAAAAAAGTGTAGTTCGTCATCAGTTATTTGGCTGAACTAGACAGAACTAAGAAATATGTATAATGCAATGTGCATGATGATATATTGTTCAATGAAATTTTAGCAAAGTATACTAAGTAAAATACACTCTGTAAAACAAAATCCTGCTGAAAAATTGCCGGAAGGGGAATTTCGAGGGAATATCCAAGGACGTCTATACGGGGACACGATCGGATCTCCACAAGAAGCAACCTAGTTCAGGGTACCAACATTAATACGTAAAAACGTAATAACTATAAGTCT
The DNA here is from genome assembly GCA_963169105.1 of Ceriagrion tenellum. NCBI lineage: Eukaryota > Metazoa > Arthropoda > Insecta > Odonata > Coenagrionidae > Ceriagrion > Ceriagrion tenellum. The sequence continues at coordinate 60,560,708 of OY720639.1, read as the reverse complement.
GTGTATAATTTAAAAAAAGGGTAGGAAGAGCGCTTTTGTTTCTATAATTTTCAAGACTTTTCCGGGGTTGGTCACCCGATTTGGCTGGCCCTAGGCCTCCGGTAATACACTCATCAAAATTATTGTGGACTGCACGCCCTCAAGAGGCAAAATCTGGATACACCACTGGGAACAACCATCGAGTTAGTCCACAGGAGTGCATCAGATAAATAATATGCAACGTCACGATGAAGAATACGAATGGCTGAAGGGATAATTAATGGAGAGCTTCAGCAAGCCAATTCATACATAGATTTATAGATTGATATATAACCTGATCCACAATCGGTGGTCACTCTCCGATATGACCCTATATCTCCTACTGCTTTCGGATAGAGTATATATATTTAAAAATGTATCCGTTCGGCATTTTTATTTCTTAATTATATATATATAACATTGCTTACTTAATTTGCATGGCGTGTTCAAATAAAATACTCATTCAAATCCACCTAAAAATAATTCCTAAACTTAATTTCATTAAATTAATTTTCTTTAAATGCCTATTTGAAAAGGTGGAGAAGGACTTCATAATTGCAACATCGTGGTGAACACGAGGTTAGCTTCATTATATTTAAACGATATAGGAACTCACTGGATTGATATTACTTACATGTATTACTGCACTAATTAACTTAATAACTAAAAGTCTTTGTATACTTAAAAAAAGGGTACTTATGTTTCTATAATTTTGAAGACTGTTCCAGGGTAGAACACCCGATTAGGCTGGTCCTAGGCCAACAGTAATACACCTATCAAAGTTATTCTGGACCCCACCCCTTCCAGGGGCTAAATCTAGATACACCACCGGGAAGGACCATCGAGTTAATCCAAAGAAAGAATGTATCTGACAATTAATGAGCAACGTTATGAGGAAGGGAACGGTTACCTGAAAGGGTAATGAATAAAGAATAATGAGAAAGAAAACTGTTTGATTTGACTAATTGATTTTTACGGTACTAGTTTCGACGCAGCGGCGTCATCTTCAGGTACTATGGGAATGTCATTAAACATATTGTTTATTTCTGTCTATTTAAGTATTATAACTGACAACTACAACGTAAAAATAAATTGGTGGAATCAAACAAAGTTTTTTTCTTCATTATTCATTGTGAACTGCCACAAGTTGAGCTTGAATCCATTGAGATCATGAATGAAGAGCTTCAGCAACCCTATTTGTAGATAGATTTATAGGCAGATAGATAACCTGATCCACAATCGGTATCTCTCTCCGGTATGGCCTTATATCTCTCACTGTTATCGGATATAATAGGAATATTAACTTAATCCGTCCGACATTTTTATTTCCTAATATATCTACAGCATTGCTTGCTTTATTTTTACGATATCGCCAAATAAAATATCAGATTCAAATCCTCCTAAAAGTAAATTCCTGAACTAATCTTCATTAAATTTATTATTCTTTAAGGTAGTTTGAGTGAGATACATCCCTAGTCATTATACAGACCATAGTTGAATTATACGTTTTAATTTCACCAGCTGTAGGACATGTGAACTAAATATTATATCATTAATGGAGCTATAATATCGTTGCATATGACAGAAACTCGATGTAATTTAATGAAAATATCTAACCAAATCTTTAATTTGACTTAACGCTGTACGTTTCAAACTCCTTCAAAATGGAAGGTTTTTTTTTATCCCGAAAAATGTACTGCGGCGACAATAAGACTAAATTCAAAAATAGTAGAGAAATATGCAAACCACATAATGTACATACTAATACATAACACACATACTCTGCTACATACGATATTTTTTTTAGATTAAGGTGCAAGAAATGACTCATTTTTTTAAATGAACTGTCTCCGGAGTATACACATGTAAAATTTCTCATGCAAAACGATTGGTATTTTTTAGCAAATATCTCGGAAAATATTGTGGTAAGGGGTTAAATAATTGGTATCTTTGGAAGGGTTTGAGGTATTTGTCTTTGAAATGAGATAGAATTAATTGATTTTTGCGTGAAATAATATTTCGTTCGAACTACCCTGAATGCCTTTCCAAAAGGTGGAGAAATATTTTACACTTGCTCCATCGTGACCAAAATGAGTAAAATTATATGATATTTAAAAGAGATAGGTACTCACTGGATCGATATTACCTAAGTATATAACTGTATTAACATAGGGAATATATTTTGATTATGTGATGACCCCTTAGAAGATTTAATGGCTTAATCAAACCACACGCAAAATCTAAGCATTCTAAGATAGACAACCCACTGAGGAGGCGGTGAGGACTGAAGAAGCCCAGGTTCTGTGTCCTATTTTATAAATTGAATGTTCTTGTCAGTTCTGTTTAATACTAATTCGCAAAATTTGAAGAGAAATGGTTCCTCCATTCATCCTTTATAAAATAACAAGCTCACAAGCATAATTTCAAAGCTGCATACATAAGGGTATATTTTAAGATTAGTTGTTACAATAACGTAAGGTCATCAAATCAATGAGGTATTTCCAAAACATGACACCGCTTCAAAGTAAGGAACAGAAATGGTAGAAGAGGGGGAATTCGTCCAACCTCACAGCTGTAAAAACATTTTTCTCACATTCCTCCCAGTCTTCCCAATTCGTTATCAAAGAAATAGAGTGACAGTACTACGCTCGCCTGACATTAAGTAACGAGGATTGGCGATAAGTTTATATAATGGCTCTTTATGGCCTCTCAGCATAGGCGATGTCATTTAAAACTACAGCTGAAGTTTCAACGTGGGGTCACTGGGTTCACGAAGAGATCTAAAGGACTGAATGATGATCACAATTCGTGGTATATCTTTTGTATACAGATTAACAGTCAAATGCAACGTGGAGTGGTTCCGCATTGGCTGGTGATTTGCCGACCGTAAAAATGGAATCATTCGCGCCATTACGGGAGGGTAAGTAGGTAAAAATGTGAAGAATTTTGAGGTAAGAGAATGGGTGAAAAACAACCTTCCGTCGAAGATTTCCCACTCTCAACCAAGGGCAACAAGAGCAATCTGATTGCAGAGTCCTCTATATTGCACCAACCAAACTACAAAGTTGTAGCGTAGAGCAATGGAGAGGACACAGCGCCATCCACAGCCGGTATCCATCTCCGTCGAGACCATCTCTCTTATTGTTTCTTATTGTTTAAATCTCTTATTGCTTCTTATTGTTCGACCTCCTACTGTTTACGGAAATAATAGGTATTTCTCATGTGTCCGTTCTTCATTTTTATTTCCTAATTACATCAATAATCACAGGAATAAGATTAAGGAAATAGACTGCAGAACCAAATAGATTTAAGATGTCATTTTTTCCACGTACAACAAGGGACCCTAATAGTGGTGATATATCAGTTATAGGATACTGACTAGGTTTAATAGGTTTTTTCAGTAGTGTTCAGTATCTTTACAGGAATTGTAGATACTAACTTCGCATGCAATCTCCGGTATGATGTATTCCTCCATGTCATAGTACCTTGTAGTGCTATTTATTTTTCGCAATAATAATGCTAACCAGTAGTTACATCTTGAGAAGTGTGTGGCATGGTAGTATGTTCCTCTACGTATTACTCTCCTGATTTGTGGTCTGACTGCTTTTGGCCTGCTCATGGCATTCGGGGGAACGTGCGCGGTTCTGATTTCAACTGGGATGAGTGTTGCATGCCTGGTGTGGAATCACCCCGTGCCACACACCCTAGTGGTGGCTTGCACGGTATTTCGTAGATGTTGATGAATAATACGTCGGCCTTCGCAACATTTTATTGACGTAGTCTAATAAAATAGAAAAACCAAACTTACCTTCTATAAGAATAATTTCGTACACTGCGCCATCCACAGCCTGTATCCATCTCCGGTGAGACCTTCTCCCTTATTGTTTCTTATTGTTTCTTATTGTTTAAATCTCTTATTGCTTCTTATGGTTCGACCTCTTACTGTTTGCGGAAATAATAGGTTTTTCTAATCTATCCGTTCTTCATTTTTATTTCCTAATTACATCAATAATACGTCGGCATTCGCAACATTTTATTGACGTAGTCTGATAAAATAGAAAATTCAAATTTACCTATTATAAAACTAACTTCGTTTTTTTTAAAAGAGCCTTATGGAGCAGATACATGGATGGTCCGGAGGAGAGAGGAGAAATATCTAGAGGGTTTTGAAATGTGGCAATGGAAAAGAATGGAAACATTAAAATGGAGCGATAAAGGGGGATACGAGGAAGAAAGGATGGATGAGAAAAGGACCATTTTAAGATCAATTAGAAAGAGGAAGACAAACTGGATGAGACACGTCCTGAGAAAAGATTACCACCCAAAAAGAATATTTGTAGGAAAGATCGAGGGAAAGAGAGGGAGAGGAAGACGAAGAAATAATATTTTGACAAATGTTATGAATGGAAGGTGTTACGAAGAGCTGTGGGAGGCAGCACAGGATAGACGGGCATGGAGGGAGCAGTTCAGTTGAAACCTGTCTGAGGACAGATTCACCTATGAAGAAGATAGAGTCGTATAAAAATATATCACACAGAGCTGAAGAATGTATCATGTTTCCTCTGAATAATGTTTTTCTCTGTTGTTGTTTGGTTGTTTTTTGTCTGTTGTTAAGTTTGCTTGCATATGTCCTTAAGTTTGAGTATTGTTACATGGCCACTATAAAATGGCACCATAGCTGTATGTGGTTTTCTTTCTTCAAATTAAAAAATAAATTATCTTTGCCACTTCTGGGATTCAAACCAAAGCCGTATGAGATATAGAGCCACCATTGTCGCGACAACCAGAACAAATTTCTGGAAAATGTCTTAGAGGACTGACGACCACAATAAATAAAAGCTATGCACTAATTGAGTGACGGGCGGTGATCAGATTTGGAGAAGCGTCTTCGACACAAAGATTATCAGCAAATTATCGTCATAACGCGGATTCAAAATCGAACATGGCTCGTAGACGTTCAATATTAGGTTTCCGCGGCATTGGCGCTAAAGTTCTAGCATTTTCGAGTCTCTTTGAATAATTTTTATCGGGTTGAGGTATCACACATGTTCAAACTAACACCTTCAAGTTGAATATCTGGCGGCTTAAAGTTCGAAGTTCGACTTCGATTTGAAGATATCCGTAATTACACTGGAAAACTGCAGTCACGAGAAACGACAAACGCGGTGGAGTCCCAAAAAATGCAAAGGTAGAACCCCTAATGAAACATATGACGATGACACGAAGTGTCGAAACCCGGGTCATGCAAATAAACCTCTAGTGGAGTTAACTAACAATAAGTCATTTATATTTGGTCCACTAAGTACAGTAAAATTGATCCATACAAATTTATCAAACCCACGAATGCCTACGGGAGTGGAACAGCGATACATGAACTCCATTATTGCCAAATATGGGCGATTTTCGTACTTATCACCCTGAATATACATTATGGTTTATCGACTCGTCGCCAAAAACTGTTGCCTAGAATTCCGTAAACAAACAACTGTTTCGATTGAGTCGCCGCCTGGTGATGAAAGACGGCAGTTCAAATGTAAATTGTTTACCCATCATAAATAATCACGTCTTACCGGTTTTAATTACCAGAAATCATAATGCAGTGGATAAAAAATGTAGTTCTACACGCGGGACATAACTACACTCTTATTTAATACTGTCCTGTGTACAGATATATTTAATTCCCCTCAAAATTTAATTAAACAAATGCACAATTAACTTCTTAAATAATACGAGGTGAAAAAAGTGGAATGAACTAGAAGACGGATACAAGTACTATAAGGATTTCAAAACCAAGATCAAACAATATGGATGAGAAATTGGGCCAATACCTATCATTTTAATAACAAATGAAGGAGAGATTGTTGAACCTACTCCGAGGCCACACATAAAAAGTAGGTTACACATTAACATCCACATCAATCTATCTAGATCATACCTTCTGATTCCTAAGGCTCCCAACAGGTAATAAACCAAATAAATGTAGCTGTAAATTATCAGTAAAAGATCCACACAGCAGAGAAAAGACTCACGATGGAAGTGTCATATGCCTCTTACACACTTCCCTTAGAAGACATTCCCTCACTAGCATTTACAAAGTAACTGTTTGGTCTCAAAAATTATCAGTTATAATTCAGAGCTTCAAGTAGTTCATGTGTCTTCAATCGTTATTGAATATTCACCCCAGTCTCACGTTAACAACAATTAACAACGGCTATTTACGATTCGACTGAGAAGACTTTTTCTAAGTGGCGCCAAGGACTGAGTGAACTAATTGTGGAAATTGAGGCAACACATTACCTAGGCAACGATTCCAAACATTTAAATCCATAATATACATCCATGCTTACCACCTTCATTGTTTACTTCCGTCAGTAATTTGTGTGTACCGGATGCTATGTATACACTTTTCAGATTCATATTTCACTTCGTGGAAGTTGCATTCATACTTAAGAAATACAATCAGATACCTTTCCACAAAATTTTGTTTTTTTATGTATATATAAAGCTATAAAACTGACTGACTGACTGATTGACTGACGGACTGACTCATCAAAATTCCTGGGCATTTCTAAACAAGCTAGGTGGGTGAAATTTTCAGGGTAGAGTTAGAATCATGTGTCAAGTTGGGAAAAAATCGAAAAAGTCGATTAGGCTTCGATTTATTGCAATTGATAGCTTTACATGAGATTATTTGGGAGAAATGAAAAATTTAAGTGTGGACCTTTGTTCTTGCGTTCATTAAAATATGAAATAATTGAGCTACAAGACCGATTCTTTCACAAATATGAGGCTGAATATTTGAAAAATGTTATTCTTGCAATCGACTCTTTCCTACCTACCGTTAAACTGATATTTTGAAACTTTTATCTGGGGTTTTAGAAATTTTTTCACTTTCGTTGCTACGGATATATTTCTCCGTTGTCGCCGGGCCGAGTGTCGATTCGAGGTTTGGAACTCAGCGAGGCGGGCCAGTTTCAGGGGAGGGTTAGATTTATGTGTCGATTTGGGGTAAAATCGAAAAAGTTAAAAAAAGTCGATTAGGCTTCGAGATATTGCAATCGATAGCTTTAGATATATGAGTTAGGTATCCTAAGTGCATGTTATTTAGTCTTCTTTATACCATTTTTTGCACTGATAATTACCTACTGGGTATAATTTCTTCAACTTTTTCGTGGCCTCTACCGTAGCTTTGATGATCAATTTCAACCAACCAAGCTTCACGATATTGTAGTTTTCATTAAAAAAACATGCAGTCCATGTAGAAGATTGGAAGAGAAAAATTGAATATGAAAATTAGTATATAAAAAATCTCGATTCCGATGGAATTTATACAGTAAAATTCTTCATGTGACCTCCTTTTAATTATGCTGTCCTGAAATGAAATATCTAACGTAGAAGGGCGTCTTTTATGCCGTCAAATGAGGTTATGATGACCTTCCAGTGGTTCCACGTTCGTATCGGAATACTGATTATAGAATTTTGAAAAGTCTTTAACAACCGGATGACATACAATATAAGTTTGAACTAGAACTTTCTGGTAACCATACCTCATGAGGCGCGAATTTCATTTTAGAGAATTATACTTTTCTTTGCTCGCATGTAGCACGCAGACTTGAGAGCTTTCACTGTTTTTTTCCTTATTTAAAGAGTATCATCATATAACTTCCCCCCCCCCCTGCTTGCAAATTGCACTCACCCATTTACTCGTTTTTGATAGTTTCACAAGTTTCATTTAAGTCGGTGAAACTCGCCGTACCATCCAAAATAAAATTCTGTGGAAAAGTACAAAATTCGATCCTTAAAATACGGAAGTTATGTGTAAGCAGAACGATTCCCGGTTAGTAGCAATACGTTTCGAGATATCGCTACACTCGCCTCTTCCATTGAGGTCAGCCTCCATTCGTAAAGGCGTCTTTTTAATGGATTGGATTGGATATTTGGAGAGGCGACCGACGGCTAAGGTCATTTGCGCCAAACGGAGCAAGGGGAGGGAAAGGTAAGGGAGGAAGGGTGGATAGAAACCCGGCGTCGGCATTAGCCTGCTCTTAACCAAAGGCTCCAAGGGACCACGGTTTAACGTCTCATCCAACAGACGGAGTACTGTACTTGAAGTGCCCAGCACAAGACACTCAAGTAGGGATCGGGTTCCCTCTGAAAAACATCCACCTCTGTAGAGATTTGAACCCTGGCCGCCCGTGGTAGGCGAGAACTCTAGCCAGCACACCATACCCGATCCCCACCCGCCTTTTAACCAGAGGATATCGACGGCCAGTTGTTCCAACACAGCATGAATGAAGATAGGGCAGGGTGTGTGCAAAGATGTTACGTTGGTTGGCAAGGGGGAATATATTGGGGGACGGGTAGGGATGAGTTTTGGGGTGAGGGAAATCCACACCTTACAATTTATTGTTGGAGGACACGCCCACTTCCCTCTTATTCCACTCTCCCCTTCCCATACCTCATTCAACTCCACCATGCTGATCCTAACCCACCCCCCCTATCCCCAATCCCCTCCGCAAATGAGCGCCTAATCCCTCATATCATAGCCTGGTGACGAGCATTCTAGTCGTATGAATTCATAAAACAAGCTCCACTCTCTCCCCTTCCCCAAACACACATAACCGTCCCCCCCTACCCTTGCCCATCCGTCTGTTCCGCCACCAGCGGATCCGGGGGTTCGTCCGAAAGGGGTCTCAGAGGGTTAAAACTGCGGGAGGGGGCTAGGCTGTGGACCCTGATCCCTTATAAACCCCCCCCCCCCTTTCCGACCTTGCCGTCTGTCGCCCGTTTAACGACCACGTCACACGGGAATATTTCACGCGTGTTCAGAGTTCTTCATTTTAAATGGAGTTCCATGTGTAATAACGAGCGGAGCGATACCTATCAAATCGTTTTCTGAAGCATCCGCCTTGGGCGTCTAATTATGAAGGACTATTTGATGCCTGTTCATACTTATATACTTCTACTAGCGATGTCAGCACAACAGAAGCAGAAGGCTTTGTATCCCATACGGCTTTGTTTCGAATCCCAGAAGTGGCGAAGATCATTGACAGTAAACATGATACATTCTTCAGCTCTGTGTGAAATATTTTTATACGGCTCTTGGTTCGAATCCTAGAAGTGGCGAAGATCATTGACAGTAAACATGGTACATTCTTCAGCACTGTGTGAAATATTTTTATACGGCTCTATCTTCTTCATAGAGGTTTCAACTGAACTGCCTTCTTCATGCTCGTCCATCCTGTTCTGCCTCCCACTGCTCTTCGTAACTCCTTCCATTCATAACATCCGTCAAAATATTATTTCTTCGTCTTCCTTTTCCTCTCTTTCCCTCGATCTTTCCAACAAATATTCTTTTTAGGTGGTAATCTTTTCTCAGGACGTGTCTCATCCAGTTTGTCTTCCTCTTTCTAACTGATCTTAAAATAGTCCTTTTCTCATCCATCCTTTCTTCCTCGTATCCCCCTTTATCGCTCCATTTTAATCTTTCCATTCTTTTCCATTGCCACATTTCAAAACCCTCTAGATACTTCTCCCTTCACCTCCGGACCATCCATGTATCTGCTCCATACGGCTCTTTTAAAAAAAACGAAGTTAGTTTTATAATAGGTAAATTTGAATTTTCTATTTTATCAGACTACGTCAATAAAATGTTGCGAAGGCCGACGTATTATTGATGTAATTAGGAACTAAAAATGAAGAACGGATAGATTAGAAATACCTATTATTTCCGTAAACAAAAAGAGATCGAACAATGAATAGCGATGAGAGATTTGAACAATAAGAAACAATAAGGGAGAAGGTCTCACCGGAGATGGATACCGGCTGTGGATGGCGCTGTGTCCTCTGCATTGCGCTACGCTACAACTTTGTAGTTTGGTTGGTGCAATAAAGAGGACTCTAAAATCGGGTTGCTCTTGTTTGAGAGTGGGAAATCTTCCACGTAAGGTTGTTTTTCACCCATTCTCTAATCCCAAAATTCTTGAATGATTCCAGTTTTACGGTCGGCAAATCACCAGCCAATTCGGAACCACCCCACGTTGTATTTGTCTGTTAATCTGTATACAAAAGATATACCACAAATTGTGCTCATCATTCAGTCCTTTTGATCACCTTGTGACCCCATGTTGAAGCTTCAGCTGTAGTATTTAATGAGATCGCCTATGCAGAGATACCATAAAGAGCATTATATAAACTTCTCACCATCTCTCGTTAATGTCACTATATTTCTTTGATGATGAAATGGGAAGGCCGGGAGGAAAAAAAACACATAACTCTTTCACTTGACTCGTTTTTTTCGCGGAGTACGTTTCAAACTCCACACCGGAAGGTTTCTTGAGATTCTGGAAATATTTCGGCTTTGACTATATTTGCTTTATTTTCAATAATAGTCGAGAAAACGTATTAACAACTCACTTTTAGTTTTTGACGTGATCTGAGTGTTATAAATCCCTCATTTTTTAAATAATTTCTCTCTGGAGTGCATACACGTACCATTTCCCATGTTATGCGGTTGATATTTTTCGTCAAATATTTCGCAATATAGTACGGTAAGCAGCTTATGTTTTGGTATTTTCGGAAGGGTGAGACATTTTCTTTAGAACGATACCAACTTGATTGATTTCTAGTTGACACGATATTTCGCTCATATGTTCCTATCCACTTTCTTTCTTCCTTTCTGTTTGAATATTTATTTGTATGTATTTGCCGCTGTGCGGTACTTGCTGTGTCCAGTCTTCTGGTGGTCGTCCTCTCTTTCTCCTCCCGGGTGGCTGCCAATTTAATATCTTTTTTGGTCAACGTTTCTCCTCCATTCTTTTTACGTGTCCATACCATTTTTGCCGTCTTTTCTCTATTTCATGTATGATGTTTTCTTCTACCTGCTTAATTTTTCTTATGTTTTCATTTCTTATTTTTTGTAGTTTTGATTTTCTGCAGCTTCTTCTTAGAAAATCCATTTCTACGACCACCAGTCTCTGCCTATCCCTTTTGGTCATTTCCCTGGTCTATGCTCCGTAAAAGAGTATACTCTGAATAATTGTTATATATATTTGCAATTTTGTTCACCTTAAAAATGCTAAACGTATTTCTATGAGTGAAATAAACACGAGAAAATTACAATGACAAAATTCCATGGTGGAACTTCTCAGTCCACTCGCTTCCATCTCTATTCTCTGCCACGCCCCTTACACAAACCCCGTTCCCTTATCTCTCCCCTCCCCGATGATCCCAGACCCTTTTCCCGACCATCCGGCGGCGGCAGAAGGCTTGTTCCCGCGGATGCGCCATACGGCCGGGGCACGTGTGCGCTCTACGCTAGACGCCGGGCGCCAATTCACCCCTCCCCCAACGCGCCGCCCACCCTGATCTCAAAGGCAAGTGATTGAGAGTGTTTGTGGAGAGGGGATGGGAGGAGAAAGAAGAGGTGGTGGCTTGGAAAAACAAAATCCTGGCAGCGTGCGCACGGTGAGCCGTAAAGTGCTCCCAGGGCGCCTCTAAACGAAAACGCAATCCGAATCCGCGGCCGTTAAGTATTAAAGAAAAAAATGTCATACGAGACTGCACATCCCACCTCCTCTCCGAATTCCTGGGCGCCATATGCCACCACCGTTAAAAGAAAGGAAGACGGCGAACAGACGTACTGTGGCCAACACCGAGGACCGCGCGTCAAAAGAAACTACACGTTAAGAAACCAAATTTAGAAGTCGTCAGATGCCGAATTTCACCACGCATTCGTCGCCATAAGCGCCATATGGTACTACGGCAGATTAGAGAGCTAGATTGTAGAACCGATAGGTATAAAATGTCATTTTTTCCGCGTACCATTCGGGACCATAACAGCTGTGATCGTCGTCATGAATAGTTCGAGTATTGACAATAGGCAGGCAGTTAATCTTTCTCATTATATTCTCCTCTTTCTTATTTATGCATGATGTAAATAATGATGTTCTTATTTATGCATGATATTTTGAATCTGTAGTAGTAGTCTTTGTATCCCTTGTATGTTGGAACGATTGACGATAGAATGTTTCTTGGGTATTAGCTTTTTAATTGGCGCTTTGCATGTGTGGTACGCGGGTTTCAATGTAATTTCGGTGTTCTACCGTATCATTCATACATGCCTGGTGTGGAAGCACCCCCTGCCACACACCCTTTGGGTGGCTTGCAGGGTATGACGTAGATGTAGATGTAGATGGTCGGTGCCACATAGGTAGATGACCATCTTTTGCTAAATAAATGAAGATATTTGTTCAGAATGGTATCGCGCTCAAGTGCTAGTGTTTCGTGAGACAACATTTGTCAAAATATTACTGGATATTATATAATTCCATTAAACCGCTTCCCTGACGCATTAATTTCCAGTGTATGATCCAAAAACATCAATTTTTTTTTTTAATTAAGACTAGCTGAGCTCAGCAAGCGTTGCAATGCCTTATTTTCTTTCAAAATAGGCAGATATTGTAAAACGGATTCAATAATTCAGAAACCTTCGCGGGTGCGCGTACAACAAATCACCAAAGTTTCATCGTAATCTAATTAGTGGCATTGGAACGCATAGAAGACGATCAACTATTAATTTTTATATATTAGAAGATTATTGTTATTTATTCACATACAAAATAATATGTGCAAATAATAGCACTCTAAAGACATTTTATATATTTTAAACTTCAAAATGTTTTTGAATTTTACCAATATTCACCCACTCCTAGAGCTGTAGACAAATTTTCTCTCTATTTTTGTGAAATACAAATATTTTGTTTGTTTTTACGATAAAAAATATCACAAAAACTCGTTTTATGATGATAAAATACAAGCAATTAAGAAAAAAAGGCCCTTAAATGTTTTGTTTATACATGGTAAATCCTAAAACAAGAAGCTAAAGCACGAAGCTACATTTATTTAAGAACAAAATTACGAGATTTGTGAAGAACATTTGCTGTTGGAAATGTTCCAGCACATTTGAAGAAATAGCGCCATCTGTCAAAGAATCTTCTTCTTAAAAAAAAACCGAAATAATCCCTTCTCTAACCATTCAATGTAAAAAGAGAACCGATTTAATGTAATAGCTTTCTTCAGACACGTGAATGTATGTCCAGAAAAAATACACTGCCTAAAAAATATAATTTTCGGCACACTTAACGTTTGTAGGCTTGGAACTGAGACTTTTGCGCAATACCTTTCCATTTAATTAAACCTCTTCCCCTCAGCTGAAGTGATTTAATTTGATTAACGTTACAATGCAAACCACACGATCCTAATAAGACAGAGGAGAATAAAAAATCTGGTTGTACATAAAAATACTCAAAATGATAAATTAGGTTTAATATTAAAAACTCAAAATGGCACAGAAATGTCATATTTTGTCATTTACATGGATTTTTATTCCTTATACTCATATTAAAGGAAACGCTTTTTTCGATGACATCCACCAGTCAGCAATTAATAACACTTGTTTCCTGTGTCCGAAGGATATACAAGCCTTTTGGCAGAATATCAAGTATTCCGTACAAAAATTGGGCGCAGGGATTAATGCAATGATAAAAATACAAATGAATCAGTTGCATATTGTAGAAAGCCATTTCTATCGAAAAACTCATTTCATAGCAATTGTCTCATTCAGTTTAAGCTTCGTGAGCCAGTTTGAAGCTTCTCCTAAAATTAAGGTATTTCAGCGAGATAGTTCTCTAGTCATAATGGTGACCATATTCGAAGTATACGTTTCAAATTGTACAGCTCTATGAAGCATAAATTAAACATTGCATTTTAGCATAAATTAAACATTTTAAGGGAGCAGTGATACACTTTTATACGACTGAAATTCTAGTTAATCATAGAGGTATTAATGCATAATTCTTTGACGTGACTCATTTTTTTCGCGTGGAGTGTTTAAAACTCCTTCACAACTGAAATGCTTTAGCGGTTCTTAAAATAATACTGAGGCGACAATATGATTTATTTTATAAGATGGACGAGAAAACAAACAAACTAAACAATGTTACATTTATGACGAGATCTAAGTGTTATAAATACCCCACTTTTCATATTAGCTCTTTATAGAGTGCATACACGTACCATTTCCCACGTAAAAGGGCTGATTTTGCCGGTCAAGAATCTCGGAAAGTAGTCCGGTAAGGGACTGACATTTTGGTATCTTTGGAAGAGTAGGATATTTTTCGTGGAAATGAGACCAAATTCTTTGATTTCTAGGTTTAAAGATATTTCGCTAAAACCACCCTAAACAGTATCTGGTTTTAATTTGTAAAATTCTAAGGTGAACATCAAGAAACAAAAAAATTGTAAACCTGGTGACAACTATTCGACGAAAACATTATGTGTGATGAAATTTCTCAGTGAAAGTTTTTCTTCTTTACAATCCATCATTCAGTGAGAATTTCAAGCTTCAAGCATCTCTTCATTTTCACCCATCTCGATAATTCAGCAAATGATAGAACACAAAATTTCAACATGTACAGTGGAAACGGCAGAATTTGCCAAGGAAGCAAATGACTAGAGCCCGTTAAATGCTCACTAGTTCTCAAAAGAAATAACAACCGGGCCACATTTACTCTGCATCATATTTCCCCAACTTTTATTTTTCTCAAATCGAAGTCAACTGAGGGTTCGACAAATGGCAGTCGTTCATAGCAATAAATTCTGAGAACGGTAGTTATGAGCGATGGAACGATGTTATCATTTGCCCCATTAAAAACAGTTAAGTGTGCCAGTGCGAGAAGGATTATCGTGGTTTCGGGAGAAAGGGTGTTAAGAAACTCCGCGGTGGTGTCAGACTACTTTAGACAAAAGGAAGAAATTTGTCCATGAAAAAGACTAAGTATTATTTATGACGAACTCCCCTCATGTTATCCAAGCTGGGATTTGGATTCTGTCGGAAATTATCCGCCGGAGTCGAGACATAATCCAGTTCAACGGAATGGGAAATCATTAAGATGACCAACATAATACACTGATCCACAATGCACGCGATGATTTGTGTTAAAAGAGGTTTTCTACGCACACTACCGAGTCAAAGACAGCAAAATGCACCTGGGAAATTCACAGAGGAAAAATCGTTTTCCTGGATTGGGATTCGAACTCAGACCCCTCGTTTACGCACCGACTGCTCCCATCAATTAAAAAAATATATTGGTGCACTCGGTGCGAAATCGAGGGGTCTGGATTCGGAATCCAGTCAAGGTGGAAGATTTGTCCTCAATGAATTTCACACAACTGTGCGACCACCAACGGTTGACACCGTTAAGAGGACGCATCATACCCCTTGGTAGGGAAAAGTTCACTCGAAAATCCACAAGATGGTGTCACTCGCACCCGATCGAGGCGTTTTGGTGTCATGAGTCTCTAACTCCAGGATAACTCTCGCACAAGGCAACAGTCGTCGGTAAGTTGTAGCAAAGTCTCCGGCGCGTGAGTACAGGCAGCGCTTATTTAAGACCTGTGAAAGAAGACTGAACTAATTGCATCACCGTCCAAGCACATCATGGCCGAAAACCATTCAGGTAGCTTGTCGAAATATACCAATTACAGATTATATCTTACAACCGTGACGGCTGTTACTTAGCATTCCGATAGAGGAGGGATTGATACATCTCCATTAGTTTTAGATGTGTCAATAATAATAGTAGTTTTTATAAAAATATACCCTACATCTTGCCGTTTTCCCGATGGTTTAATTATGCTCCGGGATAAAATTGTCATGATTCAGATACGAGCCCTTGGCAAAGGTCTATTCTTTATACTATAAAAATTTCAAGTTTATGACGTAAGACTTTAACAAAAAATCTGGGGACGGAAATCATCACAAATCCGACCTGTCGAGCGGGTGTGATGCGTCGCCTTAAAGTCACCGCGCGGCCAGTTGTAGAGTTCCGCGAATACGGTAAAATTCGTTTGAAATTATATAATCCAACAGTTTCCCACAAAGAAATGGTTTTGGCCTCCACACTTCCATTTCTGGTGATTTCTCTTTCATCAAATTCCTCTCCTCTTTAATTTCCCTCAGAACTTCTATGTTGCTTTTCTTGTCTATATATCTTGTTCTTGATATCCTCCTCCGAATCCATATTTCCTTTGCTTTCAACCGAGACTTTTTCATCTTTCCCAGTGTCCACGTTTCGCATCCTTAAACAGTGCACAAAAAAGCCCAATATTTTTCAACAAGAAATAAACGGTTCGCAACCAAAATCTGCCAAAGTAGTAGCGCGCATATGCGTCACAAGTAAGGTGATTACCATTGTAAGATCATTGTACCAGTGTTTCTTTTCAAATATGGAATTCCAACCGAGACTTTTCCATCTTTCCCAGTGTCCAAGTTTCACATCCACTAACATACACTGGTGCGAAAAAAAATGCTCACTGTTTTTCAACAAGGAATAAACGATTCCCAACCAAAATCTGCCAAAGTAGTGGCGTGCATGTGCGTCACAAAAGGTCACCGTATAAAAAATGGGACTATTTCCAGCTTCTCTCACATTAAGATAGAGAGAGGCCAGATCCACATGCAGTTTTCTCATCACTCAGACGCATTCTGCGTTTCCCCCCCGGCGGACCCGCCCGCCGTTGGCAACGCTACCCCCCGGTCCCCTACTTTTCGGATGCACCGCTGGCTTTGATCTGATTTCCAAGCAAATGGGTTTACTCCGCAAAATTACAAGAGCGAGAACAAGCAAAGTGAGTGGAGAGTATACGGCGAGGTGGGAGTTCCCCGCAGATTTAAAACAAAAAAACCTGTGCGTCGTGATTGAAAAAAAATCTCCCTCTCTTGGGATCAAAAGCAAAACCGACGCGATTGCAAGAGCATGCTCGCGGCCGAAAGGGTTTGTGGGTGAAGGGTAAAGAGGGTAGGATTTTTTCGCTCTTTGTCTTCGGTACCCCTACCGCTTGCATCCTCTAAGGGAACTACCGCGGCGATCCCCAATGATGAAAGATCGCGAATCCACGAGAGAGAAAACACCACAGTTCGCAGGAAACTCAACGCATCCAAATATCTTCCACGCCCTTTGAGCTGTCACGGACTCTGCCTCGGTGATCTTCTGGTAGAGACGACACCTTTACTCATCAGTAACCTCTCGATCTTCTTCGTGCAGAAGAGGAATTGCCCAGAGAAGACCTAAAAGCATGCCAATCAAGGGACTTCGCTATACGAAAAGGTGTGAATTCAGACACGACTAAGGGGAACTCTTTCCGGATGACACAGTGTTAGCATATCTGATACAATGCTCTTTGTTTCTCACTTCCCATAAAAAAACAAATGGATTACCAAAACTTGCACTCTTAACTTATTTCAAAATTAGTTCATAGGAAGTGAATTATTTTTTTCTTCTCCAACACATTTCGCGAAAAAAAACACGATGTTAATTACACTAAAATATGTTACAGAACACTAAAAAATGTTAGTTTTTCCGCCGCGGTGCCATCATCAGGCACCCTATTATGACGCCGATACGTTGAAATACCAATTGTACCTAAGTAAATTGCGGTGGAAATATACACAATGTAATTTTACTTCAGAAAACAATAGATTTTCACCAAGTTCCGCCTGAAGACATTGAAAATAGTACTATTACAGAATTCCAAAAATATCTTTATTAAACAACCATTATCCATTACAAAGATTCGAATATAAGTACTGTAATTTTACGATGAGAAAGTAGTGTCTACTATTAATCGCACACACCCCTTTTATTTGGTATCAGAGAAAAATTATATATTCCCCAGAAATTGAAAACAAGGACTGTAACGTGCCTTATCTTTAGAGAACACACTCGTCATTTTGTGTTGATAAGGGCAAAAATAATGGAAAAAATACCTTAGCATCAGCAATGCACACGATAGTAGGCTAATACTTTTAAGCAAAGAATTAAAAGCATAATGAGCATGCTTGGGGTACACATCAAGGTTCTTCGTGAAAAGCATGTTTACATGCGAGCGAGGATCGTAGCTGGGTATCCCAGCCGCCAACGTTACAAGGTATCTTATCAAGTGTTCTAGAGCAGTTATAATAGAACTAATTGACCTCACAGTCATGTCTACGAGAACATAAAAACACCAGAAAAAAATCACGTGAAACTCAAGTCCAATTGGAACTTAACAAAGATTTTTTCTGCCCAATATCATGGTTACCATCTGCCCTGAAAGCGTCTTCGCCCGCGAAAGTTTTATCATTCCACCCAAATGGCAGCCAAACATATCAATCACTCTCTATCTCGTCTTTAGTGCATTAAGAATTGTTAGCAAAAACAAAGAATTAAATTTACTCACTTTTAAATAATCCTGACCGTGGTTTCGAAACTTAGACCAGATTTTTTTAAATCTCTGGTTAAATATTTTCTGGGCTCGTACGCCGAAGTAAATACGATATTCCATTGATAACGCAAACCTTAATTAATTGACGGTCTAATGCAATATGACAGTTTGATCTTCAAAGGTCACTAAACGTAATGGACCAAGTTCTCCAAGAGCACAGCATGAAAATAAGTAACGCGAAGACCAAAAGACTAGTATTCGGAAGAGAGAAGCTGAATGTAGAAGTCACCCCGAGAGGAGAGAAATAAGTAAGTGGATTCCTTCACCTATCTCGGATGCACTATCACGGGAGACGGGAGTAATACAATGGACATCAAGGGAAGAATGGCTCCAGCTATGAGGGTGTTCATTGGAAAAAGACAACTTCTGTGCTAAAAGAAGATAGGACTACAAACCACGTAACAGTACGTGAAAACATTCGTGTAGAACGTAGCGCTCTATGGATGGGTAGCATGGACCATTGGAAAAGCTGACCAGAACAGGCTAGAAGCCTTCGAAATATGGTGCTTGAGGAGGCTGCTGAAGATTAAATGGACCGACAAAATACGAAATGATGAAATGTATAGAACAGTAGAAGAGACTACCATAACGAACACCATAGAGAAAAGAAGAGCAATGCGGATTGGACACACCCTGAGACACAATGGGTTTGTGAAGAACATAATTGAAGGTAAAATAGAGGGAAAAGTCCCCAGAGGAAGACCCAGGAACAAGTTCACGGGCCAAATAAAGGGTTAAGTACATCGGAAGAGACACCGGGAGGTAAGGGAATTAGCATTAGGGAGGGAAGGGTGGAGGGGTAAAGTCAACCAGTCTTAGGATTGAACGATCAATGAAAAAATTCGGTTAATGGTACTAGATTTTATAAAACCAGGGTGAAATATCGAAATCGGTGTCGAAAGTCGAAACCTTGCTCGGTGTTATAATAAAGGTAAAGAAATTCATTGTTTTTTCTCAAACAATTATAGAGATTAAACATTTACGTCAAGTTCTGCCTGATATTCCCTCCAGCGATCTTTGCTATACTCACTCCTCTTTATAAGATTTATTGATGATTTCCCCCGCCCTTTCAAAGAGTGAATCACTCCGTATCCTCACACCCTGTCACTTCTCCCCCTCCTTCCGCCAATCCCAATCCCTTGGCTGCAATATACGGCGCATATCTTCCATCGTCCCCTCTGGGACGAACATCCTGAATCCTTTACGGGCACGAACATCAGCCAACTCTGCTTTCGGCGGACCCCTCCGCGAGGAGAAACGCTATCTCTTCCTTTAAATAAGTCCTTTGAGAGTGCACGGCATGCCCTTTAGTCGCTGGGCAGGCCGGAATGTAATCGCAGGGCGCGTTCCCAAGTGACTCCGAGGGCAATCTGACTGCGTTGCCGCGTATGCGGGGCCTCGGTCGCTCACCAATCCAATTCTTCCCTTCAAAGGAGGTCAGGCTTGACTGCGCGAAACTCAGCATACACATATCAGCAAAATGTGCGTTACATGACAATCAAATATATAAAAATGAATATTTTTTTTTCGTCTCCTATGCGTTTCAATACCATTCATCAGGTTTCGATGAAACTTTGGTGAGTTGTTGTGCGAGCAACCGCGAAGGTTTCTGAATTATTAAATCCATTCTACATTAGGTGGTGCGCGGGTCGTTTCAACAAATGAGTGTTGGCACGCGAGCTTCTCAAACAAGCGAGGAACGACAGGCAAGCGACGAAGCAGATCGTTTACGAGTTGCTCATTCACGTGCATCAAAATTGTATCAGTAAGACATTACATCGCGTGCATCATAATCACATCAGTGAGACATAACTTATCTTAACTGGTACGCATTTTATTTGTACGTAGAATAAGATTTGTTTCAGTGGTCTCTTTGTTTGATTTTTTTTCAATTCTTGCATTCGATTTTCGTATATGCTTTGCTTTTTTCTAAAATTGGATTTTTATGCTCAAACATCTTAAATTTTTGCACTGCTTCAACGATAGAATATTTTATTTACTTGGAAACCGCAGCGTGGACATGGAATGGAAACTCATGCCGTCATTTGTGCGTTACGAATTCCTGTGTATGTACTAGAAACTTGAACTACAAAAAAATCATTGTCTTTCATTAAAGTTTACAAGTAAATGTGCCTACTTTGAAAGAAATAGAGGCATTGCAGCGCATGCCGGGCACAGGTACTCATATATATATGGTTATAACTGAAAATACATGTAAATTTAGCAATTCTGTAAACAGCAACATTATTCCAATGTCTGAAAGCAGTGATTTTGTGGAGAACAATATGGAAATGATGTCCGATGCGATCTTTAAAATTAAGCTCGGAGAAGACATAATATGAATACATAATACCCGGAAGATTCAACTTTGTATAAATGACCTAGACGATTTTGCGTACTCACCGGAGTGTCTTGGAGAGCCAGACATCCATCCTTAGGCGTCCTCATCATCGTCAACTGGTACTCCGCCTGCTGGCAAACCCCAAACACCAAAGCTTTCTCCAATTCGTCCCGTCCCGTCCCGGGCCTCTTCCTTGGTTTCCTTGTAACTTCTTTTTATCTTCACTTCGTCTGTCATTTTCAGCCTTCTTCTTCCTCTTCTCTTTTTTCCCCTCCACTGTTCCATCGACTGCTGTATTTAAAATCCCCCTCCATCTTAAAATATGTCCGATCCAGTTTCCCTTTCTCTACTGTACTGTTTTCAGTAGTGTTGTTTCCTCCCTAACTCTTCCCAGCACCACCTCATTTCTTACTCTATCCACCCATTTCAGGCGTCCTATCAGGAAAAATAAAAGGAAAATTATCACAAAAATTTTATAATTAATAAAACAAGGGGAGTAACTTCAAAGTACAAAACACAGAATGGAAAACATCTACATCTACATCTACGTAATACCCTGCGAGCCACCACGAGGGTGTGTGGCAGGGGGTGAAGATCACCAAACATGCACTATTGACATGCAACTAGGATATTTAAGGGAAACATGCTAGAGGACAGGGTCACATGCAGCTAGATGGTTAGTATCTACATTATAAGAAAGGGATTATTGGTTGTTATTACATGCATCATGCACTACGGACTACTCTAACTATATTTCACCTACCTATCCCTTTGCTACGAAGTCTATTGTTCTCTCTTATGGTACGCGGAAAAAATAACATTTTAAATCTATCGGGACGACAATCTATCTCTCTAATCTTGTTAATATGATCAAACCTAGCATAATACGCAGGGGTTCTTAATATATATCTAACGTCATCTGTGAACAAATCGGTTTCGAATTTACTTAAAAGTTTTAACCTAAATTTTAACCTGCGTTCTGATAGTAATTCCCATCCTAGTTCTCCTATTAAACTCGTAATTTTTGTACAATTATCATAACGGCCTTTAACAAACCTAGCGGATCTCCTTTGCACGCGCTCTAATTCTTTTATCATACCTTCCTCGTACGGATCTCATATACTAGCGGCATATTCTAAAAAGACACTGGACACACTATTACATAGTTCCCCTCTGATAATTCGGTTCCTCATTATGAGCAATGCCTTAAAATAAAATGTAACGTGACCATATGATACACAGTGGGGCGATACGGCCACTGATTGAGTATAAGGTCTGAAGGACAGCGATTTCCTTTATATTATGTCTTCTAGGGCGAAATAGGCTGTAAAGGGAGAGGAACTGGCGAGCCTCAGCCGTGTCATGAGGCAGAAACGCTTAAATTAATACCCATCAACTTAGCCTCCGACAGGAAAATATTAATTCTTGGGCATTCCAAGCGCATAAAATGGAAACGCTAGCAGCGGTGAATGAACAAGAGAGAATAGATTAAGAATTAATGATAATAATTAGCACCGGAATTTTGCCTATCTAATGTGTGAACAACACTTAATAGTCAAGCTGGGGAAAGTATATGATCGAGGAATCCACGCCCCTCAAGCAACACCCAGTCAATATGCATGTAAATGAGAAGTCAACCGACTCCTCAAGGCTATATTACGGTGATAATTGTCCCTAAGCAACGTCGCCATGGGTATCACACGTCGCATTTGGCTCGGCTTCAGGGGAAAAATACCTGGTTGTAACAGACTGACCGAATAGGTGTGATAAATATGAAAGTAAAAAGGTTTACTGTATGCGCGCTAATAATTTAAACTTTTTATGCTGGAAGAAAACCGATGCTTGCTGATGGAATGTTTTCTTAGCTACGGCGATAAATGCCTAAAACCTCCAAGCAAGAGAAATTAAGGTAGTTTGAGCGAAATATCATTTCAACTAGAAATCAATGGATTCAGTCTCATTTTAATGAAAAATATCTCACCCGTCCAAAGATACCAAAATATCAGACCCTAACCACACTACTTTCCGAGATATTTGACCTAAAAAATGACCAAAAAATGACCAAAAAAATGATTTGTACAGAAGAGTAGAAGAGGAAAGGACCTTGTGGAGCACTATTCAGAAAAGAAGAACCATTTGTAAGGGGCACATCCTCAGACGCAAGAGGCTTGCAAAGAGTTATTGAGGGAAAAGTCTCAAAAGGGAGGCCAAGGGAGAATGCCATCGGGCAAATAAAGAAGGAAGTATATACATAAGAAAAACTACCAAGAAGAAAGTGAACTAGCATGAGACACATAAAAAATATATGTGGCATAGCATTAAAGAAACTAGGTTTTATTAAAAGTATGATAGGAAGGCACTCGGATGAAAAAGTCAAAGAGAGATGCTACTTCGCTCAGGTTAGGCCACACCTCGAATACTTCGCGAGCATTTGGGACCCTGGTCATAAAGATTTAAACAAAAACGTTAATAAAATGCAAAGGAAAGCAGCGCGTTTCGTTGAAAACTGCTACGAGCGTACATATAGTGTCTCACAACTTAGGAGGAATTAAGGTGGGAGCCCCTAGAGACTCGAAGACTACACGCTAGGCTTAGGTTGATTGGGAAATTCAGAACTGGTATTTTTCAGAGAGACAAAGAGAATATTATCATGATAAAAAAGATTGATAAAAAAGTTAGCTCTGAACCCAGATTTTCCCTCACCCTATTTCTTCTCTCATCCCATTTCCATCTTCCTCTTATTTGAAATCTCATCGCCCCTACATGACGCGGGGGCAGAACCAGATGCGGAGAGGAATGTGCGAGACTGAAATTAATGAGGAAACTTTCGCAGGACTCTCATTGGGCAATTAAAATACTACTGAATGCTTGAGAATACCTAACCGACGCCAGGACTATTTTTTGCGAGAGAAATAAGCGTTGCTGGAATGCAGTCCGGGTTCCTTGCTCTCTGCGTCGAGATGGCCAGCGTTGGCCTTGGGAATGGTGTGCCTGACACTTAAGGAAACGGATAAGAAACTGTGTGGGAGCCTGTCCTTGCGAGATTTATGTTTAGTATTTTTTCAGATGAGTCAGATTTTGAAGGAAATGTCAGGGTAAACATGATCATCTATGTATCAGGAGGTATAGATTCAGAACAAAAGTAGACCGCATGTTAACACAAGAAAGTAGGGTCCGAAATTATTTTGCGAAAAATACTCCGCCTATCATGGCTATATCGTCCTTTGAGAATGACTTTAATTAAAACTGTATTTTTAAAAATTATCTTCATTGATGCATATTTTTATAGATTTATCATGGCGGCACTGCGACAATTCCACTTCTAATAACTTTGTTTTCGGCGTATTAATAGCACAAAATGATCCATTTAGTATGGCCGATTGCGCATTCTTAAGACTTCGGTATTCTCCTGAGCAATTGAACCATATCTAGTGAGTATCGCACGAGTTCCACCCACCCTATTTCCCTCATCTTACCCTGCCCAGAAATTTCATCTCCTTACTCACCATCTGGAGTATTATTTCCTTGTTCGTCTTCCTTTCTTTCCTCCACGCGTTCTCCATTCTTCTCCAGACCTACGTCTCAAATCCTCGTAGTCTACTATGTTCCACTTTTGTGAGGAGTACACGTTAATCGCTGTACTACTCTCAAATAAACCCTCTCAGTACATCAAATTTTTCGACTACGTTTCCTTTGCTATAATGCGTAAGGTCCCGGTCATCAGCTCCATCCTATTGCTTAACACTTCCTTCGTTAGCACAGTTCGCCTTCCCTGCTAAAAAATTCCTTAGAAGCTGTTCTGTAGAACGTAAGGAATTCTACAGAAATTTACTCTTTTTCTTCAGAACTAGTACCTTTTCTAAGGATCCGTACGGAACATGAGAGCCTGACTCTACAGAACATATGTTCTGCGGAGTTATTTTCTGCAGAGCAAAGTAACTCCTTACAAGCTGTTCTGTAGAACTTCAGCAACTCTACGGAAATATGCGAAGCTTCCTTGAGCTTGTAAGGAGTTCTACAGAGCGTCAACGGGCTACTGCAGAACGTCCTAAGGAAGTCCGTAGAACACCCTAAAGTATTCTGCAGAACATCCTAAGGTATTCTGCAGAACGTAGGGAATTCCGTAAAATGGCGTATCAATACTTTAAGGAATATCTACAGAACTTTTTAAGAAATTCTGTAGAAGTATTTATAAGGAAACTATAAAAAATTTTTAGCAGGGTTCTGATGTCCTGGTGCTATTCCTGTTTTCCTTCAACGCATAATCCTAGTAATTAAATTCTTCTACTTAGAGAAAACACTGCTGTGTTCAACGAAGATAAGAGTAAAAGCGAGGAAACAGTATTTGAAAACAATCGTGTGGAACGTGGCGCTCTATGGATCGGAAACATGGACGACTGGAAAGGTAGACCGGAAAATAGTATACCCTTATAAAGCCTGGTATCGAGGGAAGGCGTGTGCCAAAATTTCAGCATAGCCTTTTCCTGACTCTTAGCCGTCGAAGTAACTCATAGCCTTTAAGTCACGAACTGCCGTAAATCCTTCTTCCTAAAACACTAGTTCATTTAAGGCTGTACCTCACATGTTTTGTATGTGTGTTCCCCATGACGTACATCTACATCTACGAAATACCGTGCAAGCCACCACTAAGGTGAGTGGCACGGGGTGATTCCACACCAGGCATGCAGCACTCATCCCTGTTCAATCAGAACCGCGCGCGTTCCCCCGAATGCCAGGCGCAGGTCAAAGCAGTCAGGACAACGGTACGCACTCAGACCACAAACTAGGAGAGTGATACGAAGAAGAACATGCTACCATGCAGCATACTACTCAAGATATAACTACTGGTTAGTATTATTAATGCGACAAATAAATAGCACT
This sequence comes from Ceriagrion tenellum, assembly GCA_963169105.1. NCBI lineage: Eukaryota > Metazoa > Arthropoda > Insecta > Odonata > Coenagrionidae > Ceriagrion > Ceriagrion tenellum. Next base: position 60,535,144 of record OY720639.1, on the reverse strand, counting down.
ACAAGGTACTAAGACATGCAGGAGTATATTATGCCGGAGATTGCATGCGAGGTTAGTATCTACAATTCATGCTAAGATATTTAGCACTACTGAAAAAACCTATTTAACCTAGTCAGTATCCTAGAACTGATCTATCACAACTATTATTATCCCTTATTTTACGTGGAAAAAATAACATCTTAAATCTATCGGTTCTGCAGTCTATTTCCTTAATCATATTCCTGTGATCGTTCCTACCATACTAGTTCGGCTCTAGCAAAATATTTTCAACGTACGGCAAAAAATAGGCTACATCAAACATTCGTAAAAGATTTAACCTACATTTCTCCCTTCGATCGGTTAGAGGTTCCCACCCTGATTCCCTCAACAATTTTGTAACACTAATATTTTTATCATAACAATTTTTAACAAATCTAGCTGCCCTCCGCTGCATTCGATCTATATCTGAAACTAGTCCTACTTCATAAGGGTCCCATATACTAGCGACGTACTCCAAGTGGTGTCTCACGAGAGAAAAATAACATCGCTCCTTTACCTTCTCGTCACATTTTCCTAGTATTCTTACAATAAATCCTAATTTACGACTTGCCTCTCCTCAAAATTCTCGTATATGCTTCCCCCACGACAAGTCCTGAGTAACGGTCACTCCTAAGTACTTTACTGACTCTACATTTATTAGTTTTGCTTGATTAATTGTGTACTACGTACCAGAAGTTACGGTAATTCCAAGATATTGGGCTGTATCTGAGATTAGTTTTGGACGCCGCAATAAATTGAATCGGTTGCCACATTATTAAAAAAGAATTTAATAATTATTGGGAGGAGCCGACCAAAACCTAAGATTTTATCGCGGGGGTTAGTTTGTTTAGGAAAGGGATTATGGAGTCAAAGTGTGCTAATTCCCTAGAAAAGGCACTGCGGTTGGCTTCCATGCGTAGGTATAAAAAGAATTTATAAGAATTTCTTTAAAAAGATATTCGTGGAATAATCAGCATATTTTGTACCTTAATTCTGTTCGTAAATACCAAAGTAATTTCATCAACTGAAGCAGGATTTATTTAACTGATTACACTGATTTATTTACTGATTAACTGATTATGTTAGCATTTAAAATTTCCTTCGACCCACTCAGTCGCACAGGATCTTGCTTTGGCTGAGTGAGCGAAAAATCATTTCACGCATAAATCAATGAATTTGGTCTCATTTCAAAGGAAAATATCTCACCCTTCCAAAGATACCAACATATCAGTCCCCTACCGAACTAATTTCCGCGGTTTTTGACGGAAAACACCAGCCCTTATACCTGGGAAATGGTACGTTTATGCACTTCAGAGAGACCATATTGAAAAATGAAGAATTTCTAAGAGCTAGATCTTGTCAAAAAATTAATAGCGTGTAGTTTGCATGAGTTCTCAACTATAAGTAGGAAAAAATCATGTTGTCACTGCAGAAATGTTTTCAGATTCGCGAAAAACTTTGCGTTGTGAAGGAGTTTTAAACGTATCGCGCGAAAAAAATGAGTCAAGTGAAAGATTTCAAAACTATTTTTTTTATTACATTGAATTTCAGTCACGTAAAAGCATATTTTTGGACCATTAACAAAGCAATATTTAATTCCTGCATCCTACAGCTACTAAAATGAAAACGTATGATTCGAATGTGGTCTCCAAAATGACTGTGGAACTATTTCGCTCCAGCTGTCTTAAGAGAGAGAGAGAAAGGGAGGAATAATGACTCGGGAGGATGAACTTGCACATGTGTGCGCAATGCGAAAGAAATGCAGCCGTCAAAGAAAGGTGTGGGCGGCGGCGGCGGCGTAGTCGGGGACAACGGCCGATTTAATGAGCTGCCCGCGCCTTGAACGACCGCCCTCAGAGGAGGCCATCACTCCCGATGCGTGCCGGACCCCCATTATCGATGAAAACGAGTCAGATGCACTCTTGCCCTATGACGCGCGGCCTCCGGCACGACAAACTATTAACTCGTATTTCATCGTGGGTCAAATTACTCATTCACGTATGACGAACAGTACCCTGCCCCCCCCCACCCGATGAAAATCGGAGACATTTCTCTTTTGCTTTGGATGACTTACGGACTTAAGAGATGACTTTTAATGCCATGAACTCCCAGCTGGTTTATAAGCAAGATATAGCGGATCTTTCAGAAACTTTCATGTGCTGTGATCTCTCCAGAAACCTCCATCGCGTTGAGCACTGGCCGAAGGTTTAGAATCCCAGCGATTTCATCACGTCAACAATAATTCATTTTCATTCTCACAAATGAATAGTTCATGAACTTTTTTGACTGGAATGGTGATATTATGCTGAAAATGATGCTTTAAAATTTTCAAATGCTTAAGTATTGCCCCTTAAAAATGCTATACATATCTACACACATACATATCAATCACGCCGTTCCCTTCCGGGGTAGGCATAGTCAAAATGTTTCACTCATTAATAGATATTTGCTCACCTAACTCTGCTTCAATAATATCCTCCATACTGAACTTGCCTTGCACACTTCTTTTGCTTCATTCACCCCATACACTGATTCATACACGCTCTTCTGTTTTTAAGACTCCTAAAATTCCTCCTCCTAAGAATTTCCTCAACCGCATTAAACCACAACTTTCTCGGCCTAACTCTACCTCTCGCACCATTCATTTCATTCTTATGTATCTGTTTCGTTATTCGTCTCTCATCCATTCTCTCAACATGGCCAAACCAACGAAGCACACTCCTTTCATATATGCCCATTACTGGGGCATCTAACCCGCACTCATTTATTACCCACTCATTCCTCACCCTATCCATCCTACTTTTGCCGCAAACGCTCCTCAGATAACTCATACCCACGGCGTTTAGTCTACTCTTATGTCTCACCCGACATACCCATGTTTCACTACCATACAACAAAGTGGGGAGAAGTACACTTTTGTACACGGCGATTTTCTCTTCCTTAGACAGGCACTCAATTCCTTGATATGCTCCACATGCTACCTAATACTTTCCTTCCAGTATTCGTACGTCTATCTAAATTAAAATATAAAATTAAAATCGCAAATATGGGAATGAATCACCCCATAGTTGCAATACTTTACATGAAATTCAATATTAAAGGGTGAAAAAAAAATTACAATCAAAAGCATATGGTGGGTACCCGAGTACCACGTCATACGGATCAAGGGGAATTTCTGCCCTTGCCTATGAACAAGAGTAAACCCTGCAGAGGTCAATTTTCCAACAGTGGACCACACTGTTGGAATTTCGACTGTAATCCGCGCGACCTATGACGTATTTTAGTCAACTGACTATTAATTTTTTTTTATTTTCTGCCTTTCATGAAAAATTTTAAATTAAGTAGAAGTTCATATATTTCAAATGTTTAGAAACCAAGGATTAGAATAGCGATTCAAAATGAATTTGATTAGTGGTCTCATTTTGAAACCAATGATTATTTTTAACTGAGAATGAGAAAAAGTTTTAAAAATGTTTATTTTGAAATATTTAGGATACATTTTTCCTTTTATTTATAGTTATTATAAATAACAAATTTTTCCTTATTAAAGGCTAAAAATTTAAAATTTGGATAAAATATCTCGGTATTGTTCTCATTTTAAATTGGACGACATATGTAGTCCACGCAACCATTTATACGTGCTTTAATAAGGTGCGAACACAGAAAGGTCAATGGAATCAATGTATGATATCGTCGGAGAAACAGCTGACTGGAGAAAAAAGAAAATTTAGCATGAATAGAAAACAGTACAGTGTAACACATGGACACAGTATAAACAGAGAGTAAAACGTTAATGATAATCATTTTCCCGCCAGGAACTGTAATTAGAGGGTAATAGAGAGTAATCAATCAAACCAAGCGGGAATACGAATAGCAACAAATCAGGGCTTTTCAGGCAGGCATCAACCAAATCTTAATTGTACCAAACAGATATTTCAGAAATTTTTAAGGCTATAAGCAGAAAACCAGCTAGAATAGATGAGGCGAGAGATGGACTATCTGATGCGGTTTGTGAAAGAAATCAGGCGACCTTGCATGATTCATGTGAGATTTGGCAGAGAAACTGCTGAAAATATAATGCAAGTCTATAAGCTGTAACGTGTTCTCCGATAATTTGAACTCTATAGAGTGATCGCATCCCCCAATCAATGAGTGTTCATCTCGCAAAACCCCAATAAGTCACTAAAAATTTTGAAGATTACAACTTTTACTAAAACCACTAAATTTATTAAAAAACGACACAGGTTTCGATGTGCATTCACATCATCTTCAGGTAAATGGAGGCCGATGTGCAGGCCTTATGTAGTAAACATTACCAGGTGGGGAGAGAAGACAATACAGGAAGAGGGTGGTCGCGGGAGGGTAGGGGGGCTAGGAGGACGAAGTGGAGGGGATTAAAGCTTTGAGGATGGGGGAATAGGCAGGGAGCATACATTCATTAACAAGGAATTTATCACAGTCAACTTGGTTTTTAAAAATCTCTAGCTGTTCTAAAGCATTCAGCTTGCGTCTGTCATTTGTAAAATGGAGAGGTGTCATAGTCAAATCACTTGTATGTCCGTGGGTTAAAAGATATCTGGCGAAGTTGCTTCTGTTAAAATTAAAATTTCTAAAATCCCTTTTATGCTCCATTTGCCTAATTTCAAAATTTCTACAGGTCTGTCCAACATACTGTCCACCACATTCATTACATTTCATTAAGTATACACCACTTAATTTCTGAGGTTCAATGGGGTCCATGCAGTTCACTAACAGTTTTTTCACACTATTTGGTGTTTTAAATGCCACTTTATAACGGTCCTTCGGAAACAATTAGTCACATTTCGAAGTCAATTTTGCCCACAAAAAGATATGCGCCAATGCTTAGAAGTCTTGGCATCATCTTACTTTTTATTATTTCAGGGGTTCATAACGTCCAAATTTCGTTTGAGGTCACAGTTTTGCGGTCAAGTATTCATGTCTCTCATTTAGTCGATCTTACAGTGGACGGTATTAGCGCGCCAATTATTGAGTTAGTACTGATCCCCTCTGAGTGAATAAATATTTCGAAATCATGATGCCTTTAAGTGTTATCCAAATGAATCCCATAAGCAGTCAAAAAACAATCATTAGCAGTCGGCCCCGGTGGCGGCGGGGTGAAGTCCTCGCCTGCCAACCCGAGGGTCGCGGGTTCGACTGCCGCCTGGGTGGAATATTATCTGCCCAGGACATGGGTGTCAGTGTCTCGTCTGTTGTTCACCCGACGAAAAATCGCCTAGTGTGCTATATTCAGGGCAGTGAAAATAAATAAATTAAAAGAAAGCTCGTTGCATCTTATACCCCTTCCAGTTCATGTTCCCTAGTTCCGAAAGAAAAAATATACTTTTTTAACTCCACTTGTTAGAATTTATTGACACGACCCGGGTTCCGACTATTTGTCTCGTCATCTGGTGAAAATACAATATCTTTTACAGTATATTTCCAGATTCCCAACCACAGCACATTCCTTTCCTACATTTAAAAAGGTGGATATTATACCCCTAAGGTATTTTTTTGTTTATAAGGTTTTACGAATTTTTTACAACCGTGGTGGAGAGCATGAAAAACACAGAGTCTATACCCTAAAAGCTAATTATAATATTGTTATACCTAAACCAAACAATGACATTTTTCGGCCACTGTTTCTCTATCTTGTTTCTAAATTGTTTGTTTCCCTACCTTTGAATATAATTGGTGTTGTATCAAAGGAACTTTTTTTAAACTTGCTAAGGAATGGTTATTCGAGAAGAAGGATGTGGAATACTTGTTTAAAACGAATGAGTAAAGGTCTTTTATTTGGATAAGGTGATGAAATTAGTGTTATTTTATTTAGTAACGTGGTTGTTATGCTTGCTTGTAATTCACTTTTGGAGTCTTATTTAGACTAATTCACTTCAAGATCCTGCAAAAAGGTCCATGTTACATTATTTATGTATCATAATTCCATAAAACTATAAGTATCCCTGTGAATTGCAGTGATCCTAATCACAATCTGTAGTGTGTTCCGGCATTATCAACGTTTTTTCCATTTTTATTTTCGTATTTTTTTCATTTTTTGTATCCCCTTATAATTTGTGTACAGTTATTTGCAAGTTGTGGCACAGTGGCTGATTTTTGTTTTTATCTATATTAATGTAATTTTTTAGGACAAAAATGAGTCGACTAACCCCATACAGGATGTTATCCAAAGGAGAATCTATGGCGGTAGAAAAATTCTATTACCAAGACTCCTCTAGATTTGAGGAGTGTTTCGAGGGGTCAGTACAGATGGGGAACGAGGAGCGGTTAAGTGACGATCCATGAGCACAAAGCAAGAAAAGGGAGGTGGGAGAAGGAAGAGAATTTTTTCCAATGAAAAAGGTCAACAGGAAATGGAAACGAACAGGAAATGAAGGCACGAGAGGGGTCGATTAAAACATGGCGGAGAAAAAAGCGGCTCACCGAGAACGGCATTGCTTTTTCAACGAGGGAAACACCGGAAGCGACCTCAAGGAAAGCAGTACGAGTCATGTAGTAGCAGTGAATGCGCATTTAAAGTTTGCCTTTGCGGGGCGGTACGCTGACCTTTCAATCCGTCGATATTGGGCATTTGAGCGATGATCGCATTTCTTTTTATTCTCAAAATCTGAGCGCACATAAAGAGTGTAACTGGAATCTAATATTCAACGAGGGACGCAGTTTAACTGAAGTCATCCGTTTGGATTGGACTACTCGAGTAAACAAGTTACGTACAAACACAACATACAAAGAAACAAACCGGTAATTCCAAAAATTTAATCATTCTATTCACTTAGCGTCTACCCTTCACGCTCTTTCCAGACCATTCCATTCCATGAGAACCATTCCAGAAACGCCGAATTATCACGCACACGCAAAAGTAATCTACAATAGCCATAAAGCACATTTATACTAAATTTATCAACGACAACCTGGGGAAGGACAGTCGCAGGTAACAACACCGCCGTCTGAAATTTCACAAATTTATTTTACCTTAATATCTCTGGCTGACCTTTGGAAATCAATATAAACTCTCCTTCCACATGTCACAATATTTTCTGAACCCAGAGCCCAAATTTCGTCAAATAGCAGACAAAGGGCTTGAAATACCATAATATTGATAAGGGACATGAACCCCAATTGGGTTTTATATTTCTAACGATTTCACAATATCATTATCAGCGTTAAATGAATAACTAGTTTCTTCATATACTGGGTAATATTTAAAATCAATTCTCATCGGTAAACCACTCCTAATTATATCATGCTCCATATCATAAAAGTAGTCTCCATATTCAGTCGTATTCTTTCTAGGGGTGGGTACAATCTGAGAGCTTATTTATCGCTTGAGTGCCAAGGAAACTGATTATCTTTACTTAAATATTTAAATAATAAATAAAAAATAAATAAATAAACTGAAATCTTTAAAATAATACATCGTCCTTTCCTTTAGTTTTTGTTGATGCAGCATTCACGCATCATATTATTTTTTTACCATCTTTTCCATACGTTAGACTTATAATCTGTTCCACCACATTCACCTATCACTTTCTCGGCCAGCCCATGCCTCTCACGCCATTCACTCTTCGTTCAGAAATCTGCTCCACGATTCAACACACACCCGATCTCACAGCATGGTCAACCTAACGAAGAACAATCTATTTACAAACCACTATGACTGAAGTATCTAATCCACATTTTTGCATGATCCACTCGTTCCTAATCCTTGCCCTCATGCTAACTCCGCGAACACCTCACAAATATCCCAAACAGACTCAAATAAGTCAACGTAAAACATTTTTTTTTAACGTGGCAAATTATAAAGTATTCCTTTGTCACTGCGATCCTATTTTATTCTTTAGCTTGGCTATAGCTCGGCTTCTTTCTTGACTTTCTTGGCTTTAAGGTTGGTTGGTAAAGGTAAGGAAGGATGGATAAAATAACTTAAGCGAAAAAACAATGTCAGGGAGAGAGCTTTAAGCCATTCTAACTTAGAAAAATAAGGAGATATATGATCATCTTTTTTAAGATCATAAATGAACCTGACACATATTTAATTGCCGTTGAATCATAGTATTAATCTCTTCAGTTAGGTCATGATAAACAAGACAGCAGTAATCAATATGGGGGAATATTAGCGAGGATACAAGTTGCTTGCTTACAAGGATAATACAAGTCATCGGCCGGCGGAAGAAGTACACAGACCAACTTACGGGTCGAGGCGGTTCTGATAGACTTCCGACATTGGACACTGGGAGACATTGGCGCTGGCTACCTTAAGAGCAGAAAAGTGCGTGAAGTGCAGGATAGGGCATAAGGGCGTAAGTGCATAGGGTGCAGCCTACGGATTGGAACACGGCCTCTCTCTCTCTCTCGGACAGATGAAGCATACGGACGTGTTAAGACTCTCTCCCCCTCGTGCGTTCGAAGGAACTAGAAGAAAAAAGGGGCTCTCTCCCTGACAGCTAAAGGGGGTAGAGAGAGCAAGTTATTGTAAAGGTACAATTGGATTGTGCCGTGACCAGTGGGAAGAAGAGTGTCCAGGGTTTTGGTATTAGTCTGGAGCCAGGAACACGAGGATAACGTGAAGACCGCGTTAGTAAATGTTACAAAAAACATTTTTTGCTACAATGTTTTGTCTAATTACCATGCATTTACGAAATACTATCTATCTACATTATACCTCAAGGAGATACTCTCCCTGACATTGTTTTTTCGCTTAAGTTATTTTATCCATCCTTCCTTACCTTTACCAACCAACCTTAAAGCCAAGAAAGTCAAGAAAGAAGCCGAGCTATCGGGGGTTAAATATTTGGATTCTTAGGAAGAGTGAATATTTTTCGTTTGAATGACATCAAATTCATTGATTTATAGGTGAAATGATATTTCGCTCAAACTAACTAAATTGTTGATGCCCCGAACTCGAGTTGATATCACCGGCTACGGCCCAAGTCGCCTTTAATTGCTGACCCACTACAACTGTCCGGCATTCTAACTCAATACGGGGCGGGTTTGTCACGTTACAACATACTATATTCGAATCATGGAAAGTATTTGGAATCAATGAAATCGTTAAATCAATCTATGGGTGTTCACACGCACTCGAAAATGCTCTTTTCGAAGCAGCAGAGCAAATAATGATGATATGATTGGAAATTTGAAAACAGGAAAGAAATTGAAAATTTGAGCGTAGGAGAACAGATTCTAAAAAAGGATTGTTAGTGAGATAATAATTGCATTTCTACAATGACCCAATTCGTAAAAAATGATTGAGGTTCCCTATATTCATTTCATAATTTAATAAAACCATAAATGAAATAGCCATGCGAATCATCCAATCAACTTTGAACTGACACAGGGGGTAAAAATATGAAATCCTGAGGGCTGAGTCGAATCGGCATCAACCGCCTGGATTATCATAGGAAAGTATACCTTCGAAACATACCGCAGCATTTCGCAATGGTCGGTTATCGAAAATAACCACAGTTCTGACAAAAGTCCAAAATTGATTTTTTTGAGGTAAGTTCATGAAACTCGGCTCTTATGAAAAATGATGGAGGTTTCATAAATTCCTGGAATTGGTAAAAATAATTCTTGAATCAATGACGAAGTTTTTTTACAAACAATAACTTGGATTCACTACATCTGAAAAACGTAAGGGCAACTCATCGAAATGATGCTTTGAGTGGGAGACATATCCTGAGCGTAATAATAATAATAATAATAAACTCGTTTATTGTTCTAGGAGTGAACTCCTTTGGAACATAGAAATGAAGTATAGTGGTGTGCAAGACAATTAATATGTGAATAAGCCAATCAGGAAACAAAAAAGGGAAGTTATCATATAAATTGCTAACAATAGACATATACAACATTATCATTTAGCAATGTAGAAAAAGAACTGAATTTCTTCTTCTAACAAAACACGAACATTAAACATATCAATAAACAAATAACACAACTTTTAAAAAGAAAATTTATCTCAACAAATGAAAAGAAAAAAAAAGGAACTGAAGGAACGTACGGAGAGGATGTGAACGCAGTGATCAAAGTGAAACTCAAATGAGTCTCCAGTGGTAAGCGACGCAGGCATTAACCTCACCGCGGCGTCGTAAAAGCTTCACAAGCTTATTGAAGCTCGTTTATTTTTTTTATCTCCAACCAGGCATTAAAAGAGCAAGCACTGGTTAAAGAACTTAACGCTTGGCATAAATGCGCATCGCACTTTTCTCTTGGACGACCAAATCGCCGGACAATTACAAAGCTCGCTTTGGTCGGTGCGTGGGAGACTTTAAGGACTCCTCAACGTCCGGTGCAGTCTTCCTCTGCTAAGACTTCTTGGAAGAATGAGGGAGGTTTGGTTGAGTGGGAGTAATGACGCCTCCAGGAGTCGGCCAAACCAATCAAGCATTCGCCCACGCGCGGGTGCAGACACAGAGAGAAGAATGGGAAGATGGTTGCGCTGTCATTAGATGCGCGAAACATTCGAATTAGCCAAATACAATGGAAGCTCTCTATTCAAGGTGCTTAAGGTAGTCCGAGCGAGATAGTTCCCTAGTCATAATAATAGAGACCATATTCGAACTATGCGTTTTAATTTCACCAGCTGTAGGACACATGAATTAAATATTGCATTATAAATGGTGGAATAATATAGTTCTATACGACAGAAATGGTAAATATCTAAATAAGTCTTTAACTTGACTCATTTTTTTCGCGCGGTGCGCTTGAAACTCCTTCAAAACGGATGGTTTTTAGTGATACCCAAGAACCTGTTGCGGTGACAGCATGATTAATTGTCAAAAATAGTAGAGAAAACATACAAACTACACGCTGTTAGTTTTTTTACGACATCTAAGAAATTCCTCATTTTGTAAATAACGTCTCTCGAGAGTGCATACATGTACCTTCTCCCATGTAAAAGGCTGGTATTTTTTGGCAAATAACTCCGAAAAGTAATCCGGTAAGGGGTTGAATTTTTGGTGTCATTAGAAGGGTGAGATATTTTTTTTAATGAAACCAAATTCATTGATTTCTAGGTAAAATGATATTTCGCTCAAACTACCTTAAGCTACCGCAGATTGGAAGACATGATGGGCTCAAGAACGAGGTTGAATGGAACGATTTGCGCAGGCGAATCGTATGCTCGCCTGTTATTCTGTAAGTTCACGAAGAAAAAATCCGAATTTTTGGGGTAAAGTCATAAAATTCGTTCAAAATACACTGAAACTACACGTTCGCTATAAACGCAATTTTGTAGATAACGTAAACAAAAATTGCTCTTTTCCACAAATTTTAAATAACAAGTACTACTTGTCCCGACTCACAGAGTTATCATCAGATACTAGACCGTCTATTGCTGTTCTCATTGTGTAAAAATTCTACTTTATAAAATATATATTTTTTTTTTTAAATCTTCACTACCCCGAATACAGCACAATGGGCCAATTTACGCCGGGTGGATAACAGTAACAACGGACGAGACACAAACACCCATGTCCTGGGCAGATAATATTCTACCCAGGCGGGACTCGAACCCGCGACCCTAGGGTTAGCTGGCGAGGACTTTACCCCTCCGCCACCGGATTCCAATGAATTCGATGACTAAATGCAAAACATCCGACCGTTTCTGCCGTAAACTTGAACTGTGAACGGCAAGTGTCCAAACGTTCCGCCAGCGTAAATCGTTCCATCGACATCGTTATGGAGCGCCCAAGTGGAGCACTGTGGCCCAGCACATTTTCAGCACAGCCCTCTCCGTAGTTCAGTCTCTAAAGCACACTTCCAGTGCAAATCATCCTTAACAATCTAACCACAGTACTGTCCAGTATAATTAGGAGGACTGGAACTGCACTAACTGCTGAGTTTTGGTACAGTTCGAGCTGATGTACAGTACAATCACAGTAGAGATTTTTATCTCTGGGCCCCTCAGATATACTATGACGCAATAGTTTAACATGCGGTAACCACCAAGAGGTCAGAACTTAAAGACAGATGAGGGTAAAGCACAAGACGGCCGACTACAACCCCAACGGCGAATGAAATTCACCCTCAGGAGTAACAACTGTGCGGCGCACTAGGGCTGTCGATGCTTTTCCATGCAATGAATTTGCACCCAGAATATCAAAAACTTCTGGTAGAGTCGAATACGCCTAAAAGCCTTGCTTGGATTCTAAGTTCCTTTAGTCAGAGGCATTACGATCCGTCTACCACAAATTCGAACCTAATATTCCCCTAGAACCGATAAAGTTCAGCAAACCCAGGGTACAACTTAGGCAGACATTGTTATCTTATCCGGGAAACAGGGAAAAAAACAATTAACCGAACGAACCAACCCATAAACTTTGGCCGGACCTAAAGAGAATATATAAATTCCTGATGACTTAGTCTAGCCGGCATGAAAATTCCAAATTACACAAGGATAGTCTCATTGAGGCACGTTCGTCAGAATAAAGAATTCCGCCGATTAAACCGATCATGATTCTTTGACAGGGGTGATAGAAGTAGTATGTAATAAGTTTCACTGGTTATAAACTTACGTGCCACGGCCTAAATGTATTGAACACTAGCATTTTTTACAAAAGAATTTTACGACGCAAAATGCAAGCACGAAATTCATGATAAGCAGTGGGTTAGACACCATACCGCCAACATGTGATTTCACCCCTGCTTTAAAAGTGGTAGCGTGATAGCCGCCGATAATGGTAATTTTGGTACTGAGAAGTAGTGGCATGAACAATAAATCACAGTGTTCCCTTTTATGAAAAAAGAATGGTATTCCAATTACTTCAAATGATGAAAATGCTAGAATTTGAATGGCTATTCCTTGTTACATTGCGCTTTTCATACAGAAAATTTTACTATCTTCTCCATGCTTATGCACATTTTAACAGCTATTTAATTTTTTTAAATATATGTCATCTATGCAACTTAAAAATCTGCAAACCTTTGCAAGCATTAGTAAAACACGACAACTAATTAAAATCGTTCGCTTACAGTTACTGATCCCTCCCTTGTATACAGATGAGAACCAACGACAGGAACCTTAAACAAGGGTGTGAAGAAAAGACTGGCTAGTTGTATGATTTGGAGGTTAGCAGCTATTTGGCATTTGCTTATCTAGGTGGATTAAGCAGCAAACTAAAACAGATACAATTAGTTGGAGCAAATTAGTGATCATATTTGCATCCACGTCGAAAAGACGGTAATGAAATACGTAGAAACCTGTGACTTGCCGGGCTAATTTGCAGACTTTACTGGAATTTTTCGGGTTCTACCCTCGTAGCACCATTGTTGTGGACGACCGTTTTGCCGGCATTCCAGTCGGTATCATCTAGTCCTAATGATGCTGACTGGAAGGCCGGCGAAACGTTCGTCCACAGAAATGCGGCAACTCGGGGAGAACTCGAAACATACCAATAAACAAGAAAACCGCGGAAGCCTTCGCAACAACACCATTCATGTTCTTAAGTTACATGGCAATTTTGGAGGATATAAAAAGATGTTCAGCCCTAGCGGTCGATGGAAGACTCAAAGACGAAGAAAAAGAACAACGCGAGAGAAAAGGAGGCGGATGTTTTCTCGAGGCGATTTCTACGAACTGATTACTCAGGTGAATAGAAGTTAAATTTTCAGTCTTTACTTCGTGGAAAAGCGACACTTTCCTTAGTATGGAAAGTACAAAGCGAGTTCTCTTTTCATACTTAGGCGAATCTAATGATACGAGATAATTACTCCCTCCTCCACTAACAGGGCAATAATTACAGTCTATTTTCAAAGTACTATAAAAAACTAGCCGCACAGTAACTTTAACGGAATCACCCGCTAGTGATCACACAATGGTGTGAAATTCACAGTGGAAAAATCATTCGCCTGGACTGGGATTCAGACCCAGATCCCTCGATATCGCGCCGAGTGCTCTAATCCCATGAGATTCACAGTGGAAGAGAACGCCTGGGTGGCTGGTTGCGTGGTTAGAGCACTCGGCAAAAAATCGGGGGACCTAAGTTCGATTTCCAGTCCGAGCGAATGATTATTCAACGGTCAATTTCACATAATTGTGCATTCCAGGATTGGGATTGGATTTTTGGGGAGGCGACCGACGGCTAAGGTCATCTGCGCCAAAGGGAGCAAGGAGAGGGAAGGGTAAGGGAGGAAGGGTGGATAGAAACCCGGCGTCGGCATTAGCCTACTCTTAACGAAAGGCGCCAAGGACGGTTTAACGTCTTATCCGACAGACGGAGTACTGTACTTGATGCGCCCTCCACAGGGCACTCAAGAAGGGATCGGGTTTCCTCTGAAAAACATCCTCCTCTGCAGGGATTTGAACCCTGGCCGCCCGTATGGGTATACAGTACTCCAGCCACCACACCATTCCACCAGCCCGATCCCCGTGCATTCCAGTCTACGTGAGAAACGTACACACATACATGTAAAACGAAAATAAAAATTGGGAGATACAGAGATTGATATCGAAAACACCCATTTCCTTTCCTTTTTTCACCGGGTTTCCCGAGGGCTTAACCATTTTTTTTTAAATTGCACTCCTAATCCCGCCGCACTGGGCCTTTCGGGTTCGGTTAGCCTGGGATATCTCAGGAGTTCAATCTCCGCCATTCTTTTGTTGCCGCGAGGAGGTGAATCCTACTGGCAACGCTTGGCCCGTTATCTCGGTCACGATCTCGGCACCGTAAAGTGTGAAATTCGACTTTAATGCCCTTGGCACGTGAGTGGTGACAAAGAGGGTTGGGATGGGGGGGAGGGAGTAAGGGAGAGAAAAAGAGAGAGACTATGGGGAATTGGAAAGAAAGGTTGCCAAAGGAAAAGAGGAGAGGGGATAAAGGAAAGGGGTCGGGGGAAGTGTGGCGGGGGGGGGAGGAGGGTTGAGAGGGGGTGGTGGTGGAGAGGCCGATGATAGGCATTGCTCCCTCGCTAGAGTCGCGAATCTCAAAGAGAAGTTTACCGAAGGTGGGGGAGACGAGTAAAAGAAGAAGCAGTGACGCCAACCTTTCGAATATTGAAAGGTGATTCAGGAATACACGTTAAAAGTTTCAGTTTAATAGAAATTAAAGTAAAAATTTAATTTCCTCGAAAAATATGACATTGTAAATGCTGTCAAACAAAATTCAAATGTGGTAAATTACATCACATTTGACATGCATTCAGAAGTGTGAAGTGTGATTCAGGAATACCAGTTAAAGTTTCCGATAAATAGAAGTTAAAGTAAAAATTAAACTTCTTCGAATAATATGAAATTGTAAATGCTGTCAAACAAAATTCAAATCTGGCAAATGACCTCACATTTGACGTGCATTCGCCACTGATGTCAATCAACTTTAAATGCTCGTTTACGTCATATACTCAACCTTGCCATTGTGTGTTGTTTATCCCCTACCCATCCCCATTGACGTCATTCTCCTTTCAACTAACCTTTTCTTCCCCTCCCCCTTATTCCCCCACCCTCTATCCCTCGTCTCCCCCACCCTTCCTCAGTTCGGTATCTATGGAAAACGAAAAAGTTAAATTGTACCTTGATAATGAGAAAACTTTGTCGAAACCATGGTCGGAAACAATAAAACAGAGTGGAAATTACGAAGTGAGTTCTCTTTTCATGTGACTCAGGAAAAGTAGAGTACAAAATTTCGCTACAATTTATACGGAAGTTCCTCTGTAGACACGGCTTCATTATCACTTAGCTCCCGTTCTTACCGATTACAGAAAAACTAGTCCTTTAACACTTCGAGTACCATTGACGTAATGGCACGTCCTTCTATATTTTCTGATAAGGACGATGTACGTATTAGGATGTCCATAGAATATCATCATTGAACGAAGCTGGACGTAATGGTATGGTTTCCGTCTTTCTGGTAGACATGCATATGACCACAAAGAGCCAAAATGAATAATAAATGTAAATTAAAGTTCTTTAACCTAGATTTAAGATAGTCTTCTTTCACAATTCAGGTAAGCATGTAAAATCCTTAGTTTTTCTTGCTACACATCGCAGAAATCGACTGAATATAGATTTCTTGAAGATTGGTTCCATTTCTTCTCAGCCGCGTCGCTGTTTTCCTGACGTTTTTCCTCCTGTCCGGGAGGCGTCTTTAGGTCGAAGATGAATGAAAAAAATTCATTTTTCAGGATTTAATTTAACGTATTTTTTCACATTTTTGCACTAAAAACGACCTGACAACCGGTTTTATGGCGATGCGTAAACACTATTAAAGTAAGTAATAAATAGATTTAATGGAAAGGATGAAGAAGGGTTGATCGCATTCTGAGGTGAAAAAGGATATTCTAGAGGGAGATTGGCCCCTGGAAGTGTAGAAAACCGGGAGGAGACTTTCTGACATTCAACAAAACCTATCTTAACTGATAGAATACTTTTTAAAAATTAATATCCAACATACGGTACACATACGGAAGCACATGAGCTAAATTTTAACTATATCTACGTGTCGGATCTTCCTCATTTTCCTCAATGTCTCTCTGGAGCGGACATCAGTACCAACTCCCATTGAAAACAACTTGTATTTTTGGACAAAAATCCCAAAAAGAAGTCGGATAAGAGACACAGTGAAAAAATATATATTTGATATGTATGCAGATATTTTAACTTTTATAGGCCGACATTCTTTTCAAGATTTGTGCTGAGGAAATGGTAAGACAGGCATGGGAAGAACTTGAGGTTGAATGAAAGCGGGAGGGCATCTGATAAAATCAGTTAGATTCGCGGACGATCAGGCGTTGGTTAGTGGATCTTTGAAGGGACTGCAAGCATTGGTATATGCTTTAGAAATGCAGTGCGGGATTTTCGAAATGAAGATAAACCATAAGAAAACAAAGGTAATGCGTTTCTCTAGGACAAAGAAAGCGAAGCTTGTGATTAAAGTTGGAGGACACAAACACGAGCAAGTAGAACAGCTTAATTACTTAGGAAGCACGCTAGAGGAAAAAGGGCACAGTTGCAAAGACATACGGAAGAGAATAGCGCTACCTAAGGAGGCGTTTAGTAATAGAAGGGCGTTGATGACGGAGATATTGCGTAAGGACGTGAAGAAGAGGCTGGTGAAGAGCTTGATATGGAGCGTAGCGTTGTATGGGGCAGAAACGTGGTCTCTCAGAAAGGAGGGCGAGAATAGGCTGCAGGCATTTGAGATGTGGGAGTGGAGAAGGATGGAGAAGGTGAGGTGGACGGAGAGGAATACTAACGAGGAAGTGCTTGAGATGGTGGGCTAGGAGAGGAAACTTTTGAATGAAATCCGGGATAGGCAGGGTAGATGGCTGAATGATGTAATAAAGGGTGATGGGTTGCTGAAGAGTGTGATAGATGGAAGGATGTTGGGCAAGCGGGGAAGGGGAAGAAAGAGAATAGGTTTCATGGACGGGATAAAGAAGGGTAGATCGTATTCTGAGGCTAAAAACGATATACTAAATCGAGATAGGCCCCTGAATGTGTAGAAAAACGAGAGGAGATTCTCTGACATTCAACATAACCTACCTTTACCGGTAGGATACATTAAAAAAAAAAGACCGACATTCCTCCCTAATCGGGACAGCTTCAGGGAGTTTAATGCGTAGCGATATCCCGCTCAATCAACCTTTCTCATAGCATGAACGCGCGTATTTTAAAAAGAGTAATAAAACTTGTACCGAAAAACAATAGAAAGAAACAAACGATATTATTTCTCATCCAACGGTCTAATAATCAGAAAAATTGAATGGCAAATTGCAACAATTCGACTAAAGCTACCGACCGAAATGTAAGTGGATTCAAGCATTCAGAATGCTACTCTCAGTACAGTCAGAGAACTGTTTTCAGTGATTTAATCCCTTTTGTGCCAGATGAACACGATGCGTCAATCCCTTAGTAATGGGCTTTAGCAGCGCAAACATTTTATTATGTCCATCGATGTTACCACAAAGACGCTGAAGATCAGTGGTGTCCACCTAAATCCTAAAAAATTAATAAAAACATTTTTTTCCATATTTCAGCTGCGATCTAGAGAATTGGAAGCAAAATACGTAAAGGCCAGCGTTAACAACAACTAGAGATACAAAATTGACATCCACCTCCGATCAGTTCCGTAATATAAATGGAGACCATTGCTCTTGACGTGTTCATGGTACCTTCAAAATGAATTCCATAACATGTCTGTCTTGCTCCGCATATACCTATGGGATTTTGACTAAGGAATTAAGAATCATCGCCCAAAGTTTAGGCAGGTTTCACCAAAATCACCTTATTTTCTGATCACGAATCGCAGAAAAGAGGTAAATCAAGCCTTCTCTTAATGTCGTAAAATAGCTATTAAATCGAATACAAAATGTGTCAGCTAATTTGTTTTATTTCAACTCTGGGCTATATTTCCTTCCCAAGTAATAATGGATTCTACGAATATAAAAATAACCAACATTGCAATGCATTAGAGTAATGGAATAAAAGAAAATTCAGCTACCTAACTAGGTCACAATGCACATAAAAGTACATTACGAGATGGACACCTATAATGTATGAGCATAGAATACCTACACTTCGACTCCAAGGATGCATACCGATGAACTGGCTCTAAAGAAGCAAACTTGCTTCCGAAGGACGATATAAACGGCCACGTTCGCTAGCATTCAGCAGTTTTCACATTCACAGACTCTACTGCATCGTTTGTTTCAACGGGGCCATCACAGCTGAGTGCAGACGTCGGCGAATAGAAAGTTACGAAAATCTAGAAAGCAGAACGACACGGCGACATACGGAGGCCATGGGATCGAGACTTCAATGACTTGGCACGGGTTACACATTGGTGAGCGCTGATGAGTAGCTTAGCCTTAAATTATCTAGACAGATGTAATTCCACTACAGTGTTGAGTCGTAGCACATACTTCTACCATAAGATGGACGACCTGCGAGGTTTGTTCGAAAAGTTCCGGGACTAATTTTATCCCCTGCCAATTACTACCCCAGCCGAGAATAAGCGTAGGGGGAAGGCGAAGAAGGAAGAATACTTAGCTAAATTGGAGGAGCATGGTGATGACAACTTCGATATGAGTGTAAAAAAAATAAATACGCATGTTATGATGTTTGTAACCGTTTTTCAACTTAACTGGAATCTGTAATATCATGAAAACAACTGCTCACCTGCTTCATATTGTAATCCTGCTGTAATTGAGCGTGTCAACAGTATTACTTATCTTGGAATAACCCTTGATCAAGATTTGAAAAGGGCACAACACACTAGAGTCTGTAACTTAAGTGTTACGATATACCATTTCAAAATTTTATCTTCTTCGCAACAAAAGCCCATTAGAAAATTTGAGGGAATTTTATGACGCGCTAGTGAACTATAAATTGGATTACGGCATAATTCCATGGGGAGGAGCATTTTTCAACACAATTACACCAGCTGTCATCCTTCAAAAAAGGTTTATCAAAGTGATAGGTAAAAAGAAGAGTTATTAATCTTCCTTTTTGCTGTTAAAAATTTTAAAATTTGCACCCACTAAGGCTTTTCTATGCATATAAAGTGATTAGACTTTTCTTCTTGAGGTATGGTGCATAAATACCGGTTTCAAATAGGCCACGATTGTGGAACCTACGTACAGTTTTGCAACCCTAGCGCAGGCCTTATTTTTCTTGTTCAGGAGGAGTTTTGGGCCAAAAGCCTACGGTTTACTACCTTCTACCTGCAAAAATGTATCACACCTGACCTCATTAAAAAAAGTAAGATATTGGCTATTTAAGTATCAACATATTGAAGACATATTTTGTTTAGGAATTATTTTTTAAATGTTGTTATATTTTTTCATGTTAAATAACAATGTATGGTCATTTGTTTATTTACTTATTTGACGGTAACCTCAATACAGGTTCTCCTTCTAGATTACCTAAAGCTCTCTATCTTCTTGATTGTATTTTTCGTATATTGTTTGGGCGTCATAAAATATTATTATGTTATTTTATTATATATATATGATTTCAACAGACGGATCTGAGCCTCGAAAGTAAAACATTTAAAGTGATGAAATTTTACGTGACTCTCTTGAGCGATAGCTCTGGAAAATATCCCAACAACACGATTGCATATTTTCGAAAGAAATTGCCACAGCGTTCATCAGTGGGAAATGTTTGGTCAGTAGGACATTCATAAATATATTTTTCAAGTTTTAAAACCGCAGTAAATCACAATTGGATCGAAGTTGCATCGTGATATGTTCCCAAATAGGCTCTCAAACCTAGAAACTGAATTTACATCTTGGTAGTAAACGGCATATTATTTAGTTTGTCCAACAACCGAAAGTACATTCTCGATCGTCTGTTACTGGATATGAGAAGTATTCTAGATGATGATAAGAAACGAGAAAACGGCATTGCATCGAAGACATACGTTATTAGTTAAAGACGGAATCCTATCACGAAACTTCTACCGTCAACACACACACTTTTCGAAATGGGGCATCCACTGCTGAATACCTGAGGAAAACAAGTTTGTTGGACTTGAGTTGTGACTTTTGTTTTATCTTCTCCATTGTGACAAATAAAAGCTAATAAATAAAATACCTAGAAAAGCTGCGCTCTTCGTTATAACTGCCACGAGCAAACATATAGTGTCTCACAACTTGTAGAGGGATTAAGGTGGGAGCCCCTAGAGACTCGGAGGCATCACGTTAGGCTTAGGTTGCTCGAGAAATTCAGAACTGATATTTTTCAGAGCGACACAGAAGATATCATCATGATGCCTCACTACATCTCTAGGTCCGATTGAAGCGATACAATACGAGAGGTTGCCGAGCAGATAGTAACAAAAATGCGTTCTTTCCCTGCACAATAAGTGGCCATAATAAAAACTCAGCTCCACTCAATATACCCCTGTTATACAATTCAACATTTCACGTCCCAAAACCTTCGAATCCATATTGAAAATTAGCTTTGTACTTTTCCACAGCAAACTGAATACAAAAAATAAATTCGAATATAAAATACTTCCACGAAGTGACGCCTGAAGGTGTAAAGTTTATTCCCAAAATGTTAACCTTTACATCTTTACACGGCTGGAGTCTCAATACCCCTCTACCACACGCCCATGTGGCGGCTCGCAGGGTAGTACGTAGCCGTAGAGATCTTCGTCCCTCGAGAGCGGACATGATGTGCGGATACTGAAGAACAATCACTCGAGCACGGGAGCTGGAGATGGACTGCTCCTTCATTTTTTTAGTACAATTAGCGAATAACAAAGATTGAACGAGCAGTGTTCAGGTGCAACATTAATTCTCGCTCCGCCAAGGTTCTTGTCTTTCGGACATTTTTACGTAATCGTCTCAAAACAATGATATAACTGTAACAATTGATTGTTTGATCTAATAAGGGATACCTGGGGGCATCTCCTATGAATGACACAAATAAGATTCTGGCGAGCTTCTTCAAACCGAAGCTGATTTTAATCCTTCGTCCAGACTAATCATTAAATCGTCGTACACAAAAGAATTTTTTCACAAAAACAGCTATAGTTCTAAAGCGAATCGATGAAACAGCAACGCACGAAAAGGATGTTACTCGTGAGGCTATTTTTAAACGTTGCCACCAACTGTGGGAAGCTATTACGACAATTAGTCACGTAATTACGATGAAGCAGGCTCGCAACTTTTAACCGACCTCGTATTGGATGGAAACTTGAGTCGCGAATGTTAATAAATTATTAATTTTTAGAACTCTAATAGGGATTTTAGCTCTGTATGGGTCGGAGAATTGGTGATTGCGAGGGGAGGACGTACATAGACTTGATGCGTTTGAGTTATGGATGTGGAGAAGGATGGATAGGGTGAGCTTGGTGACGAGAAGGACAAACGAGGATGTGCTGCATATGGTTGGAGAGGAGAGGAAGCTCATAGCGGAGGTTCGGAGGAGGCAGAAGAGATAGATGGAGGACGAATTGTAAGGAGAGGGAATGATGAAGAGGGTAATAGAGGTGAGAGCACTGGGGAAGCGCGGTAGAGGAAGGAAGAGGATTGGGATTCTGGACGAAAGAAAAACCGTTACACAATATGAGGAATTTAAGAGGTGCTACCCAGAGGAGTGGAAACGGATCGGGATAAGTACTGTCCAAAAACCTACCAAATAGCCGAAGATATAACCCAAGCTAAGAAGACGTCCATAGGAAAAAGACAACTGCTGTGCTCAAAGATGATAGAACAACAAACAAGAAACAGCGTGTGAAAACTTTCATGTGGAGTGTGGTACTCTATGGATCAGAAGCATGGACCATTGGATAAGCTGACCAGAACAGACTAGAAGTCTTTGAAACCTAGTGCTGAAGGAGGATGCTGAAGACAAAATGGACGGACAAAATAAGAAATGATGAAATGTGTAGTGAGTAATGAGTTTTGTATTATTTTTGTTATTATGATTAATTGTGAAAATAGTTTGCCCTGTTATTGTGTTTTCATGTTGGGTTAACTTGAAATTAAATAAATAAATAAATTAAATAAATAAAAAAGTGTACAGATGAGTAGAAGAGGAAAGGGCCATATGGAACACTATACAGAAAAGAGGAACCAGATGGATTGGGCACACCTGAGACACAATGGGTTTGTGAAGAACATAACTAAAGGTAAAATAGAGGGAAAAGTTCCCAGGGAAAGACCCAGGAATAGCCCAAAGATAATAGGACTTCAAACCAGGAAACGGTATGTGAAAACATTCATAGCAGAGGAAGAGAAAAAGAGCTGGGTGACGATTATTAAGACAGATAGACGCGCCATTACGATGAAGCACTGCTGCAACTTTTAGCAGACCACGTATTGGACTGAAATGGACCCATTAAAGAGGAGAGTACACAGGAAGAGATACCAGGAGGTAAGGGAACTAGCATTAGATAGGGAAGACTGGAGGGCTACAGTCAACCAGTCTTAGGATTGAACGACCTATGAATGAAGCCGATAGAATATTCAAATGAAATTCATTTTATGGAAAAATTGCACACGGTTCATCCCATCGTAATTTTACGCCGTCGTACGCGAAACGCAAACCGCAGTTGTCAAAAATTGTCAGCCCAGAGGGCGAAGAGAATCGCGGCGGAGTCGGAGTGGGTGGTTGCTCAAAGATTGGGGGAGAAAGAGAAGGAGAAGGTGGGTGGGAGAGATAGGGGACGGTGTCGGGGAGGGAAAGAATGAAGAGGATAGGGAAGTCGGGAGTCGGTCGCGCGGGGGTGGACTCGAATGCGGGGGGAGGGGGAAGGGGGCGTGAGGGACGAGAGGAGGTGGAGTAGACGACGCCTCTTCATCGCCTTGTGAGAGCCGTACGTGAGCGCCAAGCTAATGCGCCCCCGAGACGAGACGGTGACTCTCCGACCTACGGGAGACGATCCACCAATCACCTCGTGCGTCGGATTGTTGGGGAGGGACGTGAGGGGGCACAGAGGAAAGAGGGAGTAGAGTTTTTGAAAGGCACATCGGATGACACAAGTGGAGAATAGTAATTAGGAGGAAGCGGGGAGTGGCGCTTTCAGTTGGCCGAACAGGACGATCATATCGCCATTTGCATTTCCAACGTCGCCAATGGCGACCGAAAAATTCAACAAGCCAGGCCAAATATGCGGTTCCATTACGGAGTACGGAGACCTTAAAATAACCCCATAAATATAATTTTTCCTTTATCAAACCTCTTAAACTAACACATTTTCTCTGAAATATAATCCAAAAAGAGTCCGAACTGATACATCGTCATAAATTAGAGTTTACCTGGACTTATGTGGGCTTTCACTTTTTTGTAAAAAAACGAAACCGGTCGTATTAAATAATATCACAGAGGAATTTGCTCATTTTATTAGTGCATTCATGTTCCATTTCCGCTCAATCAGGCCTGAAACTACAGATAATGTAACAGATTTAATTTTTTGCTGCCTTAAAAAATGCCATCTTTGCAAAATGAACTGGCATAAAAAGGGATATCATTCATGATAAAAAAACGCGTTATGATGAAGGCACCAATCCGTCGCCAGTCAATAATTCTAATAAAAAAGAATCAATAATAAGGCACTGCAGTCGACTCTTCGGGCTTGCAAAAAGATTTCATAAAATAAATTTGTAGACTAATCTGTAAATTATTAATATATATAAAGCTACAAAACTGACTGACTGACTGACTGACTGACTGACTGACTGACTGACTGACTGACTGACTGACTCATCAAAATTCCTGGGCATTTCTAAACGAGCTAGGTGGGTGAAATTTTCAGGATAGAGTTGGAGTCATGAGTCGAGTTGGGAAAAAATCGAAAAAGTTAAAAAAGTCGATTAGGCTTCGATTTATTGCAATCGATAGCTTTACATGCGATTATACGGGAAAAACGAAAAATTTTAGTGTAGACCTTTTTTCTTTCGTTCATTAAAATATGAAATAATTAAGTTACAGGACTGATTCTTTCACAAATATGAGGCTGAATGCTTGAAGAATCTAATTCTTTCAATCGATTCTTTCCTACCTACCGTAAAGATGATATTTTTAAACTTTTATTTGGGATTTTAGACATTTTTTCACTTTCGTTGCTATGGATTTATTCCATTGTCGCCTAGCCGAGTGTCGATTCAGGTTTGGAACTAAGCTAGGCGGGCCAGTTTCAGGGAAGGGTTATATTTATGTGTTGATTTGGGGTAAAATCGGAAAAGTTAAGAAAGTCGATTCGGCTTCGAGATATTGCAATCGATAGCTTTACATATATGAGTTAGGTATCCTAAGTGAATGAAATTTACTCTTCCCTTTGCCATTTTTCGCACTGCTAAATACTGGGTATAATTTCTTCAAATTTGTCCTGGCCTCTACCGTACCTTTGATGACCAATTTCCACCAACCAAGCTTCATGATATTGTCGTTTTCATTAAAAAATAGAGCAGTTCATGTAGAAGATTGGAAGAGAAAAAAACTAGATTACGAAAATTAGTATATTAAAAATCTCGATTCCGATCGAACTTATATAGTAAAATACTTCATGTGAGCTCTAATTAAGTATGCTGTACTGAACTAAAATTTCTTACGTAGAAGAGCGTCTTATATGCCACCAAATGAGGTTAGGATAATCTTTCAGTGGTTCCACGTTCGTTTCGGTATACTGACTATAGTATTTTGAAAAGTCGATAATGACCGGATGACATACAATATAAGTTTGTACTAGAACTGTCTGGTATCCATACCTCATGAGGCGCGAGAGGCATTTTCGAGAATTATATTTTTCTTTGCTTGCATGTAGCACGCAGACTTGAGAGCTTTCATTTTTTTCCTCATTTAAAGAGTATCATCATCTAACACTCCCCCCCACCCTGCTTGCAAATTGCAAGAACCCATATAGGCATCATTTAATGGACAGGTGCTATTAATACATCGCTGCTAAGTACTGGGTATAATTTCTTCAATTGTTTCCGGGCCTCTACCGTAGCTTTGATGACCAACTTTAACCAACCAATCTTCACGATATTTTAGTTTCCATTCAAAAGCATGTGCAATTCATGTAGAAGATTGAAAAAGAAAAATTGAACATGAAAATTAGCATATTATAGTTGTCTATTCGGATCGAAGTTCTATTATAATGTTTTCATGTTAGACCTTATTAAGTACCTATGCTGTACTGAAAGGAATATCTAACGTAGAAAGGCCATCAAATAAAGTTATGTTGAACTTGCAGTGGTTCCACATTCCTTTCATTTCACTGACTATAGTATTTTGAAATGTCCTTAATTACCGGATGAGATATAATATGATTTGTACTAGAACTGTCAGGTATCCATACCTCATAGACCGTGAAATTCATTTCGAGAATTCCATAATATTTTTCTTTTCCTGCATGTAGCACGCAAACTTGAGAGCTTTCATTGGTTTTGTGAGGATGATGCATTCATTTTTCGTTACTTAAAAGGTATCATAATGTAAAAACCCCCCTTGCTTGCTAACAGCAAGCACCCATTTACTCGTTATTAATATATATAAAGCTACAAAACTGACTGACTGACTGACTGACTCATCAAAATTCCTGGGCATTTCTAAACGAGCTAGGTGGGTGAAATTTTCAGGATAGAGTTGGAGTCATGTGTCGAGTTGGGAAAAAATCGAAAAAGTTAAAAAAGTCGATTAGGCTTAGATTTATTGCAATCGAAAGCTTTACATCGGATTATACGGGAAAAACGAAAAATTTCAGTGTAGACCTTTTTCTTTCGTTCATTAAAATATGAAATAATTAAGTTACAGGACTGATTCTTTCACAAGTATGAGGCTAAATGTTTGAAAAATCTAATTCTTGCAACCGATTCTTTCCTACCTACCGTAAAACTGATATTTTTAAACTTTTATTTGGGATTTTAGAAATTTTTTCACTTTCGTTGCTATGGATTTATTCCATTGTCGCCTAGCCGAGTGTCGACTCAGGTTTGGAACTAAGCTAGGCGGGCCAGTTTCAGGGGAGGGTTATATTTATGTGTTGATTTTGGGTAAAATCGGTAAAGTTAAAAAAGTCGATACGGCTTCGAGATATTGCAATCGATAGCTTTACATATATGAGTTAGGTATCCTAAATGCATGTAATTTACTCTTCTCTCTGCCATTTTTCGCACTGCTAAATACTGGGTATAATTTCTTCAAACTTTTCCTGGCCTCTACCATACCTTTGATGGCCAATTTCCACCAACCAAGCTTCATGATATTGTCGTTTTCATTAAAAAAATATGCAGTCCATGCAGAAGATTGGAAGAGAAAAAAAAATTGAACATGAAAATTAGTATAATAAAAATATCGATTCCGATCGTACATATATAGTAAAATTCTTCATGTGAGCTCTTATTAAAAATGATGTACTGAAATCAAATATCTAACGTAGAAAAACGTCTTATATGCCGTAAAGTGAGGTTATGACAATCTATCAATGGTTCCACGTTCGTTTCGGTGTACTGATTATAGTATTTTGAAAAGTCGCTAATAACCGGATGACATACAATATAAGTTTGTACTAGAACTGTCTGGTATCCATACCTCATGAGGCGCGTATTTCATTTTCGAGAATTATATTTTTCTTTGCTTGCATGAAGCCCGCAGACTTGAGAGCTTTCATTTTTTTTCCTTATTTAAAGAGTATCATCGTCTAGCACTCCCCCCACCCTTGCTTGAAAATTGCAAGCACCCATATAGGCATCATTAAGTGGACAGGTGCTATTAGTACATCGCTGCTAAGTACTGGGTATAATTTCTTCAACTTTTTCCTACCCTCTACCGTAGGTTTGATGACCAACTTTAACCAACTAATCTTCATGATATTTTAGTTTTCATTCTAAAGCAATTCAAAATTCAATGTGCAATTCATGTAGAAGATTGAAAAAGAAAAATTTAACATACAATTTAGCATATTAAAATTTTCGATTCGGATCAAAATTCTATTATAAAGTTTTCATATTAGACCTTATTAAGTATGCTGTACTGAAAGGAATATCTAACGTAGAAAGGCCATCAAATAAAGTTATGTTAAACTTGCAGTGGTTCCACGTTCCTTTCATTTCACTGACTATAGTATTTTGAAATGTCGTTAATTACCGGATGAGATATAATATGATTTGTACTAGAACTGTCAGGTACCTCATGGACCGTGAAATTCATTTCGAGAATCCCATAATATTTTTCTTTGCCTACATGTAGCACATATACTTAAGAGCTTTCATTGCTTTTGTGAGGATGATGCATTCATTTTTCGATACTTAGAGTGTAAAATAATGTATAACCCCCCCTTGCTTGCTAACAGCAAGCACCCATTTACTCGTATCTATATAAAGCTACAAAACTGACTGACTGACTGACTGATCAAAATTCCTGGGCATTTCTAAACGAGCTAGGTGGGTGAAATTTTCAGGATAGAGTTGGAGTCATATGTCGAGTTGGGAAAAAATCGAAAAAGTTAAAAAAGTCGATTAGGCTTAGATTTATTGCAATCGAAAGCTTTACATCGGATTATACGGGAAAAACGAAAAATTTCAGTGTAGACCTTTTTACTTTCGTTCATTAAAATATGAAATAATTAAGTTACAGGACTGATTCTTTCACAAGTATAAGGCTAAATGTTTGAAAAATCTAATTCTTGCAATCGATTCTTTCCTACCTACGGAAAAACTGATATTTTTAAACTTTTATTTGGGATTTTAGAAATTTTTTCACTTTCGTTGCTATGGATTTATTCCATTGTCGCCTAGCCGAGTGTCGACTCAGGTTTGGAACTAAGCTAGGCGGGCCAGTTTCAGGAGAGGGTTATATTTATGTGTTGATTTTGGGTAAAATCGGAAAAGTTAAAAAAGTCGATACGGCTTCGTGATATTGCAATCGATAGCTTTACATATATATATTAGGTATCCTAAATGCATGTAATTTACTCTTCTCTATGCCATTTTTCGCACTGCTAAATACTGGGTATAATTTCTTCAAACTTTTCCTGGCCTCTACCATACCTTTGATGGCCAATTTCCATCGACCAAGTTTCATGATATTGTCGTTTTCATTAAAAAAATATGCAATCCATGCAGAAGATTGGAAGAGAAAAAAAATTGAACATGAAAATTAGTATAATAAAAATATCGATTCCTATCGAATATATATAGTAACATTCTTCATGTGAGCTCTTATTAAGTATGATGTACTGAAATGAAATATCTAACGTAGAAGAACGTCTTATATGCCGTAAAATGAGGTTATGATAATCTATCAATGGTTCCACGTTCGCTTCGGTGTACTGATTATAGTATTTTGAAAAGTCGCTAATAACCGGATGACATACAATATAAGTTTGTACTAGAACTGTCTGGTATCCATACCTCATGGGGCGCGTATTTCATTTTCGAGAATTATATTTTTCTTTGCTTGCATGTACCCCACAGACTTGAGAGCTTTCATTTTTTTCCTTATTTAAAGAGTATCATCGTCTATCACTCCCCCCACCCGTGCTTGCAAATTGCAAGCACCCATATAGGCATCATTAAATGGACAGGTGCTATTAATACATTGCTGCTAAGTACTGGGTATAATTTCTTCAACTTTTTCCTAACCTCTACCGTAGGTTTGATGACCAACTTTAACCAACCAATCTTCATGATATTTTAGTTTTCATTCAAAAGCATGTGCAATTCATGTAGAAGATTGAAAAAGAAAAATTTAACATAAAATTTAGCATATTAAAATTGTCGATTCGTATCGAAGTTCTATTATAAAGTTTTCATATTAGACCTTATTAAGTATGCTGTACCTAAAGGAATATCTAACGTAGAAAGGCCATCAAATAAAGTTATGTTGAACTTGCAGTGGTTCCACGTTCATTTTATTTCACTGACTATAGTATTTTGAAATGTCTTTAATTACCGGATGACATATAATATGATTTGTACTAGAACTGTCAGGTATCCTTACCTCATGGACCGTGAAATTCATTTCGAGAATTCCATAATATTTTTCTTTGCCTGCATGTAGCACGCAGACTTGAGAGCTTTCATTGGTTTTGTAAGGATGATGCATTCATTTTTCGATACTTAAAGTGTAAAATAATGTACAAACCCCCCTTGCTTGCTAACAGCAAGCACCCATTTACTAGTTTAATATAGAAACATATTATTGAATGTATGGTTGTATGTATCTTGCTCCTTGAGATTAGTAGCTACGATAGGGCGAGTTGCAAGTGAAATAAGTGTAAGTAGATATTTTATCGACACAAAAAAGGTTGTGTTAATCCAAGAATGTAGGAGACAGCAACCGTAAAAAATGTCACAACACAGAGCGTATTTAGAATGTGACACAATTTTCGCCATAAAATTCATTTCTATCAAAATATACGGAGATATCATTCATTATGATCATTTTACATTAATTCTTCGAACAAATTAATTTTCAATATCGCAAAATATGTAATTTTCTGCGAGTCATCTATTTTCACGAGTCATTTTCAATTAACCTTGTATTCTAACTACGATACATATTCCTACCTTTCCGTTTAGTAAAAGTACGTAAATAAATTAAATATGGTGACTCTGAAGTAGCAAATTAGAGCTTCACCTCACATTATATATCATAGCCGAATAATTTAAGCATCGCACGCTAGAAATTTTCGTGCAAGTGGTGCATAGGGATGTAGGGTAACTTGGATAATTTTCAAAAATCCTTCTATTACTTTTTTAACGATATTAACTTTCTTGCCAAAATATTCCTACGCTATTTTTGAACGCTACAATTCCAGGCCTTCACAATCAAATTCATGATACACTGTAAATAGTCGAATTATACGAACGATCACAGGCATTACGTCCCCAAGAGGAGAGAATGCATAGCGAGTGAGATTCGAACCCATCTATGGGACGTCAAAATACAAATAATGTATCCTAGTCGACATTGGTATCATGGAATTAGAAACTTCAGCTGCCTCCAGTTATTGTTTGTTACCAAGTCATAGTCAGAGGTCAAAGACGAAATTTTTCTGGAGCCTATCTGTAAACTTATTTTCCAAGGAAAATTGATCACAACCTCACAAGAATTTCCAAGGAATGAGTATTCCATTCGGGAAATCTATTACTGTGATTCTGTAACCCTTCTTTGGTGCACAGATGCTGGCCGATTTTGACATATTCATTGTATTCGTAAAAAACAGTACCGGATGATTGAATTACCCCGACCTTGCTTCAGTGATAAATTTCAGAATACCCACCCGATACACGAGGAGTCACCCATTGCTTCATATCCCTTCTCCCAGATTAACACTTACCAAGCGCTCCCTCATTTTCCGCCTCTCTTCTCTTGTAAATTCCTTTCCTGTGAACATCGACCCTTTCACCTTATCTTCCAGCGTCTCCGTTAACCCAGCCATATGTCATTCCCAAAAGAAGTAATTTTTACTATCTCCCCATACTGGATTATTATTCGTTACCTTCTTCTTGTTAGGGTTTTACGTTTGTGTCTTTTTGGTTTGCTATACGTTCACTATAAAATGGCTTCATGCTGTTATGTGACCTTTTTCTCAAATAAATAAATAAAAATAAAACGAGTATTTATGTTTAAATTACAGACTTTCGCTTTTCGTCGTAGCACATAGCCAATAATACTATACTGTTTTCTTAAGATGTACATATTTTGCTGCAATGAGTAAATTTACAAGCAGGCCACTATGCAGCACACTAGTTAACATACTACTACCACTACCTGCCTCAATAAGTACCTCGTAGTATGTATGAATAAATGGCATTCGTAGTACTAAGTGGTATGAGTATGTTAACTAGTGTGCTGCATAATGGCCTGCTTGTAAATTTACCCATTGAAAAAAATTTTGTACATCTTAAGAAAACAGTATAAAACGGCTTCATGCTGTATGCGATCGTTTTCTCAAATAAATAAATAAAAATAAAACAAGTGTTTATGTTTAAATGACACACTTTCGCTTTTCGCCGCAGCACATAGCACAGCATATATACTGTGATAAATATTGAAACGTTGTCATGGGAAACTTCTGCTGTTTTCCTTGTTTATCAAATCAATTTTTCAATTTATATTGTAATTAGGTATTCAAAATACAGCGATAAATGTTTTAAGCCTGAAGACAACTATACCCTTCCCTCAGTTCGTGAAAAATCATGATATCAAATCCTGAAGAGAGAGCAATGGATGCTGGAGTCAATATAATTACTAGTTTTCGTGACGTAGTAAAACTAAAACCCTCGGTTTAACTCGTTGTCCTTTAATATGTTACACGGAGCAGTATTTACACGAAATTTAAAAGATATAAATGGCAGCACTAATCCTAAATTTACTCTCATCTCCTTTTTCTCTTCCTCAATCCTAAGGTTGGTGGGCATTTAAATCTTTCTTTCCAGAGCAAGTCTCTTTATTTCTGCATATCTCCTCCCTCCTCCAATACCATTCAGGAATTTCTGCCTAGATCTTTTTCTTCCTGCGCGTCCCTCCACCATTCCTTCTATCAAGGCATTCATCCAGTTAAGAGCGCCGAAACATATTTCCAAACCATCCTTCTCTCCTTCTTGAGATTAAACCTGCCACTGTTCGCCCCTCTCCAATTCTAGCTCTCTCTATCCATAGAATCTTTAGTATTCTTCTTTTGCTCCATGTTTCGAATTCCTTCAAACTGCTCCTTTCTGCTTTTCCTGAAGTCCAAGTTTCTGAGCTGTGTTTCACACGCTCCATACATGGCTTTTTACAGAATCTTGAGGGGTTTTTATTGAGACCTTTTTGAAGTCAAGATAGTTTTCTTCTTGATAAAAGCTTATTTTGCTTGTGCTATCCTGCTTGTCACATCCGCTGAGCATCTTCCATCAGGTGTTATACTGCTACCAAGATCTTTAAAAGTATTTACTTGCTTTAGCTTCTCTCCTTCCAGATATATCACAGCTTCCTGTAATCCATCTCTTGCGCATTTCATTACTTTGGTTTTGTTCTTATAAATTTCCATGTCCCACGTATTTTTAAAAATTTGGTTCGTTACATGTAATGCATCTTGTAGCTCACTAACACTGTTTGATAAAAGTACTCTATCGTCTACAAATCGGATGGCTGTGTGAACTTTGCCGTTTACTTTTAACCCATTCTTATAAGTTTCTAAAAATTCCTTCATTGCTTGTTCCATGCAAAAATTGAACATTAGTGGGGATAGACTGCATCCCTGCCTAACACCTTATCACGCCTCAAATACTTCGAATGACCTTCCTGACTCAATGGGTACCTCGAAGTATGTATGAATTAATGGTATTCGTCATACTAAGCGGTAGTATTATGTTAACTAGTGTGCTGCATAATGACCTGGTTGTAAATTTACTCATTGCAGCAAATTTGTACATCTTAAGAAAACAGTACTTCGAAGAGTGGGCTCCAGCTTAATGTGGTTCAAGCGTTTCTCCACAAGTGAGTGAGGCGGGGGTTGTTTGATTTCTTAAAATCCGTCCGCAGGTGACGAAATTCCAAGTCTTGGAAAGTCATAATACGTATTACAAATTCACGGAAATGACAGTAAGACATTCTGCTCATCCAATCACCATTTCCTTCAATCCGAAACTTTCCCTCTCCACCTTCCCACAATGCCACAAACCTATTCCCTTCGGTTCTCTCGTTCTCCCCTCAAGCTTTCTCACGCTGCCCTGACCGCGTTGTCCCTCAACCTTCTTCTTCCTAGCAGTCACACCGCCGCTGCATTTCAAAACTCCTCTCTCAATTTTTATTTTCCGTTCTCTTGGCACGTCCCTGCAGTGTGTGTGCATTTTTTTCCGTCCACCACAGCCAGCATTGCGGGAGGGGGGAAGGAAAAACCCTTGTGACTTCCGGCGACAGGGCAATAAAAAACCTCAGCGAATGACACGGAGCACAGGTTTTGTTTTGCCGAGATTAACACGTGTCGCCGTTTGAGATTTATCGGCGCCTCCGTCCCAACCCAAGCTAGCAATGGGTTATGGCGAAGCCGCATTCTCTCCTCTCTATCTCCTACCCCGTTCGCTTTCGAAACCAGACATAAAAATCTTCACCTTCGCGCCTCTCTCTCTCTTCCTATTGCGAGACCGCCGAAGCGCACGGACAGAGAACAAAATGGCGGTCGGCCCCTGTCTCTTGGGAGGGGTAACCGCGTGACTTGCTGGCGGACTCCCCATAACTCACCACCGCACCGCGATTTCCAACGCGACGTCATACACGGATTTACTGTCGGTGCAGAAATTATGTGCAATCGAGTTTGGGAACGAATAAAAAAAAAACTAGAGAACCTTCAGACAAACTAATCACAACATAACTGTCCTTATTAAATTCTACGTTAATAAATGCATTTTTAATATTTTTTACCACGGGTGTAACCTAAAAAGTACCTGTTTTTGACGGTGGTCGAGCATAGCTCCGACTTTGATAATTTGTAACTCAAACGAAAGAAGTCCTTCATTCTCCTCTGCAGCGGAATGTAGATTTCCGTAGAGTTCGCTGTCGTATGAAAGGATTAATTATGTTAACTTCCTTTTTTTTAATTTATTACAAAACGTACTATTTCATAATCTACATCTACTAATTACCCTACAAGCCACCTCAAAGGTGTTTGGCAGGGGTAACTTATCACCAACATTAACTGCAGTGAAGAAATTTACTTTCACCTGCAAGCACCACACTATCGGTATGCTACAAATGTTACAGAAACTACAAAATTAATCTATAATGTAACTATGAAAATGTGACACAAAATTCATGCAGGGAACATGCAAAACATGGTGTTAGCACTACTCGGCAGACTTTGAAGCATGCAATCCGTTAGAAACACATAATCCGTGTTAGTAGAATCCTAGCAATGTGAGGCACAGTTTTCGATATTAAATTTTTTTCAGATATTCCCAGTGTTTCATTTTTCCACGAGTTCACTGTTTGTATCTTGGGTTAAATTACTCATCTAATTTCAACGGTCGGCTTTTTTATAGCTTTTATTTTGCAACGCGCAACAACTTAACCGGTTCTGAATATCAATGCGCGAATTCCAAACTTGTCTGTGGAGATTTATGTTTATTTTAAAAATACACTCCAAAAACTATTAAGCATTTCTGCTTTCTCACAAGCCGTGGACAGTCTCATGTGGAATACTTCGATCTTTCATCGATGGCAGCTTATGTAATGTGACTGTGACCGTAACTTGCGAAATCCTCCCATTTTCTTATTCCTCCGACGAGCAACTCGATGTCTTTGATGATAATTATCATTATATTATGCAATTTCTACATTGACTGTCTCCACTGCTCGAACAACCCCTTGCACATATGTCTTTCTCCATTTTCGGGGTGTATTCGCATCAAATCACAAGTGATTTGTTATTTTTTCCAGATGCAATTTGCATTCATCTTGCTACTCAATTTTCCTTTTTCTGATATTTATCGGACCCAAGTTTATGTAATATAGCAGCATTTCTTGGTATTATTGTATCGGATTTATTTTGCAAAGCGCAATTACTTAACCGGTTATGATTTTTCCCTGCGAAGGGTTATGTCTTATGCGCTATCGCAAAGACAGTTTTTTTTAAATGTACTATCCCATGCTCACTAATAAAAGCATTTACTCATCGGCAAAATTATTGAAGCATCAGACCTGGTCTTACCAACGTTTCTCTCCTTGCGATGACATGCATTTGGAAGCACAGAAATCACAGATATAAGCTACTGGATCAAGATCTGAAATGCATATAGTCTGAAGCGATCGAAAAATTATTTCCTCACACCAAAATTCGAGGATACAGAGGAAAAGATCAAAGTTTTAGCGCACTTTCTTGTACGAAAAGCAAATCTTCATGTGTGTTCAATAACCGAGGCAGCATCTCAACTATCAAAAAACAGTGATAAGACAGATATCTCTATCAGAGATAAGAAATATTTTCCCATTTCTCACCAAAACACGAATGCTATAATTAATTTCCGTCTTCAATACTTCTATACATAGGAAATGATCAAGTTTTGCTCACTTCAATGAACGAAAGACGAATCTTCATCAGTGTTCAAATTCAGGGACAGAATCTCAACTTTCGATAAACAGTGATAGAACAGATATCTTTATAAAAGGTAAGAAATATTTTCTCATGTCGCTTAATCAGGAAAATTAACTTCCGTCTTGATTAATTTTCTTCCATACAATTCTGATAGCATTACTTCGATAGACTCCTGCGACTAAAAGGCACGGCGAATAAGAAAATATCAATACCTCTCAATGTCCATTACCCCTTTCCCAGATCTAAGATAGGATAAATTTTACGGTCGATTTCTCCCTGCGCAGTAATGCGCAGAATTAACGCGTGTGACGGAGCCGAATGAAAGCACAGTCAGCTGGCGAAGAATTACCGCGGTGTTGACGTCAGACTTTATATTTGCTTTGATGGGTGTGCTCAGCGCTATCGGGCGATTGGCTCGCGCAATCAGCTTTCGATGGTTCCGCATTGAATCCGCCAAAACAATAAGCCATAATTCTTAGCATCGCGAGGCAGTCGCGTCATGCGGGGAAATTATTTCCTAAAAGGTCAACAAAGGAAAAAAGTTGACGTTGCCTCATTGGCATTGTGTCATGGGGTTAAATCTACCAGGCCTGAGTAGAATCAAAACAGGGATAAAACATACGGGATCATACCTACGTTCAAAAGGAAATGAAAGGGTTTTTAAACAGATGATGTGGCAGTGGACTAACGTGAAATTTTATTTCTAAATTTGAGTCAAACACTCGAGTCTTCTGAGCTAATGTTTCGTGGTTTTTTCCACCAGTTAGGATTTTCAATTCTATCAATGTATTATTGAAGTTTTCTTTCACAGTCCTCGGGAGTATATAGCGAATACAAAGACGACGGGAAACATTAGCTCTTAAAGAAATCGTGGGGTGAAAAATTTCCTTTTTTTCCACGTAAGTCCATGACGGTTTGTTCGTGAAAGGAATATTTGAAGAGGATGGTACTCCAAAACGTAGAAGAAGCAATTACTTCGATAAAAGATAACCTCTAAACTGCTAAGTAGGCTGAGGCTGTTTTGTCGTAATATGAGTTCAAATATTTTGTCTCTTATACTCCGGTGGGTTTCCATCAAACACCTTCTCTTCCTAACTCTACATTGGTGATTCTCTCCATCCATTTCATTTTCATTATTCTTCGACGACACCAAAGTTCTCTTGCTCACTTCCTTTTTAGACCTGCTGTAATTACCATACTATCTTCACTGTCACATTTTCAATGCATATTTTAAAGAGGACTACATATCATGTACATTTTGATGAATTACTTCCTTACTTCCAAGGACGTGTTGCTTGCTGCTATCGGACATCTTCTGAAAGAATATTTCGAGTAATATTATTATAACTTTTTCGAATAATATAATAAAACATTTTACCACGGAGATGAAAGGTCTTCCAAGGTTAACACTCTCGCTGCGTATTCCGGTCTAAAGACGTGATTTAAAAACAACCGAAAAATGCAGCTGACATCAATTGAAGTATTTTAACTTCGCAGTTAAAAAATGTTTCCCATAATTTTTTAATAGAAAAGTCAATTTAAAATTAGCAGATTTTTTCATTTTAAAGTTTCAAAAAGAAATAATATCCCATGGTTGTTTAGCAATATCATAGCAAGAACTAAATCTTTTCGAGCAAGTAGGTATGGTTTTCATGGTGTGATACTTTTCCTTTAAAAAAAGCAGGAAGTAGGCCGGAAACGCTCAGCTATCCACGAATTTATTTTCATTTATGGATCAGAAGTGAGGACATACTTGATTCAATTTTTAACCTCGGAAGCATGAAAAGTTTCAAATCTCCTTCTTCGTTCCGATAGCAGAAGGCATTCCTCGCATCATCTGTTCAAAGACCATAAGTTGGAAAATAAATGAAGACGCAAAGGCGCATCTCCTACTGTCATTTGCACAACGCCCTATGGGACGCCAGACTGTATCGGTAGTGAGTTACACCCGCTTCATACTTCTGGAATAGAGATGAGCGTACAATGAGCGCACAGCCACCTGGAATAGTGAGCAGGCCAAGTCCAATCACGCGTGGCATCGCTGGGTGGGGTCGCCTATGCGGGAATGTAACGTGCTTCATTCCCACTCAAGCCAATCAATCGTCCGGTGCGAGTGCGACTACCAGGTGTCCGCTTTTTACCCCGACAAGTCTTCTTTCATCTACATCTACATACTGCCCTGCGAACCGCCGCAGAAGCGAGTGGCAGGAGGGTGCTTGTACATCAACTGTGAAATGGGAGGGGATAGGTGAAAGGAGGGGGAGAGGACGGAGGTTAATCTGTAGGTTAACTACGCCTTATGTTAGCCTCACCCTGTTTTTTTATTATTACAAATGGCGCGTGCGTTGCACTTATGCTGTCCTACGTGATGATACTTCCGAGAAAGGCGGAGATATCAACTTACTCTAATTTCTCTCCTCTCAGGATGTGGAAGTCTCCCTGCGGGGCGAGAAATTAGAGAAAGTGGATTCCTTCACTTATCTCGGAGGTACCATCACGTGGGATGGAAGAAGGACAACGGACATCAAGCGGAGAATAGCCAAGGCTAAGAAGTCAATCATGGGAAAAAGACAACTGCTGTGTTCAAAGAAGATAGGACTAAAAATCAGAAAACAGTATGTGAAAACATTCGTGTGGAGCGAGGCACTCTATGGATTGGAGGCATGGACCATTGGAAAAGCTCACCAGAAGAGACCAGAAGCCTTCGAAGCCTGGAGCTGGAAAAGGATGCTGAAGATAAAATAGACGGAGAAAATAAGAAATGATGAAGTGCACAGAAGAAAAGAAGAGGAAAGGACCATATCGAACACCATACAGAAAAGAACAAGTCTGATTGGACACACCCTGAAACACAATGGGGTTGTGAACAACATAATTTAAGGAAAAATTGAGGGAAAATTCCCCAGAGAAAGACCCAGGACTGAGTTCATGAACCAAATAAAGAAGAAAGTACACAGGAAGAGATACCAGAGGTAAGGGAACTAGCCTTGGACAGGGAAGGGTGGAGGGCTGCAGTCAACCAGTCTTAGGATTGAACGACCAACGATGAATAGTGCGTGGAAAGAAGGAATTTTTCACTCATACGTTCGGCAGTGAAGTTCGTGTTTACTCACTACTGTAGATACAACGCGGATTCAAAATTATATGCTCCGTGCCGCATCGGACCTCATCTGATCAGATGTTTTCAAGTAATCTGAACATAGCGTATGGCCTCCGAGTTTCAAATGACCCTAACCAACTCCTTCCACTTGCTGAATAAAATTTTCTATTCTTAAGGATCCCTAGGTAGGTAATAGATATTAGAACGAAGGCGGAGAAAATGAGGGATTTTGGTTTTTGTTATCAAAGTTCCAAAGAAGAATAGAGAAAGTCCAACATTTATTTACATTTCGATGCAAAAAACTTATTTTCACCAATATTCTTGAGCCTTTTAAGCAATTGTGATGTTCAAAAGGGCATTCCGAAAATTGATATTTTTAAATTCTTAGCACATAAGCGACCACGTCAGATGCATTTTCATGCGACCGAGGATCCACAAACAATATTACATCAGCTGTGTAACAGAGTAAACTGCATGTGGGGACGCCATTAATCACGGGGCATAGCCAGGTTCAAATCCGGTTCATAACCCGTCCATACATGGTTCAAACCCGGTCCAAACCCGGTTAAGGTCCGGTTTAAAAATCTTCACTCAAATATTTTCTTTGCATGTAAACCGATGCAAATACGTTCTCCCAGAGAAACCAACCATCCAATTTAGCCTCAAACGGATTGGCTTCATTTATTCATCTCTTTGCAAGATATAGGCAAAGCTGAAAACCAGGCAGAAAAACGTGTGCTTTAAAAAATATTCGGATTCATATATGTGCAACGTACGAATGCAGAGGCGACATATCCCGAAGTCGTGCACAGTAAGAAATGCAATATTACCTTCGGTCAGTTTAGACGGACAAAAGCGGAAACGGTAGATGTTTCCTCCCGTGAATAAGAAATATTAAGCTAGAGTTCATTAGATAGCAATGCTGCCCTCCTAAGCTAAAAAACAGTCACATACATAAATTCACATTTTTTTTAAAAGTTGAATTCAATATTTTCAACCTCGAGGATCTTTTTCGATTTTTAAGGTGTAACATTTTGATTTTACCAAATCTACTGTATAATTGTCTGTTTTATCTAGGCCAGAATAGTAACTGAGAGTTTTAAGCCAAGTAAGTAACAGTAACTACAAACATTTTAATATAATTTTAGATTTAAAAGAAAAATGCCTTTGTTAAGTTGGCTTTGTCAGTCAGTTTAGTCGGACAAAAGCGGTTACGGTAGATGATTCCTCCCGTGACTAAGGAATAACGAGCAAGATGGATTGCATTAGCCGTGTTATAATTGTATAAGTGTTACGAGTTTAATAGAAGAACTAGGATAGGAATTACTATCAGAACGCAGGTTAAAATTTAGGTTAAACCTTTTAAGTACATTCGAAACCGTTTTGTTCACAGATGACGTTAGATATACATTGAGAGCCCCTGCGTATTATGCTAGGTTTGATTATATTAACAAGATTAGAGAGATAGATTGTCGTATCGATAGATTTAAAATGTAATTTTTCCCGCGTACTATAAGGGAGAACAATAGGCAGCGTAGCAAAGGGATAGGTAGGTGAAATATAGTTAGAGTAGTCTGTAGTGCATGATGCATGTAATAACAACCATTAATCCCTTTCTTATTATGTAGATACTAACCATGTGACCCTATTATCTAGCATGCCTTCATTAAATATCCCAGTTGCATGTCAATAGTGCATGTTTGGTGATCTTCACCCCCTGCCACACACCTCGCTCGCAGGGAATTACGTAGATGTAGATAAGGTGGATTAGAGGCGTGGCCATAATCTAGAAGTTCGCGTCACGTCCCACCGGAAATTTATCTAGAACTGAGAACGCTCAATGATGAAACTGACCTAACGGGAAATGTGAAAACCGGGTCCAAATCCCCTTTTTTCCCACTCTAATCATGTCGTAACTCCGCAGAAACGAAGTGACGACATAATGCAATGAAAATTGCAGTCAAGTGCAACGTTGCAAAATACAACGTTCCTTGTGACTGCGACGAAGACTGCTAGGGTCAAGGCAGCACTTCGCTGAGAACATCTGTTTTTTTCCTCGAATAATCAGACACCTTGCAGGGGTATGCTGGTAGTGATTTCTCTTTAGGATTTCCTTCGGGTCGAATTCTCCATTAATGTAGACGATAGCTGAGTCGTACGACAAAACGAACATCAAAAGAGAATTTGACGCAGCACAGATCCCGAATAGAATACGTAATAGAAAAGTTGAGCTAATCAGCCACAAATATTGGAGAAGAGAGGCATAAAATGGCACATGACGGTTGGGAAGGCCGACATATGAAGGAGGATTTGAAATCTTCAACCCTTTGAGTGACGTGATATCACGTCATGGTTTTCTTTACGCTGGTGCTGATGACGTGATATCACGTCATGGGTACTTTAAGCGTTCCAGCTTTCACGAGGGGGCCAATGAAAGTCCCCTGGTGAAAGCTGGAACACTCACGGTACCCTTGACGTCATATCACGTCATCAGCACCAGCGTGAAGAAACCATGACGTGATTACACGTCATGCCGCACTCAAAGGGTTTAGCTTTACAACAAGCTATTTCTGCCAAATATTGTCAAACGTATGTTACAAACTCTGGCAAGTAAAACAGGGGAAACGAGGTTGCTCACACGACGCAACAGTGTGACATCAGCAGCCGAGGAGGTGTCACATTCGTCGACGGATAATAATTCTGTTTCTCTTGGCAACGCATGCGTCAACAGCACCGCTCGGCAGCCGATCGCTTCCTTTAGCGATCTGCAAATTAGACCAATGCCACGATAACACAGTCGAGAGGGGTATTATGGGTCCAGGAAAAGTAAATACGCGGGAGTTACCATAGTAGCGTAGTCCGATTCCGTAATTATGAGGGAGCGCGTGCATAAATCAAGCGGCAGCAAATACGGGATGAAGTAACGCACAAGTATTTTCCTATAATTTGGGACAAGAAACTGATACGCGAGACCATTTTATGTTATGTTTAATGCATGGGCTTCATTTCATCATTCCCATAAAATGAATTGGGTCAGACATGTGATAGGTAAGAGAGGAGCACGTTCGAAAAAACGTTATTTTTTTAACATATACATTTATTTGATTTATAAATGTACAATGATTTCAAACACAAACAGAAAGGGAAATAGAAGAGAAAAAGGAAATAACTCGAGGCCTAATTTTGGCCGTTCATTCATTTAAAAATGACATTTACGGGTAAATGAAGGTGTAATAGGAAAAGTTAATAGCTACCGGTACCTAGGAACGATGGTGACAGACGACTGGAGAAGTATTGCAGAAATAAAAGCAAGGATAGCAATGGCAAAAGAGGCCTTCAGTCAGAAGAAAAACTTGCTATGCAGTAAAAACATGAATCTGGAGCTGAGAAAGAGACTAGCTAAATGCTATTCATGGAGCGTTTTCATGTATGGACGTGAAGCGTGGACATTAGGTAAGAGGGAAAGGAACCGAATAGAAGCTTATGAAATGTGGGTGTGGAGAAGGATGGAAAAAGTAAGATGGGTAGATAGGATGAGAGATGAAGAGGTTTTGAGCAAAGTAAAAGATGGAAGATCGCTCCTAAAGGAAATAAGGAAAAGGAAAGGAAACTGGCTGGGCCATGTGATGAGAGGGAAAAGTATAATAACTGTGGTACTTGAGGGTTCAATTGAAGGAAATAAATAGAGAGGAAGGAGAAGAATTGAATCGGTGGATCAGGTGAAGAACATCAGCTGTGATGAAGCAAAGAAGGAAGC
The DNA here is from genome assembly GCA_963169105.1 of Ceriagrion tenellum. Taxonomy (NCBI): domain Eukaryota; kingdom Metazoa; phylum Arthropoda; class Insecta; order Odonata; family Coenagrionidae; genus Ceriagrion; species Ceriagrion tenellum. The sequence goes on along the minus strand of OY720639.1, from coordinate 60,492,762 downwards.
TCGGGACAGAAGCGGATGGAGACAGCAGTGGTGTACGGAACCTGCCAGCAGGCAGAACACCAGATGATGATGATTCATTTACAGCATATTTCCTTAGAACCACATAAAATGCCTATTTCTTCTGTTCCCTCATCCAAGTTATACGGAAGTGAACGACAAATAAAATTAGTATGAACATTGAATTATTAATGGATTACATGAATCTATTTTATTGCAATTTGGCAACTGTGGTATTAGCGACTAACGCCTCTATTTTCGGAGTATCATCCGCACAACTAATCCATCCGTCAAGTGTGATAGCGAAGTGTAAACGATTTAATGTCCTCCCGTGCATTGCATGGTTCGATCTGTTTAATGTATTTTATAATTTTGAACTAAGACGGTAAACATAGAATTTGCCACGAGAGAAAATAATGGCCTTAACCGGGAATCGAACCAGGTATCTCAGGCTGCCCGTTCCAATGCAATGTCCAAAATTCCTAATCCAAAATCCCATGGTAATATTTCGGCGCATATGAATTTCTCCTTCAGTCAGAAGAAAAACTTGCTATGCAATAAAAGCCTGGATCTGGAGATCGGTGAGAGCTCACCTTAGCACGCTTTGCTGCATTATCATTTTTATATCGTTTATAAAAAGGTACAATGTTTATAAAACTTAAGAATATAAAAAATATATATAATTCATTATCACATATTCATAATTCATAATGCTGTATATTTCAAGGACTGCTATTGTAATGATATTTCCGTGAATTCTTATAAAAATCAGAAGATTCCTGCGATATTGATTGGAAATGAAATGCAGAAATGAAAAATTTGCAATTATCTACAGAAATAAATTTCACTACTAAATATTTCCTATACATAAATATAATATAATCCTAAATATAATATGATAAAAAAATCGATTTAATTCTGTACATCATTGCAAATTTTTAATTTCTGAGTCCGCGAATTTAAACTTGCAGTCCCTGTTATTATAAGGACAATGCATCATTATCATTTTTCTATCGTTTATAGCCAGGCCACCCAACTCACGGCAAGGATCACACGTCTTCCCTCAACGCCCATGTTTATGCGAGGACTTCCTCATTAGCAGTTTCGCACCGGATTACTAGTTGGGAGCGTTAGTGAAGAAATAGCCGCCATTTTCAGTCGACATGCCTTCTTTGCCTTCCGTTTCTCCCTCCGCCATTCTTGTCCCCCACATCTCAGTGCAAAGCCAAGAAATCGCCAATCTTTCTCGGAATTCACAATATCGAACCACGCCTCACGGCTCAGTTGGGAGAGGAAGGCGTTGTTCCAGTGCTGCGGGTGACGCGATTACTTCATCTACATAATACCCAGCAAGCCACCCTGGTGACTGGGGTTGAGCTATTACCAACGTGCACTGCAAAATACCCGAATATGATTAATGAAACAACGGCTATTGATGCGTTAGCAAAAGGCTAAATATTCCTTCTAGTTAGGAGATGTTATTTCACCAATATTCACAACACCACAAGTGTGCTACCACTGAGAGAGAAACTATTTATATTACAGCATTTAGCAACTTCATAAATGCGCATAAATTCCAGAGATATGCAGGAAAAATGCAAATAATTCTGTTGATTCCACGTAGCAGATTTAAAATGGGTATTAGGGAGCAAATCAACTAATTAGCTTCTTTACCTAACGCAAAAACCTAGTTAAAAGTCTCATTGGCAGCTATTATAACATTTTATCTTTCGCGAGAAAATAACATTTCAAACCGGTCTCTTCGGCAGTATATTTCCCTAAGGTTACGCTCAATATCTAGCCAATGATGCCACGTCCGGCTTCGTAAAATATTATTGACATCGTCAGAAAACAGATTGGCTAGGTGCTAATATGAAATAATGACGGTTAAAATGTAACCGACCGTCTGACAGCATTCCCATTCCAGGTGTTGCAGAAGGCTAGAAACACTAAAGTAATCATTACGGTCTTTTACGCATCTTGCCAATCTTTGCATCACGTGTTTCAGTTTCCATTCGTTTCGATCAGTTCCAGTATCTTGTTTCTGCTAAGATGAAGAGTGGGATTCACCTATCCTGCCAAAAGGATTAAGTACTCTAAAGAAAATAGTTTCAATATATATGAGGATTGAATAGAAAGAGAGTGCAAATTAATCAACAAGGAGACGAAGAAAGGGAACACAAAAACAGCTTACAAGCTAGCACAGATGCGCTTCGGAGAGAGAATAACGAAAATCAAAAACAAGATAGATGTTAACGGGAAAAACAGATGGTCAAGACATCGGAAACCATTGGATGTAATATTTGGAAACTACCTCAGCCTCAAACAGCTGGAAGACAGTCTTATGATAGACGAGAGCAAAGTGGACGAACACGATCGCAAATATACATTGTGGGGGCGGCGGGGTAAAGTCCTCGCCTGCTAACTCGAGGGTCGCGGGTTCGAGTCACGCCTGGGTATAATATTATCTGCCCAGGACATGGATGTCTGTGTTTCGTCCGTTGTTACTGTTGTTCACCCGACGTAAAATGGCCTAATGTGCTGTATTCGGTACAGTGAAAATTAATAAATAAAATAAATAAATAAATAACAATGGAAGAAATACCAGGAAGTAAGGCACTTACAATTAGTATAGGCCAGGGAAGGACGGTGGGCTGCAGTCGACCAATTAAAGATTTGAACGATAAATGATGATGGGGAGGAAGTAAATTACGAATTTATATAAAGCTGGAAAAAGATCCGAAAAACATATATTTTAAAAAAGTCATTAGGAAAAGTAAGCTTTCATTGAATCAATTCCACTTCCAAACATATAAAAAGGAAAGAAGTTTCCAGACGTGTCAAAAGGTCATCGATGTACTAACTGCGATAAATATACCAATATGCAATTTTTTACTCTAAATGCTAAATGATTTTTATGCACTGTTTTTCCCTTAGATATATAGTAGTAGATAGTCAAAAAGGAAATCTCTGTGTTTTTCAAATAAGTTGAGTTCCTTTGATTTCAATTTTTTCGTTATTTTTATTGTACTACCAACACGAAATTTTTCATATATGGCCAATAACTGTACGGGTTATTCTATTGTTTCCTCTTCGGTTTGTGCAGGACTTCTTGTTCGCGAGGAGTCTTGTTACGTTGGACTTAAGTGATATCCTCGAACGCCCAACACAAGAAAACGATGACTTACTTACCTCCTCTAAGGGGTCGTGCATAAACTACGTTACCGTTTTCGGTGATTTATTTATCCCTTCCTTCCCCTTCGTTGACAACCGCAGTATTTCCCCGACATGTCACGTAGTCTCTACAAATGAAACTTTAAATTCAAAAATAATTTCCCAATTATAGAGGGAGTTTATTCTTAGGGATAGGTTGAAATAAGACAAGGGAGGCAGCCGAACTAGATACAATAGAACTGTCTAATCTCAATCGGAACAAGAAATATTCATTTTTAAATACTAATAATCAACTATGAACCACATTAAGTTTAAAAAAACTGGAATTTCGAACGATCCTAAATATACAAAGTTCCCTTATCCCTCCATGAGTCAATATCGTGGATTATAGTTATTTGATTGGAAAACTCTTGAGAGGGCTGCACTGTAACAGCTACGTTACTTTGAGTGAGCCCCCCCTCATCACCCTCGTTACCCTCTGTAGACTTTAAGGCGAACCCCTCTCCCCCCTAAGTTGGTAACGTAGTTTATTCATGACCCTTAAGTGAAAATATATATATATATGTATAAGCGAGTTTTAAACAGCTGTTGGCCATCTCTCGCTTCCTCTTCTCCAGGCCTCTCGATTTTTCCATTCTTCGGTTCCCAAATTGTCTCTTTTCCATATCTTGAGTGATCTGCTTCATCCAATCTTCTGGTGGTCGTCCCCTTTTCCTAGTAACTTGTGGTTGCCAGTTCAGTATTTTTTGGCCATCGTTTATCCCCCATTCTTTTTACGTGGCCACACCATTTCAACCGTCTCCATTCCAATTCTTCGGTGACTTTTCTTCTATATTAATCCTAGTCCGTATATTTTCATTGGTAATCCTTTCTAACCTTTGTATTCCGCAGCTTCTCCTAAAATAATCCATTTCCACGTCCCTCAGTCTCTGTCTTAGTCTTTGGGTCATTTCCCACGTTTCTAATCCATAGAGAAGTATGCTTTGGATAATTGTTTGATATATTCGGTACTTTGTCCTCATTTGAATATCTTTTGACTACAATATACTGTTCAGTTGATTTGTTGCTAATTTTCTTTGATTTATCCTCTTTGCTATTTCTTTCCTACTCTGTCCCTCTTTTCCAATTATTATTCCAAAGTACTAAGTGAAAATAAGAAAACAGAAAACGAGAGGGAGAAAAAGACTCAGACTAACACGCGCTTTCGGCTCCATCCGGTATGGGCGATGGTCACTCGTCCACCGAACTTCCCTCTTTCCCTTTGTCGCCTACGCCACCCCCACCACTCTGACCCCTTCGTCTACCACTTATTCCAGCCCACCCCTCCCCCCCAAATCCCTGCGCTCATACGACAATCGAATCACGCCACTCCCATTGACCCCGCCGGACATCTCGAGATAGCGTCACGGCACGAGTGACGACCTGGGACCACCCAGGCCCGCCCGGCAAGAGGGGGAGCCGGGGTGTGGGAAAGGAGGAGAGGAGGAATAGGAAGGGAAAAAGAGGGAGGATGCAAGGAGAACGAGAGTGGAATAACGAAAAAGGCAAGTGGACCTGGAATACAACAGTGTCCGTAGGCTCCGGTCCTAGCCAAGCCATCAGGATCGTATCTTTGCTTGAACTGCCAATATGATTTCACTCTCCACCTCTGTTCTTTCTTCAGTATGTTGCCCATACCTGCTATCCTCCAGTTCATCATTGGTCGTTCAATCCTAACATTGGTTAATTGCAGCCCTCTACCCTCCCCTATCTAATGCTAGTTCCCTTACTTCCTGGTATCTCTGATCTGGTTTCTCCTAGTATCACTGAGGTAATCAGCCACCAATATTTGAGAAAAGAGGAAAAAGTGGCACATGATGGTTGTGAAGGCCGACATATGAAGAAAGTCATCAAATATTTTAAGTTTATAAGGAAGCTAAGGAAATCTTTACCTCATCTGTTTGAAATGTGTACTGTTAACACCATTCTATCATCGCCTTTTTCAGCGTGAGCTTCAAGCTATAGGTAACACACAGTGAGAATACAATCTGGATCTTGCTCCAAAACCATCTCCAGACTCAAAGACTCAATGCAATATGACGAATTATATACCGGCGGAACCTAACGAGGATTATCGAGGGAGATTTTTATTTCATTCATTAGGTGTTCAAGCCTAAGATTGGTTGACTACAGCCCCTCCACTCTTCCCAATCTAATGCCAGTTCCCTTACCTCCTGGTATCTCTTCCTGTGTACTTTCTCTTTATTTATGGTCCATGAACTTACTCCTGGGTCTTCCTCTGGGGACTTTTCCTCTATTTTTCATTCAAACCCATTGTGCTTCAGGGTGTGACCAATCCATCTTTGTTCTTCTTTTCTGTATGGTGTTCCATATGGTCCTCTCCTCTTCCGCTCTTGTGTACACTTCAACATTTCTTAATCCTCCGGTTATCCCCTAAGAATACAGGAGCTTTCCTTCACGGTGTTGAAGTTGGCGACGATCGGAAAACATAGAGCGTACTCAAGCGTGAGCGAAGACAGTGGGATAGAACGATGTGTGCAGGCAAAAGGTTCGATAACCTGTTAATCTGTGCGAATTTCCACAAAGGACAAAAGCATTCGCCTCGACCAGGATTCAAACCCGGTGCAACCTTACGGTCTCACTTCTAACTCGGCCGGATTTGAAGCCAACCACAAACCCATCCACCCACTAAACCTGGCCAAGTGGGTGGTGGATTCATTAGACAGGGATGGCCGAGCCCGAACTGAACGTGTTCGGGATGCAAGAAGGGAGGTGAGGTGGCGAAGGAAACAGAACGAAGAAACTTCCTCCTACGGTAAAAAATAAAATAACTCGATAGTAATTACCACATAGTTTTAATGAAAACAACCATGGTTTCGACACTTTATGTCATTAACAAAGCACAATATTAACTTTCCGATTCTATATATACCCCTTAGCAAAACAAAGTTAGGTGGGGGGGGGGGGTTAGGTTATGACGGATGAGAGGGTAAGGGGAGGTGGGAGGTTCAGAGTGACGCAATAACAAGTAAACAATAGTAGGGGGGAACCAGATAAAGGAGAAAAGAACAGGCGGAGTTGAAGGTCAAAAAAAAAACAGATAAGTGGATCATAGGACGTGGGGTGACTTAAATTGAAAATAGGTGACTGATTCATTAAAACTACGTCATTACAAATATTGTCCGGGCTATTCACTGCATATTTCCGGACGTTCAAAACATTTTACTAGAGCCAAACTATTATGGTAGGAACGATCACAGGAATAAGATTAAGGAAATAGACTGCAGAACCGATAGATTTAAGATGTCATTTTTTCTACGCACAATAAGGGACCATAATAGTTGCGATAGATCAGTTCTAGGATACTGACTACGTTAAATAGGTTTTTTCATTAGTGCTAAATATCCTAACATGATTATTAGCAACTAACCTCGCATGCAATCTCCGGCATGATACTCTCTTTCATGTTTTAGTACTTTATAGTGCTATTTATTTGTCGCATTAATAATACTAACCAGTAGTTGTATCTTGAGTAGTGTACTACATGGTAGCATGTTCCTCTACGCATCACTCTCCTGGTTTCTGGTCTGATTGCGTACCGTTGTACTGACTACTTTTGGCCTTCGCCTAGCATTTGGGGGATCGCGCGCGGTTCCGATTTGAACTGGGATGAGTGCTGCATGCCTGGTGTGGAATCACCCCGTGCCACACACTCTAGTGGTGGCTTGCACGGAATTACTTAGATGTGGACGTAGATTAACAATTTCATATTTCTCGTGGAAATCCAGTATTTGCCCGCTGTCATTAAAACGTAAAACATCCAGGTCAAAGTTGCTGAAATGTTCAAAACTATTCAAGTGTTTGGCAAAACAATATTTTTCGTCATCATTCATAAATTTTACATTATATTTTACGCCTGAAACACTTAAATATCTCTCTGCGGACTGGATCATCAGCAAGCGGGTTGGAAAACGAAGAGAGAGAGAGACGGATTGGGTCGCACAGTATATACCTACTCTCCGCCCCCGACCACCCTCCCCTCTTTCTCACTCGTGGACCGTCACGTACGGAGGCGACGGTCACGTAGGATTCTTGTGACCCTCGCGTCGTCGTCCCAACGCATCGCCGCCTTCCGGACGCCGACGGAGAGAAGGTAGCCCGTCGGGACGGACGGCTCCGGACGCTTGAAACGGTGACTCCGCCCACTCGGGTGACACCCAAACCCTTTCCCGCCCGCTCTGACCTCATACCGTGCTCAAGCCGCCATTATTTCTTTAAAAGAACCGCTCATTACCAAGTGGATATCTACTAAAAAAATGATATAAAAATTAATATAATTATATACAAATCTTTATGGGAAATCCCAAGATATTTAACTAATGGTTGTGTACATATTTATAAAGCTGGCGTCATTGCGGTTACAGCAATACAACTCAAACCTCTACCGCATCGTTAGCTTCCGATTTGGCCGAGGTTTACAACAGCTCGTGTAAAACTCAGCACAGATTTTTTTTCTTTATGTTAGAAACATGTTAGGCTAACTTACATCAAAATCTCTAGTCTCTGCGATAAATATTAAGAGAATGGCGATAACATAAAGTCGGGCCATCGGGTTTTGAGCGCCGAAAACGGGGCCTTTTTTCAAAACAAATATCATAAAAGTGTAGATAAGACTAAGAATAACTTTTTACAGCCATCAGTAAACGTAGAAATGATCATTCTATTGGATGCATTTCATTTCGTTAAAATCGTACAGCTACAACATTTTGAAGTGAGCATTGTTAAGAGAAGAAGCCAAAAAACCGGAATATTTTTCACAGAGACAGAGTTGAAAAATATTATAAAACCTAATAGAAAATGGTCTTGCGGAACGAAACACAGAATTGAACAAGGAAAACATCGGTATATGATTTAGCAGTAAACCTATTGGTATACTTGTAATTAAAGCACAAAATGAATTGTCCGTAGTAAAATCAATTATAACAGCTGTGATCGTCGTCATGAATAGTGCAAATAGTGACATTAGCTAGACTGTAGGTATTTCTCTTTAAATTCTCTACGTTCTTATTTATGCACGATTTAAATATTTATGTTCTTATTTATGCATGATATTTTGAATCTGTAGTAGTAGTCTTTGTATCCCTTGCATGTTGGAACGATTGGCGATAGAATGTTTCTTGGTTACTAGATTTTTAATTGGCGCGTTGCATGTGTGGTACCTGGTTTCAATGTACTTTCGGTGCTCTGCCGTTTAATTCATGCATGGCTGGTGTGGAAGCACCCCATGCTACACACCCTTCGGGTGGCTTGCAGGGCATGACGTAGATGTAGATGTAGTAAATTAAACCGATAGTAGCGCTCAGCTCCAAAATTTTAAATGAAAACAACGATATATTCCACTTTTGTTTACTCAACTTACCTGCGACCATAGCTTTAGTATACACCACAATCAAGGTGTTTTAATTTTTTTATGAGAATGATTTCATTTAAGAATGTTTGACTTGAAAGAGTCCATTCAAGAACACCTAATAAAAAATTTCTCTTGTACAGTGAAACGCAGAATCAAATAAAGGAAACTTCATTATGACTCATTTTGCAATAAACCTACAGCCTACCTACTAAACCACACTTCTAATTAAAATCATAAAAATTAGTATTCGTAATAAATTAAACTGATAGAAAAGCTCACTCACAGTAATAAAAATGGATATTTACCTCCATCTGATTCTGCTCTGAACCAGTTTTCATATCCTCGCATTCCCATTCTCATTTGTGTTTCGTTTTTAGGTGCTGCAGCATATAAAAAGTATTTCCCTTACATTCTTATAATTTCATACACGAACGACACTGAACATCACCACGAGTTAGTTTTAAAAACTATCCGATTTCCCTCTTTCGTGGCGACATTATGCAAATCACATGCAAATACACAAGTAGCGTCCTTCACAATGTGCAAAACTTATTCTCAGTTATTATTCCTGTTAATGCTCACTTCATTTATGTTGTTATCGTTGTAATTGGTTGTGATTCATTCTAAACAAATGAAGGGCGAAATGAAAAGCATCATTTTAAACAAAAAATAAATGTTCCTTAATTTATTATTTCTTCCAGCTTGCAAGTATTTAATTTTTTCCGATTAATCATAAAAAAGTCGAATAATCATTCAGTTATTTGTTTACGTATTAATCGATTAATTGAAAAAGAAAAAATCGATTATTCCCCCCGAACGATTAATTTTTGCCATCTCAGAGTTATCAGTTTTGCCGTTTTAAATGGAAACAGCGGAATATTCCACTTTTTTCACCACAAACCTTGGTTTCAGAACAAATGTATATACCATTATCAAGGTGATATAATTTTTTTATGACGCTGATTTCATTTCCGAATGTTTGACGCGAAAGTGCTCAATCAAATGGCTCCTAAGACAATTACTAGTGCTCAGGGTCTGAAAAGAATGGAAAGCAAGGGCAATATTGTGATTGGGGAGTGAGCAGCGCCATACAGCGAAGAGAAAGCTTTCACCATGTGGGCAAAGAGTACGAACAGGTAAATATGGAGAGGATGGATGTAGCGACATCAAGCGGAGAATAGCCCAAGCTAATATGGCGTTCACATGAGAAAGACAACTGCTCTGCTCAAAGAAGATAGGACTACAAATCAGGAAACAGTAAGTGTAAACATTCGTGTAGAGCGTAGCACTCTATGGATCAGAAGCATGGACCATTGGAAAAGCTGACCGGAAGAGACTACAAACCTTCGAAACCTGGTGCTGGAGGAGGATGCTGAAGATAAAATGAAATGATAAATTAAGACATGATGAAGTGTACAGAAGAGTAGAAGGGGAAAGGATCATATAGAACACCATACAGAAACGAAGAAACAGGTAGATTGGACACACCCTGAGACCCAATGTGTTTGTGAAGAAGATAATTGAAGACAAAATAGAGTGAAAAATCCCCAGAGGAAGACCCACAAATAAATTCATGGACCAAGTAAAGAAGACAGTACATACGAAAAAATACGAAGAAGTTAGGGAACTATCATTACATAGGGAAGGATGGAGGGCTGCAGTCTGCCAATCCTAGGATTGAACGACCGATGAGAGAGAAAGAGGCAAGATTGGATGGGTAGATGTTGGCTCTGGATATCTTTTGCTACCTTGCAATTAGGGGGTAGAAAGACCAAGGGATAAATTCATGGACCAAATGAAGAGAAAAGTAAATAGGAAGAGATAGACACCAGGAGGTAAGGGAACCATCAATACATAGGGGAAGGGAGGAGGGCTGAAGTCAACCAATCCTAGGATTGAACGACCAATGATGATGAGAGGAAGCGACCGGTGGAAGATCACTTCATCGGGAGGCGAGAGGGTTATGGGAGGAGGGAGTGAGGTGAGGGAGGTGAGTGGACGGGGGAACGAGGTGAGTGGGAGGTGGTTTGTGTACGTGTCCCGTTCGGATGTGAATAAGGGCACGCGTGCGGGAGAGTCGCCTCTGCATCGACGCGACTTATTTGGCGCGCCTCCCCGTGTTATACGTAAACATCTTTCTCTCCCTGGACTCCTCTCCGTGAGCGCTCGAGACGGGAAAGAGGTACGACGTGGACGGAGGATGAGGAGGAGTCGCTTGCAGGGGTGAGTGAGGTCGTTACTATGGCGCCACTCCACATGAGAGTTCCGTTAAGCCAGATTCACACTAGGCTAGTAATTTAGTTTAGTGGAGAGTATTTTAGTAGCTGAAATACTCGCTACCCTCCCAAAATCATTCGCACTACGGTCGAGTACATCTACATCTACGTAATACCCTACATCTACGTAATACGCGAGCCACCACGAGGGTGTGTGGCAGGGGGTGAAGATCACCAAGCATGCACTATTGCCATGCAAGTAGGATATTTAAGGGAGACATGCTAGAGAACAGGGTCACGTGCGGCTAGATGGTTAATATCTACATAATGTGAAAGGGATTATTGGTTACTAGTGCGAACAAGCCTTTAAGTCCAGTGAAAAAAGGGGGAGCTGACTTTTCCATATACCTATGTACGTATATTGAAGCATAATTACTATTTATTTTCCTTGTTTTGTTATTTTTCTTGTCATCACTATGAATTCTATTAATTGTTGAATGGCATACCCCTCAGTTCTAGGCGACCTGGTGGAAGTTTTAACGAGTTTCCCTCCGCCCAAGGACAAATGCCAAGCCATAGCCAATTTTCGCAGTGAACTTAAGTTGGTTGGAGCGCGAATAGAGTGGGAGCGTGTGCCTTTCGTGAGAATCCTGAACTGTGACGACAGCAAAAGCTGGTATGGATAATTCCGAATTAATATTATAATCGAGCTTTCAACTTCTATGCCATTCAACGATAAAAAATTCATCTTTCAACCTGTGATTCCGTGGTGTAGTGGTTATCACATCCGCCTAACACGCGGAAGGCCCCCGGATAGATCCCGGGCGGAATCAATTTTTTTCCTCCCCGAATTGATGGTACCATCCATAATTTAAACGTTTGCTACAAGTTACAATTGATTAAAATTTATAGGCGATTCATTTATCCATTACATTCACCATCAAAGAGATATCAGTCTACAAACTGCTCTGTAATCCAGTCTTTAGGAGGAATCAACCATAAGATCGGTTTGATCTCTATTACCGAACTTTCCTATTGTTTTCTTTTCTTCCATGGGGTACTATTCAAGGAATTGTCGAAGCGCGCTGATAATGTTCACAGCTATTAGAAGGATTAAGGTGGAGCACCTAGAGACTCGAAGGCTACACGCTAGGCTTAGGTTGCTTGAGAAATTCAGAACCGATATTTTTCCGAAGAACACAGAGAATATTATCATGACTCCTCACTACATCTCTAGGTCTGACAGAAGCTATGAAATATGAGAGATACACTGCCGAACAGATAGGTACAAAAACTCGTTCTTTCCGCGCACAATAAGCGACCACAATAAAAACTGAGCTCCACTAAATACACTCCCATAATACACGTCACCATTTCACCTCCCAAACCTTACATCTTTACACGACTGGTGTCCTAACAACTCCTTCCACACGCCAATGCAGCGGCTCGCAGGGTAGTATGTAAAAGTAGATAATCTGCTGCAGAAAATACGAAAGTAAAAAAGAAATAATAGTAAAAAGACATAGATAAGGAATATAAAAATATCCACTCACAGGACGATCGTTCAAAAAGATCTCTCTCTCTCCAGATCCAATTTTTACGCCCTAGGTGTGAGAGGAGAGAGATAGACCGACGAGGATTGGTTTACAAAGGCTATAACAAATGACGGTCTGGCTATTCGTAAATGAATGTCAATGAAGGCTTTGAGATATTACAGTCTGAAGGGGTTGACGAATGGTCGTGATAATCGGCCGATCAAGAACGCATTCACGACTTGGGACCGCAGGGCAAGAGGTCAGGAAGAAGGAATTCAATGGGCAAGGGTGAATTCATGAATGGGATGAGGTATATGGGTTAATGGATCTTAACTTATACGCCTCGTGATGGGCGAAAAATCCCAAAAGCCGGACACACTTGAAAAAGTGACATGTTTCCAGTTTAGACGTTGGAAGAAGTTTGATGAAGGGATAGATTAAAGAAATGAGAATTATATCGTGAGCAGGATAGCCCAAGCAAAGAAGACATTCCGAATTGAGAGGAGCCCGCTGACAGCTTGTAGCACAAGCCAGACATTTGTTCGAAGCATGCCATTATCTCTAGCTAGTAAGTGAAGCCAAGACAATAGCAGCTGTCAAGCACAAGAGACTGAAAGCAAAGGCAAAATTGTGTTATCTAAGATCGATGATGATCAAATGTACAGAGAGAATCCTACGAATTCCAACAATTAGTGGGAGGGGAAAGTAGTATAATTATAACACGATGAAGCTCGAGATGCCAACTCGTTGGACATAATTTTTTACACGAAGCACTACTGTAAACAATGATGGCAAGCGAAAAGGTGATCGTAGAGGGATTGAGGGGACATAATTTAATCATTTACTGCATGCGGATGGATAAGAAAGCGGAGAACTTGGCAGGAGGAGACACAGGAATCAAGCAAATAACTTACAAAGGTTGCAATAGGTTAGGGAGAGAATGTTTAAGAAATTAGCTGACAGATATGATAAGTAAGTATTAACAGCACGAGACAGCGGAGGTAAGCAAGCACTTATTCGGAACACGCCCTTATTTTTAGTTAGTATGTGAACCCAAGGCAATCCCATCTGTCAACCACAAGAGATTGAAAACAAAGGCGAAATGGTGTTATCTAAGAACGATAAAGATTAAATGGAATGAGAGAATCCTACGAACTCCGACGAATAGTGGAAGAGGAAAGTAGTACAATGAAAATACGATGACGATGTCAACTTGCTGGACAAATTTTGCGATATGAAAGACAATTGCAAATGATGGCAGAATAAATAAATGTAAAATAATTACAGCGGAAGGAAAAGATTGTAATACATTAGGCAAATAATCTACATCTTCATCTACATATTACCCTGCTAGCCGCCGCATGGGCGCGTGGCAGGTGGTCTAAGAAAACCAGCCGTGTAAAGATGTAAGGGATAAGGGTGTGGGAGGTGAAATGATGACGCGCGTTATGGAAGTGTATTTAGTGGAGCTCAGTTTTTACTAGTACAAACGAGTTCTTGTACCTATCTGTTCGGCAATGTATCTCTCCCATTTTATCCCTTCTGTCATACCTAGGGATGCAGAGTGGCGTCATGATAGAATTCTCTTTATTGCTCTGAAACACATCAGTTCTGAATTTCTCAAGAACATTAAGCCTAGCGTGTAGCCTCCAATAATGTACCTGTAGGCCGTCACGGTGAGTGATTAAGTAGGAATAACGCAATTAAAGGAGAGGAGGGTGGATTGGAGGGATGCAGCAAACTTGAAATGACGACTGCTACCGATGATGACGATATAGCTGACTCCGAAGTCCGAAAGTTTCCGAAGTCGAAAGTCGAAGCTGACTCCGAATTCGAAGGCTATCCGAAAAATAATACGTAAAGGAACCGGCTATATAGGTATGATATCTGCTGTCATTTCTCTCCAGTCGCTTCCTCTCGCTGCACCATCGGATATATTTCATCTGACCAAAAATCCAATTGCAAGTATTAGCATCCGCAAATTACCGCTTACAGCACTGAAAGGAAACAACTGAAGAAAACTGCAGAGGGTATTTGGCCACAAGCCATGAAGATAGGGACGGAGTTGAGAGGAGTTACAAAGGGGGAGGAAATGTGAAATCCCTACAGACAATATCTACAGGATAGCCTCTTCGCTAAATACAACGCTGGAGTCGAGTGTCGAAATGTCGGCCATCGTGGGTACTATCAACCGGAGAGAAACCAGAGAGAAGCTTGAGAAGCTCATACGCCGTGAATGCACTAGGTCCTACTTCCCCATTGGGAAATTTGTGCCTTCCTTTTTTTTTTTATTACCCTCTTCAGTCCTCGTAGAGCAAGTATGCTACATCGTTTAATTACTTTTTCAACACCTATTACGCATCAGATTTTCGTTCGGGGAGTCGTATTTTATTCTGGGCACTCGATGAGATTCGTTCTATCCTTGGTTTTGCTTCAATATATTCGGCTTGCGCAAAAAATATCTTATTGATTCCCAAAATATAACTCTCTTAATAAATTTTCTTAAAAATCTCAACAATTTAAGGAGACAAAGCGGCAGGACTGAAGAGGATAAATGGTGGATGGAAAAGAGAAATTTTTGTATTCGAATTTTCCACAGAGTATATCTATTTTTCGCCATTGAAGGTCCTCAATATTCACTGCAGGCATTCATTAATAGCCTCCAAGTATCAACCTTGGCCTTGAGTCTGACTTGCGAGACTCCGCACCTGTATATTTTGCTGGGTGAGTGGCGAAACGTTGTATAAGAAAATGGTAACTTTTACAATCCACAGTGGTGAAAAAAAAGTGCAGAACTTGGATTCCAATTCCTTTGCTTCGTCATCCGGTATCTAATGATCTGGTGCCTGATACTGATGCAAAGGCATTGAAATCCGGATTTTTAAATTCATTTTTGACCACTGTGGATTGTAAAAGTTAACATTTTCTCATAAAGCCTGATGCTGATGTAAAGACATTGAAATCCGAATTTTGCACTTCATTATTGATGATAAAAGAATTAGAGCGCGTGCAAAGGAGATCCGCTAGGTTTGTTAAAGGCCGTTATGATAATTGTGTAAGTGTTACGAGCTTAATAGAAGAACTCGGATGGTAATTACTATCAGAACGCAGGTTAAAATTTAGGTTAAACCTTTTAAGTACATTCGAAACCGTTTTGTTCATAGATGACGTTAGATATACATTGAGAACCCCTGCGTATTATGCTAGGTTTGATAATATTAACAAGATTAGAGAGATAGATTGTCGTACCGATAGATTTAAAATGTCATTTTTCCCTCGTACTATAAGAGAGAACAATAGGCAGCGTAGCAAAGGGATAGGTAGGTGAAATATAATTAGAGTAGTCTGTAGTGCATGATGCATGTAATAACAACCAATAATCCCTTCTTATTATGTAGATACTAACCATGTGACCCTATTATCTAGCATGCCTTCATTAAATATCCTAGTTGCATATCAATAGTGCAAGTTTGGTGATCTTCACCCCCTGCCACACACCCTCGTGGTGGCTTGCAGGTTATTACGTAGATGTAGATCTATTGACCACTGCGGGCTTAATAGTTAACATTTGTGAGTTATTTTTGTTTGCCGGACGATTTTGTTGGCTCAAATGTCCCTGGAATCCTGATAGGCTGCTGAGCCTGTCATCAGGTTTTCCAGGGACCGGACCAACAGAACTTGATATACATCCATGCCCTGGATGGTGAAAAACCCACCCTGGCGGGAATCCATATGGGAGTTATGAAATGGAATTCCAAAGTGCAAAATTGTCTTATTTAATTTCAAAGCGAAACATTTTATTTACTGCCTACGTCACCGGGAGCCCCATCATTCGCCCCTCCTCTCATTGCTAACCCTGCAAACGCTCCCTAATTCCTCCTCCTGTTCCTTCTTCTCCCCTTCCCTATCTGGCACCTCCAACCCCACTCAGTAAACCACCCGACCCCACATCCATCCAATCTTGCTCCCCGCTCACCCCCTCCCTCCCGCTCCAAATCCCAAATCCTCCCTCCGAGCAATCTGACTAATGAATAGGTCATTCTTCCCACACCCCCGTCTCCTCCTCCCCCACCCTCCCCTCCCTGGGCATCCTCCCTCCCTTCAGAACCCCCGTCCCCTCTTCCCTCACGAAGGTAATGGTGACCTACATGCGTAGAGGGCGAGCGGCGGAGTTGGAGGATGGATGTCAATCCAGCTATTTTTTCATAAGTGTTCTACCGGTTAAGGTAGGTTTTATTGAATGTCAGAGAATCTCCTCCCGGTCTTCTACACTTTCAGGGGCATATCTCGCTCTAGTATATCCATTTTCGCCTCAGCATACGATCTACCCTTCTTTATCCTATCAATGAAACCTATCCTCTTTCTTCTCCTTCCCGCTATCCTATTCTTGAGTAACCCATCACCCTTTAATACACCCTTCAGCCACCTACTATGGCGATATTAAATGTCACTAAGAAATTCCCTTTCCTCGTTCACCATCTCAAGCACTTCCTCGTTAGTCTTCCTCTCCGTCCACCTCACATTCTCCATCCTTCGCCAAACCCACATATCAAATGCCTGCAGCCTATTCTCGACCTACTTTCTAAAGGTCCCCGTTTCTACCTCATACAACGCTACGCTCCCTATCAAGCTCTTTAACTTCTTAAGCTGCTCCTTACCCACTCCTTAGCTACTCACATCCTTACACAATGTTCCTGTCATTAGCTCCCTTCTATTTCTAAACGCCTCCTTAGCTAGCGCTATTCTCTTCCGTATGTCTTTGCTACTATGTCCGTTTGCTTCCAGCGTACTACCTGGGCAATTAAAATGCTCTACTTGCTCGAGTTTTCGTCCTCCAACTTTAATGTCCAACCGCGATTTCCTTGTATCAGAGAATCACATTACTTTTGTTTTCATATGGTTCATCTTCATTCCGAATATCCCGCACTGCATTTCTAAAGCATCTACCAAAATTTGCAATCCCTTCGAAGATCCACAAACAACGTCTGACTGTCCTTCCAATCTAACCGAATATACCAGATGCCCTCCTACTTCGCTTCCCATCTCAAAATTATCGCTTTTTAAAACGCCGAGCCAAAGAGGACCTCCGCTATGGAGGTGGGTACGGGAGACATTTTTGCCGGCGATGTCGTCTCTTCTTCGAATCTACACTCCGTCTTTCGTCTCCTTCGGTGATCTGGTGTTCTATTTAAAGCACGAGTTTCAAGCCACTAGACCCCTCTCAATCGCTTTGTCTCTGCAGCAAACCTACTCGTCGTCTTCCTGAATGACCTTTCGTAAGGTCCGCAAAGGCAGGATGAGATGGATAATGACTCAATTGTTTTCTTTATGCATAATTTTTTTATGGGACTTCCCTCAATTAACTATTAAATTAGAATCTAAATGTATTCAAATCTCAATCCTCACATATCCGGTATTGTCTAGTGGTTAGGATACCCGGCTCTCACCCGGGAGGCCCGGGTTCGATTCCCGGTACCGGAAAATTTTTTTCCACCTACGAGGGAAATTTCCCATCGCTTTTCTTTCAGCGTCATTCACGACTTGTTCTTTTATTCATTCCTAAATCCTTATATTCCACCCATAAATTTCTCGGTCAAGCGTTAATCAAGACAATTAGTTATTCAGGTGACAATAGCCCTAATAAAAAACTGTTCGTAAATTTTAAGTTAAGAAGGCATTTATTTTATTGGGCATTGGCGATACGAGATAGCAATAGCTATGGCGTAACAATTTTGGAACATCTAATCATGAGCACCGAGATATGATGTGGAAAACGGAGCTCTTTCACGGGAACAGATAGTAAAATAATAAATTCAGGAAAAAAATATGATATCAATGTAAAAATTTACAGAGGAAGACTTTGCTGAAGAAGCGCCATTTAATAGGCTAACTTGTGAAGCTGCAGCGTGACGGGAAATAAACAGTTCAACGATGAAACTCTACGTCAAAAAACTAAATCGGTTACAAGAAGATGTGAAATGTTTCGCCAACGGTTACGTTTAGTCGTCCGTCTGAAATGCTCAATATTAAATAAACGAACAACAACGCTAATGGACTGGAGTACTTGCCTGCAAGTGAGGAGGCGCAAGTTTCTGAGGTGAAAGTGTTATCGTTTTTATTTTTCAAAGTACAGTGGTCGCATTCGAGGATGTCCACGCCACTGACTCATCGTTGAGCTCGTTTCTTGACATGGTTAGCGGTGAAGTAGGGGAAAGAAATTGCGAGATGAGGTCTGAAGCCTAAAATGTGTGGAGATGGGTAAGTGAGGAGATGTCCACGTTAATCAAATCAATTTATTAGAGCCTTTATCAATGCCCACTACAATCTCAGTCCTCTGACTTAGTTACGTAAACATCAACAAATCAGCAAGGCCTCCTTGGCAACAATATAACAATATAAAAGGTGATTGCACCATTTACGGTCGCCACGTTACCTGCTCGGTGTCTGTGTGGATTTCATTGTGGTTTGAAAATTTCCAACTATGCACTTGTTTAAACACCAGATCGATCGTGCTTCAACTATTAGATTCGATCGCTCACTATCGATACTATTTTCAGTCCCCTTTGGAAAACCAGGCGATATGAGTTGGCTAGCTAGGAATTTTCAGATCGTTCCGAGTTGAAATCGATCTGAGATCGATTGGTAAACATAGAGCATGAATGGTCCAACAATAGCGAATCTCCGTCTGATATCAGAAGAGGAATCAATGCTCATGGACTGCAGAACTCGTCACCTGGGGGAGTTGTAGGGAACTGACCATATTTTGATCGAAGCTTAGTACGGACTTATTTTCTGATGATGTCAGTCTTATTATTACCACGTTTTTATAAATTCGCTTTCTTGTCTGTCTATTTGTCTCGTCAGTACAAATTTTGCAATTGATTTGAAACTAACTTCTCGATGAGCTAGAGACTTGAAACTTAAAACATGGCTCAGAACTGGATGACAATGCAATAATAATAATACATATATAATATAATAATTCATATATAACATAATAATAAATAACAATAATAAATAATGATAAAATTTAGCCCCAGGGGAAAAAGCGGAGCACAAAATGGAAAAGCCTATGTCATCGAATGCGATACTATTTACGAATTTATTCGCATTATCCGCTGAACTGTACAATTCGATTGGTATATAGGTATAACAATTTTCAGATATGATCACACAAGACCAAAACGCAGAAAATAATTATTTAAATAAACAATTTTTGTACAAACACGTTTTTAAAACGGACTAAGAAGTATAAAATGATTTCTCCTAGCCCCATACAGGTTCCTAACCCCATACGGATAGTCCTGAAAATTGCGATTGTGGATTTTAATTGCTATGAAAATACTTGAAAAATTAAAAACGAAAAACGTTGAGCGTGTGAAATAGATAATAGTAAGGAGTGTAGGGAATAGTTGCCCTAGAGAGAAATCACACAACAGTTAATGCAATTTGCAGTACAATATCATTGCTAGAGACTTACGTGAACTATTCATGTATCAATTATATTTTTAATGCACCCCAAGTATATCGTTTTAAATCTTGCAAGTATTTTCATAGCTATTAAAACTCACCATCACAAATTTTCAGGACAATCCTTATGGGGTTAGGAATCTGTATTGGGTTATAAATCTGTATTGGGCTAGGAGAAATTATTTTACACTTTTGCCCGTTTAAAAAACGTTGTTGTTTAATTTCTTTAATGTATATAATTATTTTATGCTACGCTCAGCGGTCATAACGGACCAGCGATTACTTGAAAATTTGCTCTACGCGCTCAATTCCGCTTGAACCACGCGGAAGCAAACATGAGTTGTCGAGCCCAACTGATTCGATTGCGAGATTTCGGAGGCAACTTGCGGAAACAAATGTCTTCCCTTGCCATGATAGAATCCCCAATCCGTTCCCAAACCGAACATGGCTCCCCTTCGAATATCCCAGCGTAGAGGGCAAAAAAAGACCTGAGCAAAAAAAATATAATGCCATTACCGGGAGCTCTAGACTGCAGGGGACGGTTCCAAACATTCCCCGCGAGCACACATCTGACCAAAAGGGCCGTGAAATCAAATTATCCAGTGTTGTGTCCCCTAATACGTCGAAAATGGAGGGAGGGGTGACAGACAACTCCATCTCCACCATTTGTCCCCGAAGGTAAATTAGAGATAGGCAACAACTTTGAACGGTCACCCGTGAATTGGTTTCCAAATAGACAAAGCTGGTTCACGAATGAGGGTTAACTTCAGTACCCCAAACCAGAATGTATTTTACCTTTCTGCAACGGTTGATGCTAAGACGAAAAACTTTCTGCGAGTGGGGGCGATTTAGAAATAAATTAATCACAGAGGTTTTATGGGTGAACAATGGCCGGTTGCGAGAACATCTAATATGGAGTCAATAGTTTGAAGATCCACAAAAAAAAGTTATTCCGGTACCGGGAATCGAACCCGGGCCTCCCGGGTGAGAGCCGGGTATCTTAACCACTAGACAATACCGGATACGTTACGAATACGAGACATTAGTTTTTTTTTAATGGATAAACGAGAAAAGTTCACAACAATGAATCATACACGAAGAGAACAGTTGAGTTGTTCTCCATCTCATTCTGCCTTCACGGACCTTAGAAAAGGGTGCAAGGGATAACGAAATACATGGAAGAGAGGAAGATAGCAGACGACATGATAAGGACAGAACAACATATAGATGATTGAACGGAAGAGGGGAGGATAAAACTAAGCAAAGGGATGAAGGATTTGATATCCGTTTCTAAATGAAAGACAATGGTAACTTTCCACTCAGAATTTTTAATGATTGTCGACCATGGTTTCAGCACCTAGTGCCATTATCAAGGTAATGGCACTAGTTGCTGAAACCATGGTCGGTGATCATTAAATATTCTGAGTGGAAAGTTACCATTGTCTTTCATTTTGAAATGGATATAAATATCTACTGCTTCCACAAAGTTGAGCCTGATACGCTTTTATATGGATGAAGTTTTATTGAACAGCAAGAAAAGAAGTGGAAAATAAGACAAAACAATGAATACGTGGGGTTGTTTTACTCAGTTCTTGGACGACAAAAATTGAGTAAGACGATCTTGTAAAGAAGGAGGTTAAATAGACTCCTACGAAATAGATCATGTAAACCTCTCACTTGGTGGATTTTGTAGCAAAGCGAAAAATACAATTAAAACAATGAAAACAAAAGTACATTCAAGAATTAATGCGTGATGAGACTCATCTAAAAGGGCACTAATCAATTAAACCCTTCACAGTTAAAAAATTACACATTTAACCAATCCTTTCTTATTATAACCGCAAGTTTTTCAGCCCGTAGTTCTCCTATAGCCACCTCAAATATAAATCCACGCAGTTTTTAGCGGCACACCCACTTCTATCCTTACCATGGAACTGTTTTCATCGCGTGTCCTCCCTAACCTTTCATCATCTTTAGCTGACTTGCCTACCTATTTGAACTCACTAAAGCTGCTGAATTACACTGAAGAAATCTTTATTATAATATTAAAAAAACACCGAGAAAAGTGGTTTCTCGATTCTTACAAGAAAATACCGGTACAAATAACAGCCACAATCCAGATACCATGAAAAAGCGTGAAAGAAAAGAAAATGCTATTACTGGTGCGAAGGCTTCCGTGTTGTTGTATGGCTTCCATATGTTGTACTAGGCTGCATTTTTTCCTGCAAAAAAATGCAGCCTACTACAAATGCTATTACTGTTTTTTACTGATGTACTTACTTATAGATAAAAAAATATGCACACACATAGTTCATGACACCTGTGAAAAGAGCATCATTGAAGCGCACAGCTTTCAGTTACAGCGATGTTTCAACCATTAATGTCAATTTCAATCATTTAGCACCTCTTCAGTCTTTGTGTAGCACATGTGCCACGTAGTCTTATAATTTTTTGGGCACCTATTACGCGTTGGATTTCAATAGGGGCGATCATATTGCATTCCCTAGATTAGGCGCGCTTAATTGTATCCGTATTTTTGTTTCGACATTTTTCTCTTTGCGCATGAATGAACATCATATTTATACCCAAAATCGGTCCTTTTACTCAGTCACGTAAATATTTCTGGCGACAGAAAGTGGCAGGACTGAAGAGGAAAAATACGACTCCACTTTTTACCCCGCGACAATACATGGCATAATTCTGCCCTGCTAGGCTGAAAGACTGCATATTTGTTGGTTCTGACTTATTGCATGGTAAAGTTTTCATCTTCGAGTGTAGGATTCATCATCTAGTCCATCTACGAAGAGATTACAAACTGTAGTTGATGCTTGGATTGTCAGAGCGGAAAATACGGAATGAAGATAAATAATAAGGGTACAGAAGTAATGAGATTCCCTGGGCAAAAGACTTGTCGTTACTTTTTTTGGTCTAGAAAACTGACATGTATACTGTGGATACGGTGAAAGCAGAACGTGAAATCAGGAAAACCGCAACAGATGAGGTTTTTTTTTGTTTAGTTTTTTGATATCCTCAAGGTTGAAAATAAAAAAATCAACTCTGACCTCAAAATGTGTAATTTTGTTAGCCATATTATTTAGGCTTAGAGTTGATGTCCCCTGTGCAATGAAAACAGACGTGTTCATCTTCCCCATTCCAGAATTAGTTTTATGGAATCACCGACGTTCAGTTCTATGGTGATTTTCCACTCCAAAAACATGGCATCATTTTCTCAAGTATACGCTCAGCGACACACATCTTCCAAAAGGATCCTCACCTTGGTGTCGCTAGGAAAACACGCGAAGTGGGAAGCACAGTCCCATCCCTCCAAATCGGACTGACCAGGCCGAAGGAGACACGAGGCGCCGGCGTTGGACTCGTACCTATCGCCCTGGCGCCACATTGTCGCGTGACTTAATGCCCTCCAAGTGCGCTAATCTAGGTACTGCATACATAGGCACTCGCTTTCCCCGTGTGGGCACATCCACACCATTTTCGCGTCGCGCCGACGTTTTACGCTTGGGCAATTTTTCCTTGTAAGCACCAATGTGTTAGCGACGTTCCGCCGCCACCGTGCGAGTCAAAACAAACACTGAATTCCATCTCCCAGCTCACACTGTTGACTAAAACACCGCTTTCACAACCCGCAAAGATCAGCAGTTCGATACACCTCAAAAAATCAGGAGTTCTCAAACTTCTTTGGTTCCCGCCACAGATTTTCGCCGGGTAGAATAAAGCACAAACCTCTAATGTAAAAGCAACCACGCTAAGCAATAGACTTAATTCTTCTTAATTTTTAGATTCATCATTGGTTGTTCAATCATAAGATTAGTTGACTGCAGCCCTCCACCCTTCCCTAACTAATGCTAGTTCCCTTACCTCTTGGTATCTCTTCCTGTGTACTTTCCTCTTTATTTGGTCCATGAACTATTCCTGGGCATGAAATTATTTCTCGGTGGATTCGAATGTGTTTATTCATCCGCTGACAGCGTAGACATTCAACTTTACCTCACACCTTCAGAAAATACTTTTCCTCTCCTGAGCGTAATTACATTTCCCGCGTTCCGAGTCCCGCCAATCACGCTCCCCTCGCCGTAAAGCTAAAAAAACCGACAGGAGAACAATGCATATCTAGACTATGAACAAGGAGAGTACTGCGTTCACGACCAATCACTCTCAAGGATAGAAATTTTGTCACCGGCAGTGCTACTCACCGGCTCCTCAAGTGCTCTTTTAGTTTTTCTGAAACTAAATTTATCGATATGACCAATCTATATTACCATTAATGCCATTCTGCGTTAGATCTTAACGACAGTCAATCATTACGATTTTCCTGGAGAATTTTCCATTCGCAACAACAATTCGCAATATATTTTGAAGCACTCCTCATGGTGGCCACAATTTCCTCACTGATCAGTTGAAGCTAAATGAAGCGGAATAACTAGTCATTCATTAGTTTGGTTGCACGCTGACTAACATTCTGCCGCGAGGTCACTCTGATCAAAGGAAGTGTCTCGGCATTTGCGATAGTGTGTTTATAACTCTTGTCAAGGAAAGGCTTGGCGATGCTAGATGCGACAATTCTGCCCAAGGCAATCTATAAATTTTTTAACACTTTGTAATGAAGTACAAGAAAGGTATTTGGAGCAATATCATTCACATAAATTTAAATGAATTTGACGTCGTTACTTATAAAAATGTTTCATCTTTCTAATGATACCATAATATCATCCTTTTACGATGTCAATTCTTGGGAAAATTGCCAAACCAAAGCAACCCTTTCCAAATGACTCTTCGCTCCAGGGTGATATAATTTTTAAAAAATGAGGAATGCCTGAAGCAAAATTCGCTATATGCATGCTCAGTGGTTTGCATTTCTTCTAGATTATACTTTTAAAAATACATTCATTGCATTTTTGCATTATTGTTGGTGCAATATTACACTTTTACATGACTGAAATTCTAATAAATCAAATAAAAATATCTTTCTAAGTCTTTAACTTCACTCATTTTGACTGTCCCAATCGCGGTGAACATCTTTAAACACAAAATTCAAATCCCCCAAAAAAAAACGCCCGCACCCCTTCGTGGGTCGCCCGCGATCATCCCTCCCGAGTCGACTGGGCGGCTCCATCCGCTTCCTCTTCCGCCCAGACGAAGGGGCGACGCCACCCCTGCTCGTTCATGCTCCATTCCTCTCCCCGTAAACGTATTCCACCCCTTAAACAATCCTGCATTCTCCCCCCTCTCTCAATCCACGGGACCAAATGAACGAACCACTCCCCTCTCCTATTCTCCCCCCTCGGCTTTCAACCACGGCTTGCATCCTCCGCCGCGCCACACCCACATCACTCTTCATCAACGTCCTCCGACGGGGGGAGGACGCTCGCTTGAATCCACCCGCTGCTTCCCTTCCCCCCCCCTTCCCCGCCCCCCAAGCCACCCCACATTCCCCTCTCTTCCCGTCCACTGCCCACATTGCGAACACAAGCATATATACACTCAGCAAAGGCCCGACACAGCTTCCTCCACACCGCGCCCCAACGGATGGGGGGTTGGCTTTCAATCTGTCCATCGTTTTGTGTCCTTCTTCCGCTCAGATGCATCAGAAAAAATAATAAAGGCAAACACTTCTTTTCCTCATCTCCGGGCTGAGCTATGCAATTTACACCTTGGAATCGACAGCTGTCGAGGCTGTTTCTAGCGATGTTTGCATAAGGATTCTACTAACATCATTCTAACACCGGCGATGACATGATTTTTGCGTCACAGAGTAAAATTCACCAATTTTGTTTTAAGTATTCTACCGGATAAGGTAGGTTTTATTGAATTCCAGAGAATCTCCTCCCGGTTTTCTACACTTTCAGGGAAAGTGATGATTTCAGGCGTAACTTGGTGGATATTACAAAGTGTTTCAATATATAAACACTTTCAGGGGTCTATCTCGCTCTAGTATATCATTTTTCGCTCAGCATACGATCCAGCCTTCTTCATCCCGTCCATGAAACCTATTCTCCTTCTTCCCCTTCCCCGCTTGACCAACATCCTTCCCTCTATCACACTCAAGAGCAAGCCTTCGCCCCTAATTGCATCCTCCAGCCTCCTACTCCGCCGATCTCGAATTTCATTAGCAAGTTTCCTTTCCTCGCCCACAATCTCAAGTACTTCCTCGTTAGTCTTCCTCTCCGTCCACATCACCTTCTCCATCCTTCTCCACACCCATGTCTCAGATGCCTGTAGCATATTCTCGTCCTTCTCTCTGAGGGTCCACGTTTCGATATTGGTATTAAGTTATAATATCCTGTGGTGCGATCACGTTCCTCCATGACGCAAGCTCTCGCGTAATCGCAATTTCACAAGAGAACGAAATCGTGATTGTCATTCTTCAAATGCGCGAGTATGTAAATATCACTACTTTTACAATAAATGGAGTGTGTCCTACGGATAGTTACTCTGGAAAATGTTCTTCTATAGCGGTTGGCGTTCCGGATAGCGAAATGCGAAAGAAGTAATCGCGATTACACCCAAAGGCCAAGGAAAGTTCGTTCGGCGCTTCACTACAAATATACGGTTCTTCAAACATCCAATTACCGGCCCTGAATGCCGCCGGGCTAAGTCCCCACCTACCAACCTTGAGGTCGCGGCCGGTGGTGGATTTTTTTCACCATTCATAGCGTGGGTGTATATAATGTATACAATGCGTTACTTTTAGAGAGTGTTATATATTCCTTCATTTGCTCAAAATTAATTAGCATCATTGCATTTTCCTAGCTCCGGAGACGAATCCTAAACATTGACAGGTATTAGAAGCGTCTTCAATAATTATTATCAGAGCCTCTACAATTTACAGCAAAGAAAATTGAATGAGTTTGGTCAATCAGCTAATAGGATATTGAAAAAACGGATTTAAGGTAGCTGTGAGGGCACAATCCCGGTACCTTGGCGTTTGGATATTTAAGCTTCCCTACTAGTAGTACCTTCTGTGACTCACATCACCGATCAACTCCATTTAACCAATCGTCATTTTCCGTCGTGGTCAGTGCTCTCTTCTTCATCGACTGCCTAAGGAAGGTAATTTATTTATTTATTTATGTTCACGATCCCGAAAACAGCACATTAAGGCCTTTACATCGGGTGATCAAGATTAACACAAGACAAAACACTAACAATCGTGTCCCTGAGTGGTGAAAAACCACCCAGGCGGGACTCGAACACGCGACCCTCGGATTGGTATGCGAGGACTCAACCCCGTCGGTCGCCACCTGGGCCGACGGGTAATCGATTTCCACCAAAAATTTTTCAGAGCACACAATCGTGGACTATAGCTCAGAGAGGCTGTTTCATTAGTAATGAATGCTCCACTGCCTTTTGATATCTCCGTGTATTTAAACATGGTTTGGGTGGTAATTATATTTTTCCATTATTCTTATTATGCTTAATAAACCTGCGAAATGATCCTCCAAACTCTAATTTACGACAATTGCTTCACGAATTTTAATTAGTGGTGCACAACCCTACACCAAAAGAAAGTCGTTTGGCGGAATAACGAAACGACAGATGTCACTGGCACGTCTTAACGAACCACGGATTAGCTACTAAGCCACTATCCCCTCTTCCAATACCCCTCCCCACCCCCCCTATGGCGCACACTTTTACACACATGACATTCGTGCTCGCTCAGTATGAGCCGACAGGGCCTCTACACCCCCGCTTCCCCTCCCCACATCACGCCCAAACTCGTAGGGGTAGCCCTCAATCTAGCCAACGTTTGTTTCCCACTTCCGCTCAGATGCACTGGAAAAATAATGCCGAGATGAATGCCAGCTCCTCCCTTCCTCATATTCTGTTTCCATTTAAATACTTCACGCCGAGATGGGTTTTTACAAGTTGAAATCCACTGTTGTCGACGCTGTTCCTCGCGATGCTTAAATAAGGGCCCTCATTCAGTTAAGACTCGAAATTAACAGGACCCGACAATTACGACAGACGATTTAGAAGACGCTGGTTCGACAAACTCCGACGATTTTTGCAGAGCTAATAGCTTGTCCAGAGATTATATACGTTGAGGAAAATAGTCATTAAATATGAAGCACGGGATTCCCCCTCCATCAATTTTGGACGCATCAAGCGCTCGGCTCAAATTACGCGAAAAGTGTTTTCGTTTTGTGCCCCATCATCATCATGGGTTATGTATTTCTCAGATTCACAAAATCACACCGCGTATGTCATACCAACATCGTCAGAGAAGAGGATCGTGTCAGGGAGGCCAAAAATAAACGGAGAAGGCATGGTCGTAAAAACTAAGGACGGACGAAACCGTTCAGTTTTGGGAACTCGTTCACTCTGGACCGGTCCTTTTTGGGACCCGTTCTTATTTTTATTGGTCATGTATTTCTTTACCATGTTCTTGGTGCTTAAAGAATGTAAAAACATTTATTAACACTTAGTATACTGTAATACCGGCATTTCAGTATGTTGGATGAAATAAAAGATGGAAGGTAACATCACCAACTTTGTAAATTATTTCGTAAATAGGTTTGATTTAAATAAAAAAAGTACTGCTATTTACAACGCGAGCATCAGCAGATGAATTTTGGAATTTTATAAAGAACACCCTCTATGTTACACATGAGAGCGAAAGTTATGACGGACTGAAAGGAACGAAGGACCGAAATACATGACTAACGGAACGACGGATCGAAAGGACCGACGGACCGAAAGGACCGAAGGACTGACTTACCGAAAGGAACGAAGAACCGAAAGGACCGACTGACCGAGAAGAACAAAGGAACGAAGGACCTAAAGGAAAGGTCGTGCCATAGAAGTCGGTCACCGGTCCTCCCGTTCAATCCATGGACCCGTTCCTTCGGACCCACTCGTTCACGAACTCCAGTCTCTTGTCTAGTTCTCCAATAAAAACTCATGGATGTAGTTTATGTCTATCACGCCTGAAGATGTGAATTAAATTTAATGAATCAGGCAATACCTTGTGGAAATTGGTTGCAGATATCATGACCTCGAGAAGAAAGAACTAGGTATGTTATATTTCCACACAATTTTACTATTAAACACAGTGGTTATCTAGGGTTGGATAACACTATTGCAATAGTATGAAAATGACACTGATTTATCGAAATATGGGTATTCGGGACGGGATTCGGAAGAATTATCAAATTTATATTCAAGGTTTTAGCATTGACGTAGTATTTTCGAAACCTAGGTCATGTTTGATAATAAAATTTGTGTAGAAATATAACAAAGTTCTATCTTCTTGATATCTACATCTACAAACTACACTCCGAGCCGCCATATGGGCCTGTGGCAGGAGGTATTAGGACACCAGCTATGTAGAGATGTAAGGGATAAGGTTTTGGGAGGTGAAATGGTGACGCGTATTATGGGAGTGTATTTAATGGAGCTCAGTTTTTACTGTGGTCGCTTATTGTACGCGGAAAGAACTAGTTTCAGTACCTATCTGTTCGGCAATGTATCTCTCTAATTTTATCGCTTCTGTCAGACCTAAAGATGTAGTGAGGCATCATGATTACTGAAGATGTGAAGATTTTTTCGAGTATGCGTAGCTTAGCTGTCATTATACATATCATTACCTGCGGATTTGAACATAGATCTGACGAATATGAAACGCGATCACCGGAAACGTTATAGATAGCAAAGCCAAAACTGTCCTGAACATAATGGCGGAAATGGCTTCGAGAGTCAAGGGGAATGTCGCCTCGAAGTATCCCCATCTCCCAGGGCCATAAGGCACAGAAAAAAAATCAGTGGACAAATTCTGAGTCATTTTTAGAGTAAGCAAACGTTCCATGGGACGATTTCGCTCACATAATATCATTAAATGTCCCAATTTCCTCTCGGCAACAGCCCAACCTTCTTCGCCCAGGAGGCACGCGTGAGTCAATGGTCATCTCCCCGTCTGAACCCTCTTTCCCACGCACATGGCACCCCTCGTCCTATTTTCGACCTTAAGTGGATTACGTTCGCTGACTATTTACATGCCCTTATGTGTATATAGTATATATATGTGCGAACACGAACGATTAAATCTTTAGATGTATATATGTGCGAGGGGTCGTGGGATGACAGCCACTCCCAAACCCACACTGTGCATCGAAACCATAATGGCCAACCGTTCAAATGGGCCGATCGTCGTCGTCTCAATCCTCCCACATATCTGAACGAATTGCCCTTTCATCAATTTTTTTCTCCAGTCTTCGTGACGAGGTGAAATATTGAGGAGGGTCAAACGGGTGGCAGGACCTTAGAAAGGTCTCAATTTCGTCCAGTTCCTTCCCGTCTCTCCCAACACTCAAGGCAGATCTGAGGAAGCCGTCGTCGCTCATGACATTCCTTCTTGACAGGCGCCCCATAGATCTGGTCATCATCATCAATCGCTCGCGTTTTTTATTCGTGTCAACGATAGATTTATGAATAAGGGGAGGGAGATGAAATGTGCAGAGTACTATAGCAATGGGAATCAAATGGACCAAATATATAGGAAAGTACACAGGAATAGATACCAGGAGGTAGGGAACTAGCATTAGATAGGGAAGGGTGGATGGCTGCAGTCAACCAGACTTAAATATACTCAACGTGATCTGGCGAGATGTGGAACATTATTTCTGAATAATGAAAGAAATTTTTTTGTCATGTCCACTTAGTTTTTTTTAATTGGTACTAAGCGTTTCAACGATTATATCGTCATCATCAGGTACAAACAAACTTCGTTGTCACACGACAGCCATTACATATACGAGGAGGGTAGAGGATGGGGGGATGGGGGACGGAAAGGTTTTGGGATGTAAGAGGGGGAAGGGAAAATGGAGGGTTGAGAGTGGGAAGGTTAAGTTCTACCCTCCTGGTATATATAAAGGCTGTCGTGTGAAAACGAAATTTGTTTGTACCTGATGATGAAACGCGCAGTACCAATTAAAATAA
This sequence comes from Ceriagrion tenellum, assembly GCA_963169105.1. Classification (NCBI taxonomy): domain Eukaryota; kingdom Metazoa; phylum Arthropoda; class Insecta; order Odonata; family Coenagrionidae; genus Ceriagrion; species Ceriagrion tenellum. The sequence continues at coordinate 60,462,007 of OY720639.1, read as the reverse complement.
TTAAGCGGACATTACAAATAAATTTATTTCATTATTCAACCAGTCTTAAGATTGAACGATCATTGATGAGCATTGGGGCATGTTGAAGGCATTTAAATTCGCAATCACCCATACTGGATAGATCAATCGTGACGTCGAAAGCATAAGTGGCAAAAACATAAGTACCAGAATCGACGCGGTTCCAAAACACAAAATCTATAAATAAATAACATTCAATGCAAAATATGCATTATTTTCTAAGAAGAATTATTCACAAGACGTATGCTGAATGAATCATGATGAGTCAATATTAGGAAAAACTGCTAGTGATATCCGTAAATTTGATGGCTATAGGCTTCACTTTGTGAAAATCCATTCTAAATATCATTCAAAATTACTTGGTAATTTTGAAATTACCATCCATTACCATGTGCAACACCACCCATTGCCATAGGCAAAATCATCCTGATGATGTCGCCTATGCGACTAAGAATAAAACACTGGGAAAAAGTGCCAGGTAATTTTGTAATTTATTCGATATCCGTGTCAAGTGCATTATATTTCGCAAAAAGAAACAGACTACACTTTCAATTGTCAATACGTGTTCTTCTCTCTTCTTTAATCTTTGGCATTTTTAAAGTCGAGCCCCCAAGTATATCGGGCGCAATGTATTAAAGTCGGTCAGCAGCATAGGTTAAAGGCGAGAATAGATGGAACTATACGGGACAAAAGCACTGGAAAATACTGAAGCGATTTACCGATACTGAATGGATCGGTTGTATGTACCACTGATACACAGAAAATAATCTGTACGAGTAGCGAAATTTCCGTGGTAGAGAGGTGACTTATCTGAAAAAAATGCAAAATAGGAACATTCTGTAGCATTTTTTGGGCATACCCCCCCCCCCTTTATCCCTCTTTGGACAATTTATCCTCTGCGGACTATTTATCCTCCGGACTTAGCCGAAGGACTTGCCCGAGGCGCGCCCCGACGCGCCACGCCACTTCGCGCTAACGACATCTGTCGCGCCAACGACGTTCGCGAAACTCCAGCCGTCTTCGCGAACTCAGCGTCTTCTGCCATCGGCGTCTGCTGCCCTCGGTGACCTGCCCTCGGTGACCTGCCCTCGGTGACCTGCCCTCCCTCCCGAGGACCTACTCTCGTTTATATAGCAGTTGGAGACGGAAGAATACGAGAATGTGAAATGCCGACAGTCTCGCGCAAATCGGTTTCATACCAGTAATCCGCGAACGGAGATGAAAAGTAGTTCCTTTCTCCAATTGCATACCTACACCGCATGGTTCCCCATTCCATAAAACTACCTCCCCTCCAAGACTGCCAATCACCTGTTCCCCCTCACTCCACCAGCAACTTTCTCTTTTTGACCTCGCTGAAATTTTCCCCTCCGAGGTAGCCAATCGCCTCTACTTCCTCTACCTACCCCTTTCCACTTCCTTCCGTCTGAATTTCCCCTCCTTCGACGGAAATCGCCACCGGCCTTTTTTGAGATAGACCGTGGTTTGGAGAGGTTCTACTCTTGCTGTCTCGAGTTGTTGCTGTTTGAATTTGAAACTTAGACGTCAAAGCAAAGGTTGGCTGACCCTTACTTGTTTGTATGTGTTAAGCTGCTGAAATACATTATCTTTAATTTGGTTGTAATTCAATATACTTGATTGTTCCCGATTTCCTCCTGCCTGTCTCACTCGTATTTTTGGGAAGAATTTGTTTTTAGGGCATTCTCGGAGAGAGACACCTTTGACTCTCCCCTCGAGTGCTTCAATTTTACTGAATAACCACTGCATTATTCGATAACTCGTTGTCTCCGCCTGCAAAACCGAGGGTCGCGGGTTCGAATCCCTCCTGGGTGGAATCATCCACACTCAGGGAATGTTTGTGCCCGTAGGTAGATGTTGTTATTCACCCGATTTAAATTGGCCACATGCGCAGTATTCGGGGTAGTGAAGATAAGATAAAATAAAAATAAAGAAAAAATACGCACCATAGAAATGGTGGATAATTTTTGCGAAGTGGATCATGGAGAGGGTTTTTATAAGTGGATCATTTTTTGAAAAGATTAATATGCTCTAGTTTAGTGCACCTGGCCACAATCTCCTCTCTTCTTTATTCATCCGATTTCAAATGAAAATACAGTGAAAACTGTATTAAGCGGCTACCACCACCGCGACCGTGCGATAGCAGCCGCTGATGGCGGTGACCGCTGATGGGAACGAAAATTTACACTGCTTATATGTATGGAAATTCATTTCTGTTCCCGAAAAAATCGGCCGCTCAGAGAGTTGACCACTTATGGGAGGAGGACGCTGAGGAAGGCTTCACTGTATGGTACTGCCTAATGCATGTGTATACGCATGAATGTATTTGGGAAAGAGTTTAACACGAATATTTTTACCAAAAAGATGTTAAAACCCCCGATTGACTAAAGAGTGACCAAACAGTTTTATTACTTCTTAGGAGAACAAAATGTACTGGAGGAATTCCACATCGACATGAGGTTTTCACACGCAATAAACACGATGATCACTTTTTGGAATGACAGAGGAAATGATACATATTTCTCTCAAGTAAATCATTGACGAAAACTGCTCAAGATTGGAATTAAAAACCATTTAAAATGTGAACACAAACGTCTTCTTTGATTCGACGGCTTTTTTAGCTCTGAAGGTCTTTTTTTAGCTCTGAAGTGATATACGCTACCCACCCTAGGCTTAGGTCATTAGGAATCTTCAGATCACAAGAGTCTAAGAGAGAAAAAGAGAATATGTATTACTTAATACCCTAGCCATGGCTCTCAAGCTGATGCAAGCGTAAAAATTATAAAGACGCCTGTGACTAGGAATATAAGAAAATAAGGACAAATAAAACGAGGCGTGTGACTAGGTCTACACCCAGATCTAAGTATATCCGGCGAACTGTTAGCCACCTCAAGGGAGTTTTGCAGGGATAGACACCACATTAGACGTGCGGTGACCGTCCAGCACACTATCAAGAACACTATCAGCACACTAAGAACCCCTGCGTATTATGCTAGGTTTGATCATATTAACAAGATTAGAGAGATCGATTGTCGTACCGATAGATTTAAAATGCCATTTTTCCCGCGTACCATAAGAGAGAACAATAGGCAGCGTAGCAAAGGGATAGGTAGGTGAAATATAGTTAGAGTAGTTTGTAGTTGCCTTATTATGTAGATACCAACCATCTAGCTGCATGTGACCATGTTATCTAGTTATCTAGCATGTCTCCCTTAAATATCCTACTTGCATGGCAAAGTGCATGTTTGGTGATCTTCACCCCGTGCCACACACCCTCGTGGTGGCACGCAGGGTATTACGTAGATGTACGTAGATGAAGAGAGAACAATAGGCAGCGTAGCAAAGGGATAGGTAGGTGAAATATAGTTAGAGTAGTCTGTAGTGCATGATGCATGTAATAACAAGTAATAGTCCCTTTCTTATTATGTAGATACTAACCATCTAGCTGCATGTGACCCTGTTCTCTAGCATGTCTCCCTTAAATATCCTAGTTGCATGGCAATAGTGCATGTTTGGTGATCTTCCCCCCCTGCCACACACTCTCGTTGTGGCTCGCAGGGTATTTCGTAGATGTAGATGTATCAAGCAATCATGAGCTATTTACCAAATATTATCCCATGTTGAAGAAACTGCAGAATGGATAGGCATACCTACAAAGTTCCTTTTTCCCACGTACCATCAGTGGCTAGAACAAATACAGCGAGACAAAATATATTCCATATACATTCAATATATATTCATCCTCATCCAATTCCTTTTACCGATTTCATGACTGGTATCCTAACAGCCCCAGCCACAAGGCCCAGCGGTGGCTCATAGGGTAGTAAGCCCATGTAATCTCACAGTAGAGCAATCAATCACTTACTCAAGCAACTCAATTTTCGTCAGGAAAATTTTCCAGAAACCAATCACTCTATTTTTATATTCGGCAAACTCACCCTTATGGTAGTTGGAGCGATTTTCGTTACGTATAGATTTGGGCGAAACTTGCATACGCGTACTCAATAGAAATATATACGTATACATGAAAGCGAAAAAAATTGCATGCTACTGAATTTCTTTCTTTAGCAAATCAATGCCATTTTAACACGTAGTATCATGGCACTTGATATATATTTTGAAATAATTCGACGACACATGTACAGATTTTCTGCTAAAAAAGAAAACATATCTTTCATATTATTATAGTGGTCCCCATTGAATTCCAAGGCTCATGATGAATACAAAAACAGTATTTATATAAGGTTTTCGCTAAAATTTCGAATTCCGCGCTCATAAACCTAAGCCATGTCAATGCTTAAATTAAAACCCTGGAACATTGGAAACTTCGTATGAGTACAATTTGATTTTCAACAATTATTTTAGTGCAAATTACAAGAACTATAGACAATGCCAACATGACATGGAACTCAGAATGAAAAATATTTATGATCTGCCAAAATAATGTGAATGGCGAAAGAAGGCTGTGTTGTGCTGCTAAGGCTAATAAATATTGGTGGGATAATCTGGCACAGGTTAATGATGTGAGCGATTTGAAAAGAAAAGCCAAGAAGTCTTTGTGAAAAGTGGATTTTTGTTCAACAGGATTTGAACTATCGTGTTTATTTTTCCAAGTAGTGGGGACCAAACTTTGAAATTCTATCACATAGGAGCTAAAAAGCGTCTCTAACTTAAACTGTTTTAAATCAAAGATGTACCGCCTCAGGATTTGCTCACAGGATTTGTTTCTCTCGTATCTCTTCTATTGTTGTATTTGATCTTATACCATCTCAAACTGTTCTAATAACTCATTAATTATGAACTTATCATGAATATTATTTATTGAATGCTATTGCCATGAATATTACTTATTGTTTGTATTTTATCGATTATATGCCATTGCCATGAATATTATTATTTGTAATTTATCGATTATATAAACATCAAATGCTGCTATTATATTTATTGTAACCATGTTTATATCTATAATATTTTTGTTTTTTTTTATGTTTTCGCTCTTTGAGTCTTCGCTCGCAGCGAACAACTATGCATAGTGTAATGTACAGACTTTTGTTTTTTGACGTAAATTTATTTTGTTCTTTGAGAACGAATAGTCCTAGAGCAATTGACTCATTTTTCAATTTCAATTTCCATTTATAGTTTCGGTCTTTTTTCTTATTGAGTTCACCAAGTTACATCACATGTGTATATGCACCTCCTGACGAACGGTCTTCGCTCAGGAGGACTCTCAAAAAACATTTTTTAAGAAAACAAAATACATTTTATAAAGAAAATTCTTACATTATTTGTACTACAACATGCATGGTTATTTCCAACGTAAAAATAGAATTTTTTTTCGGCTTACTTGAAAAGTTATAAAAATTGTGCACTCAACGGCTCACGATTCACGCTCCAGCCGCCTTAAAGTGGGCTTCCCAGCGCTGAACTCTCGAGTAGCTGTGAGAACAAGACAAATTTTCCCACGCCCGTAACATCTCCGTCACTCCACGGATTTATTGCTCTCTTGAGCAACTTGAATTCAATTTCGCTCTGGGCTTCAATTAGATGACTGGGTGGAGGAGTGGATCTCTCACAGTCCAACTCCCATCCAGATAAAAAAAAACCATTCGTGACCTGGATCTTGGCGCTTGTCAAGGAAGAAAAAAAGAGAGTTGTACTTGACGCGTCGAGAGCGGCAGACGTCAAAAACGGGTCTCCGATCCTCGACGCCACACATCAATTTCTCCGTGGGAATTCATCCAAGAACGAGTAAAATATTGTAAATAAAAGTAAAAGTAATGGTAGCGGGCGTGACTTCGTGGAAATCCTTCATAGTAGGAGCGTCTGAAGAAATTGCAACTTGGCTGTTTCCACATAAGGTTTTATTGTGACCGACCATGGTTTCGTTACAGAGTAACATTATCAAGGTGAAACATTTTCAAAAAATGAGCCGTATATATAGGAACTCCCCCACCACTTGACTTCCTATATATACGGCTCATTTTTTGAAAATGTTTTACCTTGATAATGTTACTCTGTAACGAAACCATGGTCGGTCACAATAAAACTTCATGCGGAAACAGCCAAGTTGCAATTTCTTCAGACGCTCCTATTGTAAATAAAAACCAATACGAAACGTCTTGTATCCTTAGTATCAGCTCTAAAAGATACTCCAGAAATTAAGGGGCCATTCAAGCACTACGTAAGACGTGTTTGGGAGTTGGAGATTGGAAGTTGGGATCATCTTACTTTTCCATATGTAGGAGAGGGGGCAGGGGGTCTGGAACCAATCTAGGTAAGCTTTTTGTCCGTCTTGAAACATTGTATCGTTTCCAAATATGCTGTGATTCTTCGCAACTTCATTAGTTGAGATACTGTTCCGCTCTTAATGTTAATGGATGTGGAACTCCAGCACTGCATAATTATATGATATCCAGGGCTCAAAGTTGTACGATGGCTTCTTTGGAAAGATGACACTTCAGAAAGCGTGCATTTAACGAAGAGTAGGTACAAATATCTAACGTATAACGTGAGACTGAGAGGGAGGGGAAAAACCTTACATTGTCTTACATAAGGGGAAGGGTGAGGTCAAAAATGGCATAAATCGTCTAACGTAATCCTTGAACGGCCCCGAAAGAAGTTCCAGCGTGACTGAGTGAGTTAAAACACACTAAGTTTAGCAATCGATCTCAGATCGATTTGACCGGATCAGCTCGGTATGGTAAATGCAACTGGATAGTGGGATCGATTGGGCTGAGATTTCAGATCGATCTGAACCAGCAGGTCTGTGGCACTGCTCGTTATTATTTGGTTGTTACTAAGAAACAAAATATAATCGTTATTATTCAAGGCCTGTATTGTAATCAGTTGACAAGAATAGTGCAGTAATGGCGAGTGATGTGACATTGTTGATATCGTAGCACATCACAATTCTACCTCCAATTTGGCAATTTTTATCACTCGGAATACGACTGAAACTTTTTAACTGCACTTGTTTACACACCAGGTCAATCGTGCTCCAACTGATTGATTCGATTGTTCAATAACGATATTTTCAGTCTGTGTTGGTTAACCAGGCGATCTGAGTCGGTTCGCTTGGAGTTTTCAAATGGATTTGAAGTGAGATCGATCTGAGATCGATTGGTAAATGTAGTGACAGATACTAAAGTGTTACTTTTTATTTTCTTGGCTTTAAAATTGCTTTCTCTGATAACATGCGCTAGCTAAGGAAAAAGAAAATGAAAGCACAAAAAATACTTCACGATTATATTTAAAATAATCACTTTTATCGAAGCCACTGACGCCGGCTGCACAGCCTTTTCTACAGGATTACCATATTTTCATTTATTTAAATTTCCGTAGTATCTTATAAATTTTCGATATTTTTCATTTTTTTTAAATTTACTTTTATTACAACTGCTTGTATGTTGGATCCACGTATGTTAGCTCTTGTGTAGCTTTATGCACAACTCCTAATATTCCATCTTCTTACGCTAATTTAAAATCTACATCTTGCTTCCAGTGCTATAAATCTATCACTACATCTTCTACCATTTGTTGCTCCTATTTTAAATCTTATTAATTACTTCACGATAGTTGCAAGCAGATATTATTCAACAGATAACTGCTGTACATGAAGATCTTAGGACTACAAACCAGAAAACAGTATGTAAAAGCATTCCAGTGGAGCGTAGAACTCAATGGATCGGAAGCATGGACCATTGGAAAAGCTCACCAGAAAAGACTAGAAGCCTTAGAAATATGGTTCTGGAGGAGGATGTTGACGATATAATGGACAGATAAAGTAAGAAATGTTGAAGAGTACAGAAGAGTAGAAAAGCAAAAGAAAACATGGAACACCATAGAGAAAAGAAGAACAAGATGGATTGAACGCACCCTGAGACACAATGGGTTTGTGAAGAACATAATTGAAGTTAAAATAGAGGGAAAAGTCCCCAGAGGAAGACCCAGGAATAGGTTCATGGACCAAATAAAGAGGAAAATACATAGGAAATGTTACCAGGCAATAAGAGAACTAGAAGGGCGGAGGGCTGTAATAAAATTCTCAGTGGCTTCGTTTGGTGAAGGGAATCACTTGACCGGAGAATCCATAATGAAGGCACAAATTCTGAAGAATCACGCGATACTGTGAGGTAACAAAAACCACAGACAAATCACGAATTCGAGCAAAATTCCGTCAGAGCAATATTTACGAACTTCCTGGACTTTGCTAAAATTCGTTATTTCTCAGACATGAATGAGGCCTTTGTTTAAGCAAGTTTTAGCAAAATATCCTTTCACCGAGAAATCAACGACTCTGGTCTCATTTTCAAGAAAAATATTTCACCTTTCCAAAGATATCCAAATATCAGCCCCTTACCGTACTACTTTTCGAGATCTTTGTCGAAAAACACCAGGATTTTTACATGGGAAATGGTACGCGTATGCGCTCCATAAAGGCCTTATTTCAAATAATTAGGTCAAAAATTTAATATTTTGTAGTTGGCACGTTTTTTCAACTACCGTTGAAAAAAGTCATGGAGTACCACAGTACTTTTTCCAGGACCGTAAAAGCCTTCGCTAATGAAGGATTGTAAGCGTACCGCGGGAAGAAAATGAGTCAAGTTAAAGACTTGTATAGATATTGCAATCTAATAACTTCGAATTTCAATCATACATAAGGATATTATTACCCCATCAATTAAGCAATACTTAATTCCTGCTTCCTACAGCTGCTGAGATTAAAGCTTTTTATTTGATTTGATCTCCATTATGAATAGGGAACTATATCGCTCAAGCTACCTTAAATCATATGATCGTTAAAAAATAAATAACTTTTTTGAAACCTTTCAGGCGTAACCTTTTGGAAGTCCATTATTGAATTAATAATGACAATAACAACTATGTTTCAATCCACAGAGTATATTTTATTGGTACAACTTGTTCCAATGCGTAAAAGCTCAAACGATTTCGTACTGTCTACTAGTTTTTTTTCACCTCTTGCTACACGTGTTTCAACTGAACAACAGTCATCCTCAGGCAAGACGACGCTCAGTCAGTTTTTCCATATTGTTCTTGACCAGCTCATCCTGTGCCATGAAAGATTTAATTAAAGAGCTGCTAAATTTCAATACAAACATGACCAGAGCAGAATTTAGGGATACAATCTTGGGAGAATTAAAAGAAATTACAAAATGATTCATGATATACTCTACACCTATTCTAAGGTACTATAATATATCAAAGTCTTGCCTGAGGATGACTGTTGCTCAGTTGAAACAGGTGTAGCAAGAGGTGAAATAAAAACTAGTAGACAGTAAGAAATCGTTTGAGCTTTTACTCATTATGCTGTTCTACAATATCTCGCCTGAAAAAGTGGAGTTTGTTCCAATGCTATTACGTCTTGGAATTTCTTCACCTGACGATGCCTAATGATCACGCAGTAGGGTTGAAACTAGTTGTACCAGTAAAAAACTCTGTGGATTGAAACATAGTTATAGTCATCACAGTCATTATAGATTCTTGTTTACTTTTCATTTCTTTTCATTTCTTTCTCAGCCAAATCACAACCATTCAACTGCGCTCTTATCCTGCACCGACTCAATAGCGAAAAATACCCGCTGGGGAGTAGTTAACAGGGCGGACGGGCGACCAGCGTGTTAGAAGTCAGGGAAAATTCTCGAAGCGTCGAGTATAATGAAGATAGATCACAGGATTTCGGGAAACTAGTATATTTTACAGAATATAGCGAAAGTTCCCGATCTCACGTTCCCCATGTCAATGCGAGCCAACGTCTTCTGTGGCGATATCGTAAATAGAAGTATACATACAAGAACAGGAATCAAATAGTCCTTCACAATTAGACGTCCATGGCGGAAGATCACTACAGTAAACGATCGAATAGGTATCCTTCCACTCGTTAAATGGCGTAACAGCTCGCCACCATTGTAATGATTTTACAGGTTGGCAGTTCTGCCTCGCGCGGAATGTCCGAACAGGGAGGATATTGTTGGGGGATAGGATTGTTGAGAGAAATTACGGGGAGTAAGGATTGGATATTTGGGGAGGTGATCGACAGCTAAGGTCATTTGCGCCATAAGGGATAGGTAAGGGAGGAAGGGTGGATAGAAACCCGGCGTCGGCATTAGCCTGCTCTTAACGAAAGGCACCAAGGGGACCACGGCTTAACGTGCGGGGAGTAAGGGGAGAGTTTTTGGGAGAGGGTCAGAACGTGTTGAGAGGGAGTGGAAAGTGTATGTGCAAGTATTATGTGGAGAAGGAAAGTGGACAAATCGAGTAAATAAGTACGAGTCGGGAAGTAGAGAAAGTGGACAATCCAAGGAGGACCAGGACTACACCCAGAAGGATACAGAAGTGGAACATGATTTGGACGGAAGTGAGGAATGAGGAAGGTTGATGTGTAAATTTTGTATTACATGTGGCACGGGCAATTGAAAACGTTGTTCAATATAAACAATAATGGGGTTAATGTGCACAAGTTTGTATTATATGTGATACGGGTAATAGAAAACGTTGTTCAATATAAACAATAATGGGGTTAATGTGCACAAGTTTGTATTATATGTGATACGGGTAATAGAAAACGTTGTTCAATATAAACAATAATGGTGTTAATGTGCACAAGTTTGTATTATATGTGATACGGGTAATAGAAAACGTTGTTCACTATAAAAAATAATGGGGTTAATGTGCACAAGTTTGTATTATATGTGATACGGGTAATAGAAAACGTTGTTCACAAGAAAAAATAACGTGGTTGATGTGCAAAAATGTGTATTATTAGTAATACGGGTAATAGAAAACGTTGTTCACAAGAAAAAATAACGTGGTTTATGTGCAAAAATGTGTATTATTAGTAAAACGGGTAATAGAAAACGTTGTTCACAATAAAAAATAACGTGGTTGCTGTGCAAAAATGTGTATTATTAGTAATACGGGTAATAGAAAATGTTGTTCACAAGAAAAAATAACGTGGTTTATGTGCAAAAATGTGTATTATATTTGACTCGAGTAAAGAAAACGTTGCTCAATACAAAATAAACGAGCTTCACGTTATTACACATGTAACTCATGTAAATTTAACTTAAAGAGCTCCTTCCAACAAGTGCGCCGGACAAGTTGTGGAAATGAGGGAGAGAATGAGGGGTGGGGGAGGGATAGGCAGTCACGCTGTGTTCCGTTGTCCTCCCGAGTCCCAACTTCCTTCTGGTGTGGGTCTCCTCAGCTGGTTGGACGAGAGAACAGCTGGACACTCCAAAAAAAAGCCCTTTTGATCTAGACGGCGTCGTTGTCATGGTGACGCCGCCGACATGGGAGGGGGGGGGAGAGATTGGAGTCCCTCAATTAACGAGGAGAGGTCTGTCCTTCTGTAAACCCACCCGAACGCGCCCGCCCCCCCCTTTCGGCCTGTTTCGGCGGCGGCCAGCGCATGACTTCGTCGGGTGCAGTGCGCGGAAATTCTCATTACGCATCCCCTCCTTCGTCGCCTATTAGAGATAAAAAAAAGTGTGGGAGGGGAGAGCTCGTTCATCTGCAAGGTCCGAAGAATATATTCAGGTCGCCTCAATCGGAGTAGTTTACGAATTACCGGAAGGGCTTCTAGCGCAAGCACTGCCGCTGTGACGTCACTGACGACATCACAGACAACCCCGCTTGTAAGTTAATTGGAATTCGGATGATAAATAATGCCGTTTTATGATACATTTCGGTGGTTAATCTATAGCAATGCTTGTAATTTTTTTTGCTTTTTTTTAATAAGCTTAATTTTTTTATAACGAAACAGATATATATGAGAGTAGAATGAATGGTTCGAGAGGTAGAGGTAGGCCGAGAAAGTTGTGGTTGAATGTGGTTGAGGAAATTCTTAGGAGGAGGAATATTAGGAGTCTTAAAAACAGAAGGGCGTGTATGAAACAGTGTATGGGGGTAAATGAGGCAAAAGGGGTTTGCAAGGATGGGTCAGTATGGAGGAAATTATTGAAGCAGAGTTAGGTGTACAATTATGTATTAATGAATGAAATATTTTGACTGTTCCTACCCCGAAAGGGAACGACGTGATGGCTATGTATGTATGTATGTATGTAGGTAATTTTTTAAATTAATTTAATTTATTGTAGTTTTTTGTAATTAATTAAGTTATTTTTTGTAATTTTAAAGCAATTTCAATAATAATTAATTTTAATAATTTAAACATTTGATATGATGATAATTACATGAACCTTTGCAAAAAAAACTCTTGAAAACGACGTCAAAGACGTCACGCGAAAGGCCAGCCAATAGCGGCGCGGATCGGACAATCGAATTGTTTACAAGTTTTTAGGCAACCTGTATACTCTTTAATGCAACGAGTTAATTTCAAAATTATATCCCCTCATTTTCTCGCGGAAGCAATTTTTCCAAGATGGGGCTCGCGAGTTTTCGACAGTGTTGATGCAAAATATATCAAGAGCCAACATCGGCATATCCAGATACCTCAATCCAAACATCCTATTCTAACATCCTCTGTCCAAAATATTTAAAGATGAACATCGAAAGAGGAGAGAAACTAAAAACATAATGGAGGAAATCTCCATTAATTTTTCTTTTCCTGTTTCTATTTTTTCACTGTTGAAATAGACGTTTCAACCAACAATTCTTTCTTTCGGATAAACCGTTTTTCGACCTAAGAAAACTATACGAAAAGGTGTTTCATATGTGAGTGTTTGTGCACTAAAAATAATAAAAAGGAAGAGTGATCTTAGTTATGCCTATACGTATGGAACTAACCCTTCCTTTTGACGATGCTAACAAAATTATTTTCGCACTTATAATCACTCATTTTGGACTTGGTTTTCTCCGTTGGGGGGAACTAATAAATAGGAGTGGCTTAAATACTAGAAATAATGTATTCAAGGAAATCTTGTGAGATGTGGCAGAAGATCATCACGGAGTTAAAAGATATGAACACATTGTTTTGTTCACTGGCGGTTCAACTGTATATACGAGGGTTGTTTCAAAAATAAGGTTCCCAACGCTGCATCATTGCCACGCGTTATTCTAGGCGAAATCTGGCAACACCGCCGTGTTTGCCGGTTGTCCCACCACCGATCCCAACAACAAGCGCCTGTCTGCAACGCTCAGTACCGGCACAGAGTATATATATACTCTGTGGTACCGGCCTGACAGCCGTCCGCGATGGGGCCCGTCATCGCCGTCACCGCCAGGTGTGAAATTCGTGCGGTCATCCGATATTTACACGCAAAAAAGTTACCACCCATATAGATTCATCGCTAGTTGGGTGAAGTGTATGGGGATACGTGTATGAGCATTCAACATGTCCGCAAATGGTGTAGGGAGTGCGCCGACGGCCGCACGGACATCCACGATGAACAACGAAGCGGGAGACCGTCGATCTCCGACGTAGTTGTGGCGAAGATTGAGCGAATCCTGCTCGAAGATCGGCGGATCACGATAAGGCAACTGGCTGCTGAAATTCCTGAGGCTTCTGAAGCTTCAATTGACAGGATTTTGAATGAAAAGCTAGGCTACCACATGGTGTGTGCGCGCTGGGTGCCGAGGGTGTCGAGGAGTTGCAAGAAGAAGTTTCCAAGTTTCTCAACGGGTTGGCGGCGGATTTCTTTGAGGCGGGAATGCAAAGGTGGATTACTCGTCAGAAAAAATGCGTAGAAAAAAATGGCGACTATGTAGAAAAATAGCTTGAAGATCAACGTTTTTAATGGTGTATTCGTTTTTTCAAATAAAAAAATCCTTGTGCCTGGAAAAAACGTGGGAACCTAATTTTTGAAACAACCCTCGTACAATGCATATCAACGTCCAACCTTTGTCATCACTTACAGTACCAGGTTGGGAAAAAAATGCAGTTAATACATGTGCATATGCCAGTCGAGGAAGGGAGATAGGATAGAGAGGAAAGATTTGAAAGAGAGTTGGAGCTTTGGAAATGCGGAGTGGGGGGTTGAAATTTCCCATTTATTACATTTATTTTCCTAATCCACTTTCTAGAGTGAGGCTCCCAATTTTACTAACCCACCACTTAACAAGAGAGCAAATATACTCCTTAAAAGTGAGCGTTTAGCTATACATCGTTACCTCATCAGTATTTTTAAAGTCAATTTTTTGCTGTCAATTTTTCTTTAAAGTATTTTAGTTAAATATTTTTATTTTCGATTTAAACGTGAACGCCATTATAACGCAAGGCTCGAGAGATCGCACAGGGTACTTGGACCATTGGTAACTTTTGTAAAAAGGGAATGTCAATAAATAAAATCACATACAATTAAAAATAAATGATACAAAAAAGAAGAGGGGAAAACTATCGATTTTTCTCAAAATGTTTTTCACTGCCGAGATAAATTTAAAAAATTAAGAACTGTTAAAATTTGACGGTAGACCTTATTATCGGCTGCAGTTGGTAGCTCTTATTCTGATGGTGCATCATAGGTCACCACTGTCGACCTGGGGGTCGATCCACGATATACCGAGGCATTTATCGCAGGCGAAAAAATGGCAAACTGTCGCATGATTTCGTAGACATATCGTAAGCCACAAAACCACTCGATACTAGCCAATCTGCAATTATCGAATGTGAAAATGATGCGACGAATATAGGATGCCGAATCGATGAAACCATGCGATCAAATTAGTGCTTCATGATGCATATGCCGTAACTGAAGTTCGTTCGGGTTCTCCAGAGTCACAAACTGCATTTCTGACGACTTTTTAAGGCTGAAGATGCCGTCTTAATGTCGTCCTTCATAAAGTCCGCAGAAACCCAGTGTTTTACCCCGTGAAAAAATCAGAGCAGACTGCACTAATTAGCATGTTCGCCTGCGACTATTATCGCGGCGTTGTGAGATTAGAGTCCCTGAAGACGCCAGCAGGGAGGCTGGGGATATTGTTGCCATCACTGGAAGGAATGCCGCGGAAACCTTACACCGAAAGAAAAAATATTCTAAAGTGTAGAGGACAGTTCCTCTTTTCAAATCCTCTCAAAATTTCCTCTTACTTATAGAATATTCCTCTTCCCTTAAGAGGATCTATGTTTGCATTCTAGATGACGTTCCTCTCCCAATATTCCTCTCAATACAAGACTATTATTCTTGGATTGAGAGGAATAAAATGATTAAAAGTAAGATGTCATGTATGAAGTAGAAAGGAACACAGGGTTGGCATCCAGAATCAACAGAAGTGCTGTAGTCTTTAAAACCGTAATTAGGGGAGATGAGGCGAGCGCCTCGAGCGGCATTTTGTGCGTGCAAAATGGCATCGTGCTCTGTATTTGGCTCCCAAAACAGAATAAATCAGATATATAAACAACAGTTCTAAAGTTCTAGCTCCAGTAGAGGAATTTTTGAGAGGATTGCTCTTAAAAGTAGAGGAAATTTTTTGAGGAATCCACTGGATTGTAGAGGAAATTTCCTTCTATACCGAATAAGATCCTCTAAGTATGAGAGGATTCTCTCTGGAGAGGAAATTCCTCGAATACTTAGAGGAATACTTTGGTTACCATATAGTAGCGGAAAATCCGCTAATATACAGAGGATTTCGCTAATTTTTAGAATACTTTTTTTTTGTGTAGAGCCAACACTGATGAGAATTGTTGTTCCAATGTATAACTTGCAGCGGGGCAACGATTAATTGCTTCTGTTATTTCATGATAAACAGATTTCTCCCTCGACACTTGCAACCCAATGCATCGCCCATGTCATAAAGAATAATTCAGTTGTGATGACGACCGTAGCGGGCGTATTACACCCCAGAAAATGCATGTCACTACTTCAATTAATTGTGCGATTTAAATAACATTAGAATAAAAATCTCAGCAACGTCTAATTATGTTTAAAAATATGAATGCTCAAGGACAAGTGTATTTCAACTGTATTTAAATAGAAAATTGCGAGATCATTCAGATTTATTTCGTAAAAATACATTTTGCCACTCATGGCCTAATTCTGGGCATCCAACGAGATGTTTAAGATATAGTTTCCGGCTTTATATGGTGAAAATTTATGATGTCACTCATAATAAAAGATACTTGGTATTATTCCACACTAATATTAGTACCAATCGACCAATATTTCGACACCGCGTGTCATCCTCAGGTCAATCTTTTGGGTCGCGTTCCCCTTATATTTAGCACTTGTGTGTGTTTGTTATACATAAGGGGAACGCGACCCAAAAGATTTACCTGAGGATGTCACGCGGTATAGAAACCATGCTCGAGTTGTATTAAATAGTGTGGAATAAAACAAAGTATCTTTTATTATGAGTGGCCCCTCTAGAAGAGACATTTCCTTCATATCACGCCAATGCTTATCTAAATCAATAAACTAATTAGAATTGCAATATTAATTGTGGCCCCTCATTATTTTATTACGGCACTTTTTAATAAGGCAAATTTTAAGGACACCGGGACTTCCCACGGTTCGATAGTATAGCGTGCAAATTCCACAGGCTCAAAATCGTACAGTTCATTGCAGCTGCATAAAAATGAGCAGAAATGTTTATGGGGACGAATTTGCACTGACGAGAAGAATTCATCACAAAACGGCATCATCCAACCATACCGATGACGTACTGCTGCAGGAAAAAAGGCATTATTTCAATTTTTTAAACTTACATTTCAGGGAATTTTTAATTAAGTAAAATTGACCTCGGTAGTGAACTCTATTTTGCAGAAAAAATATTTTATTTCTTCCCCTTTTATTTTTTATTTGTATATGTTTTTTTATAAAAAACATATTTGCCATCTCTAAACCATTTTTACCCTGTTTTTTTAAGAAGGCTGCAGTGACCATCAAAAGCTTTCCTATGCTAGATTCTTTGAAATCTTCTGTTTAACATTCACTAAACAGTATAAGATATCGTCATTATAACTTTACTAACATTACATGTTATTGGAGCGTTATCATCAATTCAGAATCCAGGTTCTGAAATGCATGTAGCCCAGATGACGTCAAATATATTTGTCACAACGTCAGCGAAGACTAAGGTTATTTCAATCAAGTGACTAAAACTCCAGAAACTAAACATTCTCTTAAAAAACTGGTTGGGAAAAGATTCATTAATGTCAGTCTGTCTTTAAATTATTAGTTGTTTTTAAAATAATAAAATATAAGTATATATTACTTATGTAAATAATAAAATTTATTTAATAGCAAGTATGTATATGCCTGAACTACCACAACGATTCCATATCTAGGCTGGCGAATCACTAAACAGCACGCGAAAATATTGCCGACTGCCAATTATGCTGTAATGTGCGATGGGTATGAATAACACAACGAAACGTGAGGTGAGCCGAGAGTTTGTCATCTCAAGGTGGAGTTCGCAGCGCCAACCTAATTGAGACATCTGCACGCTTCCAACTCTTCACAATACCTATCCGAATCGGTGGATACGTTTCATTTCAATTAGGATCGGGAAAAATATCCACCTGCGTCAATATTTAACCATCCAATATTGGCTCCAAAAATTATTGCATCCGGTGGCTCCCCTGATACATAATTACATTGGAGATTTTTGTAAATAACTGCATAAATCAGTCAACTGGAGAAAGACTACCATACAATTGGCATATTGTAGGAAGAGACCTAAGATTTCCCAAAGGGTAACAGCGATGTTCAGCATCGACTCTTGAGGGAAATACCTCTCATTGTCTTCAGTTAGGATCACCCTTGTTAGCCCTGACGATATCAAATATATTTGTCGAAAGGTTGGTAAAGACTGACTGAGTTTTTTTAAACCAAGGGACTAAAACTTTGGATACAAAACATATTCATTAAAAAAATGTTCGGGAGAAGAGCGAAAAGAGAGAAATGTTAGCCTTGGCTGACAATAATACATCCATGGGGTATCATTATAAAATATTTTACGCTTATCCTCCAAAGCTACACTGAACAAAATCATGCTCTACAGCTAGAAAATATAGCATTACATGGGACTGTTAGACGTCTAGCTGCAGATCCATAAATTTCTAGCAGAGCCATTTAGCAGTAACTTGGAGGAAAAATATCTTGTGGTCCTGTCTATAAGAAGAAGGAACAAAAAATCCAGACATCCAGGGGTCTGACTCAAAGACTTGCGGATAAGGAGCCCTCGACGCCAACCAATGTAGTTACAGTTACACCACCACTAGACCATCCGAGCGCCACTAATAAACGCTAATTCTCAGAGTATAATACTTTTAAAAGAAATGGCTGATATTGTCGATTACAAAACAATTAGCTACCACAAGACATGTATGTCAGGGAAAAACCAATACGAATTAGTGTTGCAATTGACTTCGTGCACGATATGAAAAATTACGTTTTAAATTGGTTAGTCACCATACGTAGTCTCCCTTTTCTACTGATAAACAGCAGCATATACCACTAAAAGCAGCTGCCAGACGAAGTTCTGCTAATCCGATGACTAATATCGTTCGCAGATGGAACCATAGCTCAAGCAACGCTAGTTTAAAAGCAATACATTTCCGCAGTTTTGTAGCGGCTGCCATTTTCTTCGCCCAAACTTCTCGTAACAATGATCGACTGCGTAAACATTTTCTTTTATGTTTGGACAGCAAGAAAATTTAGCTGAGTAACTAAACACAGTTTGCAGTACATTTATCGCTATCTAGCTTATTTAACCAACCAACACCCGGCATCAACGGCCCTGATGACGACGGAAAAGTCTTACATCGAAACGTCGGCAGTGGAGCAGATGGAGCATCTCACCCGGACGGAAACCCGAGAAGAATTTAGCAAAATCTGCAGATCTTCTAGCTGTAGAGCTCTACAGTAAGCAGTGCAGTCGTTTGCAATAAGCTAGATAGCGATAAATGTACTGCAAACTGTGTTTAGTTACTCAGCTAAATTTTATTACTGATGCGTGATGCCGGGTGTCAAGAGGGCCGGTTTATATACACTGCCTCTCAGGTCAGGTCGAACGTGATTGGTGGAGAAGTTTTCACTTTTCCCGCCACGTTTAGATATCTCACCCAGACGGAAACCCGAGAAGAATTTATTGCAGTCATTCGCCGGGAAAAAGTTAAATCCTACATCAGCAGATTTGGCCAAACTAACACACCAATACGTTCTAGCTGCATAGCTTACACACTATGTTTTCAGTGTCATGGCCTGATTGGAGGGGCGACATTGCATTCCAAACTGATAATCTAAGAAGGTTATTATCATGATTAGGTTGAGTTATCAAACTAGAGTAAGTATTTCCCACTACAGAGAACTTAATTCCAAACAGAGAATTACCAGAGAAAGCCTTCACTAATCTTTATGAGTTAACCCCACGCATCACTCTTTACACTGTGTATCCTTAAAAGCCGCAGATAAAGATCATGCAAAGCCGTAAAAACCACCGCAAAGTATACTGTAGAGTAACAATGATATATCAAAAAAACATAGCCGGCCCTGGTGGCGACGGGGTAAAGTCCTCGCCTGCTAACCCGTGGGTCGCGGATTCGAATCCCGCCTGGGTGGAATTATCACTAATCCGGACATGGGTGATTGTGTTCGTCTGTTGTTTCTGTTATTCACCCGATATAAATTGGCCAAATGCACTGTATTCTAGGTAGTGACAATAGAATAAAAATAAATAATAAATAAAATACCCTGGCCGATTGATTTCCATCAAACAAATATCTTCTGAAATTTCTCAGAATTCCACACATACATCAAGGTACAATCTGGCAAGGAGTCGAGATGCTTGGGTCAGAGAGTGTGAGGAAACGAGCCAGAGAAGAAAGAAGGAGAGATTGAGGAAGGAAAGCGATGTGTACTGAGGTGTGCAGTCGCAGACTTTAAGTATAGATATACATGCTGCACTTGGATCCTTTATTTAGTCAGAGCGAGGGAAGAAAAAAAAAAGAAAAGAAAACCAAGTATTAATATTAATTTTCATTCGGAAAAAATCCAACTACAAAAATCACGACACGACACAAATCAATCAAGAGAACATCTAGCCCCGTAAAGGTCACAAAAATCCTCGGTAGCTTAACTTGCTAAAGCACTCGCCCGGAACTCGAGGAATCCGGGTTCGAATCCTGGTCAAGGCGGATGATTTTTTTCTCCGTGTAAATTCGCACGATTGTACATTGCGGGTGACTCCGTAAAGTGGAACTCCGCGGCTAGTTCCGGATAGATTAAAATTTGTTACACAAATCAATTGCATTGCATATTACTGTCGCTATTATCCGACTACCAACAGAAGTTGGATCGGGTTGGTGTGGTGGCTAGTGTACTGGCAAACCATACGGTTCAAATCCCTGCAGAGAAGCATATTTTTCAGATGAAACCCGATCCCTACGGTGTCTTGTGGAGGGCACTTAAAGTGCAGTAGTCTGTCTGTCGGATGAGACGTTAAGCCGTGGTCCCCTTGGCGCCTTTCGTCAACAGCAGGCTAATACCGACGCTGGGTTTCTATCCACCCTTCCTCCCTTACCTATCCTCTATGGCGCAAATGACTTTAATTGTCAGTCGCCTCCCCAAAATCCAATCCAATCGAACCAACAGAAGTTTAAATGTATATCACTGAAGGACATTATATTAGGAGATAAGGATATTCAACAGCTGTTGCTTAAAGTTAATTTTGGAACAGCTGAGAATTTCTAATAAAGGGTAAGAGTAATTAAACCTCGGGATTCTGTATTTTATTTAGCATTGTGTCACAAGAAGGGACTGAAACATTGAAAACAAATCTTTTCTATAGGCAAAATTCAGTCATTATTATCATTTCAAATGCTTACGGATGAGACAATCGGCGTGGACGCAACGTCTTTCAAGTGAAAATATGTTCATGCTAATATTCATGATAGTTCAAAGGACATGCAAGATGGGAAGATATCGAAAATAAAAAGCAATCATAATTTTAAATACAAACACGTGACATCACGGAGGAGATTCAAGGAAGGACGCATGCGTTCATTCTTTTTCCTTCTCGTAAGCCGTGATACCTTAAAGAGACTTTCCACACGATGCATAATTTAGATGCCGGGGGGGACACACATGGTCCGTGACACGACCGGAGAAACCGCGTGGGCGGGAGAGGCAAACAAGCAAGAGGGAGAGAGAGACTGTTAAGGGACCACGATATTCACACACACACACGTGACCCACGCACTTTGGAATCAATAAAGGGAGGGATGGGGGGAGGGAAAGGAAGGGTTGAGGGAGGCAGATACAGAGAGGGATGGGGGAGCATTGGGCGTTGCCATGACAGCGGCGCACCTGCCTTTTGTTGCAGCTTAAGCGTCATGAAATCCCGAACCTCCCCTTGCCGCCTCCCCTTCACCTTCATCCCCATCCAGACAAAAGGAAAACCATGAAGGGAGGAGTCAACATCCCGAACCGGGGAACGGCCCTTTCGCGGTAGGAAAACGGCCAAGCCAGCCCAGAGTGTTTATCACCCGCTTGTTAAGCGTACCTACCCGCCCAGGTAGCGGGCAACGGCGGATGCAAGCGGCGGGTACGTGTATGGAGCCCCCGAGATACGCACGCGGAGGAGGAAAGAGGGTCGGAGCGACGAGTCTTCCGAGACAATTCTAAAACTGTCTTTCCATCCGTCCATCGATGAGCGAAGGGACTGCGAAAAGGCGGCTGGCTTTCTCCATTCAAAAGATCACTAGTAAAACGGTATGCATAGAGATTATAATGGTGGATTTCTTCTGAATAAAGTAGGTTGGAGCTATTTTTTCGCACAGATTTGCCCGAAACTTCGTACACCCCTACAGTTTCAGCACACGGGCACTGTTTCAAAGAATGGAAATATTAATGTAATCCGATATAAATCCTACTTGAGAATGGGGATCGGGTTGGTGTGGTGGCCAGAGTACTGGCTAACCATACGGACGGCCAGGGTTCAAATCCCTGCAGAGGAGGATGTTTTTCAGAGAAAACCCGATTCCTACTTAAGTGCCTTGTGGAGGGAGCATCAGGTACAGCACTCCGTCTGTCGGATGAGAAGTTCAACCGTGGTCCCCTTGGCGCCTTTCGTTAAGAGCAGGCTAATGCCGACGCCGGGTTTCTATCCACCCTTCATCCCTTAACCATCCCTTATGGCGCAAATGACCTTAGTTGTCGGTCGCCTCCCAAATATCCAATCCAGAACGAGAATTCTGACGACGATTTCACTCTCATCAGGCAATTGGAAGTCTTCACTGCGAGTCCTTCTATATAAGCCCAGTTTTTGCATTTATTGCGCTGTTCACTTCAGAAAACAGTGCTGTTCTTTCCTTTCAGACCCTGCGAACTAAGGAGCTCACTTCAAAACATATAAACACCTGGATGAGCTTGAGGAGATAAATTGCTTTCGATAAACGCATATCCGAGTTCACTGGTTTACAAAATGAAACTTTTTGTCTGTCACATGAAGGAAATCACCTCGCAAATTTTCAAGCCAAATTCAAATACGTCGGTGTATTTTACCCAACAGCCTTAATTTTCACGATGCACCCGGAGAAACCATAAAAATCCTGGTTTATCCAATATATATCAATCCATCCTAGTAATCGTAGAACAACAAATCAAAAATCTAGATACTGACCATTATTTTTAGCATTGAGAGCCGATGAAATTTTTCTCTCCATTCAGGTTCGATTCGGTGGCCCAGGCACAAAAATTAAAAAGAAAGATATTTTAGTGAAACTCGAGTTATTGTTGCGTTACCGCCCCTGACTACGAGGTGTTGGCCTAGAAATACTTTTTAAAGTAGACATATCACATACATGATAAAACATGCAGAGGAGCGTTTCCCCACAATATAAGGCTTCTGAGTATGAGAATAACTTCCTATTTTTTATTTATTTCTATCTAGATTTATCTCCAAAGGAAGGCGCTAAATCCAAGCATAAAAGATTTTAAAAAATTTAACTAAACGAAATAATAAAATAAATAAATATCATAAAACATTTATAGGTAACAAAGTGTACCTAAAAATATTTTCTTCCCTTTCTCGCGCAAAACTTTGCACCAGGAACGTCCCTTCGTAAGCTCTTACCGTAGTCGGACAGCATTACAGCACTCCATTTCCCTGATACCGCTTTTCCATTAGCGAAATATCCTCTCGTTCGCCATGCTCATCACCTTAAGAGGACGCATCATACCCTTCGGTAAGGAAAAGTTCACTCAAAAATCCACAAGATGACGTCACTCGCACCCGATCGAGGCGTTTTAGCGTCAGGAGTCTCCTACACCAGGATAACTCTCTCACAAGGCAACAGTTGTCGGTAAGTTGTAGCCAAGACTCCGGCGCGTAAGTACAGGCAGCGCTGATATAAGATCTGAGAAATAAGACTGAACTAATTGCATCGCCGTCCGAGCACATCATGGCAGAAAACCATTCAGGTAGCTTGTCGAAATATACCAATTACAGATTCTATCTTACATCCGTGACGGCTGTTACTTAGCATTCCGATAGAAGAGGGATTGATACATCTCCATTAGTTTTAGATATGTCAATAATAATAATAATAATAGTTTTCATAAAAATATACCCTACATCTTGCCGTTTTCCCGATGGTTTAATTCTGCTCCGGAATAAGATTTTTATGTTTCAGATACGAGCATCCCTTGGAAAAGGTCTATTCTTTATGCTATAAAAATTTCAACTTGATGACGTAAGACTAACAAAAAATCTGGGGTCGGAAATCATCACAAATCCGACCTGTCGAGCGAGTGTGATGCGTCGCCTTAAGGCACCAAAGTTTTCCGGGAGTAGTCCAATGGATCATTCAAGAAAAACAGTTTCATTGGCTTATTGCATCCCACGCGATGTTATGATCTCGGCAAGTCGGCCCCGGAGGCGTCGGGGTGAAGTCCTCTCCTGCTAACTCGAGGGTCGCGGGTTCGAGTCCCGCCTGGGTAGAATATTATCTGCCCAGGACATGGGTGTTTGTGTCTCGCCCGTTGTTACTGTTGTTTACCCGACGTAAAATGGCCTAATGTGCTGTATTCGGGACAGTGAAAATAAATAAAAACAAAATAAATAAATAAAATACATCCTTGTATTATATCGCGTTATTTTTTGGCCTTGTGTTTCTCTAGAAAGTTCTAGCAGGTACTTGTTAGAGACAGCCATGCCTTTTTTTCAATATTACTAAATAATTTAACGAAATCACCCTTTAATTCTCTAATTTGGGGTCCTACAAATATTCCTCCCTCGATTTTGGCATCGCTGATCTTGAGGAATTTTGTTTTTTCGTACGCGTATCCACAGGATTTTTTGTCCTTGGCTTTCGTGAACTTTTCGACGAGTCGCAATGTTACGTGGTGGAGGTAGATGCACATTTTTCGGGTCAACAAGAGGAGAGTTCGTTACAATCTTCTGTTCATGCAGTGGTTCATTGCAAGTAGAGCATAATTTGTCAGAATAATGGAGTTTTATTGTCTGATAGAAAGCAGCTTGCATAGAAAACAGCAGAACCCTGTATACCCGAGCTGCAGGACAAGCGGAATTCCAAGTACTTTGAGGTTTCTACATATTTTCCAATTGTGTTTCCCATATTCAATGAATATCAAAAGCAGTTTCAAGTTCTCTTATTCCTTCTTCAGATTAACAGCACGGCCAATTGGTAGGGATGGAAATTTGTTTCCATTGTGCAGAAGTTCTGCTTGTAGACTAACTTTTCTTGAATCAAAAAAACAAGACGCCACTCGTGCACACTGTATTCTAGGCCTAGAGTCTCCATAACGCATGCGAAATCACTGCAAAAACTATGTCACCTTTGTAGGAGAAGTAATGGGTAAATTCTGTGCGGCAGTCATGAAAAACACTTTCGTATCACGACCTAGAAGATTCAAACATTTGAATCCCTGAAACATTAGATTCAAACATTTGAAACAGCTGACACTGTTTTTTTCAGGGAGCTCCAAATCACGCTCCGAAAAATTGAGATCCACTTGACAAAATGTGTGGCCCCTTGGTTGAACAGGCCTCCTGAAACGTTGGGGCGGCTCCAGGATTTTTTCTGCATTTTCTCCTTTTTGTCACCAAATTCATCTTCACTCAATGTCATGTTTTTCGGAGGCTTTGGCACCGGTAACTCAAATTCCGGTAAGACGTGTTTATTAACGATCTGTCGACTGCATTTACATTTGAACTGCCGTCTTTCATCACTAGGCGGCGCCACAATCCATAATTTTTTTGTAAACGGAATTCTAGACAACAGTTTTTGGCGACGAGTCAACAATCCATACGTATCCAAGTATATGGATCCATACGTATATGGATTGTTGATTGTTGAGTAGATATAAGCAATATGGTTCTTTGAATTTCAAACATGGCGGGTGAATATTTTTTGAAGAAATTGCTATGAGAAAAATTCGGCCTGGACCGGGAATCGAACCACGGATCTTTGGTTTGCCGGACCGATGCGCAGACCACTACGCTATCCAGGCGTCCTAATTCCCATGGCAATTTTGGTGGATACAAGGCAACTAGATCTTAGCTTTCAAATTGCAAGCTGTTTAAGATCTAGTTGCCTTGTATCCACCAAAATTGCCATAGGAATTAGGAAGCCTGGATAGCTTAGTGGTCTGCGCAATGGTCCGGCAATGATTCGGCCCAAAGGTCCGTGGTTCGATTCCCGGTCCAGGTCGAATTTTTCTCATGGAAATTTCTTCAATATGGTTGTTATTTCGGTTGTCAGGATACAGTTTGATGACGCAATGACCTCTCCATGTACACGAATGGTTACGACCAAGTGATTGTAAGTGAAAAAATCGAAGAAGTGGACGCCGTGTTTCAGTCAACATTTTGCAAACGACATGTGAATCCATCGATAACTTACTAGAAATTAACGTAATTTACTTATTTTAATAGGAATCTCCACACCTGTAATATCTATTTATTTATATTAATAATTATCCACATTCCCGGTGAAAACTTGGGTTAAATTGAGCAGAATGCGTGGCACGTTTGAGTAGAATGCATGGCAAGCTTTTTCCTACATAGTGACCCTTGTTCCGATTATACAAATAGGCACTCTTTGACTTCCTCCGGACTCAGTATGACGCGCGCTCAATGATTCCCTTCTGCCTTGTAGTGCCACTTAAGCACATTCTCCTTTTTTAATTTCGCTCCGGCCGGCGCGTGTAGGGATTCTGAAGTCCCACCATGTCCTTTGTTGGACAGACTGCCCTTTTGTCTCCATAATAAGAAATCGTACCCAAATCGCTCACCGGCCACTGCCGCGAGAACTGGTACCTATCCAGATCAGCTACCCCTCGCACCCATTTAAGCCGCGCAACGGCGCCACCGACGTTTCGAACCCTTATTTGGCCGTAAAACGTTCGACAGATAGTGAGTAAAGAAGAGAGGGAGGTGAAGACGGAGAGAACTACTGAGCTTTATTTAGGTTAAGGCAAATACGGCACGGAGACCTGTACAAGGAAAAAAAAAACACAACAAAAAATACGATGAAAAAAAAGGTGGCCATCGCACGTAAGGGGGAAAAGTTTTCATTTTTAAAAGTGACGGGAGGCTTAATTGACTGAGACCATTAAAATGAAAAAAATGCAAACTCGCAGCGGGAGCTTTCCTTTTCGAAAGAAAATAAGAAGAAATAATCTCGCATCCACTTTGCCTCCGTGACGAGTGGGTTTCAAAAGCCGTAACAACAAACAAGAGAGCCGACCGCTTTTTTTTTAATGTATATTATGCTGAGCTCGTTCGTATTGAATGGCCGATATCCCATTTGGCGCCGAGGTGGGCAGTACGCCCCTTCTAATGACTCAGCGGCAGGTTCTGAAAACTGGAGTGTTGACGGACGAGAATAATTAATTTTGCGATACCGAGGATGGGTTCTCTACCCATTTCTCTCTCACCAGCCCAGAGAACGCAATGTGCACCAAACGGGCGAAAACGATGGCAGTACTGATTGCGCGTCGACAAATTTCAGAGTAGTAGTTACACAAAATCATTCGTTCATTCACTCGGACCGCTCAGCAGTAAATACATATATACATATATATATATATATATATATATATATATATATATATATATATATATATATATATATATATATATATATGTATACATATATACATATATACATATATACATATATATATATATATATATATATATATATATATATATATATATATATATATATATATATATATATATATATATATATAATCTACGCTGAGTCTTCTACGCTCTTGCGACCAAGGTGCTAGTGGCACCGAAATATCAAGAAACCTTGTAAGTATGTTCATTTTTTTGTAATTCTCTGTGTTCATCGATTGTCTTCCGGTGGCAAACCGTTTAAAAAAAAATATATATATATATCCACCCGACGAAAAGCGCGTTTAGTACACCAATATTGTAAAAAATGTCACAGGCGTGACTGGCAGTTGCACATAGAAAACACAAAAAGAAAAACACATATTTATATATTCGGCGGACACAACCACCTTCGTCAGAAATAAGTAGGTACTGACCTACCTATCTTCAGTACCTACTTATTTCTGACGAAGGCAGTTGTGATATATATATATATATATAAATGATTCAACCAGAAAGAAAGTGGATGGGAACGCAAAAATGGACGAACACAATGGTGGTGTGAAGACGGAAAGATGGCCGATTCCAATTGGAAAAAATTCACTCGACTAGGAAACGAACCACGGACCTTCTGATATTGCGTCAGATGCTCAGACCACCAAGCTACGAAGTCTTAACGAGGTGATTAGGTTCTTATTTATAATTTTATAAATTACTAGCACTTGAAATGTAAGTTTGGGTTTTTGATTTTCCGATGGTTAAAGCAATAGCAAATTAATTCTTGCGATCGATTTCGTTCTGCGCTTCGCATTTAAATCTTCGCTTAAAAGTAATAGTTTTAGCGCAAAAATTCTCAATTCTCCCCCATTTCAACAATAGTACATTTCTTTGGCAATCTGATGAGTGGCTTTAAACTGGATATTTTGCAATGGCTATGAATAGAACTCTGTGTAAACCTATATACGGATGTGGAAATCAATCGATAACTACCGTATAATTTCTTACTCTAATCTCTGCCGTTGAGAATCAACTGTCATTCCTGGTACTAATTATAAAACTGAGCATTAAGATCGATGAGATACTGAAAACATTATCTCACTCGATTTAATTCCCCTCGCTTTGAAATATGAATGGCCGTTTTTGTTAACTCGCCTCGATTGCTCCTCTAAATTCTTCGGTGGAATCATTTCTTTGGATTTTAAATTACTGTTTAACGTAATCTAGAAAAACTCAGTTGAGAAAATGTGTATTGTAGGGAAAAATAAAGCACATTAGTGTGATTAAATCTGGCCAGTGTGAGTGTCAAAATTGCTTTGTAATTTCTGGGTGAATTAAGAAAACAGAATGTTTCCCTCCATTCCGGAAGCTTACTTGAACCTTCATCATACCAATGTATTCCACTAAATACCAGGTTGGTTCATGAATAGTACCGAACATCCTGCCTACGATTTCTACGACTACAAGGAGTCGTTTTTCAACTTAATTCATGACAAATCAGTGGACTAATATTTGTCTAAGGATGCAAAATATTGTAGCTTAAAAATATTTTGTTTACACTTCATTGTGAAGGTGCAAAACATGCGTCTGCCAGGATTTGAATAACTGTTGGTTAAACGCTGTGGCAGTGATGTATCTAAGATTTAACTGCGGCTTAAGTAGGAAAGGAAAGTACTTCGATGGTACGGCCATGTTCATACAATGTATGAGAATCGAATAACGAAGTAGATTTTTGATATAAGAGTGAAAATCTTCGCTCTTTCGAGAACAAATCTTCGATTGTGAGGGCGTTTTCAGCGTATGGCACGAAAAGTATGAGTCACGTTCAAACTATTCACGCGTATATTGAGATAAATAATGAAATGTCAAGTATAAAAATGTTTCCGAACCAATTAGTGAAACATCATTTACTTCATAATTCATACAGATACTTTAGTCCGTTAGGAAGAGGGAAAAATCTCGCCCAAACTACCTTAAGGTGGCTCTGGATTGAGTATGTGAGTCAAGGCAAATACTAATTTCATATTTACATTTATTCAATAAGAAAATTGTGCTTATGCTGATCAGACGGGTACTGAGAACCAAAATTAAATGACAAAATATGCGCATTTTACCTAAAATGTATTTTTTACCATATTTATCCAGCCCTAGCAGCTGACTACAGCGCCATTTGCATGTAACTACAGCATTTTCACTTCAGTTACGGCAGTGTTTCCATAAAAACTTTAAAAAATTGGTGGTAAAATGCCTTTGTTTGATTTTTATTCGATTTCCTAGGATATTTTGCTTCTTATAATCAGGTTTATTAAAAAGCTTGAACGTGCTATCCCGTTCTAATAAGCATTTTCCAGTGTAATCCGAGCCTTCTCCGCAAGAACCCTTTAAGATGATAAGAACACTTGGTATTTTTCCAAAAAATTAAAAATCGATTAAAAAAAGATACCAATAAATTCCATAAATTTTGGAAAATTACCAAGTGTTCTTTGCATCATGATTAATTTCCGCGAAGTCACGCCTGAGCTCACCGAGTTTATCAAAAATGAGCCCATAAACTCTCCACTTTCAAGACTGAATTACAGTAAAACTAGCCGGGAGAGACAATTCCATTTGGGTCTTTCCACATCAGATCAGCAGTGAGTTGACCCTTGGTGTCTCCGATGCGAACCAAAATTTTTGAGTAGATTTCATCTGGCGTTAAATGAAAAAAGGTAGAAGCGATTTCGGAAAAAAAAAATTTGGCAGATCTAGAGACGATCAAAGTTTCGACCATTTTGCGCTTAGACCTTTTTTCTTTTCGCTATATCTCCTAAACGGAAATAGCCAGAGGAACGGTTGACATTTTATTTTGTTTGCAAAAGAATGTAAAGCAATAATGTGTTATCAGTTTTGTAAATCAAATAAATTTTATTGAAACTGTTAAAATTTAAAATGATTAAATTTTAACAACAAAAATACAGCCATTTTTAAATTGGATTTTTTTCTAGTTTGACACGTTAGTCTTTTATCATACCTCAGAAACAAGTTTGGTCGTAGGCAGTTCATAAAAAACGGAGATATTTAACTTCAAATATTCAACTACGCCACTAGTTCGCCACGAGGGTCGGCGGTTAAATAATGCGCCGCTGTACCTTGAGAATTTATATCTAGGTCTGTGTAAATGCTAGTGCAATACTTTATACACCACTTTTAAGATAATTCTATTTTAATTTTATGAATATTTTTTATTATATAATATAACCAAAAGTGGAGACACGTTACTGCAATAATCGACACCGCACAACCTAAATTTAGCAGTTTTGTCAACTTCATGAACTTTATAACTCAGCCTAGGAAAAAACTGCGAAATCTACAGCATTGACTTCTCACTAAAGGTTGCGAGAGTTGATAGAGATACAAAATGGCAAGCGAAATTTTGTTAAACGGATATTTTGAAATTAATGAATGACAATATTTAAACAATATCCAGTCCTACGATTTGCACAGAATCAAAAAATTAATGCCAAGAAAAGGCCTTACTCTCAGTCTCCTCCCAATAAAGACGCCTTATTATTGCTATTATTACACTCCCTCACTTGTTTCCCTCCTCCTTCAGCTAACTCATTCCATGCTGTACACCCACGCTCGAAACATTCTCGTCGTCGTCTGTCTGCGGTCATGTCTGCCTACTATCGTGTGTCAACGACCATCTCCCTTACGGAGCGACCAATAATTTTTTTTATTTTGCATAATACCGAAAGCATCTCATGTGGCCTTTAATATCTATATCTACATACTACCCTGCAGGCCGTTGCTTGGGCGTCTCTCCCAGGTTGACACTGAAAATGGGCAATAACTGGTCTATTAGATTGAGTTGTGAATCTTTGTTTAGAAAAATTTTTAATGCGTCCGTGGTATTTGTTTGGAATAAAATTTATTCAATCGAAAAAGTACCCGTCACCGAGGAAAATTTCACTATGTGAATTTTGTGATTCATGGTGGCCCAAGTTCTCAGTACATCTACGTACAGCATCTCTGAGCCGCCGCATGTACGATTGGCATGGGGTGTTAGGATACCACCCGTGTAAAGGTGTAAAAGAAGATGTTCTCGGAGTTGTAATGGTGAAGTGTATAATGGCAGTGTTTTAAGCAGAGCCCCCGTTATATTATTGTGGCTTATGTTGCTAGATTTTTTTCATATTTTTTTATGTAATCAGATTTTTTTCACTTTCATTGTAGAAGTCCTGCTCACTCCTACTATCTTTGTATTTAATGTTTTGTAAACACTTCTGATTGCAATGGAACTATTGTTTAATGTATCTTTATCGCACTTACTGTGTAAAAAAATTGTAATTGTTAGCAATGTTGATAAACTTAAGAAGGTTGCCTCAGCACAGGCCTTCTTCTTGGGGGAACCCAGCTTTCTCGTACTTGACAATGTAACCAAATTTTTTATCAATTTTGTTGTTGAAAGCAATAAATTACTTAACTATTACTACTACTTATTGTGCGCAGAAAGAACGAATTTTTGTACCTATCTCTTCGGCATTGTATCACTCTTATTTTATCGCATCTGTCGGACCTAGAGATGTAGCGTGGCGTCAAAATGATATTCTCTGTTAAGCCCTGAAACAAATATCAATAAAATAATACATCAGGTGCATCAACCAGTGACAGAGGAATAACTAAAATACCTATGTCCCGAGGGAAGAGAAATGAACCCAGGCGGGGCTCGAAGCTGCGACCCATGGATCATAAAGCTAAGGCTCAACCCCATAGCCTCCGGGGCCGACGAACGGTCGAGGTAAATCTTCAAACAACGCTACGCTCCACTTTAGGGTCTTAATTCTAAATTATATCCACTGTATGTACTGACGAACCTTTCGCCTCATTAATGGCCGAAAGCTCAAACATTTAGAAATGGGAATAATGGATATGGGATCCATAAAATTATTGAACCCACAAATGTTGTCTGCGGGCACTATCCCATTCGTAACTCATCAATCAAACAGGTGCTGTTTCGAATAATTACTCTACTCTCATATCGCTGAACTAAAAGTTATGAACATTTATTATATCTTATGAAATTACAAATGCACATTAATTGTCATAATGAGTAATTGAACTCGTCATTCGTCACATAAGATAATACCTCATTTCTCAAGTAAGCCACCAATCTGTTCCGTTCACATCCGCCATCTTGTTTACTAACGGAACTTATTAATGAAACTCCTTTCCATCGGGTCAAATAAGGTACGAGACCATTGATGGAATCCATGAATGAATCCAATGTCTCTGAACGCATTTTTACCCAGTTTTATCTTCGTTTTCTTAAGTTTAAGAAGTCAAATCATGCTAAAAAACTATTCGTTAGTTATTCGGAGATCAGCATACGTTTAACGATTCAACTGGGTAGAAAATATTCAAAGTATGTTCGTCTTTTGACCTACAAGATTTTAAATACTTTTCACACACATACTACCACTGTGTCGTATCTGCAACAGGAAGAAACTATCTTAATCCTTCACATAAAAATCCTCACTACTGAGCTCATTTTTTTTAACCTGAATAATTTCCAGATAATGTAATCGCACCACCACCTCCAGTTGTGCCTCTCCGATCTCGACGAATATTTGCGCCCACCTATTTCGGGATAATCTAGTTACCTTCGTTTTCTAAAGGTTGTTTGAGCGAGATAGTTCTCTAGTCATATTGGAGACCATATTCAAATTATACGTTGTAATTTCAGCAGCTGTAGGAGGCATGAGTTAAATATTGCATAATTAATGGTGCAATAATATAATTTTATGCGACTGAAATTATAAGTAATTGAGAAAAAATTCTGCGTAAGTCTTTAACTTGACTCATTTTTCTAACGGGATTCGTTTAAAACTCCTTCACAACAGGTTTTTTTTCACGATTCTGGAAAACATACTGCGGGGGCTATATGATTTATTTTAAAAATAGCTGATAAAACGTATAAGCTCCGCATTATTAATTTTTATTCTTAATATTAAGCTAGGTTATAGAAATTCCTCATTTTTTAAAATAAGGTCTCTCAAAAGAGCATTTCAATATCATTTCCCACGTAAAAGGGCTCGTACGTTTAGTCAAAAATCATGGAACGTAGTTCGGTGAGGGGCTGATATTTTGGTAATATTGGGAGAGTTAGATGTTTTTCTTAGAAGTGAGACCAAATTCGTTGATTTCTAGGTGAAATGACGTTTCGCTCAAACTACCTTAAGTTTAAAAAGCCAAATCATACCAAAAAAAGTTAACTCCACGTCAGTCATACAGAGATCAGCGTAACTTCAACCATTCGAATGGGTAGATAATATAAAAAATTTACGCGAATAGGTTCGCCCTTTCCCAAATGTTTAGCGCCGTTCGTACACAAAGGACGGCCCAGCTGCAAGAGCGTGCATATTTTCACGCCCTAAAGGAAATAAGATGAATGATCAAATCAATGGGAACCCGATGACAGACAGCCTTTACCCACGCATGACGCCCCGTCACCCTTTCACCTTCCCAAGCGATTAAATTCGAGTCATTCCTACGACATGTCCCACCGACACACGACAACTCACCTTCCCAAAAACCACACCCCTGCAGAATTATATTCCAATCCTAGCATTTCCCGCCGAGTGATCTATCACCATCATCACCTGCAATTGTTCCGCCGTATCCATCCATGGGTACGTTCTAAAATTCCCTGTCAATACTGCCAGAGCTGCAAAAGCATTCTGCAATCAACTGGCAGAAAGTACCAGGCAGAAACCAATGGCTTTGTTGATTTTTCTACGGTAGATTTCGTAGCAGCAGCTGTTTAGCCATCACAACATTGTCATACCTCGACAAACCATTTCTGCGAAGGGCGCGGAGTACTTATTTTCAAGCCCGTTGAGCACGGGGCACGTAATTGCACAATGTAATGTATGAACCGACGCGCATTTCTACTTGCGTCCTTTAAAGTGGTGAATTGCGAGAACGCTTGCACAAAAGCATGAACGCATGATGAAAAAATAGCCACTGCTCTGATTCAATAATTATTGAACGGTCGATTAAGAAAAGCGTGCTGTTTAAAATTGTGCAATAACACATCTCGTGTAAAATCGGCTTCAGAGTGGCAAATCACCTGATGTGATTAGATCGTAAATTTCGACTTGAAAATCGATCTAAAAAAAACTTGGAGGTGCCGGGGATCGAACCCGGGACCTTTCACATGCAAAGCGAACGCTCTACCACTGAGCTACACCCCCAGCGTACAAGTTTGTGAAAAATAAATGATCCGGTTTGTTACTTTCACCAGTCGCGTCTTTTTGACGTCACGATCATGGAAAGCCCGAGCGACATTTAGAAGTTGAGATTTGTTCAGACTATAACGCTGTTTCCTCGGCCAGTATCAGTTCAACACATGTCTATAACGGAACTTTTTCCATAAGCTTTGTCGCACGATAAGTCGGTTGCTATGTATCGCACGATAACCGAAATGCTATTATGGTCACCATTGTTTTCGGTCGACGCCCTATCGGACGATTTCAGCAGAGATATCGTGTATACATCTTCTCTCACTGTCATAGGGAATGCTATTTCGGTTCTTCACGTTAACCGGCAACGCTGTGAGATATTGTACGAATTCCGGTGTTCATAATCCACTTCGATATATCTTAATATCGAAGTAAAACTACCAGCGTGTAAATCTACCAGTAATTTACTCTTTCACCTACCAGCGAGAAGTTGGTGATGTTTTTGTGCACTCTACGTTAACCGGGAGAATCATTTCATTAATTAAAACATTGGAAAGATCTCAATACTTCCTACGCTAAAAGATTATTAAACTCTGAGGCGAGCTCAGCGGCCCAATATCGACGAGCCAATCACCAGCCAATGATTTAACAGTTTTTCGGTCATTTTTTTCCCAAATATACCTTTCCAATCCTTAAATTGGTTGTACTGACAATTGGTGATAAATTTCAAAGTGATACGCTTCTATGACGGTAATATCTTTCAACTTCTGACATTAACACCACATATTTTCAGGAAAAATTAATTGTACTACGCACTTAAATCAATCTACATTACCACAGAGTATACTCTGTGGCATTACCTTGAAGAGATATGAAAATCACTTTTACGTCAACGAATGTTGAATACAATATCATGAATAATAAGTTTCTTCAAATTCCTACCGGAGCATTAATGCTGCAGTTTAATTGTAGGACTCGTTATGGGTAGCGTTCTCCTAATATACCTGAAACCTGCTTGTTAAAAACAATATTAACGGTTGAAATTGGATGAAAACATTCATTTACTGTTAAAAAAAACATCAAAAACATTCCGTACACACTCTCTTCCCATTCACCTACTCGAGAATATATTAATGTCTAATACTCAAAAGGCGAGGAAAATCAGGTTTTCCAGAAATCAAGACGCGAGGAATCCCAAAAGAAGGATCTATCTTTTAGAAGAAAGACGTGCATTATCATACCTCATTCTCACGAAACGAAAATGATACAGAATAATTTTATAACTCGTCCTGGGTGGCATTCTCCTCGAATGCCAGAAACTTTCTAGTAAAAAAAACATATTAACGGATGAAACTGGATGAAATGATTCATTTTCCTGATTAAGGAGGCTGTACAGCCCTCCTTAATCCTGATATGTATAGAAGATTAAA
Organism: Ceriagrion tenellum; assembly: GCA_963169105.1. NCBI lineage: Eukaryota > Metazoa > Arthropoda > Insecta > Odonata > Coenagrionidae > Ceriagrion > Ceriagrion tenellum. The sequence continues at coordinate 60,426,321 of OY720639.1, read as the reverse complement.
TTTATTATTCCGGCACAAGAGTGTCCCTCAGGAATATATATTATTGTAAATATCTTTAGAGTCAAACAAATATTACAATAGCAAGGTGTACAAGATATATCAATATCACAGAATCCGACATAACATTTAAAAAAATGGCAAAATCATAAAAAAATGCATCAGATTTTCTGCAGTGTAGCACAATATTTAGTTTACTTGAAGTAATATTTCATGATATTTCCTTTTGAATTTATTTGCATTTTCACATTTTTTTTACGCCTTCTGACAATTGATTCCATATTTCGCAAGAGGTGACATGGAAAGACCTAGCGCATGCAGATGTTCGATTGTGCGGTAGCATATAAAGTTCTTCCATGCGGAGTATTGGACTTTTATTTGTTCTGGCATTGTATATTACGGTATAAATATGTGGGAAGTACAGATGGATAGTTATATATAGCATCCAAAACATCCTGCAACAACTCTCATGCGCTATCCACTCACCTACTCGAGAAAATATAAAAGTCTAACACTCATAAGGTGAAGAAATGTACGTTTCGCTAAAATCCAGCCGCGGGGAATCTCAAAAGAAGGATCTATCTTTTGAGGCCACTGTACATGGTACATTTTATTGTACAGTGAATACCCTCATAACGACCACTCCTATCAAGCGACTATCCCTCTCAACGACCATCTTTCAGCGGAACCGTCAGTGGTCGCTTAATTCAGGTTTCACTGAATGTGTATATCAAATTAACATGCGTTGAAATTTCCCAGGAGCAACTAATTTATGGGGAAATAAAAGCAATCTGTATAGTTAAATTATACAGCAGCAGTTGTGCTGTCCACTAACATTTAATGTATTGGTAAAGATACACTACACGTGTTTCAACGCATGTTAGGGCATTTAGATATACCTGATGATGACGCCCCAACATGCGTTGAAACACGTGTAGTGTATCTTTACCAATAGATTAAATGTAAGTAAGACAGTACAACTGCTGCAGTTTAATTTTAATTATTGAAATGGTGTTCCACCACGCAACGCCAGATACAGTTAAATTTAGCCAGGCCATTTAGGTTTTAACGAAACTGTCGCTTCAATAACTTTTCCATTTTTTTTTAAATCAGTCTCCCGTTCTTTATGCAGAATAAGAACTCCCAGAGACTGAACTCCTGTCGATCGACCCTCCCTCTTAACGGCCATTTTTCAGCGGAACCGTCGCTGGTCGCTTAATACAGGTTTCACTGTATTTTGGACATAATTATTCTCTCTCATAAAATGTCTCATATGTAATTCGAGAGATTGATCACCTGAGGTTGCCTCGGGTCAAATCACCACAGATAATCACGTCAATGCAATGCATTAGCCTTTTGTCTGTGAAAAAGATTAATTCAACATTAATCGAAAAAAATTAGGTACTACATGCAATGATTTTCTCCTAAACGAGAAAAAATAATTATTCCCATTATTATGATGGTGGATAGCCATTATCAAGGTATGCTGCGATAAGGACACGTCTTTACATTCGATTAGGAATTTCACGTCGTAAACCAAAGTCATGGCAATGCGTCAATTGAGACGACATTTAAAAAAATATAATTCTTGCATTATTCATACATCAACACGCATGGTTTATTACAACGTATAATTGTTTTGTACTAAAGTGTGGTCCAAGAATTTTTTTTTCAATTTACTTGAAAAGATATCGAAAGGAGCACTCAACGACTCAACCGTCGGTGGTCGCTTAATACAGGTTTCACTGTACAAACGGATGCATGAACTCTTTCGTGAGAAAAATTGCACCGTGTAAAGAGGAAAATTGTACGATAGTCTGTATGACTACAGGGGAAATAAAACCTGATCTAATCCCATCCAATTTCTTGTACATTCTTCGATACATTCGCTCGTACAATGAAATGCACCGTGCAAAGCGGCCTTTAGAATAAAGACGTTCATTACTATACCACACGGTCGCGAAACGAAAATGAACAGGTGGCCGCGGAAGAGTTACATAATTGCCCGGAATAAACACATTCAGTGGGTAATTGGAAATATGTACATCAAGGCAGGGATGACATAAGAAGAGGGCGGAGGCTTTTAACCCCTCTCCTCCCTACCCCCTTCCCTTCCAATCCCAGACAGACAACTTCCCCTCTTCCACCATTACCTGACCTCAACTCCTCATCTCATGTGCGGCGAAGAAACGGGAGGGAAGACAGGGGGGAGGGGAGGGGAGGATGGCGGAGGGAGTGGGGGGTTGGGAGGGAGGCGGGTGGGATGTGAGTCCGCCCCGCCGACACCTTTAAAGAAACACTGGCGCCAACTTGTCGCATCACGCGCGCTGGGCGTGACTCCGATTCAAAGGTGGGTGGGCGGAAAGGGGGGGGAAGTTTGAGGAGGTGGACGGGTAGAGGGTGTTGGGGGGGGGGGGGTTGTGGTAGACGCGAGGGAGGGAAGGAGAGACGTGGGGGGGGAAGGGAAAGAAGGGGGTTGAATTCAACGCAAGGAAAGGAATAGTAAATCTCAGTTCTCATCGAACGTTAATAACTTTTGGAAGTTTTTGAGCAAGACTGTTACCGAAGTCGAAGTAGAGACCGAAATTAAAATTCTATTTTTAAATCCCAGCGACAATCGGAAGAATGAAGTATAATTGTGGCTTTAATGAAGCAAAATTTGTCCTAAATTACTGAAACTCTCAACAATTGCATCAACAATGAGGAATTTCCAATCATTGCATTTAACAAATGATTTGGTACGAAGTCACTCGCCCGGGTGCATATACACCAAAAGTTGAAATTATATATGAAAAAATCACCAGGGTTGAAATTCGCTATGAAAAAAATCATTTGACTTGACCGGGATCCGAACCCGGATCTCCCAATTGCCGGTCAGGAGTGTTAGCCAGTTAGCACACCTGACCGGCAATTGGGAGATCCGGGTTCGGATCCCGGTCAAGTCAAATGATTTTTTCATAGCGAATTTCAATCCCGGTGTAAATGCACCCGGGCGAGTGACTTCGAACCACATTATTTGTTAAATGCAATGTTTGGAAATATGATTTAATCATTTGATTTGATCGGGATTCGCACCCGGATCTCCCAATTACCGGTCCGGTGTGTTAGCCAGTTACACAACCAATTCATCTTCCTTCAAGGCGAATTTCGAGGGGGATTATTGCAAACTAGGAGGGCAGTTTTTTTTTCAACATCCGATAGGCCATGCATAAAAAACAAGTGAATATTTAAAAAATATATTATTACTAAAAGTTATGTACACTTATGGTTACTTTTCAACATAATCACCTTGACGATTGAGGCATTTGTCGTGCCTGCGGACAAGCTTTACAATACCCTTTTCATAAAATGTAACCGCCAATAAATGAGTCTATAAATGAGCGTTGTCAGTCAAAAAAGTTTGGACCCGAAGAGCACAAAGTTTTTTGTGGCCGAAATGTTCAGTAACGATAGAGTACAGAGAAGATCTTGAAACTTTCGGAAATTCAATAGACAAAGCACTTATTGTGAACCCACAGTTTTCTCTAACCACTTCGTCAACCCGTTGAACAAGGCCATCGTAGCGACAGAGCGTCATTGACCCCAATAATCATGCACATCAGTTCGGCCATCTTTAATATTCGAAACCATTCATGCCCAACATCATCACTGATAAGGTTTTCTCCATACAATCGGCTCATTCTTCGATGAATTTCTGCTGCACTATTCCATTCTGCTCACAGGAAACGAATAAATCTTCGCAATTCGCACTTGGTGGGAGAATCAATTGAGGTGGCCATGTTTATGTGACTGACGCTCAGCACACACTACCGAAGTGAACTCGGCAGTGACGGAGCGTGTAGTGCGGAAGATGCGCATTTGCCGACTGCGCACGACACCCGCCTGTCGCTTGTCTGGTGTTTATGCTGTGAGACCGGAGGTTGAAAAAAAAACTGCCCTCGTAGATGTTCACGACTCGAGTCTACATTGTACCACACGAGACGAAGTCGCGCTTACAAAGCCACCGTCACAGAGTTCAAATCCCGGTCAATTCAAATGATTTTTAAGGCGAATTTCAACTATTGGTGGTCAATAATAAGATTTTAACTTAACTAATTTTAAACTTGAAGACATCAGGCGTCACTTCGTAGAAGAACTGAACATTGGTATCAATACTGAAAAGAATACTATGTCCTTTTCTACAATTATTTAATTTGAACGACACATTTCACAACTTCCTGCATCGTCAGGTACAATTGTTTGCGTAATATTTATTTATTTATTGTTGTGATTGTAACGTTATGTGGGGGGGTGTGGAGAACAATTAACTATTGCAAGAGAAGGCAGGGGAACACAGATTAAGGGCAAGATGTGAGGTGGGAAAGATTATTATTCAACAAAGAAATTTAGTCGGATAGGAGTGGGGAGAAGTGCGGAAAAAGTACGGAGTGTTCTTTTCAATATGGTTACTCATTTTCATGACGCTGCACCCAAAAACACCTTCACGACCGAAGGATTACTTTACCATTATGTACAAGTTACTGCGGTTAATATTCATTAATTTTTTAAAAAAATATTGAGAAAGCATAAAAACTAAACATTGTTAAATTTCTGACGAGATCTATACATAATAACTAACTTTTTTTGAATTGATTCCTCTCTGGAATGCATACTCGTACTATTTCCCAAGTAAAGGGCGGGTTTTTTCGGGAATATGTCAAGAATTATGATGGTAAATAAATTCAATGTGTTGATATATATCGCTCATTGGGGAAATGAGAAAATTCAATGTGTTGACATATATCGCTCAAAATACCTCATCGTAGCAAAGGGCGGTTTACAATAAACGCCACACCAAATCAACGATATCAAAGAGTTGCTAGTCTTCAGCTCATAGTGGCAATACCACTGATCATACCTGTAGAACAAGTATAAAATTCATCAAATCCCATAAATTTTAGCACTGTGCACGAGAGTGAATTTAATAACCATCTCAAATACCTAATTCAATATCTCGAGCCCTATCCTAAGGAGAATCCATGAAGAAATCACTCGTGCAGAGCATATCAAGTTTTGGAACGTCGTCGAAATCCACGCGACCACAAGTCCACAAATCCCCTTCCCTGGCCAACGGTTTCTACGGCCTGTGGTTAAATTCCCTTGAGGTTATGAACCAAAATAGAGCACTTTTTCTTGAATAATATAATTCACAGACAAGTTAAACAACTTTGGACACTAAAAAGTTAAATTCAAACTTTATCGCGTCAATTTCATACCGGGCGTGGATGTACGTAAGCCACGCGGGCCCAGGACACCGATCGCTTTTAATTCTAGCCCTCGGTTTCTACAGCCCGTGGTTTAACAGCCTTAAGGTCATAAACGAAAATAGAGCGGTATATCTTAAATATCGTAATTTAAAGACTAGTATGACAAATTCGAACGCCTAAAAGTAGCATTCAAACTTGACCGCGTGTGTTTGATCCCGGACGAGGGTGTAATCCGGATAGGTGCCAAGAGAAAATGGCGAGGGACAGGCGGACGAATTGTTTCGGGGAAAGTGAATGAGGAAAGGAATGCATCACTGACTAGGATCACCAGAAAAACAATCACCAAGACTCGAGAAATTGAGAAATAACATGGCTTGAGCACGCATTACAGTAAGCAGTGCCGTCATAAAACAACATTTTTTTCTTACATAAGCGACATTTCCAAGCCAATTTTCTTACAAAATCATAATTAACTAAAAAAGATAGGCGATCGAAAGTAAATATAATTTACAGTTCCGTTGCGGTCCAGCGATTAAATGTATATTTTGCGCACCAGTGCACTGAGAGGTTTTCTATACACGTAAAAGTGTTGAATGCATAAACATCAAGGGCGGAAATTTTCCTTGAAAAGATCATTTGACTTTATTTGCACCCTTGCGAGCGACTTCGTACCATATCATTTGTACCTGCAATTATTGGAAAGTCGTGTTAAATGCGCTTGTTTTTTTTTCATTGCTGGATGGTTTTTAGAGCTGATTACAAGTAGACAGAGATAAAAGAAGTAGAGATAGCTTCCTTCAATTAAGCCTCATTCATGAAGATGAGATGGCTGCTAGACGTTCAAGCAAATTAATGACGCCTTTGACAACTTCATTAGCTTCAAGATGACTTTGATTACACCTCAGAACGCTACAATGCCTGGAAACTAAGATCAAAGCGAAGTGCTATGTTATGACTATTTCCCTGAAAACACCCACCCTGATATCTAGTATGTCACCAACTCCACCTTATTGAAGAGTTTCATCAACATAAGATTTTAGTGATTTAACAGACCCAAACTCACTTACTCCGATCATAATCAGGCTGTCAATGGTACATCTAAATCCATGATAGGTCTATTGTGCCGATTCTCCGAAATCAGGGACGATAGAGCAATCGAATCTATATTTCTACTGTTTCCTTTGCCATTGTTTTATTTTTATCCCCAATGAGGTCTCTCTCCGCCCCAAATATACTTAAATCTCTCGAAAGTGTGACTAATTTCTTTGCTTGGTTGTTAGACATATCCTTAATCCCCATAATATATACTCCGATTTTCTGCATTCGCATTGCATTTTAATTGTATTGTGTTGATGATCCTTAGGTAATGGCTAGACTCTTTGAGACAGAAAAGAGTCAGCAACATTTTTTCAAGAAAACGAGTAGGCAAATTAATTTTTTACAGATTAAATAAGGCGAGAGAAACATGATTCGAAAAAAACAAATAAAATGAGATACTTTTCTTGGTGCTTATCCCAGTGATAATGAGCTGCTATTGCAAGTAATTATTTTTTCTTGGATTTAAATCGACAGGCTTCTACCTTATGGAATAACTTCAATAAACACCAAGGGTTGAAATTCGCCATGAAAAAATCATTTGACTTGACCGGGTATGTGCTAAAATGTAGACTTGAGGTGTGAACATCTAGTTCGCTTAAACCGCCCTCGAAGTTTGCCTTGGAGGAAGATGGCTTGGTAGTGTGGCTGGCTAACACACCTGACCGGCATTTGGACATAGGATCCCAGTCAAGTCAAATGATTGTTTCATGGAGAATTTCAACCCTTGGTGCATATGCACCCGTGCGAGTGACTTCGTACCACATCATTTGTCAATGCAATGATTTGACTTCAATTAAGTCTTAGTTTTGCATGGTAAATGATATAATATTTCCCGGGTATGTAGGCAAGAGAGAAGAGCTGTAAGGATAGCATAGGGTTTATAGGCAAGGGCTGCAAGGGCGAGGGAAAGACAGGCGAGGAAGTGGGCGTAGTATGAAATTTCCCGCAGGGGGAAAGAGAAGGGTTGTCTGAGTACGCGGTTGATAGTTGGAGGCGGGGTGATCCTACGGGGACTCCCGACGGCCATTGGAGCCACGAGTGGGGGAGGAGGGAGGGAAGAATGAAAAATTCATCGCGCACAAATAATATTGCCGTCTGCATAAATTGACGGTGGAGCACGTCCCGCGATGCGCATAATCAGTTTCCAATGGGGTGCCTGCCTTGCGAGATCTCCTGTCTTCCTACCACCGAGGGTCACACGCTGTCTGATCGTTATTATTAGACATGACGATCGTATTTTTAGAGTTGATATAATATTCAGGTGGAGAGTTGGGTAGGTAGGGACACTCACTCCTCACGGCGCGTATTGCAAGTCAAGAATATATCCGGAGTTAAGAGTTAAAAACAACATCGGCTCGGGTCACAAATTTAGAGAAAATATGAAGAAAATATAACGCTCCCTTTCTGCGCGATGGCATATACACGGAGGGGGTCTGGGACATTTCGGCGCGGCCGTTTGGGCGCGGGCCGTTTTGGCGCAGGGACGTTTTCGGCGCGGGACTGGTTGAAAATTACGGACGACGGTTCGATTCCATGCTTCCGCGCGTTATCACTCGGCTGGTAACGATGCTTTTATCATTCATCATCTCATCCGATACCCAAATAAATGACTAGAGGAAAGTAGCAGAGCCCCTTCACCTTCTTAATTACAAAAAAGTTCATATTTAACGTCATATTGTTTTTCTAAAGTCCGACTGAAATATATCCTTTGCTGATTAGTCAGTATTCTCCTGGATAAAATTTCTCAAATAACAACCGCTTCATTAACAAGAATCTTAAGTGTAAAATTTATCTTGAGACATACATTACTGACGTGCAAGATGACGTGCCAAACTTAAATTGAAACAAACAGCACAGTCCCCCAAATTACACAGAATTTTTGCAGTAAAATTATTGCAACAGTACACTTCCAGCACTGTAATACAGCAGAGTTTCAGTACAGTTTTTACCACAGTACAGTTCCTGCACTCTGATGCAGCACATTTTCAGTACAGCCTCAGTTTTCTCTGCAGTTCAGCTTCCACTGTACACTTCCAATTCAAATCACCCTTAAAAATTCAACCACTGTACTGTCCAGGATAGTTACAAGGAATGGTACTGCACTAAATGCTGAGTACAGCGCAGTTTAATCTTATGTATAGTGCACCCTCAATTGAGATTTTTTCTCTAGCCTTGTACTTTGGTAAACGGTTACGTCTCATTCTGCTTTGAATGAAATTCAAAAATTTTATTAATGGCTTTTCATTTACATTCCCCAAAAATATGGAAATAATACAAGGTTGAAGAAATTTGGAAACCTTAGAGCATTCGGATTCGAGAGAATTGAGCAAGGATTGTCAGTGAAATCAGAGAAAAAACCTATTACTACATGAATTAGACTGGTTATGTCTGGCAAAACTTTGTGGAACTTGGTTAACATTGGGAAATGAAAGCTGTAACTCAGTAATTCCACATTAACTTTATGTACGACGTTAAGGTTACGACTTTCGACGATATGATGATGGCTTCATAAGTCGATACGTAGGTCTTTTATAAAGTATATGTGGAATTATACTGTTACAGCTTTCATTTCACAATACATGAATTCGAATACAGATTCAAGCAAATTCAGCAATCATCCCGCCTCCGCGAAAAAATCCAACACACTGTCACTCAACGATGGTCATCTCGGAAAACGAAGATCGCCTTTTGAGGCACGGCGAACGAGTGCACGAGAGAGTCATTCCAGGGCGATCATCTCAAGTTTTCCTTCGCCATCACCCGTCGCCAACTACTTCGACCTCGACGGCTTCAGGAAGTAGGCCAAGGGAAGCAAAAAGATCCGCGGAAGGACAGGAATCGCGACGGTGAGAAAATATGAAAAGATGTTCGAATTATCAATGGAGGCCGTCGAATCTGATGGGTTAACTGAGATTTTTTAATGAATCAACCACACGAGATAGATGTAAAACAAAGATATAACCCAGTATAATGCTATGCCCACCATTTCGTTTTGATACTGCAATGGCAGTCAATCATGGAAACTCAATGACCGACGGACAGAGCGGGAATTACGGTAATTACATTAAACGTAACGGTAATTATTATTTTCCTCTACCGATGGTATTCCAAAATCAATTTCTCACGACGAGAATTTCGAGCAAAAAAAAGAGTAATAAACAGCAGAATTCTTTTGGTCTTTCATCAAAGACTATTCTGTCTTCGTGTTCCGGAGGCATTTGGAGAATATGTCTTTGGTTTTCGAACTTGTTGAATGTATAAATCACTGTAGAAGTACTTTTATATGGTTAGTATTATCCTGCGTTCCATCGGTAATGAATGATTGCAATGCTCCCCTTCCGTCACGATGGAAGGGGTATTTCCGAAATGATATTTGATAATCACATGAGATAAATTTAAAATAAAGATAAAACCCAGAGTAATGGGATTTCCACCATTTCGCATTGATGTTGCAATATATTTATCTGCGTTCTAATCCGTTAGCCACCGTAAGAGCGGGAGGGAAAGGCTCCGAGGACAGAAGCCTGTATTTTAACTAACGCATGTTATACTAATGCAAGTTACACTAATGCATGTCAAGCGTGCTATTGACTAATGCATGGTAAAAACTGATTTCTTAAGTAATAAGTCTTAATGATTTATGAAAATGTTCATCTTATAACTTTTAAGTTTTGAATTACTTGTAAACGAATCCTAAGTTTATAAATTACATCAATGATTTTGCATCCAACCATAATGCTTGTAAATTGTTTACATGTTTTCGGGAGTGAAAGTAAAGCTATGCCTTTTTTCCGAGCGGATGAGCGGATCTTAGAACAGATCCGCCCGTGAACGAGAACCAATGAACCAATATGAAAGTTGCTAAACTATGCTAATTGCCATTTTCATAGGCTTAATGGGTATTTGAACAACGAAAACCTGTGATTAAAAATCTTTTTCTTATAATTTCTCTACACCCAAAAACCTTATCCTTTTCAGTCAAAGAACCAATAGTTTCAACGGGAATTAATCAGTAAAACCACCATTTATCATTCTAAAAACTTATTAATTGGCCAACCTATATCATAGCTACTTTCTTCATTTTATTTTTCGCAGATTTATCATTTCCAAAACATATAGTTACCACTATTAAACTTATTGCTTGCAACGGAAATGTTCAGTTAGATCAGACCCAGCAAAATGCCCTAACAACGCGTGTCACCTTTTAAGTATTTGACCAACCAGAGGGCGATGTCGAATTCACTTTAAAATGAACTTAGATATAACAGCTTGAAATAGAGCCATCAGATAAAACACAAAGATATTGATCGCTGAGTAAATGATTGAGCATCCACGGATATAATGCATGCATTTGCGGAAAGCCAAGATGGCATGCCGGGATTGGTGGTGGATAAGACATTAGCTGGAAGTGGATATTGCCATCTAGTTGGCAGTACGAGAAATTGTCCCATACGGCAGGCTCGATCCTCCGATTCAGTCAAAACGAGATCAACCAATCGGAGGGACATTAATGATGCCTGCGGTCAAATTATCATAAATTCTCTTGACCAGCTATACGTGATACTATCGACAATATCAAAGTCCAGACGAAAAACTCTACCGCTTAAAAAAATATAATCTCAAATGTTGTACACTGTTGAGGCACAACTTTGTCACAGTTGATAATCAACTGCTGCAAAGAGTTAATTCTTTGAATTAGATTAGTTGACAGGTAGTGTAGCTGATTAATTCATATGCACCCTAATGCTTGTTTCTAAATCTGCCTAGTGGTGCTAACACCATGTTTTGCGCGTTCCCTGCATGACTCTTGGGTCACGTTGTTATAGTCACATTATAGATTATTTTTGTAGTTTCGGTAGCATTTGTAGCATACCCAGTATGTGGTGCATCTTGGTGAAAGTAAATTTCTTCACTGTGATTCATATTGGTGGTAAGTCACCCCCTTCCAAACACTCTTGTGGTGGCTTGCAGGATAATAAGTAGATGTACATGCAAATATTTCCTGCGACTGACAGCGAGGAAATGAGGCGAAAACTAGATATAACCGATTGTACTTACAATTAGATTTTGCTCCAATTTCATTTCCTGCTTGCAATGCTTCCAATAAGAGTATGCAAATTGAAGGTGAGGAAAATGGTGTCAAGACAATCAGCAGCCGAAAATCTCACATGACGCCATGTACCCAGCCCGATTTTTCTTACACGCCACTTTGAAGGCGGTACTGAAGAGAAGATCTACATTCTCGATTTGGATTCGGGTGAAAGCAATCATCTTTAAATTCCGAATGATTTCAACAGATTCATGCGAAATATCGTGTAAGTTTGTCGTATTATAACAGAAACAACAGTTGAACTTTTCCACAGGATATTTCAAATTTCCTGTGGAAATTTTATTATAAATTTTATCATTTAAAATTTAATATAATTATTTAAAATATCCTTTGGAAAATTGAAATTGTTGTTTCTGTTATGATATAACCTTTAAATCAAATTAAATACCCGAATACTGAATGATTTTGTCAAAAATGAGGATGTACATTGAAATCAACCAAATGTTACATGCTTTGTTATCGCTTCCTCATTTCGCACAATTTAATTTTCGAGAAAACGGTCTTTTCGGAACACAACTTGAGTCCAAGGAAGAGAGATACTAGTGTCAATAAATGTGTGGCTATTCAGGTCAATTTAAACATGTATCATCTGACTCTTCTTTATCATTCTTTGCTTGCAGCATGTATACTGGAGAAATAATTACAAGGTAATTTGCTCATTAAGACGAAGGTGAATCATTTGGGGAACAATTTTTACTCCATTTACCAATATGCAACCACGAAATACAACGGCAGTAATAACTAAACAGTTTATCTCCATTAAGGTAGTTCGAGCGAGATAGTTCCCTAGTCATAATGGAGACCATATTCGAATTATGCGTTTTAATTTCAGCAGCTGCAGGAAGCATACAATCAATTGTATTATTAATGGTGCAATAATAAGTATACTTTTATATGCCTGAAATTCTAGTTTATCAAAAAAAGTTTCTACATAAGTCATTGATTTGACTAATTTTTTTTCGCGCGGTTCGTTCAAAATTCCTTCCAAACGGAAGTTTTTTTTACGATTCTGAAAAACGTGTTGCAGTGGTAAAATGATTTACTTAAAAAAAATAGTCGAGAAACATGCAAACTACACACGGTTCATTTTTTAACGAGATCTAGGAGCTATAAATCCCTATTTGAGATATGAAGCTATCTTAAATATGGTCTCTCACAAGTGAGTACACATGCATTTCCCACGTAAAAGGGCAGGTGTTATTTCGGAAATATCTTGGAAAGTATTCCGGTAATGGGCAGATGTTATGGTTTCTTTGGAAGAATATGATATTTCTTTAAAAATGAGTCCAAATTCATTGATTTCTAGGTAAAATGACATTTCGCTCAAACTACCTCAAGATCCATTAGCAGGTATTCATTCCCAATTTTTGCCCAAACCCTTTTCCCAGAAGGAAATATATGAATCTTCCAAATATTTCTCACTGCCCCGAGGAATCTCTCAATTATCAAATACTCACCAACAAACTCTCCCCCTGAAGCAACGTTATTGAATCATTTATTTTCCGTCTAATGCACCTGCCCGAAAACCCAGGAATGGTTTCCGGGAAATCTCCTCCTTCTCCGCTCGGTTTCACTATGAAATTAAAGTAGGCCGAGCCAAACCTTTTACCAGGAAGCACACCCTAAGTGAAATTACGAACTCTCTCATTCAAGGTGAATCAGTTTCCTCAAAGTTCTCCACCGCTATCTCAACAATTATTGCCCTTGACACCTGTGGCATAAATCACTTTGCTGTCACAACAGCTTTGATACATCGGTCGCTGTTAACAGAGGGCGCTCTGTATTTCGCTCATTGACCATAAATATGAGAGGTCCCGTACTCAGATGTTTACCTTCAAATTCATATTCGTAGGATAATTTTAAGGCAATAAATTCAAATCTAATATTCTTAATAACTTGGGATGAGACACAATACTCCTAACAGGCTCAGTCCAATTTTTCGTCAGATACTTGATCGCGGGGTTCCACCTCTATAATTCCCTGAAATTAGTGTTCTTCATAAATGTTGACACATTTAATGGAAAACTCTTGACTATGAATGATGACCAGGTTGCCAACGGGTGCATATATACATCTACATATTATCCTCCGAGCAGCCACACAGGCGTGTGGCGGGGGGGGGGGGGAGGGAGTAAGGACACCAGCCGTGAATAGACGTTAGCGATAAGGTTTTTGGGGGTTAAATGGTGGCGTGTAATAAGTGGAGATCAGTTTTTATTATGGTCACTTATTGTACGGGAAAAGAACGAGTTTTTGTACCTATCTGTACGGAAATGTATTTCACTTATTTTATCACTTCTGTCAGACCAAGAGTTGTTGTGAGGCGTCATGATAATATTCTCAGTGTCGCTCTGAAACACATATAGAATTAGAGCAATTACTAGTAGTGAAATTAGTCCAAGTGGAATACATTACCTTTCATAATCCTCCGCCTCGGCACTTAAACCATTGATCAGGAACTCCGCGTGTAGCGTAGGTCACAGACGAAAGCACCGTAATGATAGCAGGTCCAAGGTCTCCCCCTCAGATGCAACGGTGAATTCACTGCTTTCTCATCGACCTATTCAATCCACATAAATCCAGATCTCGCCCTGAAATATTAGTAATTTCCATTGTAGCGACTATATACCACATGCTGATGATAGAGGGACTAGCCACGGTGAATTACGCGTAATATGGGGCAAGATGCCCAGAGATAGACATACGACAATAATGCATCGCAATACATCGTTACAGGCTAACCGCTACAGAATTTTTAAAATCTACTTTCAGACTAAAATAAGAGATGGGATCATGAAAAATTGTTCGTTCGTGGATTTAAAAAATATCCATGGACAGCATTTAAGTATGCCATTTAAAGATCATAATGTAGTCAATCACACACTCGCATACGCAGTGGCAGAATTTACGTAACTAAGTACAAAGGAATATATAGTTATTTACTAAAATCCAGGAATATTAATACCGATAAAGTGATAATGACGCCAAGAAGACGCGGTACACTGCAAAACCTAGAAATTTTCAATCCATACAAAACTTATCTAAATTCAGAAAAATATCTTAAATTCAGCAAGCTCCCAGAAGTAAACTTTCCAGACTTTTTCAGTAAATAAAACTTTCTGAAATTCAGCCAAATGCCCGAATTGAAGCTAGTCTTACACATCAGCAAACTTCAAACATTCAGACTTTTTCAGGAAATAAAACTTTCTGAAATTCAGCAAAATGCCTGAATTGAAACTAGTCTTAGACATCAGTAAACTTCAAACATCCAGACTTTTTCAGGAAATAAAACTTTCTAAAATTCAGCAAAATGTCTGAATTGAAGCTAGCCTTAGACATCAGCAAACTTCAAACATCCAGACTTTTTCAGTAAATATAACTCTGAAATTCAGCAAAATGCCTGAATTGAAGCTAGTCTTAGACATCAGCAAGCCTAAACATTATATGTCTCTAAAAATATGGATGAAATGATATTAAGATTCCCTTCCACTAAGTCTCGCTCTATACAGTTACCTAAATTTAATTACTATTTTTCTCAGTTTATTCACTCCTACATAATTAGAAATTATTAAGTCTTAAGGTAAATTAACCACTCTTAAACCTAAGTACAAGAGAATTATTTTTTGTCTTGATATGTAATTAATCCAGAACTCTTTTACGTTTGCTTTCACAGTTATAATTTAAGCTGAATGACAAATATTTTTAACCTTTTGATAAATATTGTTGGAAGTTTATTAGCCTGCTTATTGTGAGAAAAACCCTATCCGAAATTTAGGTTAATAATTTTCAGTCAATATTTTCAGTCTTAAAATTTTCAGGAAAATATGCTTGATTTCAGAAAGTACTCCTTGCTTAAATTTTTAAGCTTTCCAGATTAGCCTAAGGAAGGTACAACTTCAGTTAAGGAAACCATTATGAATTTTAGCAAATTTGAGGAAAAATATTTTTCAGTGTAGTACACTCTCCACAAAAGTTTTTCTCAAAGAAAAACTTCGTGCAGTCAGCAATCGTACAAGGAAAAATGCAAAAATACCAATTTATCCTACGAAGCTAAGGCCAATGCCATCCCCAATTTAAAAGCGAGGAGAGAAAAGGCAAAAAGCATTGACCGTGCCCAAACATGTTGACTCGTACCCCTCAGCGATGTAGACAAGAGGAGACAAACATCACTTATCTGAATTTTAAAATTTAAGTGCCAACCGGTTGATCAAGCGTAGAAATGAATCTGGGATTTCACTGAACGGTGGAAGCTGTCATCTAATACAAACCTTCGAAGAAAGAAGGAAGAGGTGAGTGATTAATTGGTACGACAGCAGTTTTCGCATTCCGCTGACAAACGCGCATATGCATATTAACGTGGGCTTGTCTTCAATGTCTCGCGGATTCAAGGAAAGCTTTCCAAGAACTCATCCCACGGCCATCCCACAGGGCCCATCATCATCGCGCCCAGCTGCTGTCCTACGCCTACCAAATTGGCGACTCCCCGTTTTCCTGCGAAACCCTAAGTCATGCGATGAGGGGGGCGTGGTCTCGTAAAATACCAACCCACGTGACCACATGAGTCACTATGGCCACTACTCCGGATCGCGAAGCCAAATGGCGACATTTTTCCACCAGACTCCTTATCACAATCCATCCAAGGGATCTACGTCGACGTGGTAGCCAAATAAAAATTGTTCGTACACGATACCATCATCTGCCAAGAAGTTTCCATTAATGATTTCAACAGATTCAGGCGATATATCGTGGAAGTTCGTCATCAAATAACAGAAACAGCAATTGCACTTTTCCACAGGATATTTAAATGAGTAAGACGCGTTTCAGTTCACTGAGCAATCATCGGGTATAAAACATTCAAAACAAATGCAAGTCTTGTACCTGATGATGAGTCTGTGAGCTGAAACGCGTCGTACTCATCAAAATAGCCTGTGGAAAAGTACAACTGTTGTTTCTGCCATAAAATGTTTCCACAAATGTTGAATTTTTAGTGGAGGCAGGCATAACTTTCCTCAAATTTTAAATTTAGTTGTCTACCTGATGACCATGAGAAGGAATCACTAAGAGATTTCACTGAATGATAATCTCGTAAATTTCACTGGCCTATTACAACAACTGGGATGGGAATCACATTCAGACCATCGATTTAAAAATTAGGCTCAATCTTTTATGTAAATTAAAAACCAATTAATTTTGTCGAAGTTGTTAATATCGCACGAACTCCAACTTATTACCATATATCAGATCGTGAGAATAAAATTATAGAATTTGACTGCAGAACATACAGGCTTAAAATGTATTTTTTCCCGCGATCGAGCAGAGACCATAATGGCTGCCAATGAGACTTAGAAGTAGGCTAGTCGACAGGTAGTGTAGCTGATTAGTTGATATGCTCCCTAATGGTTGTTCCTTATTACGCCACGAAGAACTAATATCACGTTCCGTATGGTTCCTGCATGACTCTTTTAACTCGTATGCGTAGTTGCAATATACATTAATTCAATAGTTTTTGTAGCATTGGTAGCACGCATCATATATCACGTGCAAGGGTAAAGACTCTTGCAACAGCAGGGGGTAAGTAATCACCCTCTGCTAAACACCCTTGAGTTGGCTAGTAGATGTAAATGGCGGGTGTCCCAACATCCCCAACCACACACCTGAGCGGCGGCTCGCAGGGCAGTGCGTAGATAAGAAGCACGCCAGCAAATAACCTCCAAGGGTGTGTGGCAGGGGGGTGAGTTTTCACCAGCATGCACTAAATTGTATCCTGCAAAAATTAAAAAAAACGACGAAAATTAATGCATTATTTAAAACACACGAATATCTATTAAGAAGTGAAAATACATCGACATGCACTACGCTAAACTTAACAAAATTATAGAAACTATGAGTAGGTATCCATGTATTTTGCAGCTTTATTAAACCTAAAGAACAATAGCTTTGCAAGAAGCCTGCAAGACCTGATCTTAGTGGTACATGAAGAAGATATACACAAGCATTAGAAAGAAAATAAAATAGTTTTCTACATCAAATAATTAGGTACTCAAATGATTAGCCACTCATAAGTGAGATGTGACGTACACGGCTAGCAAATCGGGGGAACGAGGAGATGATAAACAGCTGCGGTCAAAGGTTAACCTGAGCCGTGATCACGCCACCAATTGATGCCATCTTATTTTTTGACGATATTCCCTTGGTTTGGCATTGCTGCGTTGTTGGGTCAGCTGTCTTTTTCGAGCTTTCAACACTCGATCAGCGCTTTTGCTCGCCTGTGCCCTGAGCTGCCTGCGGTTGTGTAGAAACGTATGTACAAGAAGGAATATCAATCGATTCATAAAAATCAGCCTTCCTCTAAATATTTATTAAGTATAACTGCACTTAATCTTAAATTCCGAAAAGTTTTTGACGGTTAGAGATCACCCCACAAGCTTCTGATTTTGTTTTCAAGTTATAACCGTCAATAAAGAGTCAGAGTAGTTAGGATAACAATTAGTGGCTTCAGGCCATATTTTCTGTCTGGCTAACGTAAAATCGCGGCGTGTAGAACTATTTATACTCAGATAGTTAAACGAAAACGCGATATCTTGAATTTTCCTCAGCTATTTGAGAGAATTTTCATAAAATTGAGGGAACCAAAAATTTTTAAATCGACTTTTAAAAAGCTATGGCCGATGAAGATACTCGTATGATTTCTGCTGATCTTACTCTTCCGATATCACATCACGCCGGAAGGATGGCACGAGAAACTTGTATTCAAGAAAACAGACGTCTACAAGGAGAAGGACCCTTGAGCTCATTAGTAAAAGTCTAGCTTTGGCAGATCTCACAGGTTTCGGGAATAAGATAAACGACATAAAAACTCATTTTTCCACAACTGCGTTTTCAGTTTAACCGTAGCTTAAATATTCGAGTGGAATAAATTGAAAAAAAAAGAGTCGTGTATCACGGCTAGAAACGAAGCAGTGCTTCAAAAATGTTGATGAGTCGTCCATTTATGAGAGTAAAAAGGAAGCATCTACCAGCGCAGGAGGCCAGTGGGTCGGTACCTGTAGCAAACTCTACCCGATTGTTCCCACGGGGGGGGGGAGGTAAAGGAAAGGGGAAAAGGCCGCGGTACGGACCGCCGGCACCCGACGATTAAGGCCGGGACACAATCAACGTGTACGTGTGACGCGAGACGTTAACGGGACAACGGGAGATGGGGAACGCAAGTCAGCGGACACAATCGACGTTAACGCGGCCCGGAGTAACAATTGACTAACGCAGGCGCAGCTAAGAGATCAGGTGTAAACAAGTGTGAAAGTAAATAAGTTGTCTTCGCCAAGAGCTATCTTCAGCAGTTGGATGAATCTGCCGACAGATGGCTCCCATTCCCGGATCCTCAGGACTATTCTAATTGGTTTTCCGTGTACGGGACACGGGAAGAGATGAAAGTTGCCCATCTCTCGCGTACACGTACTCCCCGTACACGTTGATTGTGTCCGTTCGCTATACTTTCCCGTCAGCCATCTTTTCGCGTATTCCCGTTAACGGCTCACGTTACACGTACACGTTGATTGTGTTCCAGCCTTTACAGCCGGGTACGCAACACAAAACACACAACCCCTTGGAGCCCGACACCAATGAGGCGGATTGACGTCGAAACGCCAATGGGCCTCCGCCACCCCCAAATTCTCGTAGTTGCTGGGTTCACCCAACAGCGTAGCACGAGTCGCCGTCAGTTTTCGCTCACGCGTAAACTTACCGCACGTCATTTGAAGACCGGAGGAGCCCGTTGCCTCAAAATTAGGGATGGGGTATCTCCCGGCCAACTTTAACGGTGGGTGCAGCGCGGTAAGTCGTCGTACCTCATCGGAGTAGTGTCCTCGGACCAATTCTGGTCAAATATAGGAAGCACGCTCCTCGGTAGGCCTCACCCACCAATGATTTATGAGAGTAATAGCACGCTCTAGTGGCTCTATTAGCTCATCACTATTGTTCGTCAGTACCATTGAGGTATATGGAGAGAGCACTTGCTATGGTGGCCAACGCTAGAAGCTGAAGCCAGTCCGCCATCTTCGTTGGCCCTCATTTTACCAGAGCGCTTGCGGGATAAGCGCTAACGGATAAAGTCTTGCAATTTTACTTAGTTTTCCATCGATAACCTACTAGAAATCAGCATGCACTTACTTCATTTATGCTCATTTTCCTTACGTTTATTATTAATTTATTTAAATACAATATAATCCGAATTCCCGCTAAAACTAGGGAAAAATCGAGCAGAATCCATAGCACTAAGTAGCCAATGTATGTTTGATAAGTTCCTTGCCTAAAATTTCAAATTAAATTACAGATGTTTGACGACATACTTATAGGAAAGTAAGGAGAGAGCAGGGGTTAGCAATATGGTAATATGGTGGTTATTCCGGTTTTCAGGCAACAATTTGATGACGTAAAGCCCTCCCCATACATTTTAATGGCCAGTACTTACTATAGACTTAAGTTGATGATAGCAGGGCAGAGAAAGCAAATAACCGATGGCTTACGCCGAACAATATTTGGCGGCAGTCGGAGGACTGCCGTTTGAAGGGAAAGTGAAAGCAAAACTTAAATCAATGAAGTCTAAAGCCAGTCATCATTCCACATGGATTCGGTATTGGGCTCTATTTTCCCTACATATTTACATGAAACCCGGCTTCAACAATACTGTCAGTCGTCAAGAGGACTTTTCACCAAATACGTGAAATTTTGAACTATTGTACGGATGTTCTTCACTAATTTTTACGAATTCGAAAATAAAACGAATTTCTAACGAAAGAATAAGAATCTCTGTCATATGTTCTTACGTCAGACGTTCGTCTCGATTTCATATTACCGGTATTTCTAATTTAAATGTGCAAAACAAAAGAAGACCACAAGCAAACAAGCGTGACGCATTCCTATGCTATCGCCAGTTCCTTCATTATTCCCCAAACGAAGAGCGTTTGATCAGGCCCCGCTCGAGAAGTTTTCACTTAAAAAGTAATATCGGTGACGTACCCTATCGAGTAACAACAGCAAGCCCCAGCTGTGTTTCATGTCCTTCCGCAATCATCTCTGTTACCATCTTCCTCCGAGCCCCCTCCCTATCCCAAACACACACCCACCCTTGGAATGTTTAAGGGTAGGTTGGACGGATGCCATCATCGCCCAGGAATGTTTAATATGTCTGCGTGCCGAACTGATGTTTCACCCCTGGCAACAGCACCCCTATCTTCCAATATCCCCTACGTAAACCTTCTCAATCCCCTTACATCAAGTCTGCACCGCACTTTCCTCTCCTTCAATCCCCCGAAAAGAATTTCATTTCAAACGTCCCCATTTTCCGGTATTCACGACCTCCCAAACCATTCACAGCTTGCAGCGTAGAGGGGAAATATACGATCAACCCACCGAGTGGTATCTAAAAACTACGGATACCGCGCAAGCCACCACTAGGGCGTATGGCACGGGGTGATTCCACACCTGGCATGCAGCACTCATCCCAGTTCAAATCAGTACGCGGCAGAGGACGTTATTACATCAGCAATGAAGAAGTGAGGGAATGAGGGCGGACCAAAGTGAATTCAACGCTAACGAAGTGTCTGAGAACGCCTACTTGGTGATGCTTTCTCGGTGAAAGTGTCAAACATGGATAATGTTGATTTTCGACAATTGAATTACTGTGCGGTTAAAGGCTTACCTTCTTAAGACGGTATTTTTTGAGCGGATTTGTAGATTATATATTAATGATTCGGCCATGACTATAGTTATTTTGTTATTTTTCAATCGTTAGGCCTCATCTGGAATATGCTGTTAGTGTATGGGATCCTTACGAAACGGGGTTGATATCAGAGTTAGATCGAGTACAGCGTAGAGGAGCTAGGTTTGTGAAACGATGCTACGATAAGTTGGCTAGTGTGTCTGGACTGTTAGAAGAATTAGGATTGGAATCGCTATCACAGCGTAGATTAAATTATAGGCTTAACCTCCTAAATAAATTTCAGGAAAATCATTTTACTGACGACGTAAAAAACATACTATTAACCCCTTCGTACTACGGCAGATTAGATCGCGCCAATAAAATTAGAGAGCTAGATTGTAGAACCGATAGGTATAAAATATCATTTTTTTCCGCGTACCATTCGGGACCATAACAGCTGTGATCGTCGTCATGAATATTTCGAGTATTGACAATAGGCAGGCAGTAAATCTTTCTCATTATATATTCTACTCTCTTATTTATGCATGATGTAAATATTGGTGTTCTTATTTATGCATGATATTTTGAATCTGTAGTAGTAGGCTTTGTATCCCTTGCATGTTGGAACGATTGAAGATAGAATGTTTCTTGGGTATTAAATTTTTAATTGGCGCTTTGCATGTGTGGCACGCGGGTTTTAATGTAATGTCGGTGTTCTACCATATCATTCATGCATGCCTGGTGCGAAAGCACCCCCTGCCACACACCCTTTGGGTGGCTTGCAGGGTATGATGTAGCTGTAGATAGTAGGCATCGGGATTGCTACCTTCTGCCTGGTTCTCATGCATTTCTCCAGCCCACGTCGTTAAATTCATCGTCGTTGTTGTGCGATGAAGGGCGCTGATGTGTTTTCTTATCTGAGCTCTTCACAGCCTTGAATGTGGTGCTTCCATTGGGCGCAATCAAAAAATAATCATCCCAGTTAACCTGAATCTCGTGGAAATAGGATTTTTCAACAAAAGTTAGCCTTGCCTGCTACCCCTGAGTCTCTAGCGGCCTCCTCATTCATAAAAGCGCACGCAACTTTTGCACGATGGTATGCAGGAGGATGAGAGGGACATGTATTCTCCAGTTACACATTGTGACACTGGATGCCAGAATAGTCCCAGCTTGACAATAATGATTTACGACGAAGAATTGAATAAAAAAGATGGAAAAACAAAAGGCGGTAAATTACCGCCGTGCGCCCACCGACACTACGAAAGAGGGCGTGCCCGGATGTAGGTTAAACTTATATAAAGCCTCTTTTTTTTCTTAATGAAGTGCCAAATTTATTATTATTCCATTATTGAACAGTGATATCATCATGAAGTTAAAGTCTTCATGTATTTGTTTACATTATGGCGGCGGGGTAAAGTCCTCGCCTTCTAACCCGAGGGTCGCGGGTTCGAGTCCCGCCTGGGTAAGATTATTGACTGCCGAGGACATGGGTGTTTGTGTTCGTCTTATGACATATTAAAACACTTGTAATTGGGAAAACTTGTAAGTGTTAAAGAAATTATTATTACTATTATTATTATTATCTAAATGTTTCATGCAAGTGACTTCTGAATTTGTGTGTATCTCCTTCTTATTATCTTGTTAACTAGTTTTTTATGTATCTATTATTGATGAAACTATGAGAAAATTTGCTTGCAGTGAATAAAGAATTAATTAAGATTATTATATTAATTGGAAAACATCTCTTTCTGTATTAATAGTAAATTGAATAGACTATGACTATTTACCGATTGTTGATTACAATATGATAGGGGTGCGATGGAAACCCATTCAGCCAGTTGAATATTGGCTGCTCAGTACACGAGGATGGGTTTTGTCAGTTGCTGTAGAATAACCCCCGAGCTACATCGTGTGATTTCTAAATGTAGGCTTTTTCTCCACACGTCATGTTTACATCTTTGTAGAGAGATCTTTCACTTCCGAATCGTCACTTACAACCAATTTTCCTAGTCCTTCCTTCCATGCTCAACCATCCAGCCTACCCTTGATGGGCGTAACTTTTAACAACCAAGACATGAACATGTCCATTTCGTCTAAGTTAATGAGACACTCAGTCAAAAAAGTGTTTGGGTCATTTAAACCGGTATCTTTCCTAAATGCATATTTTAACAACCAAAATTTATAATAAAAATTCGAAAACGGTCACTATGATGTAGGAGAAAATCTTGCATGAACCAACTTGAAGTGAAACTTTAGTAGCTCTTTTAAAATTCGGGGATTAATTAGCGGCTTAATTCGCCCAAAGGTAGACTGAGATAGAAAAAAATCAATGAATTTGATCTTATATATGAGACCTCATCTTTCCAATGAAACAAGAATATCGACTACAAACCTGATCACTATTCGAGACATTGGGATAAAAATCGTCCATTTTCATAATCACACAAAAGTCATTTTCTTAATAACATGGCTTTGCGCGCCACGGAGACTTATTTGAAATAATGTGTATTTTCTACCGCACAGATCACGTCGAAAAGTAACCGCGGGTAGCTCGTGTATTTTCTCAATTACTTTTAAGAATGCACCTATCACTCACCGAATTTATTTCTCTAAAATCGCTGAAAAAATCCTTTAGTTGCCAAGGTATTTCATCGAAGGCCGTGAAACAAAGTCGAAATATAGACACAAATATCTATTTCGCAAGTAAATGAGACAAATCAGTCAAAAAAAGTTAAGTGTTGGCGCCATTTACACCGGCATCTTTCCTTAATGCTTATTATAACATGAAAAATTAATAATACAAATTCGAAAATGATCTCTACTCTGTAGAAAAAAATCTTACTTGAACAACCTTGAAGTGAAACTTGAATTTCTTCTAAAAATTCATGTTCGAGCGTCTTTTACAATTACATCTACTTATTACCCAGCAAGCCATCACAAGGGTGTTTGGCAGGGAATGAATTATCATCAACTTGATCTACAGTGAAGTAATTTACTTTCACCTGCAAGCACCACACTATCGGTATACTACAAATGCTACAGTAACTACTAAAATAATCTATAATGTAACTATGAAAACGTGGCACAAGATTCGTGCAGGGAACATGCAAAGCATGGTGTTAGCACTACTCGGCAGATTTAGAAAAACATGCCAGTATGAATTTATCAGCTGCACTACCTGCCATCTAACCTACTTCAAAGTCTCAAAGCTGCCATTATGGTCGCTTATCGATCGCGGGAAAAACGACATTTTAAACCTATCTGTTCTACAACCTACGAGTATGTACGCAGCAAAGGTTCCGCTGAATTCAAAGACCTCATAAATCGCGCTCCATGGTGTCGCACTGTTTAAGGCGGATGTGAGAACTGGTTGATGGGGAAGAATCTGCTAAGGAAGGGCAGCTGCATGTGAGGGAGTTCTCAGAAATCGAGGTCAGGATATTACGATGGGGTCCAAGGAGACCACGAGCAGTTCCATGAACAGAGCCGCCGCAGCACGCGATGCATCAACTACTGAGAATGTTACTCTCTAAGAGGAAATCACGATTGAGGCGAGAACCAAATAGTGGACAAAAGAGTGGTTACGTTCCTAAGCATCTGGGACACTTCTGAAACGGAGGTCGTCTACGTCTACGTGATACCCTGCGAGCCACCACGAGGGTGTGTGGCAGGGGGTGAAGATCACCAAACATGCACCATTGACATGCAAGTAGGATATTTAAGGGAGATATGCTAGATAATAGGGTCACATGCAGCTAGATGGTTAGTATCTACATAATAAGGAAAGGATTATTGGTTGTTATTACATGCATCATGCACTTCAGACTACTCTAACTATATTTCACCTACCTATCCCTTTGCTACGCTGCCTATTGTTCTCTCTTATGGTACGAGGGAAAAATTACATTTTAAATCTATCGGTACGACAATCTATCTCTCTAATCTTGTTAATCTGATCAAACCTAGCATAATACGCAGGGGTTCTCAATATATATCTAACGTCATCTGTGAACAACTCTGTTTCGAATTTACTTAAAAGGTTTAACCTAAATTTCAACCTGCGTCCTGATAGTATTTCCCATCCTAGTTCTTCTATTAAGCTCGTAACACTTATACAATTATCATCACGGCCTTTAACAAACCTAGCAGATCTCCTTTGCACGCGCTCCTCCTTCCTCCTCCTCCTTACTCTTTTGCAGGTAGTGGAAAGGAGGGTACGAGGTAGTAGTGAAATCCAGAGAGTAGTCAAACCAAAAGTCGTTGTGAACTACACCAAATTTATGGGTGGCGTGGACATTGCCGATCACTATACAAGTACCTATTGTTTTATTAGAAAGACGTTGAAATGGTGGCGAAAGCTATTTTTCTTAGGCTTAGAAGTTAGTGCAGTAAATTCGTACATTTTATACAAGGAGTGCAACAAAACAAAAGGTGAAAAGTATAATTCACATGTGAAGTTCATTAGGGAGTTATTTGCAGCACTTGTTGGGGACTACAGGATGGGTGGTACAACTCCCAGGGGCCGACCAAAATCTTCAGACCATGTACAGCGGTTGAATAGAAAACTGCATATCATCATGCCACACCCAGAAAAAAAAACATAAGGACTGTGCGGTTTTTTCTAAAAAAAAGTTGCCGGAGGAAGAAGAGAGACAATTTACTTTACTGAAACATGTGAAAACAAACCAGGGCTTCATGTGGGAGAAAGTTTTAGACAACACCATTGTTTGGAAAAATTTAGAAAATAATAAATATATATATATATATATATATATATATATATATATATATATATATATATATATATATATATATATATATATATATATATATATATATATATATATATATATATATATATATATATATATATATACACGATGTGGATAGGATGGAGGAGATAGACACACAAAAAAAGAGACGATCACACTTACATAGCTAGCTTTCGGAACTAGTCCGTCTTCAAGGCGTATCACGGAACAACACACGACATTTGTTCCGTGATACGCCTTGAAGACGGACTAGTTCCGAAAGCTAGCTATGTAAGTGTGATCGTCTCTTTTTTTGTGTCTATCTCCTCCATCCTATCCACATCGTGTGTTCATCGCCGCATGGCTGACTCCAATCCATCAACGTATTTATATATATATATATATATATATATATATATATATATATATATATATATATATATATATATATATATATATATATATATGTAGCTTATTGCTGAATCTAAAAGCGAAATATGTCAAATAAATACTTTCATTAAGAAAGATATTGAATTTTATTTTGAAAGCTGTTCTCATTCTTAAATTCAGGGGTATTTAAAAATTAAATTCCGAGTGGGCTACAAGTATGGGGCCTGAAGAATTCCGAGTGCAAAGGATTAAAAGCGTGAAAATTAAGAAACAGCTTGAGTGAATGAGAACACAAAATTAATACATTCTCACGAACAAAAAGGACAGAATCTTTCTATCGCCCTCATTAATTTAGAACCGCTTCTAAAATATCGTGGGTAGGAACCCGTTTCAGGCTCCCCAATGCTACAACACCTCGCACTACATAACATTGTACACATATTTTTCAGTTGTTTCTATGGTCAACATGGTTATATATTTTCTCTTTTGGTGATAATTTTATAAGTTGTGAATTTAGATGCCCCACTGTTTTTATAAAAAAATTGAGGTTTGTTTATGTATCGTTGCTGGTATATATTCACAGCATTAAATATAATTGAATTAAATACAATAACTGCATAAAATAGCTACTGTAATGATGTAATTGAAGATGAATCCCTACGATTATTAACTCCAAGGTAATTTCGTATTGAGGTTTTGTGTTGTAATTGATGTATGGGTGATCCTTTATTGTTTAATGGTTGCTGTACCTTTATGTATTCTTTTGTATAGCCCTCTTGATGGGGTGCATTACACTCCGAAATGTCGGCAAGGTATTATACACTACGTTTACCAATCGAACTCAGATCGAGTTGGCCGGTTAGCTCGGTATGGTAAACGCAACGAGCTAGAGGGATCGATATTAGAAGCGAGCTAACTCCACCCGCTATCCCTGCCAGTCTGATATTTCAAATCGATATGAACCGGTACAAATAGATATTTCAATCGATTTCGCGTTGGTAAAACAGGCGATCCGAGTCGGCTGACTTAGAATGTTCAGATCGGTCCGAGTTCATATCGATCTGAGTTCGATTGGTAAACGTAGTGATAGTCTCGTTGTTCCTGACCTACCCTCGATATTTTAAAAGTGGTTCGAAAAAAAGGACGCCCGATAGAAAGGCCGTACGCTGGATGACTAATGTGACGGAGATTTAGCCAGGCACAAATTAATTGTCCTGGGACATTTCGGCGCAGCCGTTTTGGCCAGGCTGTTTGGGCGCAGGGACGTTAGGGCGCAGGGACGTTTAGGCGCAGGGACATTTGAGCGCAGGATTGTTTCGGTTGCCACTCAGCTGGTAACGCTGCATTTACGATTTATCATCTCATCTTGTACCCGTAATTAATACAATCCTTATCGTAAATGAAAAATGAAAAACTTTGTAATATTCCACCAATTAATTTTACGGTACAACTAGTTTCGTCGCAGCGGCGACATCTTCAGGTACAAAGAGTCAAAGCACAAAAAACAAATTTCATTTTTTCATTTTTTTTTGTGCTTTGACTCTTTGTACCTGAAGATGTCGCCGCTGCGACGAAACTAGTTGTACCGTAAAATAAATTGGTGGAATATTACAAAGTCTTTCATTTTTCATTTACGATAAAATGAACTTCCACAAAGTTAAGCCTGAGACGATAGAGATAATACAATCCTTATTTAATCCAAACTCATATGTGATGTTAGATTACCTATTTGCTGCTTTATACTCAAATTGGCTGAAGTTCATTTCAAGCATCTGTTCCAGGACAGAAATCAGGATGGTGACAAATGATGAAAAAAGGGATAGATATCCATATTATTGCCGCTATCCATGAAGTTCATCAAGAAAAATGACCGTGGCATTCGCCCTTTAGGGATCTTGAAATAATTTGAACTTTATTCATACGCATCATTCCTTGAGGTAGTTTGAGCGAAATATCATTTTACCAAGAAACCAATGAATTTGGTCTCATTTTAAAGAAAAATATATCACCCCCTTCCATTGACACCAAAAATTCAACCCCTTACCTCACTATTTTCTGAGATATTTGCCAAGAAATATCGGTCATTTTACTAGGGAAATGTTACGTACATGCACTCAAGAGAGACCTAATTTAACAAATGAGGAATTTCAAACCCCTAGATCTCGTCAAAAATCAACAGTTTGCTCTCACAAGTAGTTTGGTAATGGGCTGATTATTTGGTATCTTTGGAGGTGTAATATATTAGTCCATAAAATGAGGCCATATTTATTAATTTCTCGTATAAATGATGTATCGTTCAAACTACCTCAAGGTAGTGCGAGCGACATAGTTCCCTAATCATTATAAAGACTATATTCGAATTATACCTTTTAATTTGACCAGCTGTGAGACACACGAATTAAATATTTCATTTTTAATGGTGCAATTATATATTTTAACATGACAGAATTTGTATGTAATCAAATGAAAATATCCAAATAAATCTTTAACTTGACTCATTTTTTTCAGGCGGTACGTTTGAAACACCATCAAAACGGAAGGTTTATTGTGATCCCGAAGAATTTACTGCGGTGACAATATGATTCATTTTCAAAAATAGTTGAGATAACATACAACTTCACACTTGATTTTTTGACGAGATCTAAGCGTTGGTTATTCCTCAATTGATAAGGTCTCTCTGGAGTGCATACACGTACCATTTCTTATACAAAGGGGCTGATTTTTTCTGGCAAATACCTCCAAAAGTAGTGTGGTAAGGTGTTGAAAATTTTGAGTCTATGAAGGGTGATATATTTTTATTTAAAGTGAGACCAAATTCATTGACTTATAGGTGAAATAACCTTTCGCACAAACTAGCTTAGACGAAAAAATTATGACCCTTACATCTTGATACTGAGTGACTTAGGAAAGAAAGAAATATTCAAAAACTACGTTAACAGAATTGATATTATATTTTGAATAATAGCTGCCATTCACTGAAGAAAATATGTGAAAAGGAATCCGGATCTCTACATCAGGCTGGAGTTAAATGGCCGTTGACGAACGAAAATCTGCGAGGTGCCGCTGCACCCATCTACCGGAACGCAGCTAAACTAAACAATCGATCCATTCGAACATCGTTCACCTACCCCCACCCAGCTCCACCTCCGATCTTCCGGGGGGGAGGAGGGGAAGAGGGAAGGGGTGGAATGCGGCTCGTCATAGATGGCGCCCGGGGACGCCATCACCCGATTCAGGTGCGCGAGCCCCGCGATTAGCCAATCGCGACCAGCAATGGCATCACAATGATTCCCAACAATGGGCCTCGAACGGTTGCATGACGGCACCAAACGATGCGCCTTTTGTTGAGCACCCCCTCGTGACGCGCGTCACTCCGCGGCGACGAGAATGGGGAGAGAGGGCAACAATGCAACGTTGTTGTCAGTCCCCTCCCGACGGTGTCGCGGAAGTGCAGGCATACCAGTTAAGTTCACTGCATTGTGGCGAATGTGTGCGCCAGCCTTGCACTGAAGAAGAAACGCCATTCATGGATAGACGGGCTTAAAATGAGAAATACAAAGGCACCAGATGAGATGGCTGATTGACACCGACATCATCATCAGGAGTCAACAATGCAAAGATTGGTTTGCTGCAGTTCCCTACATCATTCGCCCTTCGGATAATCCTTTTACTCCTTTAAAATGCACAGGCGGACAGAATTATTGCAGAGTGAATACGGTACGAGCAATCACCTCACGTCTGTTCTGCTCTGTCGTGGGAAAAAATTCCCTATGCGAACACGGTCAAGGTGAAAAAAAAACAAAAATTTTAGCAGTACAAGGCACCACGTATAAAATTAAAAAGTGAAAAAATAATTTTAAGCATAGTTTTCTTTAAAATATTATTTAAAAATGTAAAAAATAAATATATTAACATCGCACGAAAATAGAAAAAAATATATTTTCTCAAGTGAATGAAAATTTAGCCTAATACTGGAAATAATAAAATTCAATTCAAGGTAATAATCCACCCAGTGATAAAACCACAACGAAGAGCGAAGGGCGCTCTTTCTTATTCGATATCAACATAAATTCATTAAATATGAAGATTTTGGTATTTAATGGAATAGAGAGCTTCAATATACAATTTATAGAAAATCTTTAAATGAACTTAAGTTAAGGTGCAAAATATAAATGAGATCGCGGGGCACCATTATATTGATAAATCATAAATCATTTTCAGCATGAAAAAATTTTAATCTATAAATTAAATCCATAATGGTATGAATAAAATAACAATAGTAATTTCCACATTTTTTACAGAAAATTGACCATGATTTATCACGTCACTTAATTTCATTTCTTGACTTTATTCTCACGATCATGGATGTAAGATATTTTCACCGAGTTACGCCTGAAACTCTTAATGATAAGAAACGCCTGAAACTCTGAATGATAAGAAACGAAAATATTTTTTCTTTACCGCAAATTTTCACACAATGTCAAAATAAGTATTTGGCGTAGTAAGAGTTCTCCAAATAGAGGGAGTATTTATCTTAGCCAACACCATTTCAACGCTCTAATGAGATCGCCGTTCCATTATCCGCCACCAGCAAATTGCTGTTAGTTTCTGTTTCCCAAAATCAAATCGACCACGAGAAGAGCGACGCTGTCGTCAGAGCCGTCCACTCCTCATTCAAACGTCCTTTCATAGTTTTTTTCAAGCATTTCCCGCTCGCAATTCCTCAATATTTGTTTCCATTTATTTCCCAATCCATTCTTACATTTAAGAAGCTGTTTTGCCTCAGAATGCGTCCAACAATTTCGCTTCTTCTCCTTTTTAGAATTCTCGTCAAACATTTCGCTCCAACTCCTCGCAGGAGTTCTTAATCGTTGATCCTCTTCATCTATTTGCTTTTCACCACCCTCCGAGAACACCACATTCCCACTGCTTCCAACCTTCTTTGTTCCGCTGGTAAACATGTCTGGCAAATCTACGGGAGAACTTCCACTGAACGTGAACAATTTACATAGGCGAGGTCTTGCATTTACATTAATAGAAATGAATAAGGAAAGATAAGTTTACATTATTTCACGATACCTAAGATAATAAAATCAAAAGTTGCATACATACAACGCAATGAAAGACCTCTTAACATTTTCCGAGGCGAAGGTCAGTAAGCATTCTGAGGGTAAAGTAGGAAATATCAGGGGGAAAACTGCTTTACTCGCGCGTTTTAACAAGGATCAACTTATTAAAGATATCCAATAACCATAATTCCCTCAATCGGTACCCTTACGCAGCATTATCCTCACGAATCCTGAATTCACTATCTGTGACAAACCCCTCACCCGAAGATCTAGTCCCTGGATTATTGATATTTAATACTGATCCCGCTCCATTTGTAAAGGACAAGGTGATCGTGACGTTCATAATGAACGACTCCACTTATTTTGTAGTTTGTACCACTCCGAAACCGCAAGGGTGCTCTTTCCCTCTCACTACAAGACCCATCGATATTTTGCGAGCGTCTAATTGGCTCGATCCGACTTTGAAGACGTTCTTTCGAAATCCGCGCCCTCGTCTGTCTCTTTCCGCGCGGCGCACTTCATTAATGGGGATCCACGGATGCACGCACTGCACAGCTGTGAGCTTGGCGCGATGCGAAAGCCCCCCCCCCCCCCCCATCTCCCTCCACCAGCGCCCGCCCTCTGGGAGAGGTGCTCCGTGCCAAATGCCACTCATTTGAACCAATCAGCTCCATCCTTATTCATCAACACGTCACCCTCTTCTGGCCACCCGACAGCGTCGTGTCGGCAGATTGCGTCGGTAGTACTCGCGACCCCTCCTTCTTACCCCCCCACCCTCCCCCCAACTGCCGCCCACCTACCCTCCTTTTTCTTTTTCAGGCTTTCCACTCTTTTGCCTCTTCCGTTTGCACCCCAAACTGCAGAAGGAAAAACATGTATACATCTACATCTACATAATACCTTGAGAGCCGCCGCATGGGCGTGTGGCAGGATGTGGTAGGTCACCAACCGTGAAAAGATGTAAGTTTCGGGAGATGAAATGGTGACGTGTATTATAGGATTGTATTTAGTGAAGCTCAGTTTTTATTGTGGTCTCTTATTTTGCGCGGAAAGAACGAGTTGGTTGTTATTTCGGTTTTCAGGCTTCAGTTTGATGATGTAACACCCTCTCCATATACCCCGACGATAGAAACGAAACGAAATATTGCAACAGGAAGGATAAAATTATTCCCTGCTCCTTTAAAACTTTATTTCTGGAGTTAATTTTCAGCATTCAAAACTCAAGTAATCCCGTGCAACCAGAAATATTGCATGAGCGATTCGTCTGAAGATGCTCCTCTTCTACTGTAGTCAAGCCATGTCTCGAGCATGTCCCAAGTATTGAGACCCACGACACCAAGGTGTAATCACGAAATGAGGAAATGGAGAGTAAATTAGTATAATGGGTGACCATTTAAACCTCATCAGATAATTTTGAAGAAATTGCCATGAGAAAAATTCGGCCTGGAACGGGAATCGAACCACGGACCTTTGGCTATCCGGACCAATGCGCAGACCACTAAGCTATCCAGGCTTCCTAATTCCCATGGCAATTTTATTTGGTGGATACTAGGCAACTAGACTTCTGAATCTCATAAGATTAGATTAATTGAAAAATACAGACCGCGTGAACGTGAGGAAAAGTTGGAAGATATTACGAAGGATCTGTTGCCTTCCGGTGAATGGTACGAATCTGTTCTTCACGGGTTTTCCAACCGGGTCATGGCGACTACAGGATACCACTTTGAACCCGCATTCTGTATCCAAAACCTATGACAAAATTAAAAATATACACCGCCGAATAGGGGTTTCTCGTAACTTCCGCATCGGTAGTTTATAAGGGGAAAATTGACACCTCGCAGAGTGGAATCCCTGAGATTTCATGCAATGCTGATTCGTAACTGCTAGCCATGCTATTTCGTAACTGTCATCGAATCCAACTGAATTTTAAAAACCAAAGCAGTTTACAACCGAATTGTTTATTCGATTCGAATCTGGATAGCCACACAATTAACCCCTCATGGTCAGTTACAGGAACGTCAAATATGTATTCCATAAAGTTATGGGACCCATAAGCCATGGCAAGTCAACAGGAGCTGCAGAAACATTCCATAAATTAATAGGTGTCATAACGTATGGCATGTTGTTATGAGTTCCATAAGTAGCCAAGATGGCGGATGCGCAATGAAACGCTTACTAACTTAATTACTAGATAAAAGAGATGCTTTGAGACGAATGGCCACTTACTTGACTCATAAAGACTACTTATTATCTGCATTAGCAATTTTCATAGGATGAACTTTCATAAATTTTATCCGGCGGTAGAAGATTAGGTCAAACATTCGAAGCAATTACCTATTGACAAATATGTTTTGAGATTGATTGATGTGTTCCTACAACCCGAATATTTTTATGATATCTATCACTTTATGGATCTCATAACTATAGATTTCATAACTAAACGTTCTTGAAACCGAGCATTAGTCACACAATAAACCCCCTAGGTTTAAAAAAAGGAATTCTTGCTTCCCATGCACCACTAACACATTCCTCGCTCATTAAACGTTCATTTCTACATATTTGAAACAAAATTAACTCCAAACATAACGCAATAGTCCATAATAAAGCAACCAAAATGACATTTTCGTACTCTTGTGTTCAAATTCACCCATCCAGCGCCAAATTGGTCATATTATTGTGTTTATTATTTTAGTCCATCTATACGAGAGACTACATTGTCTGTCAGTATACTATATATCGATCGCCACATTTCTCCTCAATAATATTCACTTTTTGTGACAAATAAAGTAAAACAAAGTTCAAATATTAGTATAGTGTAACTAAAACATAAAAAAGGATAATTCTACCTTTAAGTGTGGGTTCAACAGCTTTAAATTTATCCATTCATAGATATCGAATGTTGTTTGATAAACCAGACTTGATACCTGAGTTAAATAAGTTATCATCATCGCTATCTCCTCACCTCGCTTGAGATGCCCCGCCCCGGGTGGGAGGCGAGGATGGGCGCTCTTCATGGGTCCAAGCATGTGCTCCTACACCGTGATTGCCAATTTCCCCACGCTCATTGGATTAGATATTTGGGGAGGCGACCGACGGCTAAGGTCATTTGCTCCATAGGGGATAGGTAAGGGAGGAAGGGTGGATAGAAACCCGGCGTCTGAACGAAAGGCGCCAAGGGGACCACGGTTTAACAGACGGAGTACTGTACTTGATATGCCCTCCACAAGACACTCAAGAAGGGATCGGGTTCCCTTTGAAAAACATCCGCCTCTGCAGGGATTGGAACCCTGGCCACCCGTACCCTAGTACCCTAGGCGAGTACCCTAGCCACCACACCAACCCGACCCCCCTTCCCCGCTCATTTTTTTACTATTTAAGCTATGTCTTTTACTATTTCTGTATTTTATGACATCGCACAGCGATTAAATCCCGGGTTGTAGAACGTAATAAATCTTTTGTGGAAAACTAATTAATTATTAAACTTATATAAATTTAACCAATTCGTCATTTTATTATCATCTCCAGTTTCAGTGTTAATTCATCTCAGTGTTAATCATCACTTGAAGATTTATGCTGAAGATGATGTATTAACATAAAAACCACGGTAGAAAGTATTGTGGTAAAACATATTGTGGTAAATTATACAGCTTATTACTTCATAGAGCCCACAAATATAAAACTGAAAAAACAATTTGCTGGATTACGTTTTTTACTTTTCTCTCAGCTGTAAGACATGCAAAAGTACATGTACTTAGTGCTAATAAAGCTTATAGTAAAGCTCTTCATATTGCACTGCTGGGAAAATATTCTAATAAAATAAAATCTTTACGGCCGAGGCGATTGTCGGCGTTTTGCTGAACAAGAACAATAACTTCCTTTTCCACTGTCTCCTCATTTTCTCAGAACAACCACTCGTTCTCAAAACCTCGCTGTCGCCAAACACAAAGGAATCACAGGCGAATATCGTCGTCGCCTGGAACGCGTTGGGGTCGCAGCATAAAACGCCCAGATCAGCCGCGAGCAATACAACGGCGCGATTCCAGAAAAAAAAACGCGCAGCGGAAACGCAAAAAGAAAGATTTCTTGGCAACGGTTTCACAGACAGTTTTGAAAAACCTCTCGCCCGTTCTGGGAACGTGATCACTGACGACCGGGATTGGTGCGTAGGGGGAGGGCGGAGGAATGTGCTCGCGCGCCCCTCAGGGCGTGACAGGATTTGCCGATTAGGCGCCTTAATGTGCCCTTCGAACGGAGGAAGAACTATAAATTGACGAATACAATGCACGGCGTCTAGATGAACGAATGTGCACCAAAGTGTAGCCTGATATTTCGTGAAAAAGTATCAACCCAACATGGCTGTCGCGTACCATAGGGTCAGGCACTTTTAATTTACTTCTCCAATCAAAAATACATGTAAAAACGTATTACTCAGTCTGTTGTTGGTAATTTGCAAAAAACTGTTGGTGAATTGAAAAACATTGTTGGTGAATTGAAAAACATTGTTGGTATAAACACCAATTCATCTAGAAATAGACTGCCGAACCGATATGTTTAAAATGTCATTTTTTCCACGCACAAATAGGGACCATAATAGTTTATATAGATCAGTTCTAGGATACTTTGGCCCTGACTAGGTAAAATAGGTTTTTTCACGTGTGCTAAATATCCTACATCATTATTAGATACTGGGCTCGAATGCAATTTCCGGCACGAGAAAGCTTTTGAATGATTTTTTACATTGTAGAACTGTTTATCTGTCGCAGTAATTATAGCCAGTAGTCGTATCTTAAGTAGTGTACCGCATGGTAGCATGTTCGCCCATGAGGCACTCTCCTAGTTTCTGGTCTGACCGCGCACTGTTGTCTTGACTGTTTTTGGCCTACGTCTGGGGAACGTGCGCGGTTCTGATTTCAGCTGGTATGAGGGCTTCATGCCTGGTGCGGAATTATCCCGTGCCTAATACCCTAGTGGTGACTAGCACAGTATTTCGTAGATGTAACCGTAGACAAAACGGCACTTTTAATATACTTCTACAATCAAAAATACATGTAAAAACGTATTACTCAGTCAGTTGTTGGTGACATGTGCCCTTACCAGGCTAATACGAGAGGCGATTGAAATAGCCAAACTCCAAGAAAATTTCAACAGGGAAGACGGTTATACTCTCTCCTCTACGTTCAAACGTCTTTTACCACAATTGGATTTAAAGGTCCAGCCGGCCAATCAACGTGCGCGTGACTAGCTCAGGCGTTAGGTATATAAAGGAACATGAATCTCAGCAGCTCATTCAGGACCTGATGATGCTAGCTGTAACGTTAGTGAAACTGTTGTCCGTTAAAATGAAGCAACGCGGGAAAACCCGAATAAACTGAACACATCACAATGAAGTTCGACTGTAGGTGAATGAAGCAACAAGAGAGTTGGCTGCCTGAACGACACTAAATGGGTATCAAACAAATTAGCATATAAACAAAAACTATAATCTATAAAGGTACTGATGGACCTATCAAACACTAAGACTAAAATCCTAGAAATGAGGAAGAGAAAAGCCTAATACGGAAGTCACCCTCAGAGGATAGAAATAAGAGCAAGTGGATTCCTTCACCTCTCTCGGAAGTACCATCGCGTAGGACGGAAGAAGTCAAGCGGAGAATAGCCAAAGCTAAGAAGGCGTGTATGGGGAAAAGACACCTGCTGTGCTCAAAGAAGATAGGACTACATACCACGTAACAGTATGTGAAAACATTCGTGTGGAGCGTGACACTCTATGGATTGGAAGCATGGACCATTGGAAAAGCTGTCTAGAAAAGACTAGAAGCCTTTGAAACCTGGTGCTGGAGGAGGATGATGAAGATAAAATAAGAAATTTTGAAGTTTCCGGATGAAAAGAAGAGGACAGGAGCATATGGAACACCATAAAGAAAAGAAGAACAAGATGAATTAGACAAACCCTGAGACACAATGGGTTTGTGAAGAACATGAGTGAAGGAAAACTAGAGGGAATAAGTCCATGGACCCCGGAATTAGTTCAAAATAAAGAAAAAAGTACATAGGAAGAGCTACCAGGAAGTAAGAGACCTAGTATAGTTAGGGAAGGATGGAGGGCTGCTGTCAACCAATCTAAGGATTGTCAAACCAATGATGATGGATCTATCACTACACCCATAGCCGAAACAAGACAAGAAATCGCAAAATTGAGGCGACTAATGGAGACATTAGAGATAAGATTTCTCGACATTATTCCATAAAATATATTCCTAACCATGGAAGGAACGAAGATATAAGATCATGTTGGACCGAAAATGTTGCTGACTGGAAGGGAAAAAGTAAAAATAAATGGAACTACCGGGTAAGTAAGATGGATAACGATGCAACAGTCACGACTTCTCGAGCCGGCTGAACAATTAGTAGACGAAGTGTAGGATGATCCAGGACATGATGAGGGAGCAACCTTGGAACTGACTTAGAAGAACAGGCCACTTGCCTCATATAAAGGGATGAAAAAGATATGTGCAGCCACCGATGTGGATATTTGGCATGTTGCAAAACTCCAAGCCCATCTTCAATATCTTCTTACCGTATAATTCCTTCATTATACCCCATTTTGACATCCCACATCGATTCATGCATTCCGCTTCCATTGAAACTGATTAAAAATACAATTATCGATATTATGGCAGAACTTCCGATACAAAAAACTTAAAATTTGAACATGAAGATAAATCAGCGAATACAACCTTCGTAAATACTTTTTCAGTCCGAGGAGCCGATTACATTTCCTTTATAGTTGAAATAAAATAACTTACCATCAAAGAACGCAGTGAAATGCCAAATACTCAAATACTGCAAAGAGTTGGGGATTTCTATTATTTACTACAGTATATCAAGGGAACGTGAATATTGTATATCTAATTGGAGAGAAATGATATTACTTCATGGCCGTTTGTAAGAACATTTAGCTATGGAATCAATGATTATGGATCCATGAATTCATGAATTCATAGATCTTATTAATATATTCGGGTTGCAGGAATACGTCTACTAGTTACGTAAAATATTTACCAGTTATTGATAGCTTCGGATATTTGATCTCATCTTCTACCTCCGGATAAAATTTGTGAAAGTTTAACCAATGAATAATTGCTAATGCATATAATAACTAGTCAATAAGAGTAAATTAACTACTCATTTGTCTCGTATTAACTCTTTCATCAAGTAATTAAATCTCCAAGAGGTTCATTTGGAATCCGCCATCTTGGCTACTTATGGAACTTGTAAATCCATGCCATAAGTTATGAAACCAATAAATTTATCGAATGTTTCTGCAACACTAATTGAATGCCTTGACTTATGGGTCCTTTAACTTTATAGAATAGATATGTGTCGTTCCTGCAACTGGCCATAAGTCGTAAAAATCACGATACTCTCCCCATGTACGGTTAGACAGTCGCTTGGAAACATGGTATCGACATACTACGGAAAATATCGAGCGGCGTTCATAACTAGAGTCACCGCGAGGCTAACTGCAAACTAAAAACGTTAATCACAAACTGCTTCGCTTTTTAACCCACTCGGATGGAGCTTTTTCTGATTGGTAAGAAACTCGGAGCTTCCCTAAGGAGTCCTACAAACTTCATTGAATATAGGCGCACAG